>CM055116.1:971356068-972556068 GCA_029206835.1 Rana muscosa | reverse complement strand
CAGGGAAAAAGATTGAAATCTCACTATCGTATATGAGCTGTTATTCTTTGTACAGAAATAGACACAGCGATCTTCTATTTACTGACTCACCAATCAAGGTGTAATCCAGGTAATCATAGGCAAGATACTAAAACAAAACAGGTGAGGAAGAACTCCACCTAAAGTAATTACCTTGGACTAAGCAGCTTATAAATGGATCTTTAATGCAAAATTTATAATGATACAAAGAACTGGATTTAATTTAAATTCCACCACCAACACCCAAGCAAGAGGATTAAAAACATACAACGTTGTCTACAATTGATGCAGCTGCTTCATTCATACCGCTCACTCATACATCATTCACATATACGCCCGTTATCTGGTGTGGTGGCCTGAAAGGTGCCGTTATGAACCACTTAATATGAAACTTCAGGGTTTAAAAAGGACTTCCAAGTATAGTTATAGATGATGGGTGGCCAGTTCATTTGTAAATACGGGTTCTTGTGTGTGTGTGTGTGTGTATATATATATATATGACTCCTATATAAGACACATGAAGGGGAAGAAGTCAAATATAGACAGTATGTCAATGACAAGGCAAGAAGCCAAAGTTACTGATGGTGATATCCACAGTCTGAGATAATACTGGATGGAATCAGATAAGTAAGGCAAGCACTGGATGGAAAAGTTTGATGACAGCCCTTCAGGTGTATAGAACACAGTTCTCAGTGTTGCTGTGTTTGATCATAGGGACAGCTGGTGTTTAGCTGTGGCACTTTATCATCATAAAATAGATCAGAGACCCACAGGTCCGCTCACCCAACCTTTATGCAGCGGGTTCCCACTTGTGTTCCAGCCCTGGATGATCAGCTTATTCACACAGACAGGGTGTAGGTGATCATTGCAAGGCAGGAGTCTGTATGAGTCTTTCCTGGAGATTGGAGCGTTCACCGCTTGTCAAGTCAGATCTCATGGAGCAGTGGCTTGGCATGCCTAATCCAAGATGGATGCCAGGTGATCAAGGAGTTCATTGAGCATGTGCAGGTATGCAAACTGCATTGGATGTGACTACAGGGTATAACACATGTGGCGCTGCGTTATCCGACATGTTTCGCCCAATCAAAGAGCTTCAATTGCTTCCCAGTTTAAGCTCAAGTTGATTGGGCGAAACATGTCGGATAACAGGACACCACGTGTGAGAGGCCCTGTTGTCACATCCAATGCAGCCTGCATACCTGCACATACTCAATTAACTCCTTGATTACCTGGCATTCATCTTGGACTAGGCACACCAAGCCACTGCTTTTGCATTAAAGATCCTTTTATAAGCTGCTTAGTCCGTGGTAATTACTTTAGGTAGGGTTCTTCCTCACCTGTTTGTAGCAGTATAATCGTGATGTCATCCTCCACCCAGCAAGATCTGGAGAATTTAGAGTATTCCAAATTCGCTGGGAAGATGTTCCCATCGCTGTGCTGTATAGAGATTTAGAGTGCTCATAAATAAAGCGTAACATTTGAGCTCCAAATGTCCTGCATTATTTGATTGGTAACGTGGTACAACACTCTATTACTACATTACAAAAAAAAACCTGAAAACTCTTTTTCCAGTAGTGTTCCAAGACAGTATATGAGGGACAGAGGCTCCACCTACCTGGAAAGGAAACATGCTGTAAAGCCAAAAGGTTATAAGGAGGGCCTTCTGTTGTCTAAAGCGGTCTAAATCTATAAACAAAACAACACTAAGCATGAGTGGGAACACTGCTGTCCTGGAAGACTACAGAAAAATAAATTAGTTACGTTTAACGCTGGATTTCATCTGTTGGCTTCCAGGACAGCATATGAGAGGATAAGTAAGATCTTACCAGAACAGGGAGGGACCACAGCCTTCACAACCTGTTTCAGAGATTTTATTGTCGTTTTCCAGAAAAAAAATGACATCAATGGTTCCCATGCAGGGTAGATAGCCTATGCAGTGGAAGATTGAACATGGCTGTGTGGATAACACATAGCTTGGCCAAATTCAAATACAAGACAAGACAACTGGGGAAAAAAAACCTGCAAATCAGGCAGGAGGTGGTGGGGGAGTGGGGAGAGGGTTGTGCTTGAGAGTAGGGAGTTATAAAAATGTGACCATGTGCCATGGCCTGTAAAATTTTTAAAGATGGAAGTAATATCTGGAGACAATGCCATAATATGGCTTTCAGGACCCCTTTATGACTAGAAATAAGAGTACTAATCACTTGGTTCGAAAGGCCAAGTAGCTGCTGCTCAGAAGCTAAGCTGCCGATTTCAAAGTCTGAACCAGAGAACTGCTCTCTGTGAAAGAAACCTGGCTGGAGCACTAGCTAGGGGTAGAATGGAGAACCAAGGTCTCTTTGGCAGAGCAATTAGATTTCTATCTAAATTCTCTAGGTAGAATTTCCGAAGAAAAATGTGAATGAGGGGTTACAAAACCCAGAACCAGCGCAAAGTAGAAAGATAATTAGTCACAACAACTAGAGTGATTAAATTAATTAAACAGGCGAGTATTGATAAGGAGCAGCACGTTGTATAAGAGAAAATAAATGAATAGAAATCAATACTAAATTAATCAAACCGTGCTCCTTCAGTTTTAAAGTGCAAACGTGCAAAGTGATTTCAACTAAACACCAACATGATAATATGATATGTGTGTAAAAAGTCCAAACACAAAATAAGTTCAATAGTGCAAATAGTGAATGTTCAAACAATGTATCAGAGTCCTCAGACAATGTATCAACTTCTTCAAATAGTGTTCACAATCTTCAAATCCCTGCTGGACAGTAGGTATATTTGACTGAAATTTGTTCCACCACCATCACCTGTCACACATCCTACTCACCAGACTTCCATGACCCCTATTACAGGTAGTCATAAAGCGCATATGGGTATATCCAGCAGGAGTTGTACACGATCCCAACGTTTAACCGACCTCCAGGACACTCACACCAAAAGGAATCCAGATCGTTTGAGCACGTTCCCAGGCAAAAACGATTTGAGGAGAAATGTCCAATGGTTAATGGGAAAAATCAAAAAGAAAGGGCTTCCATAGTGAAGTATGTCACGATTTTATTCCAAAAAACAGATAAAAACAAGTTAAAACAGCAAATGCTTGCAGCTTAAAAATCCATGTGCATGGAGACGCCGTGGTGCGTTCCAGCTGCGCTTCAAAAAGACTGCGGAAATGACGTATCACAATCAAGCACCCTACCGGTTTCGTTGGTGCACACCTTTTGAATTGTTTACACTATTTGAAGAAGTTGATACATTGTCCGAGGATTCTGATACATTGTTTGAACATTCACTATTTGCACTATTGAACTTATTTTGTGTTTGGACTTTTTACACACATATCATCATATTATCATGTTGGTGTTTAGTTGAAATCACTTTGCACGTTTGCACTTTAAAACGGAAGGAGCGCGGTTTAATTTAGTATTGATTTCTATTCAGAATTTCCGAAGAACCAGTAGATGCAGTCTAAATGGGTGAATGCAATTGAAGTTCCAGGGATTTGTAAGAGCATCTATGCCAACTGCACAATCTTTTGGGCTGAAGCCTCGTACACACGAACGAGTTTCTCGGCAAGAACCAGCAAGAAACTTGCTGGCAGAGATTTCTTGCCGAGAAATTCGTTCGTGTGTATGGTTTCTCGTCAAGAAAAGCGACAAGAATCTCGACGAGAAAATAGAGAACCTGCTCTCTATTTTCTCGTCGAGATTCTCGTCAGCCTGTTTCTCGACGAGAAAATGGTGTGTGTGTACACTTACCTTTTCGCCGGGAAGCCCGCGCATGCTCGAAATGACTTCGACGCATGCGCGGTAGCTTCCTAGGCATAGGTAGGGTGAACCAAGATGGCAGCGACGGCATCGAATGTGACGAGCTCATGCTCGTCGTATTTGATGACATCACCGCGTTCGCTCCATTCAAAGAACCGCGGGTTCTTTGAAAGGAGCGTGTGTACACTCAGCCGGGACAAGTTTCTTGTCCAAGAATCTCGTCGAAAAAAACGACATGTTTTTTTCGACGAGAATCTCGGCCGTGTGTACGAGGCATGAGAGATAAAAAAGGTTCCTCTTGGGATTGTTCTGTCAGGTGAACAGATGTATTTGGGGAAAACTCCAAATTTCTGTGATCACCAAGAAGACTCGTGGGTTTGGTGACCCTTCTGCCTCCTGTTGATGACTCAAAAAATCTGCCAGGTAATTAGGGAAACTCTTTGGATGGGTAGCAGAAAACTCTGATTCATTTCTGCCCAATGAAGCATATCTTCGGCCACTGCCTGCAGGGAAGGACATCTGGTGCCTCTCTTTGATATAAGTCCCCTATGTACGCTATTGCAGTGGAATTGCATGAAAAGACAAGAAGGGGATGCCCTCTGACTTCCTCTGGAAAATAGTTCAGAGCTCTCTATGCTGCAGTCTACTCTCTCCAATTGCACGACTGCCTAGAGTGTTGACACTCAAAATCTTGTATTCTGCCAGAAACTCTTTGAAACTTGGCAATCCAACAAATGGACAGTTTTTGATTGAATAAGGCATTATGTTTTTGCATTGATCAGTCAGCCATTTCTGTGATATCTCAAGGTTAAGTTACAATTAGTCCTGAGACGAAGCAACAAGTAGCAGATTGTCTAGATACAGTACAATTGTGATCTGAACCACATCAGAGAATATGTTTGGGGATGAAGAGAGTCTGAAAGGGAGAGCTCTGAATTGAGAAAGTTTAATCTCTTCGCCCAACTTCACCGCTAGGCACAGAAACTTCTGCGAGCAGACTTCTATGGGTACACGTTGATTAGTTTCTCTCAGAACAGAATAGTCGGCGCAACAGGAATGATGGCCCTCCAGGTGATTCAGTCCATATGAGGATGAGTAGTCACCTCTTCAATCTTGTCAATAAATTACACTGGAAATATCTGCCACTGACGACCTACACCACATGCACTAAAACAGCCTTGCTGTCCTATTCAATTTGAGGAAAACTAGTACTAGAAAACAAGTATAAGGAGGAGCATCAGCCTACTGCATTACCATAGGACTCTTTATTCGTACAATAAAAAAAAGCCAATATACTCACAAAAGAAATAAGGTCAAGTGCATGGAACAGCCCTCTTCCTCAGAGCTACCCAAAGCCCCAATACTGCAACCAATATATAGGAGTATAACCAAGCCCAAATTGCAAAATACCACCCAAATTACAGGGAGGGGTCAAAACATGACACAGCACTTGATGGAATATATGGGAACCATCCTGGACATCACAGACATAATGATATTAGTATGAATACAAAATCTTTAATGAATATATACCATCGTAAGCCAAATCTACAGAGTAGTCTATAAATACACAGTAATACACCCTGTCGGTGTACATCAAAGTACTACATACTGTCAATTATTAAAAATAAAATTAAAATAAAATGTTATATATATATATATATATTTTATGTTATCAGTAGTGGCCGTGATGGTAATAGCCCCAGTATCATTAAACATAAATCTAAAAGAAAATCTAAGTGTGTGTTGTGAAACACGGGATACCTCACTATCCGGCTCAGTGTAGTCTAAAGCAGTATGCTGCGAAGTCGTTGGTGTTTACCAGCAATCTCTGCCACTGGAAAGCATACAGAAGGTGGCTTCATAGGGGTCACTAATACGCAAGCCCACAGCTGCCGACTTCCGGGTCTGCCCCCATGAGTCATCACTGAGGTGTCACACGGGCCAAAAAAAGAGAGCTCACAGCCACAAATGCGCATGCTCAACTTGCACGGTGATGACGCCAGTACGGTGAAACATACGTAGAAGCGCCGACTTTTCCCTTCCGGGTCCTGTATGTGACATCCACCTTTCCAGTATATCCAGAATGAGGCGTGGATCGCACGCTGCCGCGATTTTGATATACCATCCCGCACATGCTGTAGACACCTAGTGCTGGGCATAGCATGTGAGTGCAATCTTTGTAAATTTTTAAAAAACATTTTTTAAATAAACTTACTACACTATAAAAGAGTTCTTCTTTGTGTCCTTGGTGGAGTCTGTTACCTTATCCTCAGCCTTTCTTGGAGGAGGTCCCATAGCTGAGAGATGTCTACCTAGGATCCATCTGGTCCATTCAAACAAAGTGCATTTTGACCTACTGTAAAAAGTGGGCAAACACCTCTGGTGAGTTGCCATCTTGAGCACTCAAAGCTTGTATTTGAAGGAACATTAAACAAGAAGATTTCATATCTATGTGTATATGGTGTTGGGATTGTCACTTTGGACTTCATTAGTTTGCTTTTTTTTCACATGGTATAATAATACCAATTTCTAGGATGTATTCGGTCATGATGTTTTATAGCGCCAACACCTTTACCTTTTCTCATTCACATAAAAATATAACTATAGTCAAAAAAGGAGACGAAAAAAGGGCTCGTTATTTATCAGTATCATGATGCTGAATAGAAAAAAAAAAAAAATACTACATAATGCATTTTAAAACGCACCATGAATATGCCAGTTATAGACCATAATTAAATTGTCCAGGATAATCCCTTGCAAAGACCAGAACATATACTGTATAGTGCAAATAAATATGAAAAGCTATTAAAGATGTAAAACGCATTAGGATACACTCACACTATATACTGGAAGGCCTCACGACCACTATAACAAGATTAGGGACAAATGATCCTCATGATCAAAATATCAAAAGGCCAAAATGACTAACAATTGTTAATAATTTAAGTATAAATATATGTGTACAAGGAATGATGGATATACAAATCGATACGCAGCTAACGTAAAACTAACAATTAAACATGTAAATGAAAGACCACTGAAAGCTAAAAATTCTTGAAAAAAATATTATTATTAAATTTAGGAAAGGGGAAATTACTATTGTCAACGAAGGACTACTTATGATTGTCAGTGGGCCTCCAGAGAACAACAGACCAAGGGGTCAAAGAACTGGTAGGAATTACATGACCCAGACCAAATCATAACACTAAATGAACCTCCAGATCTTAAGTGAAGCCTGCTGGAAGAAAAACCCAAGGTGGTAAATAAAGTCTCTATTACAGGTGTCGTCTACTCAAAACAGGATTTTCCAGAATGGCCTTAATGCCAAATAACCTCAAACCCATTGGATCCTTCCCATGATGTTCGTGAAAATGTTGAGGGATGGAATGTATGCCTCTTCCTTTCAAGATGTTACACTTGTGTTCACTAAACCTAGTTCTAAGCCCATGTGTAACAACCTACAAGGGCATATGAGGCCATAAATAACATACAGTAATGGGACCCACAATTGATAAATTGCTTGATGGCAGAAGTGGACCCATCAGATCCAGTGACCTCCCTTTTGCAGTGCCACATGAATTCACACAATCCACAATTGGTGGTACTACACCTAAAGCTGCTAACTTGGTCAAACACAGTGCACCATAAATTAGGTCCACTTTCTGAGGTCTTAAACGACCGGGAGTAATATAGCTATTCAAGTTGCGGGATTTTCTGAATACCTGCTGCAGTATTGGGGATTTGGTTAGCTCTGAGGAAGAGGGTATAGCCTTTAAAACGCATAAGCTGTTCCCTTGCTGATGGGCATGCTTCTGGTGGTGTGATGAGGGTTGTTACATGCACTTGACATTTTTCCTTTGTGAGTATATTGGCTTTTTTATTGTACTAATAAAGAATTCTATGGTAATGCACTAGGCTGGTGTACCTCCTTATACTTGTTTTTGATCAATTTCTCACAAATCTAAGATTACCATCAATCTTCTTGCCTAATTGATCTTACTGAATAGATCAAGTCTGTGTGGATTTTTTTGTACCTTGTGAACTTGTTTAGGGGACTGAGGTTGAGGATCAATGGGAACTTTCCTTATCAATCAGAACTTTTCTGATGGATCTTGACTATGAAGACAGTAGAAATCCCTGCCCTGCACAGAATGAGAACTGAGATGAAAGAAAAAAAAGCACTCTTGACTTCTCTGCTTACCAGGAACCTTTATAGGGGAGTTCTGTCAAATTCCAGCTTTTAGCATGATCTCCAAGTTAAACCGATTGGCAGTCGCTTGCTTCAATTGTGGAAGTCTCCTATCCTTTCTCCCAAAAGGGAGTTAAGACCTCCTCTGTGTGAATAGAGACTGGAGGGTCAATAAACACTACTCCACTAGCCCCAGTATGAACTGGGGAAGGGCATTAAAGAAGTGTGGTTAAGGTTGGTCAGCATATATGAGGCTCCACCACCAGAAATCCAACATGTCTCTTCAACAGGAAACATAAAAAAACTGATAGAAGGACAACCTTTAACTTTACAGTGTGTTTTCTGTCCTGGTGGGAGGAGCCTCTGTCTTTCATATGCTGTCTTGGAGGGCGACTGTGAAAAAATATATATAAATATATTTAAAATATATCACACACACACACAATCTCAAACAAAATCAAGTCAGTATTTAAGTCCATGAAACATTTTTATTTTCAAACAAAAAAATCAACATAGAATTTATCTGGGGTGGTTAAACAGCTCAATTTTAAGCCTCAAAATTACAAGTTGAAGTTATTCCCCAATATCAATCTGCTGTTTCTTCAGCAAGAACAACTGACTGTCTCTCCCTTAAAGAACAGGTTCACAGTAAAGCAAAATAAGTTCCCAGACCCTCTCCCTATCTTCCTGATGGGAATGGCCTCCTACAGTGTTTACAGCCTCTCTGCAGAACACGTGCCCCTGCTACCTGTGCAGGTTTTCCCTAAAGATTTGAATGGAGCCTTATTCCAAAGCAGGCCAAACACAGCCTTTGAACTGACATGAGTAGTGCTTAATTGAAGGCAATGGTATTTTAATGACCTACTTCTGCATCACAACCCCTTAAAGAATATAATAAACTGTATCTCCACAGCTTGGCATGATACTAAATGTGGTCTGCAATTTGTAAACAGTACTAACAAGGATGAATGAAAAATAATAGGGGCATAAAAGCTTTAGGATAATGGGGTTTGTGTACTACAGTTTTCCAAGAAAAATCAAAAGATCAGACAGTTCAATTTACTTGGAGAATGCTTTAATATTCTGCAAACTCTCTAAAAACTGACTGCAAACTGTGGTGTACTTCCCAGTTATGCCTTTCCACTTCCACTTGCACCTACATTCTGTCATAGCCCTGTGCGTTAGTACACTTGAAAATGAGCAGAGGTGGAACCATCTTTCCACAAGCGAAGGGTTTCCACAGCTACAGAACGGCAGAGGGGGCAAGTTTTCTCTCTATCAAACCATAGGCAAAGGCACTCCTCGCAGAACACATGCTGAAAGAAAAACAAAGAATAATTTCAAGTGATTGTAAACTCATATTTAAAAAAATAAAAATAAAAACATGTCATTCTGACTTGTTCTGTGCAATGGCACTACTGGCTCCTGCCGAGTGCTCAACATAGCAAGCCACTTGCTTTGGTGACACTCGTGCAGGATAAATCCTGAGCCACACTTTGTGTCCATTGACACACAGAGCGTGGCTCAACCCCGCCCCCCCATTTCCTCCTCGTTGGCTGTAATTGACAGCAGCGGGGGCCAATGGCTCCCTCTGCTGTCGCTGAGCCTATGAGGAGGGAGAAAGCAGAGAGACCAGCTGCTCTCATACACAGCACTGGATCGAGATTGAGCTCAGGTTATTATTAGGAAGGGGGGGGGGTGGGTGGTTGTACTCAGAAGATTTTTTTACCTTAATGCAGATAATAAAACACTTTAAATAATGCTTGCCTCTGTGGTCCTGTGTGCAAGATATGGAGCATACCGCTTGGGGTAGCCTGTGCTCACTAAAGGTGGTATTGGAAGAGGCACATAAAGGGTTGGTTGATACTATGGCAGCTGGGTCCTTATAGTGACGCACAGCCATATGTAAGAGGATACAGCAGTATCTAAAATGGGCAGCCTAGAAGTGGCCATTTCCAATGACTGCAGTTGCAATTTGGAGAGGACAGAAACACAATAACTTTTTAGCTGGTAGATAATATTGCAAGCACTAGTATGTACTGTATATACTCTGTCCCAACTGTCACTTTTGTCTGTTAGCTTGGTGTACATTAACTTTGTTTTGCATAAGTATCCACCTCCCTTTTACATATATTGTAGAGCTATGATGATGTCATCCCTATATTGAACCTTTCCGTATGCATGTCCATTGTCAACACTGCAAATAAAAAGAGCCCCGACTGACTCAAATTACCAACCCTCCCTCTACCGGTCTCAGTACTGCCGTGCATGGCCTTACAGGAGGCAAATATCAAGAGGGATTCAGGAACATGGTAGAAGCATCTAAAATACATGTAATGTTTTATTTTTAATGAGTACACAGCAGGAATAAATATGCTTTACCTGCATGAGCATAATGAAAAATAAAAAAAAAATGATCATATTACCTGGCATATTAGGATTATGGGATCTTTGAAATCTGCCTGGCAAATAGCACATATATCCCCAGCTTCACTACATTGCTGGCTGCTGGCACGAACACCATATTTCTGTATTGGAGGAGTGCAGAAAATATAGGAACGCATACTTTATTAAATACACATACGTACACATTAAATCATGTATAAGCTCAGAACTATACATTATTAAGCATAACAAAAATGGGACATTATCTATAATGAAATGCCACTATACAATTAGCATTATTCAGCTGCACTATCCTATTGTTAGTCGTGTCAAAGGCATCCACCTGATTCACTGGGGATCTAGCTGTGTGGCCTAATCACAACAGTCATTTTACCCTTAATGGCATTACCTACAGTGGATATAAAAAGTCTACACACCCCTGTTTAAATGTCAGGTTTCTCTGATGTAAAAAAATGAGACAAAGATAAATAATTTCTGAACTTTTTCCACCTTTAATGTGACCTATAAACTGTACAACTCAGTTGAACAACAAACTGAAGTCGTTTACGTGGAGGGAAGTAAAAACTAAAAAACTAAAATTATATGGTTTCATGAGTGTGCACACCCTTAAACTAATACTTTGATGAAGCACCTTTTGACTTTATTACAGCACTCTTATTACAGCAGTCTTTTTAGGTATGAGTCTATCAGCATGGCACATCTTGACTTGGCAATATTTGCCCACTCTTCTTTGCAAAAACAAATCTGTCAGATTGTGAGGACATTTCCTGTGCACAGCCCTCTTCAGATCACCCCACAGATTTTCAATCAGATTCAGGTCTGGGCTCTGGCTGGGCCATTCCAAAACTTTAACCTTCTTCTGGTGAAGCCATGCCTTTGTTGATTTGGATGTATGCTTTGGTCGTTGTCATGCTGAATAATAAAGTTACTCTTCATGTTCAGCTTTCTAGCAGAAGTGAAGGTTTTGTGCCAATATTGACTGGTATTTGGAACTGTTCATTATTCCCTCTACCTTGCCTAAGCTAAAGAAAACAGCCCCAGCCCCATAGTCCAGACATATGAATTATACGGGAGATTGTTGTCACACGTACCACACAGCCAGTACTTGCCAGATATTCCTGCAGCTCCTTTAATGTTGCTGTAGGTGTCTTGGCAACTCTTTTCATCAATTTTGGAGGGACGTCCAGTTTTTGGTAATGTCTCTGTTGTTCCATATTTTCTCCACTTGATGATGACTGTCTTTAGTGTGTTCCCTGGTATATCTAATGCCTTGGAAATTCCCTTGTACCCTTCTCTTGACTGATACCTTTTAACAATGAGATCCCTCTGATGCTTTGGAAGTTCTCTGTGGACCATGGCTTTTGCTGTAGGATGCAACTAAGAAGATGTCAGGAAAGACCTACTAGAACAGCTAAACTTTATTTGGGGTTAATATGAGGCACTTTAAATGATGGCAGGTGTGTACTGACTCCTATTTAACACGAGTTTGAATGTGATTGCTTAATTCTTAACACAGCTACATCCCTACTTATGCAACCACATTATTTTAGTGTTTTAGTTTTACTTCCCCCCTAAAAGATTTCAGGTTTTTTCTTGATTGAGTTGTATAGTTTATAGGTCACATTCAAGGTGGCAAAAGTTCTGAAATTATTTATCTTTGTCTAATTTTTTTACATCACAGAAACATGACATTTTAATAGGGGTGTGTAGACTTTTTATATCCACTGTACATAATAAAACAGTTATAGAGTGCCAACTGCTCAGTTCATTAATTTAGGAATGAATTACTTTTTTAAAGCAAAGCTGTCATTACCTAAAAGTAGTAAAACTGGAATAGCAAATGGAATAATAGGATTTTTATAACAGCTTACCTGTAAAATCCTTTTCTTGGAGTACATCACGGGACACAGAGCGACATAGTCATTACTAATGGGTTATATAGATACCTTCAGGTGCTGGCACTGGCAACTTCCAAAACCGGAAGTACCCTCCCCTATATAAGCCCCTCCCATCCGGGAGCACCTCAGTTTTGTAGCAAAGCAATAAGTGTCCCTAAAGAGGGGTGGGAGCTCTGTGTCCCGTGATGTACTCCAAGAAAAGGATTTTACAGGTAAGCTGTTATAAAAATCCTATTTTCTTTCTCGTACATCACGGGACACAGAGCGACATAGTCATTACTAATGGGATGTCCTAAAGCAATGCCCAATGAGGGGGGGATACACCATACATAAGCTGAGCGCTATCAGACATGAGGATCTTTTGCGGCCTGCAACACACTGCGCCCAAAGGCGACATCCTCCTGACTTCTAACGTCCACCTGGTAGAACCTAGTAAACGTGTGTACTGAAGACCATGTTGCGGCCTTACAGATTTGAGCCAGGGAGGCCTGGTGATGCGCTGCCCATGAAGTTCCAACTGCTCTCGTGGAGTGCGCTCTAACTTTGAACGGAGGCGGTCTCCTTCTCAAGCCATAGGCTTGCATTATGACCTGTCGAATCCACTTGGCTAAAGTAGATTTTGACGCTGCCTGACCCTTTCTGGGGCCTTCCGGCAGAATAAACAAAGTATCCGTTCTGCGAATCTGAGCAGTGGCTTTTAGATAAGCTTTAACTGCTCTTACTACATCCAAAGAATGCAATAACTTTTCCTCTACCGGAAAGTAGGTTTGGGGAAAAAAATAGGATTTTTATAACAGCTTACCTGTAAAATCCTTTTCTTGGAGTACATCACGGGACACAGAGCGACATAGTCATTACTAATGGGTTATATAGTTACCGTCAGGTGCTGGCACTGGCAACTTCCAAAACCGGAAGTACCCTCCCCTATATAAGCCCCTCCCATCCGGGAGCACCTCAGTTTTGTAGCAAAGCAATAAGTGTCCCCAAAAGAGGGGTGGGAGCTCTGTGTCCCGTGATGTACTCCAAGAAAAGGATTTTACAGGTAAGCTGTTATAAAAATCCTATTTTCTTTTTCGTACATCACGGGACACAGAGCGACATAGTCATTACTAATGGGATGTCCTAAAGCAATGCCAAATGAGGGGGGGGATACACCATATATAAGCTGAGCGCTATCAGACATGAGGATCTTTTGCGGCCTGCAACACACTGCGCCCAAAGGCGACATCCTCCTGACTTCTAACGTCCACCTGGTAGAACCTAGTAAACGTGTGAACTGAAGACCACGTTGCGGCCTTACAGATTTGAGCCAGGGAGGCCTGGTGATGCACTGCCCATGAAGTTCCAACTGCTCTCGTGGAGTGCGCCCTAACTTTGAACGGAGGCGGTCTACTTCTCAAGCTATAGGCTTGTATTATGACCTGTCGAATCCACTTGGCTAAAGTAGATTTTGACGCTGCCTGACCCTTTCTGGGGCCTTCCGGCAGAATAAACAAAGTATCCGTTCTGCGAATCTGAGCAGTGGCTTTTAGATAAGCTTTAACTGCTCTTACTACATCCAAAGAATGCAATAACTTTTCCTCTACCGAAGTAGGTTTGGGGAAAAAAGAAGGAAGAACCACATCTTGGTTCAAATGAAACCTCGATACCACCTTAGGAAGAAAGGCTGGATGAGGACGTAACACTACTCTGTCCTTATGGATAACCAGATATGGCTCCTTACAGGACATAGCTGCTAATTCCGATACTCTTCTTAGCCGAACAAATGGCTACTAGAAAAATCAATTTCCTGGTAAGAAGCACCAAGGAAATATGCTGTAATGGTTCAAATGGTTGTTTCTGTAGAACCGCCAGAACCAAGTTTAGATCCCATGGACATATGGGAATATTAACCGGAGGCCTAATACGCATCACTCCTTGTATAAAGGCTTTGACTAGTGAATGCGAAGCCAAGGGCCTTTGAAAAAATATTGACAAGGCCGAAATCTGACCCTTGATAGTACTCAAGGCAAGCTTCCTATCTACAGCCCACTGTAGGAAGTCCAGAATCCTACCTATTACGTACTTATGTGGATGCCATTTCTTGGCCTCACACCACGCGATGTACGCCCTCCAGATTCTATAGTAGATCTGCCTGGATACCGGCTTCCTGGCATTGATCATGGTAGATACCACAGCATTAGAGAGCCCTCTCTTTTTTAGAATGTGGGCTTCAATAGCCAGGCCGTCAAACCTAGGGCTGGTAAGGAAGGGTGGTATATCGGTCCTTGCGAAAGCCGGACGACGTGGGAGAGTCCAAGGACTCCCCACTGAAATTTTACAATCTCCGCGTACCACGCTCTTCGGGGCCACGCTGGAGCCACCGGAATCACTGGTTTCTTTTCTACCCTGATTCTGCGGAGTAATCGAGGTAACCATTGTGGCGGTGTGAATGCATATATCAGCTTGAACTGATCCCCAGGGAACACTAGGGCATCCGAGCCGCAAGCTAGGGGATCCCTTGTCCGAGAGACAAACCTATCCACCTTTGCGTTGAATCTGGATGCTAGAAGATCTACATCCGATGTTCCCCACCGCTGACATATTGTCCAGAAAACCTCGGGGTGAAGGGACCCTTCCTCTGGGCCTAATTGCTGGCGACTTAGAAAGTCCGCCTTCCAATTCTCCACTCCTGGAATGAATACCGCAGATATGGCTGGGACATATTTTTCTGCCCATCTCAGGATGTAATTTACTTCCCTTTGGGCTGCACGACTCCTGGTGCCCCCCCGATTGATATATGCCACTGCTGTGGCATTGTCTGATTGAATTCTGACAGGGGACCCTTGGAGTTTGGATGTCCATGCTACTAGGGCATACCGGGCTGCTCGTATCTCTAAGAGATTGATGGGCAGGGCCTTTTCTGCATCCGACCATCTGCCCTGGAGAGACTATTGCTCCAGTACTGCTCCCCAGCCTATAAGGCTGGCATCTGTAGTGACCACCTTCCAAGAAATCGGACTGAAGGATTTCCTTTTTTCCAGATTCTGGGGAACCAACCACCAACGGAGGCTCTTGCGAACGGAAGGGGACAAGGACATTGTAAGTCTAGGGCCTGAACTTTTTTGTTCCAGGCTGACAGTATGGCCCCTTGCAAATTCCTTGAATGGAATTGACCGTAGGGTACTGCTTCGAATGATGCCACCATTTTTCCCAGCAGCCTCATATACAGGCGTATGGACGGCTGTCTTTTTTGTACCCACTAAGTGGATCAAATCTTTCAAAGACAACACCTTTCCTCGAGGCAAGAATATTTTTCTCTGGCCTGAATCCAACCTTAGCCCCAAGTATTCCAGACTTTTGACTGGTTTTTAGGGCTGACTTGTCTCGGTTGATAATCCAACCGTGAGATTCCAGATACTTGATCGTCTTGTGAACGACCACGTCTAGTTTTTTCACTGAGTGGTCTATCAGCAACAAGTCATCCAGATATGCCATTATCATTACACCTTGTGTTCTTAGATTGGCCAATAAAGGGCCAGAATTTTTGTGAACACTCTTGGTGCTGTGGCCAAACCGAAGGGTAAGGCTCTGAACTGAAAATGGCGCCCTTCTACTGCAAAGCGTAGAAATTTTTGGTGGACTGGAAAGATGGGAATGTGCAAATAAGCATTTTTGATGTCGATCGTGGCTAACCAATCCTCCCCTTGTAGGGCAGTGGCCACCGATCGGATCGACTCCATCGGAAAGTCCTGATATACAGGAATTTGTATAGCCCTTTTCAGAATTAATATGGGCCTCCCGTCCGCGTTTGCTTCGGGACTGTAAAGAGGTTTGAGTAAAACCCGAACCCTCATTCTTCCAGGGGAACCTCCATAATTACTCCTTGGAGTAATAGTTGTTCTAGTGCCAACAGGAGGGACTCTCTCTTCCGGGGATCCCTTGGCACGTTTGACCTCAAAATGGGAAGGAGGGGAGTCTTTTAACTCCAAACTGTATCCCAAACCTACTGCGGAGAGCACCTATCTGTCTTGATCGTGTCCCGCCAGGTCTCTTTGCGAACAACTGGAGTCCTCCCCCCACCCGACTGAGTGGGGGCTTCAATGAATTTAACTTTGGGGGAGGTTTTGTACCTCCCCTGACCCAGGGTTTCTTATTACCCTGCTACTGTCCCTGTTTTTTACCCCCGGGATTTAACCGAGGAGGCCGTCGGAACTGTTACACAGCCGATGCCCCAGGGACTGGAGAAGCAGGCCTCTTAAAGAGGGACCTCTAACTCTGCTTTTAACCGGCAAGAGCGTATTTTTACCGCTGGAAATTTTCTGGATATATTTGTCCAGGTTTTCCCTGAATAAGCGTTCACCATGAAATGGGACGCTAACCAGCCATTCTTTACAGGGAGCTTCAGCAGACCAGTTTCTGAGCCATAGGAGCCTACGCATATGTACTATAGACAGCGTAAGGCGGGAGGCCTGATGGACTGAATCCTCTATGGCGTCAACCGCAAAGCCTAAGGCTCTAGGTAGATCAGCTAGGGCAAAGCCTGCTGATCTGTCAAGTCCCTCAAGACCTGTTTCAACTGATCCTTCACTGCTTAGCAGACCCCAATAGCTGCTACTGCTGGTTGTATCACCAAGCAGATTTTCATAAGGACTCCAATCTTTTATCTATTGGGTTCTTGAACATTTGGACATTATCCACTGGACATGTCAGTGATTTATACATACAAGAGATGGCTGCGTCCACTGTAGGGACCTTCCATTTTTTTTTTTTTTTTTTGATGAACTTATCCTCCATGGGATAGACCACCGGAAATCTCTTGGGGGAATAAATATTTTCTCAGGACGTTCCCAATCCTGGTAAATGAGCCCTTTCAGTAAAGGGTGAAGTGGAAAAGAACAAACAGTCTGGGGGCTTCTAGCGACCCCAACGAGGATACAGTAGTGGTTGATGGTTCCGCAAGGTGCATTTTTAAATGCTGATCGGACCATGTTAGTCAGAGACTGAACCCATAATCTTTCAGCTTGAGATGCTGAGAAAAGGTTCCCCCACTGTTGATTCCTCTATAACAGAATCAACCTTATCCTGATCCCCTTCAGGCAGGTCGATCCCTGTATGGGACTGTTGCTCTGCTAACAGGCACTCTGAAGGAGGAGACGGAGATCGGGCGTGCTTTCCCTGACAGGGAGGCAGCGATAAATGTTGACAATCTCTCTCTAATCCTCCCAGAGCTGAGGAAAAAACCTCATCTGTTACATACACAGGAGCAGGTGACTGAGGACAGCCACAGTACCAAGTACCCCTGCGGGGTCTCTACGGTCACTTACCTCTGAACTTCAGGGGAGACTGGTGCAGCAGGAGTATGCCCAAGATCCTCAGAGCCCGATGAGACCCCCTTCGCTTCCTGGAAGATTCAGTTCCGGAGCTACTGGACGGCATATTCCTAAGCCTAAAGCTGAGGTATTCCAGCCGTAATACACCACTTTTACTGAGAATAGTCTAGCACAATTGCTGCTATATAACAGTTGGTGTCTACTAATGTGCCTTTCTAGGGGATGCCTGTATCAACCGCTTGCTGTATGCCTTTAAATGTTGCCAGCTCTGTCTCTGTACTTCATAGCCAGCTTACTGCAATAATGTGGCTTTTTAAAAACCTGCTGGGACGCCCGCACATGCGCAGAAGCGCTGCGGCGCGCACAGAGCGTCATCCCCCAGGCCCCGCCCCTTTTTCCGGCCACCTCTATATAGAGAGGCGCGTGCACGCGCACGCGCGCGGCCACGTGCGCCTCGGCGCTAATTTTCAAACATGGAAACCAGGGACAGGAGCCAGGGCCCCCTTTGCCGCAGGCCGGGGGATAGACGAACACTGCAACAGGGCAGAGGAAACAGTTTCCTGTAGGAGAACTCACCAGCTGCCTGGACTTTGTTCTCTGAGAAGAAACTAGTCCATATGACAAGAAAAACATTCCACAGCGGCCTCTAGTGGACAAACACAGGTACCGCAGTTTAATATACTAAACATATATAAAAAAACATTCCTTTTTTTTTTTTTTTTCTTGACCACCATTAAAAATTATTACATTTTTTTAGTAGTTACAGGCATGCACAGATATTAGCGGGAATACCGTTAGGTAACAGACAGAAAGACAAATTAGGCTTGGGGGTCCCCCAATAGAACCAAGTTCCTGGGGGCCCCCACTTACCTGTTCCCCGCCGCAGGACTTTGTTTGGTCCACAAAAGCCCAAACTTCACCTATCACGGCAGGCATTGTAATCAAACCTTCAGGGACCGGGTTCCCAAGGATTCCACTCCCCTGGACCTGTATAGCACCCTGCACAGAAAACATCTTGGTCGTGGGTATGACCAGAGCTCTGGATCCCAGGGTCCAGCTCTCCTAAGAGAAGCATTACAGGCAGAACCTTGCTCTTCTCTGCAAGGCCCGGGTACCGACCGTTTAGCTATGAAGCTTTTTTGGTCGGATCCGGAATAGCTTACTGAGGCCCAAAAGAACCTGTACGCAAGCTCAGTGAAAAACACATGTTTCTTCTTGGCCAACACCTTAGACACTGGCAAAAAACTGAGGTGCTCCCGGATGGGAGGGGCTTATATAGGGGAGGGTACTTCCGGTTTTGGAAGTTGCCAGTGCCAGCACCTGACGGTAACTATATAACCCATTAGTAATGACTATGTCGCTCTGTGTCCCGTGATGTACGAAAAAGAAAGAAGGAAGAACCACATCTTGGTTCAAATGAAACCTCGATACCACCTTAGGAAGAAAGGCTGGATGAGGACGTAACACTACTCTGTCCTTATGGATAACCAGATATGGCTCTTTACAGGACATAGCTGCTAATTCCGACACTCTTTTAGCCGAACAAATGGCTACTAGAAAAATCAATTTCCTGGTGAGAAGAATCAAAGAAATATGCTGTAATGGTTCAAATGGTTGTTTCTGTAGAACCGACAGAACCAGGTTTAGATCCCATGGACATATGGGAATATTAACCGGAGGACTAATACGCATCACTCCTTATCTAAAGGCTTTGACTAGTGAATGCGAAGCCAAGGGCCTTTGAAAACATATTGACAAGGCCGAAAACTGACCTTTGATAGTACTCAAGGCAAGCTTCCTATCTACAGCCCACTGTAGGAAGTCCAGAATCCTACCTATTACGTACTTACGTGGATGCAATTTCTTGGCCTCACACCAGGCGATGTACGCCTTCCAGATTCTATAGTAGATCTGCCTGGATACCGGCTTCCTGGCATTGATCATGGTAGATACCACAGGATTAGAGAGACCTCTCTTTTTTAGAATGTGGGCTTCAATAGCCAGGCCATCAAACCTAGGGCTGGTAAGGAAGGGTGGTATATCGGTCCTTGCGAAAGCAGGTCCGGACGATGTGGGAGAGTCCAAGGACTCCCCACTGACATTTTTACAATCTCCGCGTACCATGCTCTTCGGGGCCACGCTGGAGCCACCAGAATCACTGGTTTCTTTTCTACCCTGATTCTGCGGAGTAATCGAGGTAACAATTGTGGCGGTGGAAATGCATATATCAGCTTGAACTGATCCCAAGGGAACACTAGGGCATCCGAGCCGCAAGCTAGGGGATCCCTTGTCCGAGAGACAAACCTGTCCACCTTTGCGTTGAATCTGGATGCTAGAAGATCTACATCCGGTGTTCCCCACCGCTGACATATTGTCCGGAAAACCTCGGGGTGAAGGGACCATTCCCCTGGGCAGAATTGCTGGCGACTTAGAAAGTCCGCCTTCCAATTCTCCACTCCTGGAATGAATACCGCGGATATGGCTGGGACATATCTTTCTGCCCATTTCAGGATGTAATTTACTTCCCTCTGGGCTGCACGACTCCTGGTGCCACCCTGATGATTGATATATGCCACTGCTGTGGCATTGTCTGATTGAATTCTGACAGGAGACCCTTGGAGTTTGGATGTCCATGCTACTAGGGCATACCGGGCTGCTCGTATCTCTAAGAGATTGATGGGCAGGGCCTTTTCTGCATCCGACCATCTGCCCTGGAGAGACCATTGCTCCAGTACTGCTCCCCAGCCTATAAGGCTGGCATCTGTAGTGACCACCTTCCAAGAAATCGGACTGAAGGATTTCCCTTTTTCCAGATTCTGGAGAACCAACCACCAACGGAGGCTCTTGCGAACGGAAGGGGACAAGGACATTGTAAGTCTAGGGCCTGAACTTTTTTTGTTCCAGGCTGACAGTATGGCCCTTTGCAAATTCCTTGAATGGAATTGACCGTAGGGTACTGCTTCGAATGATGCCACCATTTTTCCCAGCAGCCTCATGCACAGGCGTATGGACGGCTGTCTTTTTGTACCCACTAGGTGGATCAAATCTCTCAAAGACAACACCTTTTCTTGAGGCAAGAATATTTTTCTCTGGCCTGAATCCAGCCTTAGCCCCAAGTATTCCAGACTTTTGACTGGTTTTAGGGCTGACTTGTCTCGGTTGATAATCCAACCGTGAGATTCCAGATACTTGATTGTCTTGTGAACGACCACTTCTAGTTTTTTCACTGAGTGGTCTATCAGCAACAAGTCGTCTAGATATGCCATTATCGTTACACCTTGTGTTCTTAGATTGGCCAATAATGGGGCCAGAATTTTTGTAAACACTCGTGGTGCTGTGGCCAGACCGAAGGGTAAGGCTCTGAACTGAAAATGGCGCCCTTCTACTGCAAAGCGTAGAAATTTTTGGTGGACTGGAAAGATGGGAATGTGCAAATAAGCATCTTTGATGTCGATCGAGGCTAACCATTCCTCCCCTTGTAGGGCAGTGGCCACCGATCGGATCGACTCCATCCGGAAAGTCCTGATATGTAGGAATTTGTTTAGCCCTTTTAGATTTAATATGGGCCTCACGTCCCCGTTTGGCTTCGGGACTGTAAAGAGGTTTGAGTAAAACCCGAACCCCCATTCTTCCAGGGGAACCTCCATAATTACTCCTTGGAGCAATAGTTGTTCTAGTGCCAACAGGAGGGACTCTCTCTTCCGGGGATCCCTTGGCACGTTTGACCTCATAAAATGGGAAGGAGGAGAGTCTTTTAACTCCAATCTGTATCCCAGACTTACTGCGGAGAGCACCCATCTGTCTCTGATCGTGTCCCGCCAGGTCTCTGCGAACAACTGGAGTCTTCCCCCCACCCGATTGAGTGGGGGCAACCCTTTATAAATTTGACTTTGGGGGAGGTTTTGTACCTCTCCTGACCTAGGGTTTCTTATTACCCTGCGATTGTCCCTGATTTTTACCCCCGGGATTTGACCGAGGAGGCCGTCGGAACTGTTTCACAGCCGATGCCCCAGGGACTGGAGAAGCAGGCCTCTTAAAAGAGGGACCTCTAACTCTGTTTTTAACCGACAAGAGTGTACTTTTACCGCTGGAAATTTTCTGGATATATTTGTCCAGGTCTTCCCCGAATAAGCGTTCACCATGAAATGGGAAGCTAACCAGCAATTTTTTACAGGGAGCTTCAGCAGACCAGTTTTTGAGCCATAGAAGCCTGCGCATATGTACTACAGACAGCGTAAGGCGGGAGGCCTGATGGATTGAATCCTTTATGGCGTCAACCGCAAAGCAAAAGGCTCTAGGTAGATCAGCTAGGGCAAGGGCCTGCTGATCTGGCAAGTCCCTTAAGACCTGTTTCAACTGATCCTTCACTGCTTGGCAGACCCCAATAGCTGCCACTGCTGGTTGTGTCACCAAGCTTGCTGTAGAAAAAGCAGATTTTAATAAGGACTCCAATTTTTTATCTATTGGGTCCTTGAACATTTGGACATTATCCACTGGACATGTCAGTGATTTATTCACACAAGAGATGGCTGCGTCCACTGTAGGGACCCTCCATTTTTTGATGAACTTATCCTCCATGGGATAGACCACCGTAAATCTCTTGGGGGGAGTAAATATTTTATCAGGATGTTCCCAATCCTGGTAAATGAGCCCTTCCAGTAAAGGGTGAAGTGGAAAGGAACAGACAGTCTGGGGAGCTTTTAGTGACCCCAGCGAGGAGACAGTAGTGGTTGATGGTTCCGCAAGGTGCATTTTAAATGCTGATCGGACCATGTTAGTCAGAGACTGAACCCATAATCTTTCAGCTTGATATGCTGAGAAAGGTTCCTCCACTGTTGATTCCTCTATAACAGAATCAACCTCATCCTGATCCCCTCCAGGCAGGTCGATCCCTGTATGGGACTGTTGCTCTGCTAACAGGTACCCTGAAGGAGGAGACGGAGATCGGGCGTGCTTTCCCTGTGACAGGGAGGCAGCGATCAATGTTGACAATCTCTCTTCTAATCCTCCCAGAGCTGAGGAAAAAACCTCCTCTGTTACATACACAGGAGCAGGTGAACTGAGGACAGCCACAGTACCAGGTACTCCTGCGGGGTCTCTACGGTCACTAACCTCTGAATTTTCAGGGGAGACTGGTGCAGCAGAAGCATGCCCAAGATCCTCAGAGCCCGATGGAGACCCCCTACGCTTCCTGGAAGATTTAATTCCGGAGCTTCTGGACGGCATATTCCTAAGCCCAAAGCCGAGGTATTCCAGCCGTAATACACCACTTTTACTGATAATAGTCTAGCACAATTGCTGCTATATAACAGTTGGTGTCTACTAAAGTGCCTTTCTAGGGGATGCCTGCATCAACCGCCTCTGTGTGCCTTATTTACTGTTGCTAGCTCTGTCTGTGCACTTCAATAGCCAGCTGTGATTGTGCCTTTAAACACGCTGGACGCCCGCACATGCGCAGTAGCGCCGCGGCGCACACCGAGCGTCATCCACCAGCTCCACCCCTTTTTCCAGATCGCCTCTATATATAGAGGCGCGTGCTCGCGCACGCGCGCCTTCGGCGCTCTTTTTAAAAAAAATAAGGAGCTAGATGGGAGCCAGGGTCACTGCCGCAGGGCCCGGGGATGGATGAGCGCAGCAACAGGGCAGAGGAGACAGCTTCCCAGCAGAGAACTTACCAACTGCCTGGATTTGACTTTGGAAGAAAAAAATCCACATTACAAGAAAAAAGAACCATAGCGGCCTCTAGTGTTTAACACAGGTACCGCGGTCTTACCATTTATTTTTATTTTTTTCTTGCCTACTATTAATTTTTTTTACATTTTCTTAGTAGTAACAGGCATGCACAGAATATTAGCGGGAATACCTTAGGTAACAGGCAGAAAGACAAACTAGGCTTAGTTCCTGAGGGCCCCCACTTACCTTTTCCTCGCCGCAGGACTCTGTTTGGTCCACAGAAGCCCAAACTTCACCTATCACGGCAGGCATTGTAATTAAACCTTCAGGGACAAGGTTCCCAAGGATTCCACTCCCCTGGACCTGTATAGCTCCCTGCACAGAAAACATCTTGGTCGTGGGTATGACCAGAGCTCTGGATCCCAGGGTCCAGCCCTCCTAAGAGAGGCATTACAGGCAAAACCTTGCTCTTCTCTTGCAAGGCCCGGGTACCGACCGTTTAGCTATGAAGCTTTTTTGGTTGGATCCGGAATAGCTTACTGAGGCCCAAAAGAACCTGTACGCAAGCTCAGTGAAAAACACATGTTACTTCTTGGCCAACACCTTAGACACTGGCAAAAAACTGAGGTACTCCCGGATGGGAGGGGCTTATATAGGGGAGGGTACTTCCGGTTTTGGAAGTTGCCAGTGCCAGCACCTGAAGGTATCTATATAACCCACATAGTAATGACTATGTCGCTCTGTGTCCCGTGATGTACGAGAAAGAAATAGCCAAAGAAAGAGCATAACCTCTTTGTAATGGCTGTGGCAAGATGATAGACCCAGTGATAAATCTCACTGCTAGAATCCCTGACATCTTCTAACCACTTTGTTCAAAGATAAAATATAAATTTCATTGGACACAACCTTTATTGGTCAATGGAATAATATTTGTATTATTTATAGGGGTACCTGCGGATGGCACAGTATTCTCATTGCTTTCCTCAGGCCTCCAATTCGTCCACAGATGTCAAAGGACTGAAATAAAAGCATGAATTAATTGATCACATGTAATAAATTACTGTTTAATATTGTTCATCCTAGTATAATGCCTACTATAAATATTTAGATACAAACACAATTTAAACATCACTGGCAATAATCAGACCGTGTAAAGTACTCTGAGATGTGGATCTCGGAACTGGATGGAAAGAAAACCAAATCTTTTGGCAAGTAAAATATCTCCTCATATGTATTTCATGTGTGTTTTTATTTGTTTGCATGAAGATTAGTTTTAGGGCCCGTTCACACTAGAATGCTGTGCAGGAAACCCGCACTTGATACCGGTTTTCTGCATCATATTCAAATTTTACTGCCCTTGCGATCTGCAGCAGATGTCAGTGCAAAGTTAGTGACACCCCAAATGCAGGTAGCAAATGCAGTGCGTTTGCCCACACCAGATAGCATTATACAAAAGTACCATGAAATCTGGTTGCAGTGCATTTCCAAAAATAGTGCATGCAATGGGTTGAAATCGCACTGCACAGAACTGCATGCAAATCGCACAGTAACACACAGCGTGATCCTGTGCGATTCACATGCAGTTCCTAGTGTGAACGGGCTTTTAAGGATTATTTACTTATTACAAATGGAATAATGTTACTGCAGAAATAAAAGGTCACAGATGCAACATAGTTTGGCATCAGGATCATGAAAAGCATCTTTTCAAAACTGATGAATGTATTCAGTTTTGGATTTAAAGCTGCAGCCGCTGATCAGTGTATTCTGACAGTGGACAGTCCCTGCTGTCAGAATACAATGTCACCTTGACAAGTGAATGGAGAAATTTGTTCCTAATTTGGCCAATGGCAGATTGAAATTCAGCTGGTTCAGCAGGGACTGGGCAAATTTTTGATTTGTGTTTGGCTGTCCCCACAGACAAATTGAAAGACTTACGTTAAATATTGGCTGCAGCCGCTGATCAGTGTATTATGACAGCGATGAGTCCCACAGTGAGAATACAATGTTCCGGGAGAGAAGGGTGGTTCCTCCATCCACCTCATTTGTGGGGATGGATGGACATACTGTATTTGTTTCCGCCAATTGGTCTCACAAAAAAAATAATCTACCTAGTTTAACCACTTAAGCCCCGAACCATTTTGTAGCTAAAGGACCAGAGGTGATTTCAGAATTTTGCACTGCGCTGCTTTAACTGTAAATTGTGCGGACATGCAATGTTGTACCCAAACGAAATTTGCGTCCTTTTCTTCCCACAAATAGAGCTTTCTTTTAATGGTATTTGATTGCCTCTGCGATTTTTATTTTTTGCGATATAAACGGAAATAGACCGAAAATTTTGAAAAAAATAATATTTTCTACTTTTTGTTATAAGAAAAATCGAATAAACTCAATTTTAGTCATACATTTAGGCCAAAATGTATTCAGCGACATGACTTTAGTAAAAAAAATGTCAGTAAGCGTATATTTATTGGTTTGCGCAAAAGTTATAGCGTCTACAAACTAGGGTACATTTTCTGGAATTTACACAGCTTTTAGTTTATGACTGCCTATCTCATTTCTTGAGGTGCTAAAATGGCAGGGCAGTACAAAACCCCCCCAAATGACCCCATTTTGGAAAGTAGACATCCCAAGGAAATTGCTGAGAGGCATGTTGAGCCCATTGAATATTTTTTTTTTGTCTCAAGTGATTGAATAATGACAAAAAAAAAAAAAATTACAAAAAGCGGTCACTAAATGATATATTGCTCACACATGCCATGGTTATATGTGGAATTGCACCCCAAAATACATTTTGCTGCTTCTCCTGAGTACGGGGATACCACATGTGTGGGACTTTTTGGGAGCCTAGCCGCGTACGGGCCCCCGGAAACCAAGCACCGCCTTCAGGATTTCTAAGGGCGCAAATTTTTGATTTCACTCCTCACTACCTATCACAGTTTTGAAGGCCATAAAATGCCAAAATAGCACAAAACCCCCCCAAATTACCCCATTTTAGAAAGTAGACACCCCAAGGAAATTGCTGAGAGGCCTGTTGAGCCCATTGAATATTTTTTTTTTTTTTGTCCCAAGTGATTGAATAATGACAAAAAAAAAAAATTACAAAAAGTTGTCACTAAATGATATATTGCTCACACATGCCATGGTTATATGTGGTATTACACCCCAAAATAAATTTTGCTGCTTCTCCTGAGTACGGCGATACCACATGTGTGGGACTTTTTAGGAGCCTAGCCGCGTACGGGACCCCGAAAACCAAGCACCGCCTTCAGGATTTCTAGGCACAAATTTTTGATTTCACTCCTCACTACCTATCACAGTTTCGAAGGCCATAAAATGCCAAAATAGCACAAAACCCCCCCAAATTACCCCATTTTGGAAAGTAGACACCCCAAGCAGAAAGTAGACACCCTCATTTGCTGAGAGGCATGGTGAGTATTTTACAGCTCTCATTTGTTTTTGAAAATGAAGAAAGAATATATATATATATATATATATATATATATATATATATATATATATATATATATATTTTTTTTTTTAATTTTCAAAACTTTGTGACAAAAAGCGAGATCTGCAAAATACTCACAATACCTCTCAGCAAATAGCTTGGGGTGTCTACTTTCCAAAATGGGGTCATTTGGGGGGGTTTTGTGCTATCTGGGCATTCCATGGCCTCTGAAACTGTGATAGGCAGTGAGAAGTGAAATCAAAAATTTACACCCTTAGAAAGCCTGAAGGCGGTGATTGGTTTTTGGGGTCCCGTATGCGGCTAGGCTCCCAAAAAGTCTCACACATGTGGTATCCCCGTACTCAGGAGAATCAGCAGAATGTATTTTGGGGTGTAATTCCACATATGCCCATGGCATGTTTGAGCAATATATCATTTAGTGACAACTTTGTGCAAAAAAATAAAAAATAAAAAATTAATTGTCTTTTTTCCGCAACTTGTGTCAACATATAAAATATTCCATGGACTCGACATGCCTCTCAGTATATAGCTTGGGGTGTCTATTTTCCAAAATGGGGTCATTTGGGGGGGTTTTGAACTGTTCTGGCATTTTATACACAACATTAGGAAGCTTACATCCACTCTTCTAACCACTTGAAGACAAAGCCCTTTTTGACACTTTTTGTTTACATGAAAACATATTTTTTTTTTTTGCAAGAAAATTATGTTGAACCCCCAAACATTATATATATTTTTAAAGCAAAGGCCCTACAGATTAAAATGGTGGGTGTTGCATTTTTTTTTCTACACAGTATTTGCGCAGCGATTTTTCAAACGCATTTTTTGGGGGAAAAATACACTTTTTTTAATTTTAATGCACTAAAACACACTATATTGCCTAAATGTTTGATGAAATAAAAAAGATGATCTTAGGCCGAGTACATAGATACCAAACACGTCATGCTTTAAAATTTCGCACAAACGCGCATTGGCGACAAACTACATACATTTTTAAAAGCCTTTAAAAGCCTTTACAGGTTACCCCGTTAGATTTACAGAGGAGGTCTACTGCTAAAATTACTGCCCTCGATCTGACCTTCGCGGTGATACCTCACATGCATGGTGCAATTGCTGTTTACATATGACGCCAGACCGACGCTTGCGTTCGCCATTGGGCAAGAGCAGGGCAGGACAGGGGTGCTTTTTTTTATTTTATTTTTAAATTGTTCCTTCCATATTTTTTATTTTTTTATCATTTTTATTGTTATCTCAGGGAATGTAAATATCCCCTATGATAGCAATAGGTAGTGACAGGTACTCTTTTTTGAAAAAACTGGGGTCTTCTAGACCCTAGATCTTTCCTCTGCCCTCAAAGCATCTGACCACACCAAGATCGGTGTGATAAAATGCTTTCCCAATGGCGCTTTTTATATCCGGGGGGGGGGACATTCCCTCCCACTGCTTGTAAAAGCAGTCCAGAGGCTAATTAGCCACTAGGATTGCTTTTACATGAAAGCCGGCCGCTGGCTGAAAAGAATGATACCAAGATGATACCTAAACCCGCAGGCATCATTCTGGTATAAACATTCAAAGTCCAGCAACATACCAGTACGTTGCTGGTCCTTGTTGGACATGTATTGTAATCTTTTTTTTTCATGCAGCCAGTTGGCTAAACGAAAAAAGAGATTGATCGGTGGGTATGCCCACCATTAGAAAACCGCCCTTCATCCACCCACTTCTAATGATGGGCATACATGCACCATTTATATATGCCGAAGCATGGGGGCATCCTCCCGCAAAAAAGTTATGCCGCACACACATGGTCGGACTTTTCCCCGGGCAAGCCTCCGTCGGAATTTCGACCGTATGTACGCGGCATTAGGAGCAAAATCGCTCCTCCGCCCCTGCTGCCCCAATGCTTCGGCATATATGCTTTTTTTTTTTAACTGTGGTGGTGAAATCACCTCCTACAGCACTGGAGTCGCAGGGATCAGGCCTGTCTCTGCGAACGCTGCAGTTATGTGTGTTGTGCTTTGTAAGTGACAGTGATCGATCGATACTGCACTTGGGTGGCCTGGGCTGGACGGAGGGGCAAAACGCAGGTGCTAGCAGGTATCTGGGCTGATCCCACTAACACTGCGTTTTTGGGAACCCTAAACTGCTGGAGACGCTAGTATAGATCTGATCAGATCAGATATTGATCTGATCAGATACTATACCACTAAGGGGGGTGTATGCTTCACGCGTGGGTGTTAGCGTTACTTGCACTAACCTGACGCTGCCTGGGGTGTGACGCAGACCCTCTCTGACGCTAAAACCTAATTGATATCACCCGCCGGGCGATCAGGGGGTTAAACCTTTATTGGGTTATATATACGGCGGGTGCCCTGACACTATAAAAAGCAAACTAACTAACCAGCGTCCCCCGTAACACTTATATGGTGATCACTGGTGAAAGGGTTAACTAGGGGCAATTAGGGGGTTAAAACCTTTATTAGACAATATATGGGGGTACCTGACGCTATAAAAACCTGCGGCGAACCTAAAAAAAATTACTGGCTACCGATCTGCATCACCGACACTAAGACAGCGATCAGAAAAATGATCGCTTAGCGACAGTGGTGATAGGGGGTGAAAGGGTTACCTGGGGGGCGATCAAGGGGTTAAACCTTTATTCGATAATTTATGGGGGTACCCGACGCTATAAAAACCTGCGGCGAACCTAAAAAAAATTACTGGCTACTGATCTGCATCACCGACGCTAAGACAGCGATCAGAAAAATGATCGCTTAGCGACGGCGGTGCTAGGGGGTGAAAGGGTTACCTGGGGGGCGATTAAGGGGGTTAAACCTTTATTAGATAATTTATGGGGGTACCCGACGCTATAAAAACCTGCGGCGAACCTAAAAAAAATAACTGGCTACCGATCTGCATCACCGACGCTAAGACAGCGATCAGAAAAATGATCGCTTAGCGACAGTGGTGATAGGGGGTGAAAGGGTTACCTGGGGGGCGATCAAGGGGGTTAAACCTTTATTAGATAATATATGGGGGTACCCGACGCTATAAAAACCTGCGGCGAACCTAAAAAAAATTACTGGCTACCGATCTGCATCACTGACGCTAAGACAGCGATCAGAAAAATGATCGCTTAGCGGTGAAAGGGTTATCTGGGGGGTGATCAGGGGGTTAAACCTTTATTAGGGGGGGTTAGGGGGCTACACTGGACCTAAAACTAACTTTAGTGACACTTTTACAGTCACAAATGTCACTGCTTGCAGTGATCAGTAAATAAATGGTCACTGCAATCAGTGACACTGTGACTGGGGGCTGGGGGGTGATCTGGGGGGGCCTGGGGGGGCGATTTGTGTGCCTATGTGTCCTGGTGTCAGTGTAGTGACCTGTGTCTTCTCTTGTACGACGCTCGGTATATGTGAGCGCCGCATGAGAGATGACATCACTTCCTCCTGCTTCCTCTGCCTGTGTAAACATTACACAGCAGAGGGAGCATTTCCATTCCCCGGGAGCGATCGCGGGGGGGTGGCCGGAATCGAATGGCCGCCCCCTCATGTCGGATCGCTCCCCAACGAATACCGACCGCTCACTGTATTGGAGGGGGGTCCGATCGGACCCCCCAACTGTACAAAGGCAATCACGTACACTGTACGTGATTGTGCCTGTCGGTGCCATTCTGCCGACGTATATATACAGTGAGCGTTCGTTAAGTGGTTAAGGCCATACATGGGTCGAATTTCGAAAGAATTTTCTTCTGAAAATCAGAAAATTTGTGTGTTTTGTGATCCGATGGTGCCACCATTGATTTTAAAATTCGACCAACCAAGCCTTCAATTTCACCTCATGATGCTACAGAAAATAATTGTCGTAGCTGGGAATCTTCTTTTCTTTCCGGGAATTTTCTTTTCTTGCATATGCGCATTTCTTTTTCGATTACATTTCTCGTACGATTCTCCCATCATTGATTAGAAAATCATTTGTTTTTCAAAAAATTTCCAACATGTCAGATTACTGAAATTCGATGGCCGCACGAAAATCGGCTGTTGCTGCAGCCTACTAATGGTGCGAAATATGAACGAAAATTCTTAGATAAGATTTTCGAAAGAAAATGCTTTTGAAATTCGACCCATGTATGGCCTTAATTTACTAATAGTACAGGACACAATTCACTGTACAGCACCCAAATCAATCCTTACTGGATAACAAAGTAAATGCATAGGCTAAAGGAAATCTACTCTGGAAGTAGAATATAGGCTGTCACTGTGATATCTCACTCTAAATTTCTAGTCACCTGGCTGTCATCCTGATCTCATCAACTGAATATTTTCTGAGACAATGATATGAAACAAGCATAGTGATCAGGTGTTTAAACTTCACTGGGTGCATGCCTCTTTTTTCTGGCTTAGGGACTCAGAAAGTACCGAAGTTGGATGCAGACATCTAGCATTTGCAATGTTTTCCGTTAAAGTGTACGTATTGCTAATGTTTTTTGGGATGTGGGTGGATTAGAACCCCTATTAAGTTGTATTGCTGTCTGTGTACCCTCTCTGTTTATCCTGGTGACCATTGTCACTGAGACAGAAAGTGATGGGAAATCAAAAATCTTACAGTTGTCTCCAGAACAAAAGTGAGGAGAAATTTTCCAAAGGGGATGTCTGTTTGGATGACATTTGTCTGAGCGAGATTCCCTCTCACTTCCTGTTGCATCTTTGGGACAGGAAGTGGAGATAAATCTCCACAGTGGGACAGCCAGTAAAAAAATGAATAAACTGACAGGGTTTTAACCCTTACCTAATCTATCCAAAACTAAAAAAGCTTTGAATAAACATACATTTTTAAGAGATCCTTAGACAAACACAGAATTACATTTTCTCCATAAGGTGCTGGCCAGAAGTACTACAAGTTCCTAACCTTCAGGTAGAGTGAGGGTTGGATGGTTTATTATTACCGTATATACTCGAGTATAAGCCGAGTTTTTCAGCACATTTTTTGGTGCTGAAAATGCCCCCCACGGCTTATACTCAAGTCTGTATCCATCTTCAACTTTGTGCACCTGATCCCGGCTGGCCGTAGGTCAGCTGGGACCCCAAACTTGGCACACATGTAGCCACACTCTTCCTCTACAAGTGTGCAAAGTTTGTTGAGGACCTACGGCCGGGGAGCACCGATTTTTCAAAGCCGGGCACCCCTTCCATAGACTCCCATGTTAAACGTCAGTCTAGTCACACAGCGCCGGAGATCAGGGAGGGAGAAAGGGCACAGTGAGGCATGGGCACAGTGAGGCATGGACACAGTGAGGCAAAGTGAGGCATGCAGATGGACACCCTAGGCTTATACTCGAGTCAATACCTTTTCCCATTTTTTATTGTGGTAAAAATAGGATTTTTATAACAGCTTACCTGTAAAATCCTTTTCTTGGAGTACATCACGGGACACAGAGCGACATAGTCATTACTAATGGGTTATATAGATACCGTCAGGTGCTGGCACTGGCAACTTCCAAAACCGGAAGTACCCTCCCCTATATAAGCCCCTCCCATCCGGGAGCACCTCAGTTTTGTAGCAAAGCAATAAGTGTCCCCAAAGAGGGGCGGGAGCTCTGTGTCCCGTGATGTACTCCAAGAAAAGGATTTTACAGGTAAGCTGTTATAAAAATCCTATTTTCTTTCTCGTACATCACGGGACACAGAGCGACATAGTCATTACTAATGGGATGTCCTAAAGCAATGCCAAATGAGGGGGGGGATACACCATATATAAGCTGAGCGCTATCAGACATGAGGATCTTTTGCGGCCTGCAACACACTGCGCCCAAAGGCGACATCCTCCTGACTTCTAACGTCCACCTGGTAGAACCTAGTAAACGTGTGTACTGAAGACCATGTTGCGGCCTTACAGATTTGAGCCAGGGAGGCCTGGTGATGCACTGCCCATGAAGTTCCAACTGCTCTCGTGGAGTGCGCTCTAACTTTGAATGGAGGCGGTCTCCTTCTCAAGCCATAGGCTTGTATTATGACCTGTCGAATCCACTTGGCTAAAGTAGATTTTGACGCTGCCTGACCCTTTCTGGGGCCTTCCGGAAGAATAAACAAAGTATCCGTTCTGCAAATCTGAGCAGTGGCTTTTAGATAAGCTTTAACTGCTCTTACTACATCCAAAGAATGCAATAACTTTTCCTCTACCGAAGTAGGTTTGGGGAAAAAAGAAGGAAGAACCACATCTTGGTTCAAATGAAACCTCGATACCACCTTAGGAAGAAAGGCTGGATGAGGACGTAACACTACTCTGTCCTTATGGATAACCAGATATGGCTCCTTACAGGACATAGCTGCTAATTCCGATACTCTTTTAGCCGAACAAATGGCTACTAGAAAAATCAATTCCCTGGAGAGAAGCACCAAGGAAATATGCTGTAATGGTTCAAATGGTTGTTTCTGTAGACCCGACAGAACCAAGTTTAGATCCCATGGACATATGGGAATATTAACCGGAGGACTAATACGCATCACTCCTTGTATAAAGGCTTTGACTAGTGAATGCGAAGCCAAGGGCCTTTGAAAAAATATTGACAAGGCCGAAATCTGACCCTTGATAGTACTCAAGGCAAGCTTCCTATCTACAGCCCACTGTAGGAAGTCTAGAATCCTACCTATTACGTACTTATGTGGATGCCATTTCTTGGCCTCACACCACGCGATGTACGCCTTCCAGATTCTATAGTAGATCTGCCTGGATACCGGCTTCCTGGCATTGATCATGGTAGATACCACAGCATTAGAGAGCCCTCTCTTTTTTAGAATGTGGGCTTCAATAGCCAGGCCGTCAAACCTAGGGCTGGTAAGGAAGGGTGGTATATCGGTCCTTGCGAAAGCAGGTCCGGACGACGTGGGAGAGTCCAAGGACTCCCCACTGAAATTTTACAATCTCCGCGTACCACGCTCTTCGGGGCCACGCTGGAGCCACCGGAATCACTGGTTTCTTTTCTACCCTGATTCTGCGGAGTAATCGAGGTAACCATTGTGGTGGTGTGAATGCATATATCAGCTTGAACTGATCCCAAGGGAACACTAGGGCATCCGAGCCGCAAGCTAGGGGATCCCTTGTCCGAGAGACAAACCTGTCCCCCTTTGCGTTGAATCTGGATGCTAGAAGATCTACATCCGATGTTCCCCACCGCTGACATATTGTCCAGAAAACCTCGGGGTGAAGGGACCCTTCCTCTGGGCCTAATTGCTGGCGACTTAGAAAGTCCGCCTTCCAATTCTCCACTCCTGGAATGAATACCGCAGATATGGCTGGGACATATTTTTCTGCCCATTTCAGGATGTAATTTACTTCCCTCTGGGCTGCACGACTCCTGGTGCCCCCCTGATGATTGATATATGCCACTGCTGTGGCATTGTCTGATTGAATTCTGACAGGGGACCCTTGGAGTTTGGATGTCCATGCTACTAGGGCATACCGGGCTGCTCGTATCTCTAAGAGATTGATGGGCAGGGCCTTTTCTGCATCCGACCATCTGCCCTGGAGAGACTATTGCTCCAGTACTGCTCCCCAGCCTATAAGGCTGGCATCTGTAGTGACCACCTTCCAAGAAATCGGACTGAAGGATTTCCTTTTTTCCAGATTCTGGGGAACCAACCACCAACGGAGGCTCTTGCGAACGGAAGGGGACAAGGACATTGTAAGTCTAGGGCCTGAACTTTTTTGTTCCAGGCTGACAGTATGGCCCCTTGCAAATTCCTTGAATGGAATTGACCGTAGGGTACTGCTTCGAATGATGCCACCATTTTTCCCAGCAGCCTCATATACAGGCGTATGGACGGCTGTCTTTTTTGTACCCACTAAGTGGATCAAATCTTTCAAAGACAACACCTTTCCTCGAGGCAAGAATATATTTTTCTCTGGCCTGAATCCAACCTTAGCCCCAAGTATTCCAGACTTTTGACTGGTTTTTAGGGCTGACTTGTCTCGGTTGATAATCCAACCGTGAGATTCCAGATACTTGATTGTCTTGTGAACGACCACGTCTAGTTTTTTCACTGAGTGGTCTATCAGCAACAAGTCATCCAGATATGCCATTATCATTACACCTTGTGTTCTTAGATTGGCCAATAAAGGGCCAGAATTTTTGTAAACACTCGTGGTGCTGTGGCCAAACCGAAGGGTAAGGCTCTGAACTGAAAATGGCGCCCTTCTACTGCAAAGCGTAGAAATTTTTGGTGGACTGGAAAGATGGGAATGTGCAAATAAGCATCTTTGATGTCGATCGCGGCTAACCAATCCTCCCCTTGTAGGGCAGTGGCCACCGATCGGATCGACTCCATCGGAAAGTCCTGATATACAGGAATTTGTATAGCCCTTTTAGAATTAATATGGGCCTCCCGTCCGCGTTTGCTTCGGGACTGTAAAGAGGTTTGAGTAAAACCCGAACCCTCATTCTTCCAGGGGAACCTCCATAATTACTCCTTGGAGCAATAGTTGTTCTAGTGCCAACAGGAGGGACTCTCTCTTCCGGGGATCCCTTGGCACGTTTGACCTCAAAAATGGGAAGGAGGAGAGTCTTCTAACTCCAAACTGTATCCCAAACCTACTGCGGAGAGCACCTATCTGTCTTGATCGTGTCCCGCCAGGTCTCTTGCGAACAACTGGAGTCCTCCCCCCACCCGACTGAGTGGGGGCTTCAATGAATTTAACTTTGGGGGAGGTTTTGTACCTCCCCTGACCCAGGGTTTCTCATTACCCTGCTACTGTCTCTGTTTTTTACCCCCGGGAATTGACCGAGGAGGCCGTCGGAACTGTTACACAGCCGATGCCCCAGGGACTGGAGAAGCAGGCCTCTTAAAGAGGGACCTCTAACTCTGTTTTTAACCGGCAAGAGCGTATTTTTACTGCTGGAAATTTTCTGGATATATTTGTCCAGGTTTTCCCTGAATAAGCGTTCACCATGAAATGGGACGCTAACCAGCCATTCTTTACAGGGAGCTTCAGCAGACCAGTTTTTGAGCCATAGGAGCCTACGCATATGTACTATAGACAGCATAAGGCGGGAGGCCTGATGGAGTGAATCCTCTATGGCGTCAACCGCAAAGCCTAAGGCTCTAGGTAGATCAGCTAGGGCAACGCCTGCTGATCTGTCAAGTCCCTCAAGACCTGTTTCAACTGATCCTTCACTGCTTAGCAGACCCCAATAGCTGCTACTGCTGGTTGTATCACCAAGCAGATTTTCATAAGGACTCCAATCTTTTATCTATTGGGTTCTTGAACATTTGGACATTATCCACTGGACATGTCAGTGATTTATACATACAAGAGATGGCTGCGTCCACTGTAGGGACCTTCCATTTTTTTTTTTGATGAACTTATCCTCCATGGGATAGACCACCGGAAATCTCTTGAGGGAATAAATATTTTCTCAGGACGTTCCCAATCCTGGTAAATGAGCCCTTTCAGTAAAGGGTGAAGTGGAAAAGAACAAACAGTCTGGGGGCTTCTAGCGACCCCAACGAGGATACAGTAGTGGTTGATGGTTCCGCAAGGTGCATTTTTAAATGCTGATCGGACCATGTTAGTCAGAGACTGAACCCATAATCTTTCAGCTTGAGATGCTGAGAAAAGGTTCCCCCACTGTTGATTCCTCTATAACAGAATCAACCTCATCCTGATCCCCTTCAGGCAGGTCGATCCCTGTATGGGACTGTTGCTCTGCTAACAGGCACTCTGAAGGAGGAGACGGAGATCGGGCGTGCTTTCCCTGACAGGGAGGCAGCGATTAATGTTGACAATCTCTCTCTAATCCTCCCAGAGCTGAGGAAAAAAACCTCCTCTGTTACATACACAGGAGCAGGTGAACTGAGGACAGCCACAGTACCAAGTACCCCTGCGGGGTCTCTACGGTCACTAACCTCTGAACTTCAGGGGAGACTGGTGCAGCAGAAGTATGCCCAAGATCCTCCGAGCCCGATGAGACCCCCTTCGCTTCCTGGAAGATTCAGTTCCGGAGCTTCTGGACGGCATATTCCTAAGCCTAAAGCTGAGGTATTCCAGCCGTAATACACCACTTTTACTGAGAATAGTCTAGCACAATTGCTGCTATATCACAGTTGGTGTCTACTAATGTGCCTTTCTAGGGGATGCCTGTATCAACCGCTTGCTGTATGCCTTTAAATGTTGCCAGCTCTGTCTCTGTACTTCATAGCCAGCTCACTACAACCTTGTGGTTTTTTTAAACTGCTGGGACGCCCGCACATGCGCAGAAGCGCTGCGGCGCGCACAGAGCGTCATCCCCCAGGCTCCGCCCCTTTCCCGGCTCACCTCTATATATAGAGGCGCGTGCACGCGCACGCACGCGGCCACGTGCGCCTTCGGCGCTAATTTCAAAAAATGGTAACAAGGGACAGGAGCCAGGGCCCCTCTTTGCCGCAGGCCGGGGGATGGACGAGCACTGCAACATGGCAGAGGAAGCAGTTTCCTATAAGAGAACTCGCCATCTGCCTGGACTTTGCTCTGCTGAGAAGAAGCTAGTCCACATGACAAGAAAACATTCCACAGCGGCCTCTAGTGGACAAACACAGGTACCGCAGTCTAATATATTAAATATATATATAAAAATTTTTTTTTTTTTTTTCTTGACCACCATTAAAAATTATTACACATTTTTTTTTTAGTAGTTACAGGCATGCACAGAATTTTGCGGGAATACCATTAGGTAACAGACAGAAAGACAAATTAGGCTTGGGGGTCCCCCAATAGAACCAAGTTCCTGGGGGCCCCCACTTACCTGTTCCCCGCCGCAGGACTTTGTTTGGTCCACAAAAGCCCAAACTTCACCTATCACGGCAGGCATTGTAATCAAACCTTCAGGGACCGGGTTCCCAAGGATTCCACTCCCCTGGACCTGTATAGCACCCTGCACAGAAAACATCTTGGTCGTGGGTATGACCAGAGCTCTGGATCCCAGGGTCCAGCTCTCCTAAGAGAAGCATTACAGGCAAAACCTTGCTCTTCTCTGCAAGGCCCGGGTACCGACCGTTTAGCTATGAAGCTTTTTTGGTCGGATCCGGAATAGCTTACTGAGGCCCAAAAGAACCTGTACGCAAGCTCAGTGAAAAACACATGTTTCTTCTTGGCCAACACCTTAGACACTGGCAAAAAACTGAGGTGCTCCCGGATGGGAGGGGCTTATATAGGGGAGGGTACTTCCGGTTTTGGAAGTTGCCAGTGCCAGCACCTGACGGTATCTATATAACCCATTAGTAATGACTATGTCGCTCTGTGTCCCGTGATGTACGAGAAAGAAATTAGGTGCCTCGGCTTATATTCGGGACGGCTTATACTCGAGTATATACAGTAGTTTGAGTATTCACAGTACATGATCTGTTTGGAGAAACAAAGCAGTCTATCCAGCCCCCCAAGAATCCCTGCAAGTTATTTTGCATTTATCAAGTTTTTATATACTAAGAATACACACAAGCTGCTGTCAAGTACCTTCTCTGGGGAAGGGGTACTTAGAAAATGTGCCACTCTCCTATTACAGCCTGTGTGGTTAACATGTGTGGAATGGCCTCAGCCTTTCACCACTCCACAAGCCACGCCCTCTGACATGTTTTGCCCCCCCCAATGGGGCTTAGACATAGTCTATGACTAAGCCCCAGTGAGTAGGGCGAAACATGTTAGAGGGCTTGGCTTGTGGAGTGGTGCAAGGCTGAGGCTATCTCACACATGTTAACCACACAGGCTGGATTGCGAGAGCGGCGATTTTTCCAAGCATGCTATACACTACCAGCAGAACTATACACATTCCCCTTCTTTGCTTAGAGCAGCACTACTAAGTATTAGCAGCTCTCTGGGAGAGGGGCATTTGAAACATTTACCACAATGGACTGGAAAGAGTACAACTCACCTTACAAAGACTGTATAGGATTATAAGGATGCTTCCTAAGAAGTAGGCGCTTGAAGGATCGTCTCCTATGATATATTTATACCACAGCTGGATGGGCACCAGGGAACGGACCAGCTGGCTCAGCTCTTCAATCAGTAGGTAAAACTTGCCCTGCGGAGACACAGTTAAACACTTAATGCCACAGAGACTAGGCAGACTCAAACACAGAGGCTTTCATTACTTCATGTGGTGTTATGAATCTTTTGAGACTAAGTAATGAGACATTACAACACTCAGAGGTCCAGAACATTTAATCTACGGTTAGCTAAAGATAATTAGGAGTGAAATTATACAGCAAGTAAACAAAAAAAGGGGTCCGCAGTGCAGTTAGTACCACACAAATGATCACTACTTCCCCAATCCTTTCGTCTGTGTGACTTATACCAAACATGCAGGATTTAACGTCTGTATTAAATGAACATTAGTATCATAGTAATAATAATTATATTAAGTACAACTGCAAAAATAACTGCAACATTTATTCAGTAAGAAAAATGTCAGAAAGTAGTTGAAGTATTCTTCTGCAAAATACTGTAAGAAACAATTAACTTTTAGAACTACAACACAGTCTATGGGTTTCATTCAAATGAACATTAAACTGGCCAGGGGCCAGAAAGGAATAGTAGTAAGGCCATATGTGGCCAAAAACATGACTGCAATATCAATGGCCTAAAGCAGGTGTGCCCAACCAGTGGCCCGCGGAGCCCTCTGATGTGGCCCGCGACCTCCTGCTCTGGGATGGAATAGAATACTGTTATTAAAGGTCAGTTTATTACTAAAATCACAGTGTATATATGGGCATATCTGTTCTGTAGTGGTTACTGGGCTGCTTTCAAACTAATCCGCAGATGCAAAGCAGTGCACCTGCGGGTTACCTGCACTGAGCCATAGACTTCTGTTATTACCTGCAAGTTTGGTGAGCTTTCTAAAAGTGCACCAAACCTGCAGAATATAATAGAAGTCTATTGCAAAGTGCAGAAAAGCCAAAGGTACACTGCGTTGCACCCGTGGTGCCGGAAAACTGCAGTGCATCAGTGTGAGAGCATCCATGGGCCCGCGACCAGTTACCAAGTCGGTTAAGTGGCCCTCGCGCTTCAAAAGGTTGGGCACCCCTGGCCTAAAGTATAGAACCCTTTAGAGGCAATTGGTGCCAGATCACACTACAAAGTTTGAATTACAGGAGTAGCAATTCATTCTTACACCTATTTCATGTAAACATCATCTATGGACACAGTGAATAAACAGGCCTGTATCTAGTAAAGAAGGGCTGTAGGTCCCAAGAAACACAGACCAGTATGCAGTGGTTACCTTGACCCAAGTTCCTGCATGTGTTTTTTTTTTTTTTTAACCACTTAAGCCCCGGACCATTTCGGGCCATTAGGACCAGGCCTGTTTTTGGGATTCGGCACTGCGCTGCTTTAACTGTAAATTGTGCGGACATTTAATGTTGTACCCAAATGAAATTTGCGTCCTTTTCTTCCCACAAATAGAGCTTTCTTTTAATGGTATTTGATTGCCTCTGCGATTTTTATTTTTTGCGATATAAACAGAAAAAGACCGAAAATTTTGAAAAAAAATGATATTTTCTACTTTTTGTTATAAGAAAAATCGAATAAACTCAATTTTAGTCATACATTTAGGCCAAAATGTATTCAGCCACATGTCTTTAGTAAAAAAAATGTCAATAAGCGTATATTTATTGGTTTGCGCAAAAGTTATAGCGTTTACAAACTAGGGTACATTTTCTGAAATTTACACAGCTTTAAATTTATGACTGCCTATCTCATTTCTTGAGGTGCTAAAATGGCAGGGCAGTACAAAACCCCCCCAAATGACCCCATTTTGGAAAGTAGACACCCCAAGGAAATTGCTGAGAGGCATGTTGAGCCCATTGAATATTTTTTTTTTTTGTCCCAAGTGATTGAATAATGACAAAAAAAAAAAAAAAAAATTACAAAAAGTTGTCACTAAATGATATATTGCTCACACATGCCATGGTTATATGTGGAATTGCACCCCAAAATACATTCTGCTGCTTCTCCTGAGTACGGGGATACCACATGTGTGGGACTTTTTAGGAGCCTAGCCACGTACGGGACCCCGGAAACCAAGCACCGCCTTCAGGATTTCTAAGGGCGCAAATTTTTGATTTCACTCCTCACTACCTATCACAGTTTCGAAGGCCATAAAATGCCAAAATAGCCCAAAACCCCCCCAAATGACCCCATTTTGGAAAGTAGACACCCCAAGCTATTTGCTGAGAGGCATGTTGACCCCATTGAAAATTTTTTTTTTTTTTGTCCCAAATGATTGAATAATGACAAAAAGAAAAAAAAAATGTACAAAAAGTTGTCACTAAATGATATATTGCTCACACATGCCATGGTTATATGTGGAATTGCACCCCAAAATACATTCTGCTGCTTTTCCTGAGTACGGGGATACCACATGTGTGGGACTTTTTGGGAGCCTAGCCGCGTACAGGGCCCCAAAAACCAAGCACTACGAATGCTGCAGTTATGTGTGTTGTGTTTGGTAAGTGACAGTGATCGATCGAAACTGCACTTGGGTGGGCTGGGCTGGGCTGGGCGGAGGGGCTAAACGCAGGCGCTAGCAGGTATCTGGGCTGATCCCGCTAACACTGCGTTTTTGGGAACCCTAAACCGCTGGGGATGCTAGTATAGATCTGATCAGATCTGATCAGATACTATACCACTAAGGGGGGTGTATGCTTTGCGCGTGGGTGTTAGCGTTACTGTCACTAACCTAACACTGCCTGGGGCGACGCAGACCCTCTCTGGCGCTAAAACCTAATTGATCTCACCCGCCGGGCGATCAGGGGGGTTAAACCTTTATTGGGTTATATACGGCGGGTGCCCTGATGCTATAAAAAGCAAACTAATCAACCAGCGTCACCCGTAACCTTTATATGGTGATCACTGGTGAAAGGGTTAACTAGGGGCAATCAGGGGGTTAAAACCTTTATTAGGTTAAATATGGGGGTACCTGACACTATATAAAAACCTGACGGGTAACCTAAATAACTAAATAACTTACTGGCTAACCAGTGACACCAGTGACGCTTATACGGCGATCACTGGTGAAAGGGTTAACTCTAGGGGCAATCAGGGGGTTAAAATAATATATGGGGGTACCTGACACTAATAAAAACCTGCGGCGAACCTAAAAAAAAATAACTGCCTATCTAAAACACCAGCGACATGAATACAGCGATCGGAAAAACAATCGCTTAGTGACGCTGAAGTTAGGGGGTGAAAGGGTTACCTGGGGGGTGATCAAGGGGTTAAACCTTTATTAGGGGGGGTTAGGGGGCTACCCTGGACCTAAAGGGGCCTAATCCTAACTGCCCTGCAACTTTTTACAATCACAGATGACACTAAATGCAGTGATCAGTAAAATAAATTATCACTGCAATCAGTGACACTGTGATTGGGGGCTTTGGGGTGACCTGGGGGGTGATCTGGGGGTGACTGGGGGGTGATTTGTGTGCCTATGTGTACCTACGTGTCAGTGGACTGTTGGTGCACTAACCTGCTTCTTCTCTGCTCGGCGCCGGGAACGAAAAGACCGCGGCGAGGGAGATGACATCACTTCCTCCTGCCTGTGTTTACATCACATGGCGGAGGAAGCATTTTCATTGGCCGGGAGCGATCGCAAGGGGGGGGGGGGTGGAATCGAGCGGCCCCCCCCTCATGCCTGATCGCTCCCGAACACTTAACGGCCGCTCACTGCAGTGCAGTAGATCTACGTGATTCTGCCTGTCGGTGCCATTCTGCCGACGTAAATCGGCGGTGGGCGGTCGTTAAGTGGTTAATAACGCTGCACCCCTATTGATACCTAATGTGATTGGTCTACTCACTGACCAACAGGAAGGCTTATGTAGAAGGGGGCTGAGATAAGGTCATATGTTATAGCAAACATTTGAGCTTTGCATAAAATTGTACCTAATTACCGTATTTTTCGCTCTATAAGACGCAGTTGACCATAAGACGCACCTAAATTTTAGAGGAGGAAAACAAGGAAAAAAAATATTCTGAACCAAATGGTGTACTAAATATTTACCAGGGCCCATGAATTGCCATTAATGCAGCCTGACCATTGCCATTAATGCAGCCCGACCATTGCCAATAATGCAGCCCGACCATTGCCAATAATGCAGCCCGACCATTGCCAATAATGCAGCCCGACCATTGCCAATAATGCAGCCCGACCTGTGCCAATAATGCAGCCCGACCTGTGCCATTATTGCAGCCCGACCTGTGCCATTATTGCAGCCCGACCTGTGCCATTATTGCAGCCCGACCTGTGCCATTATTGCAGCCCGACCTGTGCCATTATTGCAGCCTGACCTGTGCCATTATTGCAGCCCGACCTGTGCCATTATTGCAGCCCGACCTGTGCCATTATTGCAGCCCGACCTGTGCCATTATTGCAGCCCGAACTGTGCCATTATTGCAGCCCGATCTGTGACATTATTGCAGCCTGACCTGTGCCATCGTTGTCTTCTCAGAAGTGTCGGGAGATCGCCCGGCATTCGTGAGGGCTTGGGATGTCTTTCCTCCGCTCTCCTGTCCCTCTTCCGGTATTAACGTGGCGACGGCAGCGGGGGGCATTATCGGCAGTGGCGGGGGGCGTCGCCAGTGGCGGTGGGGGGCTTAGCCTGATGTACATTCGGACCATAAGACGCAGAGACATTTCCCCCCATATTTTTTGGGGAAAAAAGTGCGTCTTATGGTCCAAAAAATACGGGAGATAGATTGATATACTAGCCAATTTTACTAAAGCTCTAACCTAAAAGGTAGCTTCTCTGTAAGCTTTTTTTCCCCATCAAAATCTGAATTTCAACTGCCAGGGTTTGTGAATTTAAAGTGGTTAAAGGCAGAAGGTTTTCTAACTTAATGCATTCTATGCATTAAGATAAAAAACATTTTGTGTGCAGCAGCCCCCCTCATACTTACCTGAGCCCTATCTTCCTCCAGCAATGTTGCACGAGTGCCTTGGCCAATCCGGGACTCTCCCTCCTGATTGGCTGAGACACAGCAGCAGAGCCATTGGCTCTCACTGCTGTCAAAGTCAGTTAGCCAATCAGGAGAGGGGGCGGGGTCGAACCTCTGCCCCATGTCAGGAAGGAGGGGAAGAGATTTTTACCGCTCCAGGTGGATACACTTCAACAATCCGTAATGACAGGACTACCGTGGGTGCCAGCAATGCACGTAGCATATGAAGAGGAAAAAATAAAAAATATTGACAGCCGCACTCCAAAAAACCCTTGCGCTTCTCCTTGGCTATCAGCATATGATCATAGCCATTTGACAGTCTAATAAATTATTATAACAATTTAATAATTAAATAATGTTTTACCAAAACATACTAGCAGAAAAAAATTAAAATAATGATGGGGGATTGATAAAGTAACAGTAGGTAGGACTACGATGAGGTTACACTTTTCCAACTGATGCTATCCTATCTTACAGACCAACAGAGACTGGCACATCTCCAAAACATAAGGAATGGGGGTATAATTATTGGGGAAGTCAAGAAAAAAAAAACTGGTACCAAGCACTTTGATTAACCTGCGTATTGATGCACTGTTTTGGGCTTAAAGAATTTTGTTCTGTAGGTTTTTACAGGATGCATCCTAATATTGGCCTCTGGTTTTGGTTGCTAGTTAACTAATGATGGCACCAATTACTGAAGAGCATGTGTGCCTGGTATGCATGCCGGCATCAGCTCATTAGGATCTTAGGAAACTGGCACCAGAGATACCTCAATCTTTCTGGTACAGGGACATGTGCTATCACATTGTGTAGAGTATTGCAGACACTGCTGTGCTGCAGATGAAAAGACCAGAGAGTGTGCTACACTGATTAACGACTCAGATGTGGATTATAGCCTTCTCTGTCCGCTCTATCCCCTGAGGTCTTTGTAAGAGGAGGAGAGAGTGTGTGTTTGTGCATGTGTTTAGAGGCTGAGGGAGGGAGGAAGGTGAGATCATACTGCATGTCTTATGTTTTACAGTCCCGCTGCTAGGAATAAGTCTCATTGCTCAGAGCTTTGGCATTCTTATGATCTCATAGCCCTCCAGTGGGCTGATGGTGAAGGAAATTTGCATCTGCTTACTGCACATCTCTACCGTTGTTTTCATTTACACTATACCCTACAGGTGCAGGATCAACACAATAATACAATTAGAATAAGGATAAGATTCACACAAACTGCTACTGCTAATACCTTTCTTAGATGAAAAAAATAATAAATGGGATGTAAATAACTTTGTTTAAGCGATACACATTACGGAAAACTTCCACAATCCAATAAAAAAGGTACAAACATTGTAATAAACCAATATACTTGAAGGCACATTTATTTTGGCAATTTACGAAAAAAATTATATTTAGTTTGAAATTCTGCCCAATTTAGATTTTTATAAGGAGGGTACTGATACAGTGTGTGACTAATTTGAAGGCCACATACGTTAATTTCATGCTCTGAAGCCCCAAACCGTGAGTGTATGATTAGGAGTTACAAGTGGATCAGTCCAGGGTTCAAAGCTAAGAATTCCATGAAAAATTACAATTAGGTGTAGTAACATGCTAACCATGGAATCAACTATAGACATCAGGGAAATATATTTAAGAGAACCAGTCAATTCTTGCCTAACGAATAGCATACAAACTTCCTAGCATACTCTTCTACCCAGGAGCAAGGCTGTAATATAGTTGATTATTTCAGGGGTGACTGCATCTACACACATTCAAACTCAACAGCAATTCTGTAAAAATCTAATAGGTAAAGAACAGGACAGTGGCTTTCACTTCTGTCTTCCAGGCCTTGCTTAGAATCACCGGCAGGGTGCTATCTACATGGAGTTTTCATGTTGTCCCCATGATTGCCTGGGTTTCCTCCAGCAATTCTTTCAAAATATAATGTGTGAAGAGCAGCACTGTGGCTTTTACTTCTGTCTTCAAGTACTGGGGTTTGAATTCTTGGTAGGACTCAATCTACATAAAGTTTCTATGTTCTCGCCATGCTTGCCTGGGTTTCCTCCAGGTACTCCAGTTTCTTCCCACACTCTGAAGACAGACTGGTATCTAAATTGGGCCTTGTATGTGCATGTGAGATAGGAACCTTAGATTAAAAGCTCCTAGAGACAGGGACTGATGTGATGTACAATATGTAAAGCTCTGCATATATTGTTGCCTTGTGGACACAGGTACATGAGCCCAAATAACATAACTTGCAGGGGCATTTCTGTGGCCGGGATACTAAGTCAACCATAGAACTGAAATGCTGTATGCAGCTATGTACAGGTTTACACCGCTATTTGCATAAACATGTAAATCTGCACGGGCGTACAGCCTGCATACAGCTATTCATTACTATGGCTGGCTGTATGTGACAGCTATGTATTCTGTACACAGAAATACACCCGCAATTTAAGCTGTATGCCAAATTTGCCCATGTACATGAGCCCTTAAACTGTTGATAGGTTTAAACTGATGCCACGTGAAGATGCCTTTATGTACCTGCAGCAAATTTCAGTGCCACTGATTTTATCAAATGACAGTCCATAATGGTATAATATACGTGTATATTGCCGCGCTAAAACAGTGATGATATACAAAATGTGCTAAATTAAAAAGTGCATGTCAAGTGAAATACAAAAGTTTTTATACGTGAAAATATTAAAGTCCAAATGTGTCTTGAAAGAAAACACCATGGTGATGTTAAAAAAAAGCCATGGTAAATCTGCGGAGCCTACGCATGTGACGTCGCCACACCTTCTTAGATCTGGAATCTCTGGTGTACAGCTTGGAACTGTGATTTTTCCATGCACATATCTGTTTTTTACCATGCGAGTAGAATTTGTACTGTGTACCTTCATTAAAGTTTTTAGCCAATTTAAACTACCGTATGTGGTTTCCTCCGCTTTGATTCCATGTGGATATTTGGTAATACATGGTCATCCATGATTTCACCTATCCTGGAGAGTGAGAGCCAGTCTGAGGTATTGGTGCCAATTGCTGTGAATTGGATTCTACTCTAAGGTAAGTTTTTACTATAAGTGAAACAGACTGGTAAGAGTGCATTCTCTATAATGGTGATGTTTCACGTGGTGACCACAGGAATGGATTAAGCACGGGTTTCATTTAACATCACTGTGGTGTTTTCTTTCAAGACACACATTTGGACTTTAATATCTTCACTTACAAAACCTTTTATATTATTTCACTTGATATGGACTTTTTAATTTAGCACATTTTGTATAATCACTGTTTTAGGATGCCAATACACGTTATATAATTTGTCTTACTATCACCATCTTCCTCTACCGCAACACATATTCTACCTTTGTTTTTTTGCACTTTAAATCCATCATCAGCTTTAATTTCTTCTTAAAGTGACAAACTACCTTTTAAAGAACTTGTGTCCACCTCCTTAACTGAATCATACTGAATGCACAGTAGACAAACAGGGGTTGATTTACTAAAACTGACTCGCTTTAACTGACAATTGCGTGGTCGTGCGACGTGGCTCCCAAACAAAATAATTGCGCTATAAACAAAAATAGAGCGACAATTTTGAATTTTTTTTAATATTTTTTACTTTTTGCTATAATAAATATCCCCCAAAAATATATATAAAAAAAACGTTTTTTTTCCTCAGTTTAGGCCGATACGTATTCTTCTACATATTTTTGGTAAAAAAAAAAAAAAAACGCAATCGGTGTTTATTGATTGGTTTGTGCAAAAGTTATAGCGTTTACAAAATAGGGGGTAGTTTTATGGCATTTTTATAAAAAAAAATTTGTACTAGTAATGGCGGCGACCAGCGATTTTTTTTGTGACTGCGACATTATGGCGGACACATCGGACACTTTTGACACATTTTTGGGACCATTGTCATTTTCACAGCGGTCAGTGCTATAAAAATGCACTGTTACGGTGAAAATGACACTGGCAGTGAAGGGGTTAACCACTAGGGGCGCTGAAGGGGTTGAGTGTGCCTAGGGGAGTGATTACTACTGTGTGGGGGCGTGGCTACGAGTGACACGTCACCGATCTCCGCTCTGTGTTTACACTAACATCTCCCCGCTCCATGCCTCTGTGAGACGATCACGGGGATCCCCACGGCGATCGAGTCCGCGGGACCCGCTGTCCTTCTCACGCGCGCGCCCCCGACGTCGGGCAGTTAAAGGAGACGTACAGGTACGTGATTGTGCCTGTACGAGCCATTCTGCCAACGTATATATACAGTGGCTGGTCCTTAAGTGGTTAAGCTTTGACAAAAAAACCTGGAAGCCGATTTGTTTCTGTGCACAGCTGCACCAGATTTTACACTGTACTATTTTAGTAAATCAACAACATAGTAAATTACAGAGAATTTCAATTGTGTCTCGGTAGCTAATTTGTAACATATACAGGTGCAGGGGCGGATCCAGAGTCTTTTTCTCGGGAGGGGCACTGCCAAAAAATATGTTTTTTTTGTGGGAAATTTATCGGGGAAATGGCTGGTGTCGGCGCTTCAATCATCCCGGCACCATGGTTGTTATGGTGTCAGGATGATTGAAGCACATTATTTCTATTATTACACTGTAATATAAAATTAAATAGTTCAATGCAGAATCAGTGGGAGCCCCGAGTGTGTCACTTGCCACCATCGCCTGCAATTAGTGGGAGCCCTAAGCGTGTCACTTGCCACACGTTACGGATTGTCACTTGCCACGTCACCTGCCACATCTTGTGGATTGTCACTTGCCACACCTTGTGGATTGTCACTTGCCACATGACCTGCCACACCTTGTGGATTGTCACTAGCCACACCTTGCGGATTGTCACTTGCCACATCACCTGCCACACCTTGCTGATTGTCACTTGCCTGCCACCAGATGCAGATTGTCATTTGCCACGTCACCTGACACAATTTGCGGATTGTCACTAACTTGCCTGCTAAGGTGCAGTTTTGGTTGTCTTTTGCTGTGTCCCAGACTCCCAGAGTCAGGCAGCAGAGAGATAATGTAATCTCTCTGCTGCCTGCACAGTGAGGGCGGAAGTCACTGCAGGAATACAGGGCAGGCACGGGCGGTGAGAGATGATCTCATCTCTCTGCTGATTGGCCAGCTGCCACACTGAGCCTGCTCTCTCACTCTCACCTGCGCTGAAAACACACTGAGCAGCACGGTCTGCCCACAAACCGCGCCGCCCGCCCACAAACTGCAAGCGGAGCCGCCCGCTTTCTTACCCGTCTGTGGAGCCGCATGCTATCGCACCCGCCCGCAGAGCGGCCTGACGTGACTCACTGACATCACTCGTTGTTAGACGCCAAGTGGCCCAGGCGTTAGCAACGAGTGCAGGGAAGAGGCTCCACCCACCTCCTCCTCCGCTTCTAGTATTGTGTCATTGCGCCGCGTAACTACATTAGACGAGTCTCTCTCTCTGCGCCGCTGATCGGCTGATGTGAGAAACTGAGAGAGAGACTCAGAGAGGCAGCGGCAGCCGCAGAACAAGTACTGTATATACTCGAGTATAAGCCGACCTGAATATAAGCCGAGACACCTAATTTTACCCCAAAAAACTGGGAAAACGTATTGACTCAAGTATAAGCCTAGGGTGTCCTAGGCTTATACTTGCCTCACTGTGCCCATGCCTCACTGTGCCCATGACTAGACTGATGTTTAACATGGAAGTCTATGGAAGGAGTGCCCGGCTTTAAAAAATCGGTTCTCCCAGACACCAAACTTTTCAAACTTATAGAAGAGATATGGGGCTACATGTGTGCCAAGTTTGGGGTCCAGAGGACCTACGACCGGCCGGTACCGGGTCCGCAAAATCACTGGAGAAATTACCGTTTAACATTGGAGTCTATGGAAGGGGTGCCCGGTTTTAAAAAATCAGTGCTCCACGGCCGTAAGTCTCCCAGACACCAAACTTTGCACGCTTGTAGAGAAGACATGGGGCTACATGTGTGCCAAGTTTGGGGTCCAGGGGACCTACGACCGGCCGGTACCGTGTCCGCAAAATCACCGGAGAAATTACCGTTTAACATTGGAGTCTATGGAAGGGGTGCCCGGATTTAAAAAATCAGTGCTCCCCGGCCGTAGGTCCCCCAGACACCAAACTTTGCACACTTGTAGAAGAGACATTGGGCTACATGTGTGCCAAGTTTGGGGTCCTACGGCCGGCCGGTACCAGGTCCCCAAAGTTCGGGAGATCAGGCGCAAAAAAAAAAAAAACAGAGCAAGCAAGTGAGTGTGACAGATGGTCTCGGGGGGGGGGCAATTGCCCTGTTGCCCCCCCTGGATCCGCCACTGTACAGGCGGTCCCTGAGTTACAAACATCCGACGTACAAACGACTCCTACTTCCAAATGGAGGGAGACAACAGGAAGTGAGAGGAAATCTCCTCCTAGGAAGGGAAATTCACTCCTGTAAGAGTTATGGGAAAAATGTACCTACACTGATGCTTTATCACCAAGGCATGTTTGCACAACAACCCAACATTTTCTAAATCCCATTGTCATTGGGACAGAAAGTGAGGTGAAATCTTCTGAACAGGGGCACAGACAGCAAAACAAATGTTACAGGGGTGATAACCCTTCCCTATGCTATCCAAAAAGCTTAAAAAAGCTTTTTTTGGCTGGAGCTACACTTAAAAAATTTACCTTTTGTGACTTGCAAACAGATTCAACTTAAGAACCTACAGACCCTATCTTGTTTGTAACCCGGGGACCGTCTGCAATTGGAAAAAAAAAAGTATCAGGGCATGCAAAAAATAGGATTTTTTGTACTCACCGTAAAATCCTTCTCTCTGTCGTCCATGGACGGACACAGCTCCTTAATTCTTGACCATTGGGTTATGTTCCTGTTCTATAGGAGAGGACTAGGCGGAACATGTTAGATATTTAATACATGTTACTTTAACAGAGTTGAACAGCCCCCCCCCAGGGGGCGGTCCCTCCGGACATAACCCTTCACCCTGCAGTCAGCAGCCTCAGTTCGTAAAAAGCAATACAAACTAAAAAAAGGAGGGGTGGGTGCTGTGTCCGTCCATGGACGATAGAGAAAAGGATTTTACGGCGAGTACAAAAAATCCTATTTTCTCTTTTAGTCCATGGATGGACACAGCTCCTTAATTCTTGACCATTGGGACGTCCCAAAGCAGCGTAAAAAAAAAAAAACGAGGGGTGGGCACAGCAATCAAAACCAATTTCACCCCAAACAAGCAGAGCTCCTCAACGGAGGAGTTGCAACCTCAAACAGCCGCCTGCAAAACTTTGCGGCCGAAGCTAGCATCCGAAGAAAAATTTTGAAAAAGTGTGAACGGACGACCAGGTCGCCGCCTTACACACTTATGATACAGACGCTTGATGTCGGAAAGCCCAAGAAGCACCAATAGCCCTGGTCAAATGCGCCGTAGCGGGAAAGGGAGGTGCCCGCCCCTTAAGGGCATAGGCCTGGATGACGGTCTGCCTGATCCGAGAAATGGTGGCCGAGGAAGCTGCCAGGTCCTTCTGCGGACCAGACACCGACACAAACAGTTAGTCAGACCTCTGGAATGGAGCCGTAGCAGACAGGTACACCCGCAAGGCACGTACCATGTCTAAAGAATGTAGCGTAACCTCCTTGGATCGCGATGGCCGAGGACACAAGGATGGAAGTACAACGTCCTCATTTAGGTGAAAGGCCGAAACCACCGTCGGAAGAAAAGAAGGCTGCGGGCGTAGCACCGCTTTGTCCTTATGGAGGACCAAATATGGGGACTTGCCAGACAAGGCCGCCAATTCAGAAACCCTCCTGACAGATGTGATGGCTACCAGGAAGGCCACCTTCTGAGAGAGCGTCAAAAGAGCAATTTCCCTGATGTTCTCAAAAGGTGGTTTCTGAAGTGCAGAGAGCACCAGATTCAAAGCCCACGGAGGTAGTGGTGGTCGCACCGGAAGAGCCACATGTCGGACCCCTTGCACAAACGTACTTACCAGTGAATGAGCCGCCAGGGGTCTCTGAAAGAAAACAGCCAAGGCTGAAATCTGCCCCTTAATGGTGCTTAAGACAAGTTTCTGATCTACTCCGCGCTGTAAAAACAGCAGGATCCTGGAAACCAAATAAGTCGTGGACGCCATTCCATCTCCTCACACATAGAGATGTAGGCTCTCCATGTGCGATGGCAGATCTTCCTAGAAGATTTCCGTGCCCTCAACATGGTTGAAATGACTGAATCCGACAGGCCTCGGTCCCTTAGTAGCTGGCTTTCAATAGCCAGCGACTGTAAAGCAGGATGAAGAATGGGACCTTGCGAGAGAAGGTCCTCCCTCAGTGGCAGTCACCAGGGCACATCCGCCACCAGCCGCACGAGGTCGGCGTACCAGGGACGCCTGGGCCAAGCTGGGGTGATTAGAATCACCGGAATTCCCTCGGTCTCTACTCTGCGGAGTAGACGAGGAAGCAACTTCAGTGGGGGAAAGGCATAAATTAGCCGATACTGACCCCACGGGGCCACCAACGCATCTGACGCGTCTGCCCAGGGATCTCTGGACCTGGCCACGAACCTCGACATTTTGCAATTGAGTCGAGAAGCCAGGAGATCCACGTCTGGCGTGCCCCATCTCTGGCAAAGGAGTTGAAAAACCTCCGGATGTAAGGACCATTCCCCGTGGTCCAGCATCTGGCGACTTAGATAGTCCGCCTGCCAGTTTTCCACGCCCGGAATGTAAACTGCCGATAGGGCCGGCACGCTCCTTTACGCCCCCCGTAGGATGTGAGCGACCTCCGATGCTGCAGCTGAGCTTCTTGTTCCTCCTTGATGGTTGACGTATGCCACAGCCGTGCCTTTGTCTGACTGGATCATGACTGGATGCCCTCTTAGTCTCTGAGACCACCTGGAGAGGCACAGCCTGATCGCCCGGAGTTCCAGAACATTGATCGGCAGTTGGGATTCGGTCGGATTCCAGCAGCACTGGGCCGCCTGACCCCCCAGACTCTGCCCCAACCGGTCAGACTGGCGTCCGTCGTGATCACAGTCCAATGAAAGGGGAGGAACGACTTCCCGGACCGAAGAGCCGGGGATCTCAGCCACCAACTCAGAGAGGACCTGACAAGATGACTTATCTGAATCTGACGATCCAGAGACAATGGAGATCTGTTCCATTTGGAGAGAATCTCCTTCTGAAAGACCCGAGTGTGGAATTGGGCATATGGTACTGCCTCGAAAGAGGCTACCATGAGGCCCAGGACTCGCATGCAAAAACGGAGAGACGACCGTTTGCGGGATGTCAACAACCTCACCGCAGTCTGGAGTGTTTGCAACTTCTCCAAGGGAAGAAAGACTCTGGCCTCCGAGGAGTCCAGAATCAACCCCAGGTACTCTAGGTGCTGGGTCGGTACTAACACCAACTTCTGGAGGTTCAGTATCCAACTCACGGAGGGTCTGACTGGCTATAGACACGTCCTCCTCTAATTCTGAGCTTGAAGCAGCTCTCAGAAGAAGGTCGTCCAAGTAACCTACGATAGCAATGCCGCGCTGTCTCAGCAAAGCTAGAATCGGGGGGAGCACCTTGGTGAAAACTCTTGGTGCCGATGCTATGCCAAAGGGAAGAGCCACAAATTGATAGTGGTCTACGCCGATCGCAAAGCGCAGGAACCTCTGATGCCTGATGCAGATGGGGACATGCAAGTATGCGTCCTTGATATCCAAGGATGCCAGGAAGTCCCCCGGATGGAGCGCAGCCTCCACCGAACGAATCGATTCCATCCGGATTTTTTGAATCTTTATAAAGGCATTGAGGGCCTTGAGGTCCAAGATTGTGGTCCCAAACAGGGACGGATTTCGTCCAAACAGATTTGTGTAGAAACCCTGAAACCTGTCCTGTGGTGGTACGGGTATGATCACCCCGCACCTCAACAAGTCTTGCACTTCCCCCTGGAGGGTAGCCTGACGATCTGGAAGGAGAGGCAGATTTGAGGGAAAAAATCTGTTTGGTGGACAAGAAAGGAACTCTATCTTGTACCCTGAGGTGACCACCTCGCAGACCCACTGGTCGGAGAGCTGGGAGGTCCACCGAGCTGCAAACCCGCCCCCCCCACCCTGGAGTCGGGCGGGGACAAAAAATAGGATTTTATAACAGCTTACCTGTAAAATCCTTTTCTTGGAGTACATCACGGGACACAGAGCGACATAGTCATTACTAATGGGTTATATAGTTACCGTCAGGTGCTGGCACTGGCAACTTCCAAAACCGGAAGTACCCTCCCCTATATAAGCCCCTCCCATCCGGGAGCACCTCAGTTTTGTAGCAAAGCAATAAGTGTCCCCAAAGAGGGGTGGGAGCTCTGTGTCCCGTGATGTACTCCAAGAAAAGGATTTTACAGGTAAGCTGTTATAAAAATCCTATTTTCTTTTTCGTACATCACGGGACACAGAGCGACATAGTCATTACTAATGGGATGTCCTAAAGCAATGCCAAATGAGGGGGGGGATACACCATATATAAGCTGAGCGCTATCAGACATGAGGATCTTTTGCGGCCTGCAACACACTGCGCCCAAAGGCGACATCCTCTTGACTTCTAACGTCCACCTGGTAGAACCTAGTAAACGTGTGTACCGAAGACCATGTTGCGGCCTTACAGATTTGAGCCAGGGAGGCCTGGTGATGCACTGCCCATGAAGTTCCAACTGCTCTCGTGGAGTGCGCCCTAACTTTGAACGGAGGCGGTCTACTTCTCAAGCTATAGGCTTGTATTATGACCTGTCGAATCCACTTGGCTAAAGTAGATTTTGACGCTGCCTGACCCTTTCTGGGGCCTTCCGGCAGAATAAACAAAGTATCCGTTCTGCGAATCTGAGCAGTGGCTTTTAGATAAGGTTTAACTGCTCCTACTACATCCAAAGAATGCAATAACTTTTCCTCTACCGAAGTAGGCTTGGGGAAAAAAGAAGGAAGAACCACATCTTGGTTCAAATGAAAACTCGATACCACCTTAGGAAGAAAGGCTGGATGAGGACGTAACACTACTCTGTCCTTATGGATAACCAGATATGGCTCCTTACAGGACATAGCTGCTAATTCCGATACTCTTTTAGCCGAACAAATGGCTACTAGAAAAATCAATTTCCTGGTGAGAAGCACCAAGGAAATATGCTGTAATGGTTCAAATGGTTGTTTCTGTAGAACCGACAGAACCAAGTTTAGATCCCATGGACATATGGGAATATTAACCGGAGGACTAATACGCATCACTCCTTGTATAAAGGCTTTGACTAGTGAATGCGAAGCCAAGGGCCTTTGAAAAAATATTGACAAGGCCGAAATCTGACCCTTGATAGTACTCAAGGCAAGCTTCCTATCTACAGCCCACTGTAGGAAGTCCAGAAACCTACCTATTACGTACTTATGTGGATGCCATTTCTTGGCCTCACACCACGCGATGTACGCCTTCCAGATTCTATAGTAGATCTGCCTGGATACCGGCTTCCTGGCATTGATCATGGTAGATACCACAGCATTAGAGAGCCCTCTCTTTTTTAGAATGTGGGCTTCAATAGCCAGGCCGTCAAACCTAGGGCTGGTAAGGAAGGGTGGTATATCGGTCCTTGCGAAAGCCGGACGACGTGGGAGAGTCCAAGGACTCCCCACTGAAATTTTACAATCTCCGCGTACCACGCTCTTCGGGGCCACGCTGGAGCCACCGGAATCACTGGTTTCTTTTCTACCCTGATTCTGCGGAGTAATCGAGGTAACCATTGTGGTGGTGTGAATGCATATATCAGCTTGAACTGATCCCCAGGGAACACTAGGGCATCCGAGCCGCAAGCTAGGGGATCCCTTGTCCGAGAGACAAACCTATCCCCCTTTGCGTTGAATCTGGATGCTAGAAGATCTACATCCGATGTTCCCCACCGCTGACATATTGTCCAGAAAACCTCGGGGTGAAGGGACCCTTCCTCTGGGCCTAATTGCTGGCGACTTAGAAAGTCCGCCTTCCAATTCTCCACTCCTGGAATGAATACCGCAGATATGGCTGGGACATATTTTTCCTGCCCATTTCAGGATGTAATTTACTTCCCTCTGGGCTGCACGACTCCTGGTGCCCCCCTGATGATTGAATTCTGACAGGGGACCCTTGGAGTTTGGATGTCCATGCTACTAGGGCATACCGGGCTGCTCGTATCTCTAAGAGATTGATGGGCAGGGCCTTTTCTGCATCCGACCATCTGCCCTGGAGAGACTATTGCTCCAGTACTGCTCCCCAGCCTATAAGGCTGGCATCTGTAGTGACCACCTTCCAAGAAATCGGACTGAAGGATTTCCTTTTTTCCAGATTCTGGGGAACCCACCACCAACGGAGGCTCTTGCGAACGGAAGGGGACAAGGACATTGTAAGTCTAGGGCCTGAACTTTTTTGTTCCAGGCTGACAGTATGGCCCCTTGCAAATTCCTTGAATGGAATTGACCGTAGGGTACTGCTTCGAATGATGCCACCATTTTTCCCAGCAGCCTCATATACAGGCGTATGGACGGCTGTCTTTTTTGTACCCACTAAGTGGATCAAATCTTTCAAAGACAACACCTTTCCTCGAGGCAAGAATATTTTTCTCTGGCCTGAATCCAACCTTAGCCCCAAGTATTCCAGACTTTTGACTGGTTTTTAGGGCTGACTTGTCTCGGTTGATAATCCAACCGTGAGATTCCAGATACTTGATTGTCTTGTGAACGACCACGTCTAGTTTTTTCACTGAGTGGTCTATCAGCAACAAGTCATCCAGATATGCCATTATCATTACACCTTGTGTTCTTAGATTGGCCAATAAAGGGCCAGAATTTTTGTAAACACTCGTGGTGCTGTGGCCAAACCGAAGGGTAAGGCTCTGAACTGAAAATGGCGCCCTTCTACTGCAAAGCGTAGAAATTTTTGGTGGACTGGAAAGATGGGAATGTGCAAATAAGCATCTTTGATGTCGATCGTGGCTAACCAATCCTCCCCTTGTAGGGCAGTGGCCACCGATCGGATCGACTCCATCGGAAAGTCCTGATATACAGGAATTTGTATAGCCCTTTTTGAATTAATATGGGCCTCCCGTCCGCGTTTGCTTCGGGACTGTAAAGAGGTTTGAGTAAAACCCGAACCCTCATTCTTCCAGGGGAACTTCCATAATTACTCCTTGGAGCAATAGTTGTTCTAGTGCCAACAGGAGGGACTCTCTCTTCCGGGGATCCCTTGGCACGTTTGACCTTAAAAATGGGAAGGAGGAGAGTCTTTTAACTCCAAACTGTATCCCAAACCTACTGCGGAGAGCACCTATCTGTCTTGATCGTGTCCCGCCAGGTCTCCTTGCGAACAACTGGAGTCCTCCCCCCACCCGACTGAGTGGGGGCTTCAATGAATTTAACTTTGGGGGAGGTTTTGTACCTCCCCTGACCCAGGGTTTCTCATTACCCTGCTACTGTCCCTGTTTTTTACCCCCGGGATTTGACCGAGGAGGCCGTCGGAACTGTTACACAGCCGATGCCCCAGGGACTGGAGAAGCAGGCCCCTTAAAGAGGGACCTCTAACTCTGCTTTTAACCGGCAAGAGCGTATTTTTACCGCTGGAAATTTTCTGGATATATTTGTCCAGGTTTTCCCTGAATAAGCGTTCACCATGAAATGGGATGCTAACCAGCCATTCTTTACAGGGAGCTTCAGCAGACCAGTTTCTGAGCCATAGGAGCCTACGCATATGTCTATAGACAGCGTAAGGCGGGAGGCCTGATGGACTGAATCCTCTATGGCGTCAACCGCAAAGCCTAAGGCTCTAGGTAGATCAGCTAGGGCAAAGCCTGCTGATCTGTCAAGTCCCTCAAGACCTGTTTCAACTGATCCTTCACTGCTTAGCAGACCCCAATAGCTGCTACTGCTGGTTGTATCACCAAGCAGATTTTCATAAGGACTCCAATCTTTTATCTATTGGGTTCTTGAACATTTGGACATTATCCACTGGACATGTCAGTGATTTATACATACAAGAGATGGCTGCGTCCACTGTAGGGACCTTCCATTTTTTTTTTTTTTTGATGAACTTATCCTCCATGGGATAGACCACCGGAAATCTCTTGGGGGAATAAATATTTTCTCAGGACGTTCCCAATCCTGGTAAATGAGCCCTTTCAGTAAAGGGTGAAGTGGAAAAGAACAAACAGTCTGGGGGCTTCTAGCGACCCCAACGAGGATACAGTAGTGGTTGATGGTTCCGCAAGGTGCATTTTTAAATGCTGATCGGACCATGTTAGTCAGAGACTGAACCCATAATCTTTCAGCTTGAGATGCTGAGAAAAGGTTCCCCCACTGTTGATTCCTCTATAACAGAATCAACCTTATCCTGATCCCCTTCAGGCAGGTCGATCCCTGTATGGGACTGTTGCTCTGCTAACAGGCACTCTGAAGGAGGAGACGGAGATCGGGCGTGCTTTCCCTGACAGGGAGGCAGCGATAAATTTTGACAATCTCTCTCTAATCCTCCCAGAGCTGAGGAAAAAACCTCCTCTGTTACATACACAGGAGCAGGTGAACTGAGGACAGCCACAGTACCAAGTACCCCTGCGGGGTCTCTACGGTCACTTACCTCTGAACTTCAGGGGAGACTGGTGCAGCAAGAGTATGCCCAAGATCCTCAGAGCCCGATGAGACCCCCTTCGCTTCCTGGAAGATTCAGTTCCGGAGCTACTGGACGGCATATTCCTAAGCCTAAAGCTGAGGTATTCCAGCCGTAATACACCACTTTTACTGAGAATAGTCTAGCACAATTGCTGCTATATCACAGTTGGTGTCTACTAATGTGCCCTTCTAGGGGATGCCTGTATCAACCGCTTGCTGTATGCCTTTAAATGTTGCCAGCTCTGTCTCTGTACTTCATAGCCAGCTTACTGCAATAATGTGGCTTTTTAAAAACCTGCTGGGACGCCCGCACATGCGCAGAAGCGCTGCGGCGCGCACAGAGCGTCATCCCCCAGGCCCCGCCCCTTTTTCCGGCCACCTCTATATATATAGAGGCGCGTGCACGCGCACGCGCGCGGCCACGTGCGCCTCGGCGCTAATTTTCAAACATGGAAACCAGGGACAGGAGCCAGGGCCCCCTTTGCCGCAGGCCGGGGGATAGACGAACACTGCAACATGGCAGAGGAAACAGTTTCCTGTAGGAGAACTCACCAGCTGCCTGGACTTTGCTCTCTGAGAAGAAACTAGTCCATATGACAAGAAAAACATTCCACAGCGGCCTCTAGTGGACAAACACAGGTACCGCAGTTTAATATACTAAACATATATAAAAAAACATTCCTTTTTTTTTTTTTTTTTTTCTTGACCACCATTAAAAATTATTACATTTTTTTAGTAGTTACAGGCATGCACAGATATTAGCGGGAATACCGTTAGGTAACAGACAGAAAGACAAATTAGGCTTGGGGGTCCCCCAATAGAACCAAGTTCCTGGGGGCCCCCACTTACCTGTTCCCCGCCGCAGGACTTTGTTTGGTCCACAAAAGCCCAAACTTCACCTATCACGGCAGGCATTGTAATCAAACCTTCAGGGACCGGGTTCCCAAGGATTCCACTCCCCTGGACCTGTATAGCACCCTGCACAGAAAACATCTTGGTCGTGGGTATGACCAGAGCTCTGGATCCCAGGGTCCAGCTCTCCTAAGAGAAGCATTACAGGCAGAACCTTGCTCTTCTCTGCAAGGCCCGGGTACCGACCGTTTAGCTATGAAGCTTTTTTGGTCGGATCCGGAATAGCTTACTGAGGCCCAAAAGAACCTGTACGCAAGCTCAGTGAAAAACACATGTTTCTTCTTGGCCAACACCTTAGACACTGGCAAAAAACTGAGGTGCTCCCGGATGGGAGGGGCTTATATAGGGGAGGGTACTTCCGGTTTTGGAAGTTGCCAGTGCCAGCACCTGACGGTAACTATATAACCCATTAGTAATGACTATGTCGCTCTGTGTCCCGTGATGTACGAAAAAGAAAACTTCATGCGGTAGCAGGCTTGTTTGCTGGCTTGTTGGGCTTGCGCACCCAGGGACGCTTCTGTCCCCCAGCTGGACCTTTGTCCGCTTGGGAGGGTCTGCCGGCAGGTCCTGACTGACGAAAATACCGCTTCTGTGTGGGAAAGGAGGGCCCCGGCTTACGGCGTGGCTCCTTCCCTTTAGTGGACTGAGGGAGAAGTGTGCTCTTACCTCCAGTGACATCCTTAATGATGTCGTCCAGTGAGGCACCAAAAAGCCTCCCACCTTTGAAAGGCAAATCTGCCAGAGTTTTCTTAGAAGCTTGGTCAGCGGACCAGCATTTCAGCCATATTAGGCGGCGCAATACCACCGCAGATGCGGAGGCCCTGGAGATCAAAGGGGCTGCATCCAGGGTTGCATCACAGACGTACACAAGTCCCTGTACCAACTGTTCGGCCAGTGACACGCATTTTGGAGGGAGCTGATGCTCCTCCACAGTCTGATGCAATATTTTTGCCCACTCAGTGAGAGTCTGGGACACCAAGGTAGCAGCCAATATAGGCCGCAATGCTGACCCCAGCATGGTGAACATGGAGCGACTCACCGCTTCGGACCTCCTATCAGTAGGGTCCTTAAAAGCAGAGGTCCCCTCCACTGGAATAGTGGTTACTTTATTTAACCAAGAGACGGGGGATCAATGACCGGAGGAAAAGGCCATTTTTTCAAAAGGCTCTCTTCAAATGGGTAACAGACCGCCATGCGCTGAGGGACCACAAAGGGCCTCTGCGGCCGTTCCCATTCCTTATCTATGAACTTGTCAAAGAAATCAACAGAAGGAAAAATCTTAACAGAGCGGGTCGGTTTGTGCGACCCAAAAAGGACAGACCCTGCTGTGGAAGTCCCAGCTGCATCTTCCAGCTTGAGAGTGTCCCTCACAGCATTGATAAGTGCACTCACAAGTGCCCTGTCTTGAGCTGACCCGGACGAGGGGTCCTCCTCACAGGGAAGGTCCTGGTCCGCCTCTTCTAACATACCAGAACCGGGGTCCTGAGCCGCAGCCAGGCCTGAGTCAGAACATTCCCCAGGAGATGGCGGGGGGAGGGAGCGCTTAGTACCCCCCTTGTGCCCGCACGCCGCTTCTACCCTGGCAACAAATGACTCCAGGACTGCCGACAGAGCGTCCATGGGAACCGCAGATGCAGGGGTACCGGTTGCTGCCTCTGGAATGTTTGGGGAAAAAACGCCAGCTTCTGACTACATATTGCCCACTGACAGCCCTTAGGGACTTGGTCAAGAACCTGACACAAAAAAAGTCCACCCTCCTTGCTGCACTGACCGGGGGGTTACCCAGGGGACTCACTGCCTAGCAAGAGACTGTCCAGCGCCGCTGCCCGCTCTCACTTCGCACACAGCGTGTGACTGAGGAACTCTGTGAGGGGAATGGAGCCGTCCGTGCCGTTCAGGAAGCCAGTCAGCACTAGAGGCCAAAACCCACTCCAAAATGGCCACCGGGGCCCCCAGAGAAAAGCGTGTGGACCACAAGAAAATGGCCGCCCGCAATTTAGACCTGCATCATAGCGCGGCCACGGCAAAATGGGATTTGCAATGCAATGTACAGGCCCCAGAAAAATGGCACCGGCGGTTTAAAAAAATGGCACCAAGCAGCGAGGTGGACGAGAAGGCCGCAGCGGAGGCTTCCAAGAATTTTACTACCCCCCCACAGAGAGCGGGCCTGGACACCCCCACAGCCCCCTGCCGGGACCTGGAGCCCCCCTAAGGTAATCCCCGGTCGCAGCGAGCCCCGCAAAGGAAGGAGGAAAAAAAGGGTCACAGAGGGAGAGCAGGAGAACCCCCTAATGACCCCCTTAGGAATGCCCAGCTGTTCTATCCCACCGAAGCAGGAGGAACTGTACTTACCCGTCCTTGCGAGGACCTACTGGTGCGTTCCTGACAGACCTACAACTGAGCAGTACGGAGTAGCTGTCGGCCCGGTCCACTGTGACAGCAAGCCGCCCGGTCATATGTGAACCCTGGAGCAAAGCACACCGGCCACCCCTGGAGCCATGGGGTATGTCGTGGCCGACCCCTCACGTAGCTAAGGCCTGCTCACGCTCGATGGCTGGACTTGGGGGACTACAAGGATCTATATTATCCTGCCTGTCATGCCCATTCGACAGTTGATAGAAGATTCTAAAAAATAAAATAAAAAACTAAAAATTTCTTCAGGACTCTGGGCCCAAAGGGAGCCAGGTCCTTCTCCTCTACTAGGCAGAAAAAAATCTGAGGCTGCTGACTGCAGGGTAGAGGGTTATGTCCGGAGCGACTGCCCCTTGGGCGGGGCTGTTCAACTCTGTTAAAGTAACATGTATAAAATATATAACATGTTCTGCCTAGTCCTCTCCTATAGAACAGGAACATAACCCAATGGTCAAGAATTAAGGACCTGTGTCCGTCCATGGACGAAGAGAGAAATAAAAATAATTGACATTCAGACTGACAGCTGAATTTGTTAGAAAATTATAGGAGTCTACATTTACAGAAAAAAAGTTGTAGTCTTGTAAAATTATTCTACAAAACATTTTAGAAAATAATAATGATGCTTACGGAGTTCTCCTTTAAAATAATAGTCTTTAAATAAGGCGAAGTTCAATCAGTTTAAAGCACGGTTACATCTTTAAACAAAACAAGACAGCAAAACTGCTTATGATGGCTAGATATACAAAAACACATTAAATATGTTATGAGATGTTACATATAGATAGGAACCACTCAAAGCAAAATAGGTAATCCTTGATCCAGTGGGATTATGAGACACTGTGGAGTATGAGAGGGCAGATATGCAGCAAAGTCTGAAGAAAATGTAAATGCATTAGGGATTGTAACAGCCTGTGATACTGCACTGCCAGTAGTAGACTAATCCCAAGTCGCATCAATCATATCCATGACTAAAGTTAAAGGGTTGAAATTTGCAATGCACCAATCCACTGAGCACTCTGGTTGCTATCTCAGAGCAGCAGCATTAGGTAATTTGCTCCATATAGAAACCAGTCTCGACTCACACTCTCCCTCTATTGGACTTACTGTGGCAGCTCTTTTTTTCTCCTTTAAAAAAATCAATAATTATTGTAAAATTTTCGTTGTACATGGTTCCTGCATTTTCAGCCAAAAGAAACCTGATTAGTAAGAACCAATATTTTAAAAGGCATTTTAGAATGTTGTAAAAATAGCAATAACTTGTAAAAGGGTTTTCTTTTGTTTACTATTACCTAACTAGTCATGATGTGATCACTTCCAGTACAGGGCTGGACTATGATGGAAAATGCATAATGCTTTACTTTCAACGAAAGCTTTTAGCCATTGTCATAATGTGCAGAGAGAAACAAAATGCTGCAAATGGTCAAAACAAAGTTTACTTCTCTTCTTAATAATTCAAGAATAAATTAGATACATTTTAGAGGCTCTTTCCACTGAGCAGTCATATTAATTATCTATGAAAATGTATATAGGAGTAAGACTTTAAAACCGCACCAAGTCAAAATGCACAATCTAAAACAGATGTATACTAGAAAAACTGTATGATGGTCAGTGGTTAAAACACTAATGCTTAATGCTAGTTGTATTGGAAAGGCATTTTAGGAAAATCTACAAGCTGCTACTTCGTGTACAGGGTTGCTGGAGTAGAACTAACAAATATGTACAGTATGCATATCTCCTAACTTTTTGAGATGGGAATGAGGGACACCGATCAGCAAATGTATGCAGGCATAGGATACACACCTTGCCACGCCCCCTTAAAGGAGAATTGTACAAAAAACAAGATTGGGTAAGCCCACAAGTGCTTTTTTAACCACTACTATTCCTTTATATTGGCTTTTGGAATTTACAAATGCAGCAATTTAGAAAACAGATGAAAGGTTTGGTGCTGCAAAACACTTTTTGATAGATAAAAAGTGCATTTTATATACATCTATATAGATCAGACCAAAATGAGGGACAAATGAGGAGGAATGAGGGACATTGCTCCAAATCAGGTACAGTCCCTCGAAATCAGGGACAGTTGGGGGCTATGCAGTATATACTGATAAAAAGTCTGAAATGCTAGGACAAAGGAACTAATGCCGCGTACACACGGTCGTAATTTCCGATGAAAAAAGTCAGACGGAATTTTTTCATCAGATATTTCGATCGTGTGTGCCCCATCGGACTTTTTCAGTCGGAAATTCAGACGGAGTTAGAAAGAGAACATGTTCTCTTTTTTTCCGACGAAAAAAATTTCAATCGGAAATTCCGTTCGTCTGTATGGAACTCCGGAGAAAAAAACCACGCATGCTCAGAATCAAGTCGACGTATGCTCAGAAGCATTGAACTTCATTTTTCTCGGCTGGTCGTAGTGTTGTACGTCACAGCGTTCTTGACGGTCGGAATTTGGTGCGACAGTGTGTATGCAAGACAGCTTGAACGGAATTCCGTCTGAAAAATCCATCTGAGTTTATCCCGACGGAAAATCCGACCGTGTGTACGCGGCATAAGACCCCTTTCAAATGACTGTCCGATCAGGTCTGCCTGAAAAACTGACAGGCAGACCTGATCGGACGGTCCATTCACTCCTATGGCCTGCAGGTGTAAATTGACTTGTTTCCATTTACTTCCTCCTACCTCTGATCTGATCCGGTCCACTAAAAACAAATGTACTAACTAAAGTGGATCCGTTCTCCTCCATGTAGGTGGATCGTATCGTCGTGTAGTCGACTGTAAGAGTGGAATAAAGGGTCTGATCAGGTCCGCCTGAAAAACTGACAGGCGGACCTGATCCGGCCTTTCATGTGAAAGGGGCCTAAGTGTTTTAGTACACCTTTGATAGAAAAAAATAAATCAAAACATAATTGTCAGGACCCTCTATATCAGTGATTGTCAACCTACTAGATATAAAAGTAACTCCATTGCAGCTGCTGACATCAGCAAAGGATCACACCAAGTCCCCCCTCACATTGCACACGTTCGCGCTGCACACAAAACAAATGTGCACAGTGAATGGTGGTGCCATTCAACCTTAATTGCACCCCAATTCACTGATGCATGGGTGTTTTAGTGCACAACACATGGCAACTCATTATCATATGTTTTGGGTACAATGCGCTCTAAATAAAAGGCACGTGCATTTTTTTTATTGAGATTTATGTGCATTGGGCAGTCCATTCAAATGTGCATTCCAAGCAGCATCACGTAGTTGTGAACCTCGACTTAAACAGTACATGATCTTAGAGTGTGGACATGCTAAAGAAAATATTCAGACACACCAGACATGCTACAGGAGATAATCAAAGAATGCTGACATGCTATAAGAATACTGTAGTTGTAAATTGTGGACATTTTACAGAAGTTGTGGGCACTGATGACATGCTGCACTAGACAGAGATTGAGGGCCTTTTACACAAGACTGCTATCAGATCACTGCCATTACAGCCCATTCACAAAGCAATGTTACCACATTTAGGCCTGTTTCACACGGGCTTCAACTTGTATAAGAGCAATGTGAGCAGAAAACTTTGACAAAGCATTTACAGAGCTTTAAAAGCAAGCTTTGTTGAAGCTTTTAAATACCATTCAGCTCCAGTTTGTAAATGTTGAACATATATCCACATGGGAGTGTCCATTGCCACTTTAAACAAGCTGCTAGCAGGCTGCAGAATCTTTTTGAAGCTTGCTGAAAGCCTGCTAAAACCTGCTAGCTACTTGTTTAAAGTGGCAATCAACTCTCCTATTAGGATCTGTGCTCAACATTTTCAAACTGGAGTTAAATGGTACTTTAAAAGCTTCAACAAATCTTGCTAAAAGCTCTGCAAATGCTTTGTTAAAGCTTGCTGTTCACACTGCTTAATGGAGAAGTCCAGCCTGAGCTTTTTAGGCTGGGCTTCTCCTCTGGGTCACAGGAGTGCAATTCGCTGACGTCACTGCCATCAGTCGAGGCAGCGCGTCATTCTGACTTCCAAATCTGGATCAGCCAGCTGCCTTGATTGATGGCAGTCTCAGCGAGCCGCTGAGACAGCCTCTCCCCGCCCCTCCACAGCTCGACGCTCCAAACAGCGTCGAGGACCAGGCCAGGAGCCATGCTGACTGACAGTCAGCATCGCTCTGCTCGGGGAGGAGTGAGAACCGAGCCACCGGCGATGTTCGGTAGCCCGGTTATCAGTGCAGAGACGCCGGGGGACAGCTGCAGCATCGGTCTGATGCTCCATCCACCCAGGTAAGTATGAATATTGGAAAAAATTAAAACCCATACTTCTCTTTTAAATACAATTTGAAGTCTGTATGCTCCCTACACCCCCCTAAAAATTTGTGTTGCCACATTCAATATTCTTCAAAGTCCATTATAAAAAAATCAAAGAAAAAATACTCATAACAGAGTAGACATCACAGAAAAATGTGGGAAAGAGAAATCAAAACCTATAAACAAAAGGCAGTCTAATGAATATTTTGTTTTTCCTGGCCTGATTTGTGTTTCTGGGAGTGTGGGTACTGTAGAATGGTGTAGTAGTTCAGGCAGCGTTGATACTGTAGTTGCATGGGGCAGTTCTTTTAGTGCACTTATGGTGCTAAAGAAAGCTACTTGTAGTCTCCATCAGCAGCCTGTGTGACAGGGTGATGACATAGAAGCACAATTTGGAGACAGTTTTGTCACCCTATAACAGGAAGCACTTGAACCAAGATTTTCATGGCAGGATTACCAGGAATTTTTTTCATAAAAATGGCTCATTTAAAAAAAAAATTCAATTACTTGCATTTTTATTGTCTTTTAAAGTGTATTTGAGATTTTATTGAATGCTTTATTATAAAAAAACAAACCTATTACTACTATGAGCAGTATAAAAAACATCTTAATAACTTTTAGAGATTAGACTTGATCAAAAATGTAGTAATAAGCTATGCACCTTTTGTAAAGACGGGGATGGGTAAAAAAATAATATTATTTAAGCTCTGCATTATTTATTTTTATCAGAAGCATTACTAAATGTGTACAGAATACTTTAGAATTAGGTTTTATGTACCCTTTTGGGTGTTCTGAATTAGCCATCATTCTATCAGGCTCCCTAAAACCAAAATCCAAGCTATCAAGTTTTGCTAATAACAGGGAATGACTTTGCAAGTCATCTGTCACCAGTGTAAAAAAATAGAAATTTATTCCAAAAGACTAAGTGATCATCATCCCTCCCATCAGAGCAAATCAAGATGTAGCAGAGGAAACAATTGCTGTGTAAACAAAACATGGTCAGCTGGCAGCTCTGTGGAAGACTACTTATTAATCAAAACGTTGGCTAAAGGGACACCAGAATCACCATGCAGAAACCTGGAAGCTTTCAACCTTTAATCATCAAACAGCATCTGTGACTGTACAGGGCTCTCGGCTAGTGGCACCCAATAAGTTGGTATTGTGATCGAGTGCCGACCAGATGTGTTTGTGTGGCTAAAATGGATATACCTCTATTATTTCGCTACTAAATTGTCTGCTTAGTAATTCAATGAGCCATTTTCTCCTGGTGTGAATATGCCCTCTGTGTTCCAATGAGCCGAGGCATAGAGCCCCCACAGACCCATGGCCAGCTGAAAAGATCAGTGTCTGCGTGTGGGTTACCAGCTGCAGATAAGGATGTCACTTGAAATTGGCCTAAAGAGTGAACAAAAGGATTCAACAATGAATTTGGAAACTGCAAGGGAAAAAAAAGTGTACAGCATGGGGCACTCTGTTAGATTGTTCCAGGAAACACAGGCTTGAAATAGAAAACTGGTCCAAAGAGAGCTGAATAACTGCTGAACGCATAGCTGTTACATGTGTCAGTATTGTATGAATAGATGTAAAAGTTTTTGCCTATTCCAAACTGTAATTGATCGTAGGAAAACTGAATTTTATGTTACAAGACAGTTCCTAGACACATAACTAAAATATATATCTACTGCATAAAATACTCTTTTATAGACAATTTACTGAGTCAATCATTATCTATGCCTACTCTAAATAAATGATAACTCATTGTGAACAGAATAAAAGCAATGCTTTTCCCGCCAATCTCACTTAAAGCAACGTCTGCTTTGTAATTTATAACTAGGGTTGCACTGATAACAGTATCGTTATCGGCAGGGCAGCCATCAGAATATTTGGGGCCCTTTACACAGCTTTAGGCCTGCCCCCCCCCCCCCCCCGGGCCTGACCATCAACATTCCCCAGGGCCCGCCCACTGGCTGTCCCACCGAATCCACCCACTGGCCATCCCACTGAGTACTTCGGTGTGGTGCGATATATGAATTCATATATCACCATCCATGCCCAGCATCACCCATCCCTCTCCAGGATGCTGAGCATGGATGGGGATACACTGTGGAGACTGGAGGGATGGGGGATGCAAGGCGTGGATGGGGGTACATTGTGGAGAGGGATGGATAATGTTAGACAGGGATGGGGATACATTGTGGAGAGAGGGACGGGTGATGCTGGGCGTGGATGGGGATACATTGTGGAGAGAGGGATGGAGTAATTGCTGGGCGTGGATGGGGATACATTGTGGAGAGAGGGATGGATGATGCTGGGAGGGGATGGGGATACATTGTGAAGAGGGATGAGTGATGCAGGCGGGGATGGGTAATGCTGGGCGAGGATGGGGATACATTGTGGAGAGAGGGATAGGTGATGCTGGGCGTGGATGGATGGGGATACATTGTGGAGAGGGATGGGTGATGCTGGGTGTGGATGGGGATACATTGTGGAGAGAGGGATGGGTGATATTGGTCGTGGATGGGGATACATTGTGGAGAGAGGTATGGGTGATGCTGGGCGTGGATAGATGGGGATACATTGTGGAGAAAGGGATGGGTGATGCTGGGCGTGGATGGGGATACATTGTGGAGAGAGGGATGGAGTAGAAGCTGGGCGGGGATGGGGATACATTGTGGAGAGGGATGGGTGATGCTGGGCGGGGATAGGGATACATTGTGGAGAGGGATGGGTGATGCTGGGCATGGATGGATGGGGATACATTGTGGAGAGAGGGATGGGTGATGCTGGGCGTGGATAGATGGGGATACATTGTGGAGAAAGGGATGGGTGATGTTTGGCATGAATGGGGATACATTGTGGAGAGAGGGATGGAGTAGATGCTGGGCGGGGATGGGGATACATTGTGGAGAGAGGGATGGGTGATGCTGGGCATGGATGGATGGGGATACATTGTGGAGAAATGGGTGGGTGATGCTGGGCGTGGATGGGGATACATTGTGGAGAGAGGGATGGAGTAGATGCTGGGCGGGATGGGGATACATTGTGGAGAGGGATGGGTGATGCTGGGCGTGGATGGATGTGGATACATTGTGGAGAGAGGGATGGGTGATGCTGGGCGTGGATAGATGGGGATACATGGTGGAGAAAGGGATGGGTGATGTTGGGCGTGGATGGGGATATATTGTGGAGAGAGGGATGGAGTAGATGCTGGGCGGGGATGGGGATACATTGTGGAGAGGGATGGATGATGCTGGGCGGGGATACATTGTGGAGAGGGATGGATGATGCTGGACGGGGATGCATTGTGGAGAGGGATGGGTGATGCTAGGTGGGGATACATTGTGGAGAGGGGGATGGGCGATGCTGGGTGTGGATGGATGGGGATACATTGTGGAGAGGGATAAATGATGCTGGGCGTGGATGGATGGGGATATATTGTGGAGAAAGGGATGGGTGATGTTGGGCGTGGATGGGGATACATTGTGGAGAGAGGGATGGAGTAGATGCTGGGTGGGGATGAAGATGATGGAGTTGCATTGTAAAAATGGATGAGGATGAGAGTTACATAGTGAAGAGGCTCTCCACAATGTAACTGATCTCCACCCAATGCAACTCCATCATGCCAGCTTGGCAGCCTCAGGTATCCCATCCAAGGAGAAGGATATTAAATAAAGCCCAAATATAAAGCACAGGGGCACAGCAGCACACACTAACTTTTTTTGACTTGCCTTCCATGCTGCTCTCTCGTTTCTGCATGCACCCGACGCTGACGAACTGACCACACCCCCTGCCTGAGTCCATGGCCAATCAGATGCAAACTAACCTAGCTGCAGCAGCCAGTAGGCTCCGCCTCAGCAAGGAATGAGGCGGAGCAAGTGCTGGCTTTGATCCCCTCCGATCACCTCCAGGGGGGAGGGGGGTGCTAGTGAAAGATGGCGGTGGCTCAGACTTGTAAGCTCCCTTCTCTATAGCGGGCAGCGGAGGAGTGCTAGTGAAAGGCGGCACAGGCTTCTCTCTCCTTCTCTATAGCGGGCCAGCGGAGGAGTACTAGTGAAAGGCGGCACAGGCTTCTCTCTCCTTCTCTATAGCGGGCCAGCGGAGGAGTGCTAGTGAAAGGTGGCAGAGGCTTCTCTCTCCTTCTCTATATCGGGCCAGCGAAGGAGTGCTAGTGAAAGGCAGCAGAGGCTTCTCTCTCCTTCTCTATAGCGGGCCAGCAAAGGAGTGCTAGTGAAAGGCAGCAGAGGCTTCACTCTCCTTCTCTATAGCGGGCCAGCGGCTGTGCAGATGTCAGTTTCATTTCATGTGCTGCTGAAGGGGGAGTGGGTCCGGCTAGCCGGGCCCCTTGGGACGCTCAGGCCCCTTACAAGAGTACTGCCTGTATCCCATGATGGCGGCCCTGGTTATCGTGCCCATACTAAGCATTTGCACGAGTACACAATGCTTCAATACCTGAAACCGGACAGGAATCGCATGCGATTCGTTGCAGTGTTATTCGAGCCCATTCATTTTGTATGGTTTCAAATCGCACCGCAAAAGGTATCGATAATCAGTACTTGAGCACAAGTATCAGTACTCGTACTTATTGATCATAAAACAGTATCTGTGCAACCCTATTTTTAACTACAGGTAAGCTTATAATAAAGCTTACCTGTAGGTAAAATGAATATCACCTAAACGTGAACTGTTTAGGAGATATTCTCTCTTTTGCAGCTGGTGACGACACCTGAACATGCGTTTTGAAGGAAAAGCATACCCATGCAATTTCTTCAGAGTGCTGTTCCGTGGCCATGACGTCATCGTGGCTCTGCCATTCAAGCTGCTGGAGCCCATGAACCAGGAAGGAAGACCGGGTGAATATGGAAGCCCTGTCAGTGGTGATAGCGCACCGCTGGAAGGCTTCATTCTAAGGCAAGTATTTCATAATGCAATGCATACAAGCCCATTATGCCATTGTCTTGCAGTGAATTTTTTTTTTTTTAAATGCCGCAATTTACTATCGCTTTAAAGCAAAACTAATGTTCACTGATACTGACCTCTGCTCCAGCAATGTGACGTCTACAAGCTCCCTTGCTGAAACAACATCCTCTCCCCTGCAAGTTTCTTCCAGGTGCAGGGTCTTCATCTGTCTTGATTGGCTGACAGATGATGGCTTAACTCCAGTCTATGTGTACAGGAGTTATTCCACCCTGGCACCGAGGCAAGGATGTACAATGTAGCAGACTGTGAACAGGCAGGTAAGTTTGTTCTATTGCAAAAGAGACTTAACATTTCTCTTCTGCAATAAATTTTTACAATTTAACTTTAGTTCCACTTTAAGAAAACTATTCACAAACAAAGATTGCTTTACTCATACAATGAACTTTAAAGAGCACTTGTGTGTATGGACATTAAAGCGGAGCACCGCCCAAAAGGGGAAGCTCTGCTTGTTTGCCTCCTAGTTTTTACAGGTACCCGCTCCCACTTACAGCTGATCTCGCTGCTGTAAAGTCACCGACAATTTTGGGCCCCCCCTCCTCCTTCCGCCGCCGCCGGGACATTTACAAAGCTCAGCGCACTTCACACATGCACAGTAGGGAACCGCTTGTGAAGCCGCTGCCGGTTCCCCTTATAAGAAATGGCGGCGGCAGCACCCGAGAGCCAATTGAAAAATCAGCTGGGGTGAAGACACCGGTGGATTCGTCGACAGGTAAGTGTTCTAATATTAAAAGTCTGCAGCTACAGTATTTGTAGCTGCTGACTTGTATTTTTTTCTGACGGAGCCTGGAGCTCCTCTTTAAACTAGTTACAAACAGCGTAGGGCTCATGAACACAGACATAGAAAATTGCTGGATCTTACTAGTCAAAGTTAACAGAAAAATCCAGGGTAAAAAAATGGCACATAAGAGATTATACATGTAAACGAGGCCCACAGTGTTTTCAAACATAAGATGTTTTTCTTGTTTTTACAACTACAATGGATTTACGCATATACAAAAGCATTCCCAGCATTAAAGTAAAAAATATCCAAGTATTTAGTATCGCACTCCCCCGCCCCCATTATACTTACCTAGGTCCTCGCTTGATCCAGTGCTGTGCCTGCCTCTAGCAGCTTTCTCCATGCATTCACAGGTCAGAGAGGCAGCAGTGGGAACAATTGCCTCCTGCTGCTGTCAATAAAATCCTGTGGGGAGGAAGTGAGGGGCAGGGCCAAGCCACGTCACGCTATGTGTGTCAATAGACATACACAGCCAGGCTCAGGAGCCAAATGTGTTAGTGTCCTGTTCTTGCACAAGTTGACCTCCAGTTTTTTTTTTTGATAAGGGCCTTTTCACATGGATAAATTTTTTCTGCGTCTTTACCTTGCAAGAAAAATGCAAGAAAAAGGCATCCCCTTAAATCCTATGGGACTCCTTACACCACTGCACTATGGGTGTGGCGCGTTTTAAAAAGTCCTGCATGCTGCATCTTTGGTGCAAGTTTCAAAACCGCACCAAAAACAGAGCTCATCAAATAAATGGAAAACGCAGCAAAATCTATTTTTCACAGGTGCATGCAACAAAAAAAACGCTCCAGAAATGCACTGCAAACGCATCTGAAACACAGCAAGATTGCGACAAAAATGCATATGCGTTTTTACCACAATTTTGCTACAGAGCAGTGTGAAAGTACCCCAATACAACACGTAGACCCTTAATCATATGGACATGCATGTCCATGTCTTGAGGGAAAGACTGACTAGGTTGGGATTAGAAAATGATTATACTTCTGAGTAGTCCTGAGTACCCTCTGAAGTTCTATTACTCCCATTGACAGACATTCATCACATGATGCTGACATACTTGCAACGATCGATCATTTAATGTCTACAGTACCTCCAGAGATGATACAACCCTGTGATGTCTTGTACACTGTAGCAGCACTGCACAAGAGATGTGTGTATATTTTCAGATCTAGGATGAGTTTACAATAAGGTTATTTATCTAAGTATACAAAGATTTCCAAAAACTCTGCTGCCTAATGCAACCCCAGGATATCCATCAAAGAATACTGAACGGCTGAGAGTTAATATTACTTCTCATCGTAGTAGCTCAGTCCTGCGCAGATTCCATCTGTCATGCGAGACAAAGCCTTGGTGGGAATCTGGGGTGTCTTTTTTTCCTATCATCCACAAGCAAGTTGACAAGGATTAATGACTGCTCCCATTTGTAGGTAGAACTGGTGGAGGGGGCTTGTGGAGCAACTCTCAACCTTTTCCGATGAAGCAATTTATCTCAGGAGAGATCATTTCTGTCTGTTCAGCTACAGCATATTAATTTTGTCCATAAACAAGAAAAGATGCTAAAGAGAAAAGGGGGGGGGGGGGGCATAGTTTGGAACAGGTCCAGGGACAAGTGAAGACCTACTTGCATTGTATTCCTTATGAGCCAAAGTTAATTGATCTGCCAATGGTAAGCTGGAAATATCCGACCAATCAAAACGGATAATCCGCAAACTTCACAGGGGCTAGTCCTACTTACCAGTTCTACTTCTTTCAGGAAGCATAAAACAATGCAGAGTATAATACAACAGCTTTAGATATCGAACACAACATACCTCACTCTCACTTTAAAACTGGTACATTTAAGAAGAAAGTAAACAGAAGCAATGCTATAAACTAAACAGCAAACTAAGGCAACAAAGGAAAGCAATCAGCAGGATAACGTTCTTTGGAAGACACTGCAGCTGTGCTAAAATCTGAGATTCTGCTCAGTTTACAATAATCTTCTGTGTAATCCACCCTGGCCAGCATAAATTATAGGGGCTCATTCAGATGTGTGCCAGTCTTTGCGGTTGACAAGCGCCTGGGATATGGTGCCTCTTTACCGCTTGCTTTAATCCTCAAAATGCCGAACCACTGTGCCGCAACCATGTGTATTGCACAGCCCCATTGTTAGGCTAGGTTCGCACCTACAGTTGTATGCAAAAGTTTAGGAACCCCTGACAATTTCCATGATTGTCATTTATAAATAATTGGGTGTTTAGATCAGCAATTTTGATTTATCAAATAACTGAAGGCCAAAGTAATATTTCAGTAGTGAAATTAGGTTTATTGGATTAACAGAAAATGTGCAATATGCATCAAAACGAAATTAGACAGGTGCATTAATTTGGGCCCCCTTGTCATTTTGTTGATTTGAATACCTGTAACTACTTAGCACTGATTAATTGGAACACACAATTGGTTTGGTGAGCTCATTAAGCCTTGAACTTCATAGACAGGTGCATCCGATCATGAGAAAATGTATTTAGACCCCTTTTACACTGGGGCGGTTTGCAGGTGCTATTGCGCTAAAAATAGCGCCTGCAAACCGACCTGAAACAGCGGCTGCTGTTTCTCCAGTGTGAAAGCCCAGAGGGCTTTCACATTGGAGCGGTGTGCTAGCAGGACCGCTCCAAAAGTCCTGCTAGCTGCATCTTTGGAGCGGTGATGGAGCGGTGTGTTTACCGCTCTTCCACCGCTCCTGCCCATAGAAAGCAGTGGGACACCGCGGCTATACCGCCGGCATAGCGCCTCTGCAGAGGCGCTATGCAGTGGTTTTTAACCCCTTTTCGGCCGCTAGCGGCCGAATACCGCCGCAAAATTATCGCTAAAGCGCCGCTAAAAATACCGGCGCTTTACCGCCACCGCCGCTCCCGCCTTAGTGTGAAAGGGGCCTTAAGGTGGCCAATTGCAAGTTGTTGTTCTCTTTGACTCTCCTCTGAAGAGTGGCAACATGGGGGCCTCAAAACAACTCTAAAATGACCTGAAAACAGATTGTTCTACATTATGGTTTAGGGGAAGGCTACAAAAAGTTATCGCAGAGATATAATCTGTCAGTGCCCACCATGAGAAACATAGTGAGGAAATGGAAGACCACAGGCACAGTTCTTGTTAAGGCCAGAAGTGGCAGGCCACATAAAATATTGGAGAGGCAAAGGCGAAGGATGGTGAGAACGGTCAAAAACAGCCCACGGATCACCTCCAATGACCTACAACATCAACTTGCTGCAGATGGTGTCACTGTGCATCATTTAACAATTCAGCGCACTTTGCACAGGGAGAAGCTGTATGGGAGAGTGATGCGAAAGAAGCCTTTTCTGCACACACGCCACAAACGGAGACGCTTTAGCTATGCAAACACACATTTGGACAAGCCAGCTTAATTTTGGAATAAGGTGCTGTGGACTGATGAAACAAAGATTGAGTTATTTGTTCATAACAAGGGGAGTTATGAAGGGCAACAAAAGAACACAGCATTCCAAGAAAAAATAGGATTTTTATAACAGCTTACCTGTAAAATCCTTTTCTTGGAGTACACCACGGGACACAGAGCTAGTCATTACATAATGGGTTAAGGGTCACCAGCGGTGATTGGACACTGGCACAACCAATGGAAGACAGTTCCCGTCCATATAACCCCTCCCATCAGGGAAGTACCTCAGTTTTGTAGCAAAGCAGTAAGGTTCCCATAAGAAGGGTGGGACCTCTGTGTCCCGTGGTGTACTCCAAGAAAAGGATTTTACAGGTAAGCTGTTATAAAAATCCTATTTTCTTTATCGTACACCACGGGACACAGAGCTAGTCATTACATAATGGGACGTCCCAGAGCAATGCTCATATGAAGGGGGGGAGACACAGATCAAACCGACCGCTTGCGGACCAGAAGCCCTATACTGCTGCCTGCAGCACACTTCGCCCGAAGGCGGAATCCTCATGTCCTTTCACATCTATTTGATAGAATTTGGAAAATGTATGGACTGAGGACCAAGTTGCAGCCTTACAGATCTGAGCCATCGAAGCCTGGTGGTGCACTGCCCATGAAGCACTTATCGCCCTGGTAGAGTGCGCCTTAACAGGAAAAGGAGGAGTCCTGTTCTTTAAACCATAAGCTTGAACAATTACTTGTCTAATCCACCTGGAAATGGTGGATTTTGATACCGCTTGGCCCTTCTTGGGACCATCTGGTAAAATAAACAAAACATCTGTTTTACGTATCTGAGCGGTTGCTTGCAGATACACCCTTACCGCTCTCACTAGATTTAGAGAGTGTAATAATTTTTCCCCCGCCGTCCGCGGGTTTGGAAAAAAGGAAGGCAGAACAATGTCTTGATTCAAGTGAAAAGCCGACACCACCTTAGGCAGAAAAGCCGGATGGGGTCGTAGTACGATCTTGTCCTTGTGACAAATTAGATAAGGCTCTTTACAAGAAAGAGCTGCTAGCTCTGATACTCTCCTAGCAGAAGCTATAGCAATCAGAAAGGCCAATTTCCTACTTAATATAATTAAAGGAATATGGCGAATAGGTTCAAAAGGTTGCTTTTGCAACACTGACAATACCAAATTCAAATCCCATGGACACAAGGGAGACCTGACTGGAGGATTTATCCTCAGTACCCCCTGAATGAATGTCCGAACTAGGGAGTGAGATGCCAATGGTCTCTGAAAGAAGACTGATAGAGCCGATATTTGCCCTTTGATGGTGCTAAGGGCTAATTTCATATCCACTCCTAACTGGCAAAAAGCAAGAATCCTACTTATTTCATATTTCAGAGGATTCCAACTTCTGGATTCACACCAGGAAACGTATGCTTTCCAGACTCTATGATAGATGAGTCTGGAGGCTGGCTTTCTAGCATTAATGAGCGTAGAAAGAGCCAGGCCAGAGACCCCTCTCTTTTTCAAAATGTGGGTCTCAGCAGCCAGGCCGTCAAATTTAGCCTTTGTAAGGAAGGGTGGAATACTGAACCCTGTGACAACAGGTCGTGTCGAAGTGGAAGCTTCCAGGGCCTTCCTATCGCCATTTTTACGATCTCGGCATACCAAGGCCTCCTGGGCCAGTTTGGGGCCACTAGGATTACTGGTATTCCCTCCTCCTTGATCCTGCGAAGCAGTCTTTGTAGAAGAGGGATCGGAGGGAATGCATAGATCAGTGAGAACTGATTCCATGGAGTTATTAGAGCGTCTGTCCCGTAGGCTAGAGGATCTCTCGTTCTGGACACAAAGTTGTCCAATTTCTTGTTGAACCTGGAAGCTAGCAGGTCTACATCTGGGTTTCCCCATCTCAGACATATGGCCTGAAAGATCTCTGGGTGAAGAGACCACTCTCCTGGTAGCAGCTGCTGACGACTCAGGTAGTCTGCTTGCCAGTTTTCTATCCCTGGAATGAAGATTGCAGAGATGCAAGGTACATGCTCTTCTGCCCATGCCAAGATCCGGTTCACCTCTCTTTGGGCTGCCCGACTGTGGGTGCCTCCTTGGTGATTGATGTAAGCTACTGCCGTAGCATTGTCGGATTGAACCCGAACTGGGTAGCCCTGTAACCTGTATGTCCAGGTTTTGAGGGCTAGATATACCGCCCGGATCTCTAGCACATTGATGGGCAGGATCCCCTGAGTCTTGGCCCAGGTTCCCTGGGTAGAAGCCTCCTCGAATACTGCACCCCAGCCCGATAGGCTGGCATCCGTAGATACCACCTTCCAGGCCACTGGGAGGAAGGACTTTCCCTTCCGTAAATTCCTGGCTTCTAGCCACCAATTGAAGCTGTGGCGTACTTGTGAGGACAGGCGCATGGGTATATCCAGAGCTTGGCTCTTCCTGTTCCAGGAGGCTAAAATATTGCCTTGAAGTAGTCTCGAATGAAACTGGGTGTAAGGGACCGCCTCGAAGGAGGCTACCATCTTTCCCAATAGTCTCATGCAAAGGCGAATAGACGGCCTCTTGTTTGCTTTGACCTTGTGGATCAGGTCTTTCAGAGACTGTATCTTTGGCTCTGGCAGGTATACCCTGTTTTGGGCTGTATCTATGATCATGCCCAGGTACACTATCCTTCTTTGGGCCTGGAGAGAGGATTTTTGTAAGTTTATAATCCATCCTAAATGCTCCAGGTATCCTACTGTAGTGTCTACAGCGTGATCCAATCCCTCCTTTGACTGATCTATTAATAGTAGATCGTCTAGATAGGCTGTTACCGCAATGCCCCGTGTTCTTAGGTTTGCTAACAGAGGAGCTAGCACCTTTGTGAATACTCTGGGCGCGGTGGCTACACCAAATGGCAGGGCCACAAATTGAAAGTGGCGATCTTCTACCGCAAACCTTAGGAATCTTTGGTGAGCGGGGAGGATTGGTATGTGTAGATATGCGTCTTTGATATCTATGGACGCAATGAATTCTCCGCCTTTTAAAGTAGCGACCACGGATCGAATCGTTTCCATTCGAAAATGGCGAACGTTCAGAAACTGGTTTAGATTTTTTAGATCCAGGATGGGTCTGACTTCTCCGTTCGGTTTTGGAATCACAAAGAGGTTTGAGTAAAAACCTGAACCTTGCTCCTTTTGGGGTACCTCTGTAACCACACCTTGAGCTATTAAGTGATTCAAACCTTTGAAGAAGGATCCTCTTTTTTGTGGATCCTTGGAGAGTCTTGAACTTCGGAATTGAGAAGATGGGATCTCTCGAAATTCCAGTCTGTACCCTGAGGATATTGTGGATACCACCCATTTGTCCTGGGTTTCTGTCCGCCAAGTCGCTGAGAACTGACGAAGCCTTCCCCCCACTCGGCCGAGCGGGGGCGCCCCTTCAATGAGAGGTTTTGGGGGCTTGCTTATTAGCTCTTGAACCCCACGGCTTCTTGTTCTTCTGAGCCTGTTCTTTGGCTTTTTTGGGCGGCTGAAAAGGCCGTCGCCACTGGCTGGAGTCAGATTTCCCGGGAGCTGGGGAGAGAGTGTGTTTAAAACAAGGTCTCTTGTTTTTCTTTCTCTCAGGTAAAAGTGTCGTTTTACCACTTGATATCTTTTGGATATATCTTTCTAAATCTTCCCCAAAAAGGCGTTCGCCATGGAACGGGAAACTTGCCAACAACTTTTTGCATGGGGCTTCCGCTGACCAATGCTTAAGCCAAAGTACTCTGCGCATCTGTACCAGCTGGAGTGTAAGGCGTGATGCCTGTATGATAGAATCTCTCATGGCATCCACTGTGAAGCATAAGGCTTTAGGCCAATTCTCCCAATTTTTAGCCTGCTCTGAAGGCAGCTCCTTCAGCCCCTGCTTTACCTGTTGGCTGACGACCTGACACATACCGACTGCTGCTACTGCAGGTTGGATAATTGAGCCGGCCAAAAGGAAGGAGGATTTCAGTAAGGATTCCAACTTCTTCTCAGAAGGATCTTTAAACACTTGTACATTATCCACTGGACATGTCAGGTTTTTATTTACACAAGAAATAGCCGCATCTACCGTAGGCAGGCTCCATTTCTTGAAAAAATTTTCCTCCATAGGATAAAGAATGTTAAACTTTTTTGGAGGTGAAAAACGCTTATCTGGATGTTGCCAGTCTGCGTACAATAGATCCTCTAGTAACGGATGAACCGGGAAGGAGCATGCACCTTGCAGGGATCTTAATGATCCTAGGGAGGAGACAGGTGATTCTGTTACCTCCAAAGAGGGTAACCTAAATGCAGCTCGCACGGCTCCTGCATAGCATTGCACCTGTGACTTTAAAATCTGGGATACCGAAAAAGGCTCATCCGATATCCCTGATCCGTCTGACTCCTCATCCTCTGCTGATGTAGCCTCCTCCTCATCCTCCTCCTCCTCAGGTACTTCTGAAGGGAGGTCCAATACTGGAGGAGATCTGCTTCGCTTATTGTCCTTTTTAGAGGATTTAGCGATTAAAGTAGCAATTTTCTCCTCCAGATTATTTAGGGCAGCTGATAAAGTGTCCTCAGTGACATATGCAGGCCCAGGCTTCACTGGGGAAGCCGCCATACCTGACAGAGGTAATGGCTCATCCTGTACAGGTGCTTTTGGCAACACAGGAGAGGAAGGTACCGAGTCAGCACAGCTAGAGCCCCCTGTCTCAGGCGGCGGTGCTCTTTTATCTCTTTTTGTCCGCATTACTTCCCCTGGAAGACTTACTGTTTAGACAAAATACAAGGTACCTAAATGCATATACTACCGTGTTCAGTTTAGCAAATACATTAAGTATGCAACTTTTAACACATAACTATGCATAACATGGATGTCTTCTAGGAAGTACCCAATCCAACCACATGGAGTCTTACGTCCCTGTATAGCTGCTGTGTTTCTCTGCCAGGAACAAGAGAACTAACGAGCTTGCTTGCTGCTGCAGTGCTTTTTACACTGACAGTCTTTTAAATTTGGCGCCGTTTCTGTGCCTGCGCGCGCCACGTGCCCGCGCACGCCTCGGCCCCCCCCTCCGATAAAGCGCGCTCCCGCGCGCGGCCTTTAGCGCTATGGTGGTGGCCATAGTGAGAGAGGACTCTCATCAGCCCCTGTCCCCACTTACCTGCATCTGCAGGTGTCTGTATCGGCCACCGGAAGGAGGAGCGGGGTGCTCAAGCAAGCTCAGCAGCGGAGGTGACGAGCAGTGTACTTCGCCGAAGCCGACACTGAACAGAGTGAGGTGAGTATATTCAGCTCTTTACTCCCCCCAGTGGTGGAAAAAAAGAAGACATCCACTTTTTGAAAAAGGTCCCAACCTAGTTATGGACCTTCTAATCTCACCTTATCCACGCCGCAGGTTTTTCTGCTGAAAGTTTTCAGACAGATACCAAACTTCACCCTTCACGGTGGGCTATGTGTGCCAACCTTCAGGGATATGGGTTCCTATTTAAAGGATACCTCTCCCCTGGGCCTTGTACAAGACTCTTACCAGGACTTTATAGCGAAATAGCGAAAGTGCTGGATCTTAGAGCCCAGTCCTCCGAAGAGAGACATTACAGGCGACGCCTCATGGATGAGGCCCGGATCCCATCCAGATTCAGCTCATTTGTAGGCGTCTTGGATGGATCCGAAAGCATAGCTCTTTTACCCCCAGAGGGTCTCTTTGGTAGAGCTTTCCTTTAGCACCTCCTAACGCGTCCAACACCTTTCGACACTGGCGAAAAAACTGAGGTACTTCCCTGATGGGAGGGGTTATATGGAGGGGAACTGTCTTCCATTGGTTGTGCCAGTGTCCAATCACCGCTGGTGACCCTTAACCCATTATGTAATGACTAGCTCTGTGTCCCGTGGTGTACGATAAAGAAACACTTCCTACCCACAGTAAAATTTGGTGGAGGTTCCATCATGCTGTGGGGCGGTGTGGCCAGTGCAGGTACTGGGAATCTGGTTAAAGTTGAGGGTCGCATGGATGCCACTCAATACCAGCAGATTCTTGAGAATAATGTTGAGGAATCAGTCACAAAGTTGAAGTTACGCTGGGGCTGGATATTTCAACAAGACAACGACCCAAAACACTGCTCAAAATCTACTCGGGCATTTATGCAGAGGAACAAGTACAATGTTCTGGAATGGGCATCCCAGTCCCCAGACCTGAATATCATTGAACATCTGTGGGGTGATTTGAAGCGGGCTGTCCATGCTCGGCAACCATCAAACCTAACTGAACTGGAGATGTTTTGTGAGGATCAATGGTCCAAAATACATTTATCCAGAATCCAGACACTCATTACAGGCTATAGGAAGCGTCTAGAGGCGGTTATTTCTGCTAAAGGAGGATCTACTAAATATTGATGTGATTTTTCTGTTGGGGTGCCCAAATTTATACACCTGTCTAATTTCGTTTTGATGCATATTGCGCATTTCCTGTTAATCCAATAAACCTCATTTCACTACTTAAATATTACTGTGTCCTTCAGTTATTTGATAGATCAAAATGAAATTGCTGATCCAAACACCCAAATATTTATAAATCACAATCATGGAAATTGTCAGGGGTTCCTAAACTTTTGCATACAACTGTATGTGTGTTGTGATTGATGCTTTTTTCTAGTGCGTTTTGCGTTTCTGAACACACCTTTTTGATGCATTTTTAAATAGGTTTTTGATGCGTTTTTAGTTTTCTAGGAAGTTTGTTGTTGGGGGCATGTTTGTTGTCATGCAGGTGAACGCCAAACGCAGAGGTTACATTGAAGTCTTAGATGCACTAACATATTTAGATAAACTTGCCTATAAACAAATAAATGCTGAATTTCAGGTAACATGTTTAAACATTTACAGGAACATCTTTTTTTCATTTTTGGGATCAAGGTTTTACATAAATGAACAAATGCTGATCACTACAACCACTGCTGTCAGTATAAGGCTCCATGTACACTAGCAGCTCTTAAACTTGAGTTTAGGAGCTTTTGGTGATTTTTTGCCAAAGCATAGGCTTTTACCAGTGTTTAGGAGCTGCTGCGGTTAGTTGAGGTTCAACCTCCCCTAACCTCCCTCTCCTGAATGCAGAAGAATCGCATTCAGGATAAGAACATTTTGACCGCCGGCCGTAAATTGATTTGTTTGCGCAAAAGTTATAGTGTCTACAAAATAGGGGATATATTTATGGCATTTTTATTATAATTCTTATTATTTTTTTACTAGTAATGGCGGTGATCAGTGATTTTTAGCGTGACTGCGACATTGCAGTGGATGAACCGGACACTTTTGACACTTTTTTGGGACCAGTGACATTATTAGTGTCAGTGCTCAGACCATACGCCCCACACTGCATTAAATTGGTTTGCTTGGCTGTCGTCCCAGAAGGAAGCCTCTGCTAAAGATGATGCACAAGAAATCCCGCAAACAGTCTGCTGAAGACAAGCAGACTAAGGACATGGATTACTGGAACCATGTCATGTGGTCTGATGAGACCAAGATAAACTTATTTGGTTTAGATGGTGTCAAGCGTGTGTGGTGGCAACCAGGTGAGGAGTACAATAACAAGTGTGTCTTGCCTAGAGTCAAGCATGGTGGTGGGAGTGTCATGGTCCAGGGCTGCACGAGTGCTGCTGACACTCGGGAGCTACAGATCATTGAGGGAACCATGAATGCCAACATGTACTGTGACATACTGAAGCAGAGCATGATCCCGCCCTTCAGAGACTGGGCCTCAGGGCAGTATTCTAACATGATAACGACACCAAACACACCTCCAAGACGACCACTGCCTTGCTAAAGAAGCAAAAGGGTAAAGGTGATGGACTGGCCAAGCATGTCTCCAGACCTAAACCCTATTGAGCATCTGTGGGATATCCTCAAACGGAAGATGGAGGAGCACAAGGTCTCCAACATCCACCAGCTCCGTGATGTCATCATGGAGGAGTGGAAGAGGACTCCAGTGGCAACCTGTGAAGCTCTGGTGAACTCCATGCCAAGAGGGTTAAAGGCAGTGCTGGAAAATAATGGTGGCCACACAAAATATTGACACTGGACATTTTCACTTAGGGGTGAACTTATTTTTGTTGCCTGCGGTTAAGACAATAATGGCTGCGTGTTGAGTTATTTTGAGGAGACAGCAAATTTACACTGTTATACAAGCTGTATACTCACTACTTTACATTGTAGCAAAGTGTAATTTCTTCACACGAAAAAATATAATAAAATATTTACAAAAATGTGAGGGGTTTACTCACGTTTATGAGATACTGTATACAGTGAAACCTCGGATTGCGAGCAACGCGGTTAACGAGCGTTTCGCAATACGAGCACTGTATTTTTTTAAATTCTGACTCGGTTTGCGAGTGTTGTCTCGCAAAATGAGCAGGATTCAAGCCACAGCGGTGTGCAGTACCGCGTTTGGCCTGAGGTGGGGGGGCTACAGAGCCGAGCGGAGCCGTTCGGAAATGCTTGGAAAACCTTGGAAATACTCCGTTCCCGAGTTCAGCCGAGCTGTCCTCGGGCCTTTCCGAGTGTTACTGAGGCTCTCCGGCGCCCCCCACCTCTGGCCACATGCGGTATTGCATGGCATTGAAGTCAATGCGGAACAAATCATTTTAGTTTCCATTGACTTCTATGGGGAAACTCACTTTGATATGCAAGAGCTTTGGATTACGAGCATTCTCCTGGAACGGATTATGCTCGTAGTCCGAGGTTCCACTGTATATGAATGCAAATGTATGTTTCGGGTGCACATGCATATTAAAATGACAACTGCATCACACATACTATGTATCATCACATACAATGGAGTGAAAGCAATAATTATAGAGCCTCCATTCATTGTTTACTCTAAATTGAATTCTTTGCAAGTTTTTAAAGCATAGCCTATGGACAATTTGCAGTATCGTTGTTTTTCAATGTTTCACAGGCTTGCACACTTTTGGGACCTGACATATTTGGTAAATAGTTAGATGATGCAATCTTTTTTTGATGATTTACCAAAAAAAGTGGTATTATACTGTGTTTGTGTGCACTAAAATTATTCTTATAAATAATAATGTGTGCTGGTGCCTTATAACTTCATGCCTCCAGCCCTTATTTGCATGTACAAAGAGCTAAAAACATTTTCCATGGCGTTTTAAATGAGGTACAGCATTTGCGTAAAAAGATTTATTGAGCAATAGATGAAAATCTTATACATAAGAACATTTTTAAAACAGCAAGCTGATTTGTATCATATAACGATACATATACAAATTCCACTCTTCCAAGTGTTTCACAAAACATAATGGTGGGTACATCCTTCGTGACAATCTCACTTCTTCAAGGACAGATGCCCATTGTAAATTAAATCAGCGATATAGCAATCTAAAATAAAACCTCTAAATGGAAACCACCGGCAGGTGTCTGGCTCTGGAGTTGTGTGGGGCGGGGAAGACATGGCACCCCAATAGGAAACCGAGGAGCAGTACCAAGTGCTAAAATGTGTGAGTAAGCAATCATCCCAGACATGACTCCAGGACTCTGAGTGCAATTACAGGATGGAGACATGACATTATAAGACACCAGCACATATTAATAAGAATAATTTTAGTGCACACACACACAGTATAATACCCCTCTTTTGGGTAAAAAATCTGACCTCTTTATTTAAAAAGAAAGTCAGAGAATGCTTTAGCAGGATTGTGCCTGCATGACGCCCCCTGAAGACGTGAATAACGAAACGTACGTCGGCGGTGGTACCTGGTCACGTGTTTGTCCGACGCCAACTCTGGTGCTTTGGTTGCTGTTCACGGCGGGTGGAACGCACGCCACCACGGAGGTGGAAGTGGAGTGGTATCCAGACGAGCCTGTAGCCCCAGTGCCGGGTAGGCACCTTTTAATGTAAGAGACCATTTGGCGCACTTTTATACTTTAGAATTTTATAAATAAACAGTATTATGCAATGGATTTTCTCATTCCTTTTTACATATCCTACTTGTAACTCCGGGAAGAGGCTTTCGGATCTACTCCTGTCATATTGCTATGTGTGCAGGCACAATCCTGCTAAAGCATTCTCTGACTTTCTTTTTAAATAAAGAGGTCAGATTTATCTGGTAAGCACATTCAATACCTGTGCACTTTGGGTGTCGTTACCATTCAGTGTGTGGTGAAGGATTTTTTTCACTTAAAGGGGTTGTAAAGGTAAATGTTTTTTCACCTTAATGCATCCTCCCCCCCCCCCCCGGGAGCCCCCGTTTTACTTACCTTACCCCTCGAAAGTCCCGCGCTCGTCCCCGTCATCCTCCTCGGTTCTCAGCCTGGCCGTCGATTGGCTGCACTGGATGGATTGAAAGCAGCGCAGCCATTGGCTGGCGCTGCTGTCAATCACATCCAATGATGGGGGCGGGGCCGAGTGATACAGTCGGTGGCTATGGCCGCCGCTGTATCACGGGAGCGCGACCGCAATAACTCCACACCTTGCGAGCTCGCTCGCATGAAGGTGTGGAGTCCTTGCGGGGAGAAGCCGAGACAGCCGCCGAGGGACCCCAGAAGACCAGGATCGGGGCCACTGTGTGCAAAACGAGCTGTACAGTTGAGGTAAGTATGACATGTTTGTTATTTAAAAATAAAAATAAATTCCTTTACTGATCCTTTTAAGCAAGACTAATTACAGCAAGAAAATCTGTCATTGGAATGATTGGAACATTAATTTATTCAACATGTTGGGACTTTTTGTTTTGTTTTATTCAACCAATTGGTGATGCATCATGGATATGGACTCACCATTATAGTATAGCAATTGCATATGTAGCGACCTCACCCCTCTCACTCCTTCTCGGCTTGTTGTCTCGTCTAGGGGGGAGTATGGGAGGAGGGATGCGATACACCACGGCCCATGTCCTCTTTTGGGTAGAGGTGAAGGCCAGAAACAATTTTACCATCGGGTCGTGTGTATAACCCAGAGCCAAGTCTTTTCTGTAAATGACCCCCTCTGCTCCCAGTAACTGGAGTTCCACACCACTGAAAAGGTCCAACTCGTATTTATTCTCCAATAGCAATAAATCGTCATTTAGCACAGACAGGTTGTGACCCAAAGAACAGTTCAGTATAGGTGGGGAGTAGGTCGAGGCACAATCCTTAGATAGAACTAACCATTGTGGTGTCACCAACGGTTATGGCGCACAGCCGCTGCCACCGACTGTGTAGAACAGAAAGTGAATTACCTTCGCTAAGCGCAGCCCCTGTCAGAGGGAAGACATCCGTCCAAGAGAGTTACCAGAGGCCCCTCCGTCACCGGCGAATGCTGCACCGGACTATCCGGAGAAGTTCTGCTCACTGGCCTCCTCGTCTCAGACTCGGGCACCCAAGGCTTTAGGGCCCCCTCGGATTCCTCCACCCTTGTGGGACCCAGTCGAAGGTACTGGGCCCCAGGCCTCCTCAATAGTACCTCACCCCAGGCTAAAAGGTGCCTGGGATGGACTCCATCTCCCGCTCTGGGCCAGGTCAAGGGCAACTGGGCCCGGAACTCCGGCTGAAGGTGCCTGGGCGCGACTCTGACCTCCGACTCTGAACCTCGTGTTCAGGGCGTCCGCCCCCCCTTTATCCCCTCTCCCCAGCATCACAGCAGGTTCCCCGCCCCGCTGTACAACCGCCGGAAGAGGACAAAAAGGGCACAGTACTGCAGTGAGGGTTCAACCCCGGCCCAGTGCGACAGCGCCACCCACAGGCCGAAGGGAACCTCACACCACCAGAGTCCTCCATGAACAACAAATGGTCCCAAATTCCCTAACAATCAGTGCATCTGGGTTACACTACCACCCAGATGCCTCCCCTAAATTCAAATACCCGCTACACATATATTTGTGTATAGGTTTATATTCACTCAATTTTTGCACTATTGCATAGCGCCCTCTATCTTTCACAGTTCTTTGGATATAGTAGTAGAGGTCGACCGATATATCGGCTGGCCGATATATCGGCCGATATTTGGCCATTTTTGATAAATCGGCATCGGGCCGATTATTATCAAAAAAGGATTTTTATAACAGCTTACCTGTAAAATCCTTTTCTTGGAGTACATCACGGGACACAGAGCGGCATAGTCATTACTATGTGGGTTATATAGATACCTTCAGGTGCTGGCACTGGCAACTTCCAAAACCGGAAGTACCCTCCCCTATATAAGCCCCTCCCATCCGGGAGTACCTCAGTTTTGTAGCAAAGCAATAAGTGTCCCCAAAAAGAGGGGTGGGAGCTCTGTGTCCCGTGATGTACTCCAAGAAAAGGATTTTACAGGTAAGCTGTAATAAAAATCCCTTTTTCTTTCTCGTACATCACGGGACACAGAGCGGCATAGTCATTACTATGTGGGATGTCCTAAAGCAATGCCCAATGAGGTGGGGGATACACCATACATAAGCTGAGCGCTATCAGACATGAGGATCTTTTGCGGCCTGCAACACACTGCGCCCAAAGGCGACATCCTCCTGACTTCTAACGTCCACCTGGTAGAACCTAGTAAACGTGTGTACTGAAGACCATGTTGCGGCCTTACAGATCTGAGCCAGGGAGACCTGGTGATGCACTGCCCATGAAGTTCCAACTGCTCTCGTGGAGTGCGCCCTAACTTTGAACGGAGGCGGTCTCCTCCTCAAGCCATAGGCTTGCATTATGACCTGTCGAATCCACTTGGCTAAAGTAGATTTTGACGCTGCCTGACCCTTTCTGGGGCCTTCCGGCAGAATAAACAAAGTATCCGTTCTGCGAATCTGAGCAGTGGCTTTTAGATAAGCTTTAACTGCTCTTACTACATCCAAAGAATGTAATAATTTTTCCTCTACTGAACTAGGTTTGGGGAAAAAAGAAGGAAGAACCACATCTTGGTTCAAATGAAACCTCGATACCACCTTCGGCAAAAAGGTTGGATGAGGACGTAACACTACTCTGTCCTTATGGATAACCAGATATGGCTCCCTACAGGACATAGCGGCTAATTCCGACACTCTTTTAGCCGAACAAATGGCTACTAGAAAAATCAATTTCCTGGTGAGAAGAACCAGGGAAATATGCTGTAATGGTTCAAATGGTTGTTTCTGTAGAACCGACAGAACCAGGTTTAAGTCCCATGGACATATGGGAATATTAACCGGAGGGCTAATACGCATCACTCCTTGTATAAAGGCTTTGACTAGTGAATGCGAAGCCAAGGGCCTCTGAAAAAATATTGACAAGGCCGAAATCTGACCCTTGATAGTACTCAAGGCAAGCTTCCTATCTACAGCCCACTGTAGGAAGTCCAGAATCCTACCTATTACGTACTTTTGTGGATGCCATTTCTTGGCCTCACACCAGGCGATGTACGCCTTCCAGATTCTATAGTAGATCTGCCTGGATACCGGCTTCCTGGCATTGATCATGGTAGATACCACAGGATTAGAGAGACCTCTCTTTTTTAGAATGTGGGCTTCAATAGCCAGGCCGTCAAACCTAGGGCTGGTAAGGAAGGGTGGTATATCGGTCCTTGCGAAAGCAGGTCCGGACGATGTGGGAGGGTCCAAGGACTCCCCACAGACATTTTTACAATCTCCGCGTACCATGCTCTTCGGGGCCACGCTGGAGCCACCAGAATCACTGGTTTCTTTTCTACCCTGATTCTGTGGAGTAATCGAGGTAACAATTGTGGCGGTGGGAATGCATATATCAGCTTGAACTGATCCCAAGGGAACACTAGGGCATCCGAGCCGCAAGCTAGGGGATCCCTTGTCCAAGAGACAAACCTGTCCACCTTTGCGTTGAATCTGGATGCTAGCAGATCTACATCCGGTGTTCCCCACCGCTGACATATTGTCCGAAAAACCTCGGGGTGAAGGGACCATTCCCCTGGGCATAATTGTTGGCGACTTAGAAAGTCCGCCTTCCAATTCTCCACTCCTGGAATGAATACCGCGGATATGGCTGGGACATATCTTTCTGCCCATTTCAGGATGCAATTTACTTCCCTCTGGGCTGCACGACTCCTGGTGCCACCCTGATGATTGATATATGCCACTGCCGTGGCATTGTCTGATTGAATTCTGACAGGGGACCCTTGGAGTTTGGATGTCCATGCTACTAGGGCATACCGGGCTGCTCGTATCTCTAAGAGATTGATGGGCAGGGCCTTTTCCGCATCCGACCATCTGCCCTGGAGAGACCATTGCTCCAGTACTGCTCCCCAGCCTATAAGACTGGCATCTGTAGTGACCACCTTCCAAGAAATCGGACTGAAGGATTTCCCTTTTTCCAGATTCTGGGGAACCAACCACCAACGGAGGCTCTTGCGAACGGAAGGGGACAAGGACATTGGTAAGTCTAGGGCCTGAACTTTCTTGTTCCAGGCTGACAGTATGGCCCTTTGCAAATTCCTTGAATGGAATTGACCGTAGGGTACTGCTTCGAATGATGCCCCCATTTTTCCCAGCAGCCTCATGCACAGGCGTATGGACGGCTGTCTTTTTGTACCCACTAAGTGGATCAAATCTCTCAAAGACAACACCTTTTTTCGAGGCAAGAATATTTTCCTCTGGCCTGAATCTAGCCTTAGCCCCAAGTATTCCAGACTTTTGACTGGTTTTAGGGCTGACTTGTCTCGGTTGATAATCCAACCGTGAGATTCCAGATACTTGATTGTCTTGTGAATGACCACTTCTAGTTTTTTCACTGAGTGGTCTATCAGCAACAAGTTGTCATGGATATGCAGTAGTGTTTGTCTGTCAGCTTACCTTCCTTCCCATGTGTTCATCTTAGAGGCCAGAACCCTTTCACCTGGCTTCCTTTATAATCTCCTCCCAGCCTGACTCCACCCCAGGCCCTATCACAGAACACTATATTAACCTGTGCACTGCAAGCCTGCTTTGCTGATCAACGTGTTTGTTAGGCATTGTGTGTTTGGGTTCCTGCCTGCCGTGTGCTACGTCTGTCTCTCTGTTACGTTATTGGCTTGTCCCTGACTATCCCTGTCTGCTCGTGACCCTTGACCTTCGGCTCGTTCTTTTGTTATCCTTGTCTGCTTGTGGCCCCTGACCTTCAGCTTGTTATTTGGTTCTCTCATATCTTGTGCTGCTGCTTCCCCTCTTTTCCCCTTATCCTACGGGGCGTGAGCTAGGAAACTCCAGGGGCCGCGACCTGGTCCCAGCCTGCAGCATAACATCCTCACCACTAGAGGCCCTGGTGAAGACCTGCTGGGTCTTAGACTCCGCGCCCTGGGGAATCTTGGCTCTAGCTTCCGTTAGGATCCCGGTTGTGCTCCTCTGGTCCCGCTTTCCACAACCACCCAGTTTCCTATCCGCAGCAGTCAGCCATAGGGTTCACTACCTTGCGGTGCACTCCTGTCCCCCTACGGTGTGCATCTGTCACCTGGCCACAGGTGACCTTGACACAAGTCGTCTAGATATGCCATTATCGTTACACCTTGCGTTCTTAGATTGGCCAATAATGGGGCCAGAATTTTTGTGAACACTCGTGGTGCTGTGGCCAGACCGAAGGGTAAGGCTCTGAACTGAAAATGGCGCCCTTCTACTGCAAAGCGTAGAAATTTTTGGTGGACTGGAAAGATGGGAATGTGCAAATAAGCATCTTTGATGTCGATCGAGGCTAACCATTCCTCCCCTTGTAGGGCAGTGGCCACCGATCGGATCGACTCCATCCGGAAAGTCCTGATATGCAGGAATTTGTTTAGCCCTTTTAGATTTAATATGGGCCTCACGTCCCCGTTTGGCTTCGGGACTGTAAAGAGGTTTGAGTAAAACCCGAACCCCCAATCTTCCAGGGGAACCTCCATAATTACTCCTTGGAGCAATAGTTGTTCTAGTGCCAACAGGAGGGACTCTCTCTTCCGGGGATCCCTTGGCACATTTGACCTCATAAAATGGGAAGGAGGAGAGTCTTTTAACTCCAATCTGTATCCCAGACTTACTGCGGAGAGCACCCATCTGTCTCTGATCGTGTCCCGCCAGGTCTCTGAGAACAACTGGAGTCTTCCCCCCACCCGATTGAGTGGGGGCAACCCTTCATGCATTTGACTTTGGGGGAGGTTTTGTACCTCTCCTGACCCAGGGTTTCTTATTACCCTGCGATTGTCCCTGATTTTTACCCCCCGGGATTTGACCGAGGAGGCCGTCGGAACTGTTTCACAGCCGATGCCCCAGGGACTGGAGAAGCAGGCCTCTTAAAAGAGGGACCTCTAACTCTGTTTTTAACCGGCAAGAGTGTACTTTTACCGTTGGAAATTTTCTGGATATATTTGTCCAGGTCTTCCCCGAATAAGCGTTCACCATGAAATGGGAAGCTAACCAGCAATTTTTTACAGGGAGCTTCAGCAGACCAGTTTTTGAGCCATAGAAGCCTGCGCATATGTACTACAGACAGCGTAAGGCGGGAGGCCTGATGGATTGAATCCTTTATGGCGTCAACCGCAAAGCATAAGGCTCTAGGTAGATCAGCTAGGGCAAGGGCCTGCTGATCTGGCAAGTCCCTTAAGACCTGTTTCAACTGATCCTTCACTGCTTGGCAGACCCCAATAGCTGCCACTGTTGGTTGTGTCACCAAGCCTGCTGTAGAAAAAGCAGATTTTAATAAGGACTCCAATTTTTTATCTATTGGGTCCTTGAACATTTGGACATTATCCACTGGACATGTCAGTGATTTATTCACACAAGAGATGGCTGCGTCCACTGTAGGGACCCTCCATTTTTTGATGAACTTATCCTCCATGGGATAGACCACCGGAAATCTCTTGGGGGGAGTAAATATTTTATCAGGATGTTCCCAATCCTGGTACATGAGCCCTTCCAATAAAGGGTGAAGTGGAAAGGAACAGACAGTCTGGGGAGCTTTTAGCGACCCCAGCGAGGAGACAGTAGTGGTTGATGGTTCCGCAAGGTGCATTTTAAATGCTGATCGGACCATGTTAGTCAAAGACTGAACCCATAATCTTTCAGCTTGAGATGCTGAGAAAGGTTCCTCCACTGTTGATTCCTCTATAACAGAATCAACCTCCTCCTGATCCCCTTCAGGCAGGTCGATCCCTGTATGGGACTGTTGCTCCGCTAACAGGTACTCTGAAGGAGGAGACGGAGATCGGGCGTGCTTTCCCTGTGACAGGGAGGCAGCGATTAATGTTGACAATCTCTCTTCTAATCCTCCCAGAGCTGAGGAAAAAAACCTCCTCTGTTACATACACAGGAGCAGGTGAACTGAGGACAGCCACAGTACCAGGTACTCCTGCGGGGTCTCTACGGTCACTAACCTCTGAATTTTCAGGGGAGACTGGTGCAGCAGAAGCATGCCCAAGATCCTCAGAGCCCGATGGAGACCCCCTTCGCTTCCTGGAAGATTTAGTTCCGGAGCTTCTGGACGGCATATTCCTAAGCCCAAAGCTGAGGTATTCCAGCCGTAATACACCACTTTTACTGAGAATAGTCTAGCACAATTGCTGCTATATAACAGTTGGTGTCTACTAAAGTGCCTTTCTAGGGGATGCCTGCATCAACCGCCTCTGTGTGCCTTTTTACTGTTGCTAGCTCTGTCTGTGCACTTCAATAGCCAGCTGTGATTGTGCCTTTAAATATGCTGGACGCCCGCACATGCGCAGTAGCGCCGCGGCGCACACCGAGCGTCATCCACCCGCTCCGCCCCTTTTTCCAGATCACCTCTATATAGAGAGGCACGCGCACGGGCACATGCGCCTTCGGCGCCTTTTTTGAAAAAATAAGGAGCTAGATGGGAGCCAGGGTCCCTGCCGCAGGGCCCGGGGATGGATGAGCGCAGCAACATGGCAGAGGAGACAGCTTCCCAAAGAGAACTTACCAACTGCCTGGATTTGACTTCGGAAGAAAAAAATCCACATTACAAGAAAAAGAACCATAGCGGCCTCTAGTGTTTAACACAGGTACCGCGGTCTTACGTTTTTTTTTTTTTTTCTTGCCTACTATTAAAATTTTTACATTTTCTCAGTAGTAACAGGCATGCACAGAATATTAGCGGGAATACCTTAGGTAACAGGCAGAAAGACAAAATAGGCTTGGGGGTCCCCCAATAGAACCAAGTTCCTGAGGGCCCCCACTTACCTTTTCCTCGCCGCAGGACTCTGTTTGGTCCACAGAAGCCCAAACTTCACCTATCACGGCAGGCATTGTAATTAAACCTTCAGGGACCGGGTTCCCAAGGATTCCACTCCCCTGGACCTGTATAGCACCCTGCACAGAAAACATCTTGGTCGTGGGTATGACCAGAGCTCTGGATCCCAGGATCCAGCCCTCCTAAGAGAGGCATTACAGGCAAAACCTTGCTCTTTTCTTGCAAGGCCCGGGTACCGACCGTTTAGCTATGAAGCTTTTTTGGTCGGATCCGGAATAGCTTACTGAGGCCCAAAAGAACCTGTATGCAAGCTCAGTGAAAAACACATGTTACTTCTTGGCCAACACCTTAGACACTGGCAAAAAACTGAGGTACTCCCGGATGGGAGGGGCTTATATAGGGGAGGGTACTTCCGGTTTGGAAGTTGCCAGTGCCAGCACCTGAAGGTATCTATTTAACCCACATAGTAATGACTATGCCGCTCTGTGTCCCGTGATGTACGAGAAAGAAAATTAGGCCGATATTTTACACTGGCCGTCCCTCCTGTCCTTCCTTCTCCACATTGAGCAGCTCTGGCAGCATCAAGTGCCGCGCTGAGTGTGTGAACAGAGAGGAGGGAGAGAGAAGCTGTCAGCTTGATGTCGGGAGTAGGGGGGCGGTGTAGCAGATCACTTCACTTCCTTGTTACTTTTACTCTGGTCAGTCCAGGCAGCTCCTCCTGTCTGCACTTATCTCTCTGCCTTGCTGCATGATCCCACAGTAAGTCAGCACAGATCCTCCTTGCTCCAGTGCCTAGTTAATTTTTCCCGTATCTTATCTGCTGTCCTCTCCATAAATCTTCACTGCAGGTATCATGCTGCCTCCTGTCCTGTCTCAGCTCAGCATTCCACACACACACATCTTACACCCTTTCCATCCCAGTTTGTCTTTAGCTCTCATAATTGTCCTGTCCTCACCATGCAGCCTAGCACATTCCCTGCATTCTGTCACTAATAAAGACATTAGCACTTACATTTACCACCCCAACCTCCTCACCATTCTCTCTTTTATAATATCTTAACCTCCCCCCCCCTCCCCCTTGTAGCAATTTGACAAGTCACATCCTATTGCCGGCAAGGCACTGTTCAAATCAATGCGACACTGACTTTGAGTTGCCGCATAAATTTGAAAAAGTAGTACATGCACTACTTTTGCGATTTAGGGTGTGACTTCAATAGCCACACAGATGTCTTCAAAGTCGCACTGAGATGCAGCTCTGAAATTGTGCGATTTCAGGTTAAGTCGCACAATTTCAAAGCCACAGTCAATGTGAACGGGGGCTAATAGTAGGTTCACACTGGTGTGCTGTGGTCTGGCCACAGTGCGATTTGTATATTCAGTTTACCCAGAGTTTTAGGTGCGCTCCCATTCAATTCTATTAGACTGTCTGTCTGTTTTCACGAAAGCAAATTACAGTCTTGCGTGCTGCATCTTTGATGCGCAATCAGAAAACACACAGTCCACTAGAATTCATCAGGAGCACACCTAAAACTGCAAGTAAATCACACATACAATCGCACTGTGGTCAAACCAAAGCGCACCAGTGTGAAACCGCTATACGGCTAGGTTCACGTGCAGTCAGGAGCATGTACAAAATTGTGGTTTTCTTGACAAACACAGAAGCGCACTATCCTTTAGTAGATACACAGCAGTGCCATTGATTGTTAAAGGCACCCCCACTCATCACACATGTGGTTTGGTACAGGACATTTTTAGAAAAGGGTCTTGGACTTCCTTTCCACATTTCCAAATTGGCACCACTGACCACTACCCCATATGTGTGCACCCATTACTCTCAGGTTGCTGCAGTGCAACACTTTAAGTACTATTATAGTGCATGTCACAAACATTACTCAGTGGGGGATCGTTCCTCTGATCCCCGCTGAGCAGGCGAATGACAGGTCCGTCTCCGCTCACTGTGCTGAGATGGACCTGTCAGAGACCCGCTCTCCTCTATGGGGAGATCGGATGAAAACGGATCGATAGGCTTTCCATCTGTCTGGATTTCACTGACAGGATCGGGTGTCAGCGGACATGTCACCGCTGACATCCGCCGCTCCATAGGAGTGAATGGAGGTTCCGATCAGGTCCGCCTGAAAAACTGACAGACAGACCTGATCGGAAAGCCTGTGTGAAAGGGGCCCAAGTCCGAACCCGAGGGGGCGCACTTTGCCCTGGGCGCTGGATGACCTTGTCCCAGCACTGGTTACAGTTACACTTGGCTTAGTGTGAAACCTGCCAGTGTCACCGCCAATCAGTGCCATCTCTCAGTGCCACCGCAAATCAGTGCCACCCGCCACTGCCACCCAGTTCCGCCACCCAGTTCCACCAGCCAGTGCCACCCGCCCCTGCCAACGCCACCCGCCCCTGCCAGCCAGTTCCAATTGCCAGTGCCACTGCCAATCAGTGCCATCTGTCCCAAACTAGTGCCATCTGTCAGTTCCAAACCAGTGCCACCTGCTAGTGCCAATGCCATCTGTCAGTTCCAAACCAGTGCCATCTGACAGTTCCAAACCAGTGCCACCTGCCAGTGCCAATAGTGCCATCTGTCAGTTCCAAACCAGTGCCACCTGCCAATGCCAACCAGTGCCACCTGCCAATGCCAACCAGTCAGTTCCAAACCAGTGCCACCTGCCAGTGCCAATGCCATCTGTCAGTTCCAAACCAGTGCCATCTGACAGTTCCAAACCAGTGCCACCTGCCAGTGCCAATAGTGCCATCTGTCAGTTCCAAACCAGTGCCACCTGCCAATGCCAACCAGTGCCATCTGTCAGTTCCAAACCAGTGCCACCTGCCAGGTCCAACTAGTGCCATCTGTACTGAGGACATCAAGGGTGTGCTAGAGTGACAGGAGTAAGCAAGGAGTGGAGTGGGTGAGTTTTTTTTTTTTTTTTTTTAAATCGGCCTAAAATAATCGGCCATCGGCCGCCCCAGTTTCTAAATATCGGCATCGGCCAGAGAAAAACCCGTATCGGTCGACCTCTATATAATAGAATTATTCTGAGTGTATTTTTCTACTGAAAATAAAAAAAATAACCCTGTATAGTCTCTCCTTTGAAGTATTCTTCCCCCAGCACACTTTACTGTTTGTAATTGCGTTGACTCAGTTCGGTGTAAAACAGACTTGTGTCGTTTGCCTACATTTATACTGCCTGTTATTTTGCTTTTTGCTTTTGTACATTGCATAAAACCTAAAACAAATATATATTGAAATTAAAATAAAATAAATATTTTACAAGGGCTCTGTATTCAGAAAATAAATAATGCTTGGAATTTTAAAGTAATCTTCATGCCTATAAAAGGTATAAATGTGTGTAAAAATGAAAAAAAAAAAAAAGCTCAGGCAGTGAAAGGGAAAAAGCACCCACACAAGCTGCAATCCAATCACAGTGAGTACACTGAGAAAGGAATACACCAGCAGCTCTCACTAAAAGATGGTAACCAACAAGGCCCTGTGATCATATTAGACACGGTGATCACATGATCAGGAAGTATGCTGATTGCTTCCAAATTGTTAGTTGATAGATAAAGGGAGGTGTGAATGAAAATTTCACAGCTAGCACACTTTTAGCTTTCAAAATGGAATGCAGATTAAAAGATCCCTGATTATGGAGAGCTGTACAGAAGAGCATGAATTTGAGGACTATGGATGGAAAGGGATTAATATTTAAAAAAATAATTACCAAACATTCCTCAGCATTAACAGACTGATGACCACTGGCCCTGACAAACTTGACATATAACTCATTTATGAAATAGAGTAGTACAAGTCATGTACACAAAACATTAGGATCTGCATTTACCTTGGATTTCACCGCTATGACAATCCTAGGGAGAGCGAGGATCAGACATTTTAGGGACACCGTTATGTATTTTAGAACAAAGTCCGAGATGCCAACTATCCACATAAGCTCAAAGAAATCCAAGCCCTCCAAATTGGGTTTCAGAAAGATAAGACTGTAAATTAAACAAACAAATCAATCCTTAGTACACATATACTGTAGTGAAAATGTGCAATGTATAGTCAAATTTAGTAATTACTTACACTTTATTCTTACACTTGAGTTACATGACTGTTATATATAGAATTCAAACATTTCTCCCTGATCCTAAAGTCATGTCAAGACCTAATATGCTAAAAGAGCCTACAGCACATGTTGGGACATTTTCTGCAAAATTCGTACAAAAATGAGAAAAACTAAATTATCGAAGCTAGAGGAAAGCGCAGCAATGTACTCTCATGGGATGTGGAGCACTCACCATCGCCCAGTATCTCATTGGTAAGAGAATGACATCACCCCCTGAACCACAGAAATCTGCAGAGAGGCAAGTACATAATCATTTTTCCCCACTACAGAGGTTTGTTCTTGTTCAAGTAATTTATTGAAAGATAAAAAGGTAACAGGTATAATACAGACTACTGAGGCAATCCAGACAGAAGGGTTCAAAAGTAGCATCAGTTCAGTAGGGATGCCACCCAAAGGAGACAATTAAACAATTACAAAGCCAGTCAGAGGTACAATATGACTTATTAAAGTTGTCAAGGTTAACCACCATCACCCTACCAAACCATGCCGCAGCCTGGTGGAGGGGTATAGTGTCCAGATAATGCAGTTACACAATTGAGGCCACTACAGCTGGAGATCGTGTAAAGAGCATGATAAAATGTGGCTGCAGGGCATGGAAATTGTGAGGTGACTAAAGGGATCACCGCGTGCATGGTGGGTCCATGGGCACCTTAATATGGTGTACAAGATAACATCTAGGGAAGCAGGTAACCCGAAATGGGGGAGACCCGCAAGGTGTATGGAGCAGAGAAAGAAAGAGAAGAAATAGTGACAGGACGCAGAGAGGGGAAATGTTGGGAAAGGGTCCCCAGGGGGAGGAGCAAATGAGGAAACACAAAGGGAAACTCCAAAGTTACATGCGCGTACGTGGGTCATGGAGATAGTAGCGTTTCGTCAAAGTGGACCGGTAGGTAGTGGTATAACCATGGTTTCCACAATTGTTCATACTTACTCACCCTATCCGAAAGGACTGCCTCAACCCTAGCATGTATCATGGTCTACAGGTGTTTTTTAATGTTTATGCTGCTTTTCAGCCAGAGGAAGGGTGGTCCCAATTTAAAAAGCGTAGGACTGCTTGAGGCGTCAGCTTTTATCTGTAAGTTGAACCGGATAGATGCTCCCACAGACACATTCTGTACGTAAGAGGTAACAATGGCAGTACCTCCCCTAACAACCAATCATCCATCATGGCCATTTACAGGTAATAGTTTAGACTTCAAAAAGTCCTCTGCCCTTCCACAGAACATTACTAAGCAAACTACTGTATCTCTGAGAATAAGAGCAAATTGTTAAATTCATTTATTTTATATTTGGTGTTGTATGGTTATAACAGGTCCACTTTAATAATTAAAGCAAAAGCTTATTGTTAATCATAAAGGGGGAAAAAAGTTGGATGTCCCCAAATGCCTTAGTTTGCAGTTTATGACATCATCCACAAATAAGCCAATTAGAGCATTACAATGTGAGAAGGATGCCCTCCAGGGATTTCTTGCCTCTGAAAATTGCCCATTACTCTTACACTTGTAATCAAAGTTGTTGTAAAAGACTAAACTATCCTATTTGACAAGATTTAGTCTCAGGTATATTGCACACTCCATTGCACAATAACCTGTCAAAGGAGACAATGAAATTGCCTACATCTGTTCCATGGCTCAGATATTAAACGAAGGGGATCAGAAGCAGTGAGGAGACAACTAAATGAATTGTCAGTGCGATTGTCTGTCTGTGAAGCAGAACAAAACATAATGCATGTTCAACACCGTTAATAGAGGCCAATCTTACCCTAGCGTCTCTCACAAACAAAGGATAAAAAGCATATTTAAGTTATAACTTTTAGTGGTAAATAGAATTGTTAAGGGAGTTCGACTACCCAGCAAACCTCCTAACAAGGACAAAGAATAATTCCATGCAAGTGAAGAGTTTTGTGAAATTAGCCTAAAATTGTAGCAGATACTGAAAAGATTTTACTTTAGCGTGTTAAAGCTGTGCTGGAAAAATGTCTGTTATATTGAAACAATTTTGTAAACTTTTTTTTTTTTTTTTAAAGCAGATCTTTTAGTAATGTTACACATCTGTAGAAGAAAATTCCTGACCCTTCAATACAGCAAGAGTATAAAACTTTATTTATAAGTAGGGTCAACCGCCCCCCCTCCCCAAGCTGCAATAGAAGACATGGCGTGGCCGCTATGCTTTGCTTCGTGCCTGCGGCAAAGTATACCCGACATGTAGCGATTAGCAGATGGCAAACCCGCTGAACGCTACACACTCAAGCAAATAGGGAAGCACCGCAAGCGCCTCACAACCGTATGCAACACACACATTTGTGACACATTTGTTGGCATAATGTGGCTTAAACAGATGGTCTGGAGGCATCATATCACTTTTCCAATGCCTATTGGTAGCCTCTGTAGTGCGATCCGCATGCGGTTTGGGCTTCAGAGGAAGAGAAAATGTAGATGCACATGTAAACCTACCCTAATGTGAACAGCAAACTGACAAAGAATTTGCAGAGCTTTCAGCTAGCTTTGTTGAAACTTTTAAAGTACCAGTCAACTCCTGTTAGTAAATGTTGAACACAGATCTTAATGGGAGTGCTGACTGTCATTTTAAACAAGTTGTTATCAGGCCTTCAACAAGCTGAAGCCTGCTAGAAGTTTGTTTAAAGTTGCAATCAGCACTCCCAGTAGGATGTGTTCATCATTGGAGCTGAATGTTACTTAACCTTCCCGCCCAGCCGATAGCAGATTGACGGGCAGGCGCTTTCTCCTCCTGAGTGGATGTCATATGACGTCCTCTCAGAAGGCGCCGCGCAGCCTCCGGATACAGCCGATGACTAATCAGTGTACCAGCTCGCTGCAGGTAACATGTGACCACTGTGACCAGTCACAGCAGATGCTGGGGGTGGCCTGCAAACATAGCTGTGGCAGCCTACATTGACAACCCAGGCAAATGGATGCCGTGCAAACAGTTGATGGGTGCAGGGTGTGTGTGCTAATGAGGTCAGCTGGTAAACTGCATCCTGTGTCTTACTGGTTTTCACATCTCAAATCTAAATACCAGAAAGTCATGGTTGTGCTCTCAACCAAACTATCAAACCATTGAATGGCTGGTGTCATAATTAATCACATGTGCAGCATCATGGCAGTTGAAGATTAACGACGTGCCGACTGGGCCATAACCGCATGACGGCTACAGCGCGGTCCAATAATTCTGGGAGGGCGTACAATGAAGTCCTCTCAGAATTGCCCTCCCTGAGCCGCGCGCATGGGAGTGTGGCGCGTCACTGATTGGGGTAAAGGGCCAATCCCAGCGGCTCTTTACCACGTGATTGCTCCATCCAATGATGGAGCGAACACTGTCAACAAATCGGCATAATGTCCGGTTCTCTCCTCTCCTCGCGCTGATCATGTGAGCAAAGGAGGAAGAAGCTGCAGCGTGAGGCTGCTTGAGGTTATTTTATATATTGCAAGTGCCCAGCAGTAAAAGGGACAATCTCAGCTGCCCTTTACCATGTGATCACTCTATCCAATGATGGAGCGATCACTGTCAACAAACCGGTGTCAAAGCCGGTTCTCTCCTCTTCTCATACCTATCGTGTGAGCAGAAAGGGACGTTTACCCACCTGAACTTCCGCTTTTCTCAGAGCTCCACCTATCTGTTAAAGCCCCAGTCCCCCCCGAATCTATTGGAAAACTGTGTCGACTGAGAGACACAGGTTCCCATCAATCCTTTCCTATGCAGTTCCACACATTATACTCATTCACTCTATCACTTTGCGCCCTCTGCTGGCCTTTTCTAAATCTACTCCCTCCCTCCCTCCTAATATCACACATTCCTGCATCTAATCTAATTCAGCATTTCTTAACCTTTCTCAGTCAAGACACCCTTTAAAATTATGGACAGTCTCAAGGCACCCCATTCTAAAATGTAAAAAATGATTCGAATAGCTTTACATATTGCAGCAACATCCACCCATAGGACACTCAAGGTTAGAGGTGATTTATTCTTCCAAAGCAAATACACTTTTGCACACTGGTACTGACTAGTATTCTAATTAGGGGTGCAACGGATCAAAAAACTCACGGATCGGATTGATCCTCGGATCAAGGGTCATGGATCGGATCATTTTCGGATTGGCAAAAAAACAAACAAAAAAAAAAACACCCACAAATCTTGTTACCCCCACCGGAGTTTTAGATTTCACATTTTAAAAGCAGCAGCAAACTTGCTGACCTTACATGGTTGTTAATGTGACAGAACACCTCTGATTTTCACATTTAACTAAATGTTAAATGTGAAAATCAGAGGTGTTCTGTCACATTAGCAAGCACGTAAGGTCAGCAGGTTTGCTGCTGCTTTTAAAATTTAGCATGTAAACAGTCTGTTGGATTTCCAAATAAAGTATTTAAGCATATAAACTCCTGTTTGTGTTGAAAATAATTGTGAAATTTAAAACTCCGTTGGGTGTAACAAGATGTCCGCTTGGCCCCTTCTTACTATCATTACTGTGCAGGAGTGTGAGTGGAGCAAGATGGCGGCGACGAAACGTCATTACAGCGGCGCCGCCGGGTGTACCAAGATGGCCGCCGCTCCGGAGCTAGGCCGAAGCCGCGGCCTTTCCTATGGCCGAGGCTCCGGAGCGCTCCGCGGATCGCGTGGTGATCCGATCCGAACAGGGTGACCCGTTCGGATCACGGATCACCACCGATCCGTTGCACCCCTAATTCTAATGTTTCTCTTCTCCCTCAATTTCTCTCCATCTAATGTCACCCCAGTGGAGAAGGCACAGGAGGGTCAAACAAGGATGTTGTGGAGGCAACAGACATCCTCCTTATTAACTGATGGTGTCATTGTTCGTTAGGATGCCAGTGTGTAGAAAGTCGTAATGGTGCATAATGAAAACCCGTAGCTTTGTGTAACTAAAAGGCAGGCTTGATCCACCTGCTGGCTTGTAATACATTTTTGATAAATTTTTAGGCATTTTACCAAGAGACCCCTGAAGAAACCTCAAGGCACCCTGGTTGAAAAAGGCTGATCTAATAAACTGAATCATCAATCTCTTTGGTGCCCTCTGCTGGCATTTTCTAAATCGGCAACACAATTCCATCCCCAGCCTGTAATAATAGCACAATAAATGTAAACATGCATTGAACTATTGCATTACCACATACAAATAAGCAGGAGGCATCGAAGTACTAAGCTGCTGAAAGAAAAATAAATAAGAAAAAGGCCTTTTCTTATTTTTTTTCTAATATTTAGTGTTGGTAATACATTTAGGTAATATGTGCAATGGAATTACAGCCAATAGCGTTTACAGTCTTTTTTATTTTATTTATTTTAAAGTTGAACTTCTGTATGTGAAAAAGCTATATATTTGTTTGTTTATGAAACTTGGTTTTATTTATAAAGACGTTATATAAAACACAAGGTTAAATCTGTGTCTGTAGTGCATGTTCAAACCTTAAAGTGATTGTAAAGTCCAATAATAAAAAAAAAAACATGTTATACTTTCCTCCTCTTTGCAGTTGGTTTTGCACAGAGCAGCCTGGATGCGCATCTTCTCGGGTCCCTCTTCGCTGCTCCTGGCCCCTCCATCCTGTCGAATGCCCCCACAGCAAGCAGCTTGCTTTGGGGACACCCGAGCTGAGCTGCAGCTCCGCGTATCCATTCAGATGTGGAGCTGCCGCTCGGCCCCACTCCCTCTCTCTCCTGATTGGCTAACTGACTTTGACAGCCACGGGAGCCAATAGCGCCACTGCTGTGTCTCAGCCAATCAAGGGGCAGAGTCCTGGACAGCCGAGGGACCCTTGGACATCGCTGCACAGAGATGGTAAGCATTAGAGGGTGCTGGGGAGGCTGATGCACACAGAAGGCTTTTTATCTTAATGCATAGAATGCCTTTACAACTCCTTTAATACCCTAAATAACAACATCTTATTAGATTTTTACTCTAGGAGTATATAATCAGTTTGGAAATTCTAGAGAAAGGCTTACATTTAACTAAACCCATTTGATTTTAGATGACTAAAATGTACTAGAGATTTTAGTCAACTAAAGTACAACTAAATCTAAAACAATTCAGATTACTAAAATACAACTAAAACTAAAATGGCATTTTAGTCAAAAGACCAAAAGACCATGACTAAAACTAAATCGAAATATGACTTCACAATTGGCACTGGAGCAGGGCTGGCGCTACCACTAGGCGGACTAGGCGGCCGCTGGCTATTTTACTCCTGCACAGTCTGTCCTTGTAATTATCCTGCCATGTCAAGCAGCGCCGCCCCCCCCTCTTGCTTTACGCTGATGTGTAAGTTATTTACAGTCCACACAGACGGTAATACCCTCTCTCTGCTCTGCAGTGAGCCAGTAATGATGTGTCCAGTCCAGCAACTCCCAGGGCGCTCTCTGTGTGTCAGTGTCACGTCAGGCAGCAGCAGTAGCAGCCACCCCCCCCTCCCCTCTCTGCTCTCCGACTGTCAGTCTGTCATGTCATATCTCGCCGAGGCCGCTCTCCAGAGTCCATGTCAGTCCAGAAGCACAGCCCCCCCGGCCCCGCCCCCCCACGTGCTCCTGGAACGGAGTATGGATGGATGGATGGAGGATGCAAGCATCATGGGATACAGAAGCAGCATGGCGGCGGCTCTCCGGGCTTTGGGACAGGTGCAGCCTGGGCTGGCTGGAACAGGAAGAGGCACCGCACGACACAGAACAGAAGCAGCAGGCAGCCTGGCAGGTACACAGACAATACAGCAGAGTTGGTGCCAGCGAGAAACAGGTGTTACTGGTGTGGTAAGTAAAAACTGTTGCTTTCTCAATAATGAGATTGTATATGTGATGACAATGAAATGTAATTTATAATGTGTGTGAGTGTATACGTATTATATTGACTGATCTGCCAAATGTCCCCCCCTGAGTCTGTATTTTATGAGCGCTGGTGAAGTGGCATTGATGAGTCTCTATTGGACGGGCGCTGGTGACATGGTATTTAACGGGCGCTGGTGAAGCGGCATTGATGGGCGCTGGTGACATGGTATTTGACGGGCGCTGGTGAGTCTGTGAAGTGGCATTGATAGCCGCTGGTGAGTCTGTATTGAATTATTTGATCCAAAAGCTGGTTTGGGGGCAAAACTGTAAAATGTCCACAATCAGCTGGTCTAGCAAAGTGTTGCATGCAGAATAGTAGCGGTCATTAAAAAGGTAGGGTGTACATGGGCAGGGCAAAGGGGGTGGCGCCAAGTGGGGCGGCAAAATGAAGTTTTGCCTAGGGTGTCAAAAATCCTTGCACCAGCCCTGCACTGGAGTGACAAGAAGTGTTAGAAAAAAGAATATTAATAAAGGCACCACAATTAAGGACTAGCAAGTCACAGTATATTAGTGTTCATGGATTTAGAAAGAAGTTACAATTTCTTTCACAATGTCAGGAAGTACGGTATATTATTTAATTATCAAAGAGTCCCAGATTTACCTTGATTAATTTGTACTTCAAGAGAACTGCCTGCTCTGTTTATTTTGTTGTCCTAACGAAAGGTCCCCTTACATTTTTCATCTATGTTTTATCATCAAAGTATTGGATGCACCAAGACAGTGAGTGATCACCACATGTCACTGAACCTGCAATGAAAGGCGCCACAAACTCCCAGACTGGGCGCCTTGACACTTCTGTCCCAGTTACAACGTTAGAAAAGAACAGAGGCGACCTTCACTGAATGTTGAACAATCTGTACAACATTTGTCTGACAGTTTTGTCCTTAATCTTCCCTGACTGATCTTTGACTCTGGACTCATCCTTCCTCTGAATACAGCTCCCCACAAGACACTTACTATACCACCCTGAAATAAACTTGTGCAAGGATCATGAAACAAGGAAAAAGAAAATCAAAAGCAGGATGACAAAACAAAAACAAAATAATGGAAATACTCACACAATATGGGACTAAATGACAACCTAAAAAAAGTGAAAATAAAATAAAGCATGTGTAAGAAATAAACAAAAATGGCAAATTGTTTAAACATCATTTCATTAAATAAAACTTTCTGAAGGAACAACAGTCAGTTCTTGCAGCTGTTTTAGTGCACATTAAAAAGACTTTCGATTTTTTTTTTTTACTAAATCATACTGGATGATTTATGAAAAAAAAAAAAAAAAAAAAAAAATACACAAATTACAGATTTAGGAAAAAATCGAAATATTTTGTATTATGACCAACTTAAAAAACCTTCAACCCTATAGCCACATTGACTTCGAAAAGTGCATACACTACACAACCTTTAAAGTGGTTGTAAACCCACTTAGACAACTTGCACCTACAGGCAAGCCTAGATTAAGGCTTACCTGTAGGTGCAAGAAATATCTCCTTAACCTACACAGTTAAGGAGATATTTGCTGAAAAACATACTACTGATGACGTCGCACGCATGCGCACTAGCGGGCCGGCATCATTGCCGGTTTTCTGAATGGGATCTTGCCGGCCCGAGCGCACATGCGTGTGACGTCAGCGGCGAAACGGCGATAACAGTAAGGCACTCCGGGACAACATGTCGGCGGCCGGAGGGGGAGACGTGGACCACTGCAGGGGCTTCGATCGGAGGTAATTAAAACAATCAGCTAGTATGCTTTGCATACTAGCTGATTATGCCTTTGTATTGCAGGATCTTTATTTTTTTCGTTTTTGAACGAAGGGTTTACTTCCTCTTTAACCACTTGTCGACCAGCTGCCGTCATACTGTGGCAGGTAGGCACGATCCCGAGAGCCGTCGTAGCTGTACTTCGGCTCGGTGGTGTGTCTGCTTGTGTACAGTACACATTCTTTTCAACCCAACCAGCACAGACTTTAGTATTGGCGCTCAAGATATTTTAAAATTGCTGTGAATTTTAAATACAAATCCTGTCCATGCAGGCTCGCAAAAGTGATTATCAGATAGCGGGATAGCAGGTGCGCGCACGCGCCCGCTGCACTGCGGGGGTGCCGATGCGCATGGCACGAGAGGCGGAACAGGGACGTGTGTGTGTAAACACACACAACCCTGTTCTGTGAGGAGAGGCAGATCGTGAGTTCCTACTAGCTAGACTGGAGAAAACACAATCTGTCATTTCCTCCAGTCACTCCCATCCCCTTACAGTTAGAACACACAGGAGGTAATGCACTTAACCCCTTGACCGCCCCCTAGTGTTAACCACTTCTCTGCCAGTGACATTTACACAGTAATCAGTGCATTTTTATAGCACTGATCTCTGTATAATTGTCAATGGTCCCAAAAAATGTGTCAAAAGTGTCCGATCTATCGGCCATAATGTCGCAGTCCCGATAAAAAAAAAAATCGCAAATCGCCACCATTACTAGTAAAAAAAAAAATATAAAAATGCCATAAATCTTTCCCCAATTTTGTAGATGCTATAACTTTTGCGCAAACCAATCGATATACGCTTACTGCGATTTTTAGTAACAAAAACATGTAGAAGAGTACGTATCGGCCTAAACTGAGAAAAAAATTGGGGATATTTATTATAGCAAAAAGTACAAAATATTGTGTTTTCTTCAAAATGTTCGCTCTTTTTTTGTTTATAGCGCAAAAAACAAAAAAAAAAAAACGCAGAGGTGATCAAATACTGCTAAAAGAAATCTCTATTTGTGGGAGAAAAAGGACGTCAATTTTGTTTGAATACAGCGTCGCACGACCGCGCAATTGTCAGCTAAAGCGACGCAGTGCTGCATCGCAAAAAATGGCCTGGTCATTGGGCAGCCAAATCTTCCGGGGCTGAAGTGGTTAAGCACCTGAATCTAGTTTCACTCTAACAAAAGGCTTGACATTTCTGACTTGAGAGCCAAGCCCAATCCACATGCCATCTCTCTTTCTAATGACAGCACACCTACAGGCTTCTACTGGATGGAAAAATTACAGTATTTTTTGTAGTTTTTTTAACCTACCAGCATGTCTTTGGAGTGTGGGAGGAAACCGGAGTATCCAGAAGAAACCCACGCAGACACAGGGAGAACATGCTGGGTAATGTGGTGCATTATCCCAGGCAAAGCATTTAGATTTAAATGTTCAGAATGACGGACAGGATTTATTAGCAGCAGTGTGATCCACAAAGAACCCTGAAGAGTTGTGCAAAAATTGATCACACCAATGGGCAACTCCACACCAAACACATTTCAATCTGTAGAGTACATGTACATGTTTGTACATCTTTCCTTTATAATAAATAAAATAAAGCCTAGCTGCGCTAAATAATGTTAATCTTGTGTAAATCATCAACACAAATAGTGATTTATAGGATAATTTACATGATTGTTAATCAACTTAAAAAGGAGTTCAGCCCGCCCACATACTGTAGCTGCTGACTTTCAACATTAGGACACTAACCTGTCCTGGAGTCCAGCGTTGTCGGCACCGCGGCTGGTCAGGTGCTGCCGCTGCCGCCATTGCTGGTAAGGGAACCCGGTAGTGTAGCCTCTCGGCTTTACGGCGGGGTCCCTACTGCACATGCATGAAGCACTCTCTCACTGGCCCGGCAGAAGTGGAGGGAGGAAGGGGCCGAGCTGCTGATGTACTTCGCCACGGTCTGGTCTCCCGGAAGTGGGGATGGGGACCTGTCAAAAACAGATCCCCATTCCCCCTCCCCCTGAAAGGTGCCAAACGTGGCATCGGGGGGAGAGACAAATAAGCGGAAGTTCCACTTTTGGGTGGAACTCCGCTTTAACAAATAAAGTGCTTATCAGTGCATATATATACATATACACACACACCCCTTGATAATGTGAATAAAAAGTCCAAATTCTTAAATCATATAAAGTGCTTCAGTGTAGAGCTGCATGATTCTGGCTAAAAGGAGAAACACAATTTTTTTGCTTAGAATAAAGATCACAATTATCGCAGCGTAACATCATCTTTCACATTATACAAAAAAAATTGGGCTAACTTTACTGTTTTTTTTTCAATTCATTAAAGTGCATTTTTAAGATGTGTATGGGGAGGGGCGAATGGTGTAACGAGACGCTTAGTTATCTATTGCAACAGTACGGAGCTGTTGTAATGCCTTGGATTTAAAAAAAAAAAAATTGTACATAGCTGGTGCACTGGAGCACCCATCAAATGTAAATGTAACATACACATCTTTATATAAAGCCACGTTTTAAACCGTTTAAGCACTATGTGGAGCTCCTTCTCTTTTTCATATACCGGTTAAACAATGCTATTTGAAGACACACACAGACAGATTGGAAAGAGGCAATATATCTGATTAGTCCTGGGAGACTAAAAAGCTTTGTTAAACTGAACTTAATTGCGAGGTCACACTAATTGAGGTGAGCACACACCTGATGGGCGAGCACTGGGGTGCAAGTTTGGCACATGCATGAATAAGAAGATTCAAATAAGTTTTTATAAGATATCAGTTTGCACTGAAGCACTCTATATGATTTAAGAATTTTGACTTTTTATTCACATTATCAAGGTTTCACAGTATATTATATGCACTGATAAGCACTTTATTTGTTAAGTTGATTAGCAATCATGTAAAATATCTTGTAAATCACTATTATTTGTGTTGATGATTTACACAAGATTAACGACGTTCCTCATTGGACAAAACACATAGCGTGGAGCCTGAGATCTGGTGTCACGACGCTATATGAGCGGACCGCGGCCATCTTGTAGGTTGGAAACATCTACTTGTTCATACCATATGACACGCTCGTTTTAAATGTGAGTATTCTGAAATTCTTTTGGAATAAACTTTACACTGGCTTGATATACTGCACCATTTTAATGCACGATACCTGTGGACTCACCATCCGTGAGGGTTATACAAGATCAAGCTTCATGTTGCCTTAGTGAAGACGTGACCAGTTTGTGGATAAACATTATGCCTGTTTGACCACGTATAACCTAATGGTTCATACTTTGGGGTAAGGGGCCTGGTGTGTTGATGATCGGTGAAGGATATCATTATTCACTTCAGTCTGTCTGACTATACACCTCGGGTGACTCCAATAAGAATATGGACTTTTATGGCAGTGTTTACAGACACTTTTGAACTTTTTATATTTACCGGTATTTCTAGCACTGCATATACCTTTTCTTTTATGTTTTTATTGTCACCAACAGTTTTATGCTAGCTGCTCCCTAGAACCCAAGCGCAGTGAATATTCTCTATCTCTGCAAGATTAACATTATTTAGCGCAGCGGTTTTATTTTATTTATATATGTTTTTTTCCACATTTATATTGGGAGTGTGTTACCAGTTGCCTGCTTGGTTCTTTGATCTTTATTTATTAGCTGCTCGCTAGATTTTGTTTTAATATTCCTTTATTATAAGCAGTTCTATATCAGATAAACTAAAGCAGCCAATAGATTGTGCAATTTTCTTTCCTTCCACCTTGGGTAGAAAAAATTAAAATTGCTAGTTTCCCCCTGCACTATTGTATTCTGCTGGTGGTAAGCCTTCCCTGCCGGCAGAACACAATGATATACTACAACGATAATGACAGAACACAATAATATAACCACCGGCAGTGGTCGCATGAAAAAAAAAAAACGGACAGGCTGGTTGTACTGAAGTCGATTGATGAATTGACTTCAGTACAACTAGCCTACCCATGGATTGAATCTTGGCCGGTGCAGCAGGAATCAGCTGAGATTTGAACCATCTATGACTGGCTTTAGTTTTTTTGCATTGATCTTTAAAGTCAGAGAGGTTGTTTTCCTGAAATTACCTTTACACTCCACATTAACACGTGCAACAAGATGGACTAGGCCAAGTACAGTGACAAACATATTCAGTATAGCAGTACAATGTGCATTAGAAATCCATACTGACCACTCAGATTTCAGGTCACTGAAATCAGATCAGTTAAATCAGATCAGTGAAAGAGGATTTCTGGTGCATTAACAGGTACAGTAGTTGCACATTGCCTTACTGAATAATCTAGTATGTGTTTGTTCCAGGTAAGTTTTGGAGGAAGCGCTGACACATGATGGGATCGAGAATCATCCACAAGTTTAGGAATTTACCTTATAGGCCCCTTATGGCATCATCAGATGACTCAAACTTTGGTTGATTCTTGCTGAGTTGGTCATACAAGCACCACGAAATTATTGGCTGAATAGTATCTGCATCCTATCAGCAGTCACTATTCAGCAGCTGCGGATATCTGAATACAATGGAGATTCTTCCTCCATCCACGCACTCCCTCCATCTCTCATGGGTAAATGGCTAAAATTCAAGCAGCTTATGTCAAGCTGCAAACATGGAGTCTACATTACTGATTGAAGTTTACACAGTCCATGGACTTCCCCTGCACCCCTGAACCTTTCTTTTCAGTTTAAAGATGGGATGCTTATATGTTTAAAATTAAATAGACAGTCAGCTCCGAGCTCAATAGACAGGAACTCATTTACAGTCCAAAGAGCAGGCTGGATGCCCAAAGGTGACATACTGTAGGAAGCTACAATGCTGAACCAGGAAATAAGTGCTGGTTTACACCAGAAACGCACTCTGCATTCCTGTGCGATTCAGTGCAATGTGCTTTTCAGCCCATTCATTGAATTGGCTAAAATTGCACTGGGTCGCACCAAAAAGTAGTGCATGCACTACTTTTAAAAACTCACTGTAACTGGATTGCATGGTACTTTGGGACTATACAATCTGGTGCAACCAAACGCACGGTGTTTGCGGGGTCATTAGAACTACATTGCCACCCATAGAGGATTGTAGTGCGGGAAATGCACATGGTGTGAACGAGCCTTAAGTGTGTCACCTACTTTGCTGTGGATCACCGCAAAGGTGTGTTAACCACAACAGGTACAAATATTTTAACATGCAAAACAGTAAATATATACATATTTCAAATATAGGCGTTTTCTTTCCAGCATATGTATGCTATTTAATGTCATTTTTGCAGCAGATTTCCAAATTGTTTATAGAAAAAAAAAAACATAAAAATGTGTGATTGAGATTATATAATAGGATTTTTATAACAGCTTACCTGTAAAATCCTTTTCTTGGAGTACACCACGGGACACAGAGCTAGTCATTACATAATGGGTTAAGGGTCACCAGCGGTGATTGGACACTGGCACAACCAATGGAAGACAGTTCCCCTCCATATAACCCCTCCCATCAGGGAAGTACCTCAGTTTTGTAGCAAAGCAGTAAGGTTCCCATAAGAAGGGGGGGACCTCTGTGTCCCGTGGTGTACTCCAAGAAAAGGATTTTACAGGTAAGCCGTTATAAAAATCCTATTTTCTTTATCGTACACCACGGGACACAGAGCTAGTCATTACATAATGGGACGTCCCAGAGCAATGCTCATATGAAGGGGGGGAGACACAGATCAAAACAGGCCGCTTGCGGACCAGAAGCCCTATACTGCTGCCTGCAGCACACTTCGCCCAAAGGCGGAATCCTCATGTCCTTTCACATCTATTTGATAGAATTTGGAAAATGTATGGACTGAAGACCAAGTTGCAGCTTTACAGATCTGAGCCATCGAAGCCTGGTGGCGCACTGCCCATGAAGCACCTATCGCCCTGGTAGAGTGCGCCTTAACAGGAAAAGGAGGAGTCCTGTTCTTTAAACCATAAGCTTGAATAATTACTTGTCTAATCCACCTGGAAATGGTGGATTTTGATACCGCTTGGCCCTTCTTGGGCCCATCTGGTAAAATAAACAAAACATCTGTTTTACGTATCTGAGCGGTTGCTTGCAGATACACCTTTACCGCTCTCACTAGATCTAGAGAGTGTAATAATTTTTCCCCCGCCGTCCGCGGGTTTGGAAAAAAGGAAGGCAGAACAATGTCTTGATTCAAGTGAAAAGCCGACACCACCTTAGGTAGAAAAGCCGGATGGGGTCGTAGTACGATTTTGTCCTTGTGACAAATTAGATAAGGCTCTTTACAAGAAAGAGCTGCTAGCTCTGATACTCTCCTAGCAGAAGCTATAGCAATCAGAAAGGCCAACTTCCTACTCAATATAATTAAAGGAATATGGTGAATAGGTTCAAAAGGTTGCTTTTGCAACACTGACAATACCAAATTCAAATCCCATGGACACAAGGGAGTCCTAACTGGAGGATTTATCCTCAGTACCCCCTTAATGAATGTCCGAACTAGGGAGTGAGATGCCAATGGTCTCTGAAAGAAGACTGATAGAGCCGATATTTGCCCTTTGATGGTGCTAAGGGCTAAATTCATATCCACTCCTAACTGGCAAAAAGCAAGAATCCTACTTATTTCATATTTCTGAGGATTCCAACATCTGGATTCACACCAGGAAACGTATGCTCTCCAGACTCTCTGATAGATGAGTCTGGAGGCTGGCTTTCTAGCATTAATGAGCGTAGAAAGAGCCGGACCAGAGACCCCTCTCTTTTTAAAAATGTGGGTCTCAGCAGCCAGGCCGTCAACTTTAGCCTTTGTAAGGAAGGGTGGAATACTGGACCCTGTGACAGCAGGTCGTGTCGAAGTGGAAACTTCCAGGGCCTTCCTATCGCCATTTTTACAATCTCGGCGTACCAAGGCCTCCTGGGCCAGTTTGGGGCCACTAGGATTACTGGTATTCCCTCCTCCTTGATCCTGCGAAGCAGTCTTTGTAGAAGAGGGATCGGAGGGAATGCATAGATCAGTGAGAACTGATTCCATGGAGTTATTAGAGCGTCTGTATTATTAGAGCGTCTGTCCCGTAGGCTAGAGGATCTCTCGTTCTGGACACAAAGTTGTCCAATTTCTTGTTGAACCTGGCAGCTAGCAGGTCTACATCTGGGTTTCCCCATCTCAGACATATGGCCTGAAAGATCTCGGGGTGAAGAGACCACTCTCCTGGTAGCAGCTGCTGACGACTCAGGTAGTCTGCTTGCCAATTTTCTATCCCTGGAATGAAGATTGCAGAAAGGCAAGGTACATGCTCTTCTGCCCATGCCAGGATCCGGTTCACCTCTCTTTGGGCTGCCCGACTGCGGGTGCCTCCTTGGTGATTGATGTAAGCTACTGCAGTAGCATTGTCGGATTGAACCCGAACTGGGTAGCCCTGTAACCTGTATGTCCAGGTTTTGAGGGCTAGATATACTGCCCGGATCTCTAGCACATTGATGGGCAGGATCCCCTGAGTCTTGGCCCAGGTTCCCTGGGTAGAAGCCTCCTCGAATACTGCACCCCAGCCCGATAGGCTGGCATCCGTAGATACCACCTTCCAGGCCACTGGGAGGAAGGACTTTCCCTTCCGTAAATTCCTGGCTTCTAGCCACCAATCGAAGCTGTGGCGTACTTGTGAGGACAGGCGCATGGGTATATCCAGAGCTTGGCCCTTCCTGTTCCAGGAAGCTAAAATATTGCCTTGAAGTAGTCTCGAATGAAACTGGGCGTAAGGGACCGCCTCGAAGGAGGCTACCATCTTTCCCAATAGTCTCATGCAAAAGGCGAATAGACGGCCTCTTGTTTGCTTTGACCTTGTGGGTCAGGTCTTTCAGAGACTGTATCTTCGGTTCTGGCAGGTATACCCTGTTTTGGGCTGTATCTATGATCATGCCCAGGTACACTATCCTACTTGGGGCCTGGAGAGAGGATTTTTGTAAATTTATAATCCATCCTAAATGCTCCAGGTATCCTACTGTAGTGTGTACAGCGTGACCCAATCCCTCCTTTGACTGATCTATTACTAGTAGATCGTCCAGATAGGCTGTTACCGCAATGCCCCGTGTTCTTAGGTTTGCTAACAGAGGAGCTAGCACCTTTGTGAATACTATGGGCGCGGTGGCTACACCAAACGGCAGAGCCACAAATTGAAAGTGGCGATCTTCTACCGCAAACCTTAGGAATCTTTGGTGAGCGGGGAGGATGGGTATGTGTAAATGTGCGTCCTTGATATCTATGGGCGCCATGAATTCTCCGCCCTTTAAAGTGGCAGCCACGGATCGGATCGTTTCCATTCGAAAATGGCGAACGTTCAGGAACCGATTTAGGGATTTTAGATCCAGGATGGGTCTGACATCTCCATTTGGCTTTGGAATCACAAAGAGGTTTGAGTAAAAACCTGAACCTCGCTCTTTTTGGGGTACGTCTGTAACTACCCCTTGAGCCATTAAGTGATTCAAACCTTTGAAGAAGGATTCTCTTTTTTGTGGATCCTTGGAGAGTCTTGAACCTCGGAATTGAGAAGGTGGGATCTCTCGAAATTCCAGTTTGTACCCTGAGGATATTGTGGATACCACCCAATTGTCCTGGATTTCTGACCGCCAAGTCGCTGAGAACTGACAAAGCCTTCCTCCCACTCGGCCGAGCGGGGGCGCCCCTTCACTGAGAGGTTTTGGGGGCTTGCTTATTAGCTCTTGCACCCCACGGCTTCTTGTTCTTCTGAGCTTGCCCCTTGGCTTTTGTGGGCGGCTAAAACAGGCCGCCGCCACTGGTTGGAGTCAGATTTCCCGGGAGCTGGGGAGAGAGGGCGTTTAAAACAAGGTCTCTTGTTTTTCTTTCTCTCAGGTAAAAGTCGTTTTTACCACTTGATATCTTCTGCATATATTTTTCTAAATCTTCCCCAAATAGGCGTTCGCGATGGAACGAGAACTTGCCAACAGCTTTTTGCATGGGGTTTCCGCTGACCAATGCTTAAGCCAAAGTACTCTGCGCATCTGTACCAGCTGGAGTGTAAGGCGTGATGCCTGTATGATAGAATCTCTCATGGCATCCACTGTGAAGCATAAGGCTTTAGGCAAATTTTCCCAATTTCTAGCCTGCTCTGAAGGCAGTTCCTTCAGCCCCTGCTTTACCTGTTGGCTGATGACCTGACACATACCGACTGCTGCTACTGCAGGTTGGGTAATTGAGCCGGCCAAAAGGAAGGAGGATTTCAACTTCCTCTCAGAAGGATCTTTTAAACCCTTGTACATTATCCACCGGACATGTCAGGTTTTTATTACACAAGAAATAGCCGCATCTACCGCAGGCAGGCTCCATTTCTTTAAAAAAAAAAATTTCCCCCATAGGATAAAGAATGTTAAACCTTTTTGGAGGTGAGAAACGCTTATCTGGATGTTGCCAGTTTGCGTATATTAGATCCTCTAGTAACGGATGAACCGGGAAGGAGCATGCACCTTGCAGGGATCTTAATGACCCTAGGGAGGAGACAGGTAATTCCGTTACCTCCGCAGAGGTTAACTTAAATGCACTGCTATAGCATTGTACCTGTGACCTTAAAATCTGGCTCCTCATCCTCTGCTGATGTAGCCTCCTCCTCCTCATCCTCCTCCCTCAGGTACTTCTGAAGGGAGGTCCAATACTGGAAGAGACCTGCTTCGCTTATTGTCCCTTTTTAGAGGACTTAGCGATTAAGGTAGCAATTTTTTCCTCCAGATTATTTAGGGGAGCTGATAAAGTGTCCTCAGTGACATATACAGGCCCAGGCTTCACTGGGGAAGCCGCCATACCTGACAGAGGTAATGGCTCATCCTGAACAGGTGCATTTAGCAACACAGGAGAGAAAGGTACCGAGTCAGCACAGTTAGAGCCTCCTCTCAGGCGGTGGTGCTTTCTTATCTCTTTTTGTCCGCATTACTTCCCCTGGAAGGCTTACTGTTTAGACAAAATACAAGGTACCTAAATGCATATACTACCGTGTTCAGTTTAGCAAATACATTAAGTATGCAACTTTTAACACATAACTATGCATAACATGGATGTCTTCTAGGAAGTACCCAATCCAACCACATGGAGTCTTACGTCCCTGTATAGCTGCTGTGTTTCTCTGCCAGGAACAAGAGAACTAACGAGCTTGCTTGCTGCTGCAGTGCTTCTCACACTGACAGTCTTTTAAATTTGGCGCCGTTTCTGTGCCTGCGCGCGCCCTTTCGACACTGGCGAAAAGACTGAGGTACTTCCCTGATGGGAGGGGTTATATGGAGGGGAACTGTCTTCCATTGGTTGTGCCAGTGTCCAATCACCGCTGGTGACCCTTAACCCATTATGTAATGACTAGCTCTGTGTCCCGTGGTGTACGATAAAGAAATATATATATATATATATATATATATATATATATATAACACACACACACACACACACACACATATACACACAGTATATCCTATCGCAACACTGCAATTCATTTGGGAACGCTACAGGGGATGATATAAGGGGATTATTCACCTGTAATACAGTTGCTGGGAGCGAAAGCTATACAGAAGGTAAAATGTGTTCCCCATCAAGAATACAATAATCCAAAACACTGTGACAACAGAGCGCTTCTCCTGAAGAGATAAAAAAAAAACATAACTAGTGAAATGACTGATTAATGGCTCAATGGCTACAGATATTTATTAAAGCATATGTCTGACCAAAATACAAAAAATTATAAAAAATCAGTACATCTCCACATGTATTTTTCACTTTTAGGGCTCGTTCTCATATGTGCCAGGCCACATTGGGTTGTGAGCTCAAACAGGAAAGTTAGGCGCACAGTGGATTGATTTCTGACAGTATCAACAAGTATTTTTTTGCATTTGTAAAGAAATTAAACCTAGGAAAATGTGCAAATATTGCAGAAATGTACTGATTTTCCTTGGCCAGACCATAAAGACCTTAAATCAAAAGGAATTATACAAGAATTAAATTAATACATACAAATTGTCAACAACAAAAACGGAGATAATGCATAATTTAAAGCAGTTACTGACTCATGTGACACTCATCTAGCTTTTTTGGAAATATTATTTAATCCTTTGGTCAGTTTTTTCTGTTTGTGTTCTAATGGGGCAATTTTCCACCTATTTATGTCCAGGAAACACCAGAGGAAGTGAGTGGAAATCTCCCCAAAGTGAGAGGATATCATCTCAGACAGTTGTCATAGAAACAGGGAAGATTTACTGTTCTGGTGACATCTATAACACTTGATTTGACATCGCTTTCATGGAGACAACAGACACCAGGATAAATACACAGAATAGATTTCCTTAGTGTGGACACAAAACACTACAAAAACCTAACACAGGCTTCAGAACTTAAAGTGGTTCTAAACGGCAGAAGGTTTTTATTTTTTTACCTTAAAGTGGTTCTAAAGCCTAAACATTTTGTACCTTAATGCGTTCCTTGCAATACGGTATAAAATGTTTAGGCATCAGCATTCCCCCCCTTCCAATAGTTACCCGAGCCCCCATTCAGCGCTGTGCATGTCTGCAGCTCTTATCTCCCTTCACTTCTGGGTCTTGCTGGCTTTACTGGGGCACCAGGAGCCTCTTTTTAGAGGCATCCAGCTCCCACTTCCTCCCAGGGCTCCGCGTCACCGGAAGGAAGTTCACCGTTTCCCCTCCCTCTCTGAAATCTTCTGGGACACGTCACAGGTCCCAAAAGATTGCCCGGCCAATCACAGCGTGCAACGTGGAGTAGTGATGCCGTCACCATGGAGAGGAGGAGGAGAGGAGCGGGGATTCGCTCGCCCGCATCGCGGGACGTAGGACAGGTGAGTGTCCGATTTTTAAAAGTCAGCAGCTACACTTTTTGTAGCTGCTGACATTTTTTTTTTTCGGCAGAACTATGCTTTAAGGTAAAAAAAACCTTCTGAATACACCCCCCCTTCCCCAGTCCCCCCCTAAATACTTACCTGAGCCCAATCTTGATCCAGTGATGTACATGAGAGCAGCTCCAGCTGCTGTCAATCACAGCCAGTGTGGAGAGAGTGAGGGTGGGGCTGGGCAATACCACGCTCAAAGAGCCGGCTCGGGAGGCGAGAACGCATGAGTACTCCCCAAAGAAAGTGGCTTTCTATGGAGGCAACCAGCAGGGGGCAACCAGCAGGGGGGAGAAGAGGAGGATCAGAGCTGCTCTGTGCAAAACGATTACACAGAGCAGGTAAGTATGACATATTTGTTATTTTAAAAAAATACAAATGCTGCCTTTAGAATCACTTTAAACTCTATCAAGAACTAAAATACAGAATAATGGGCTACTAAATTAACAAAAAGATGAAGTACCTACATCCTATTGAATCAAGCAGAAAAACAGACAAAATAGGGGGGGGGGGGGGGCGGGAACTGCACTTTAGTGGTACGGTATGAACTTACAATACTCAAAACGTATTAAAAATATTATTATATACCGTATTTGCCGGCGTATAAGGCGACCACCTAATTTTCCAGCTAAAATTTTGGTTTTGGGATATACTCGCCGTATAAGACGACCCCCTTCCGACTAGTCATGCCTCACCGTGCCATTGCATGACTCACCTCACTGTGCCATTGCATGCCTCGCCTCACTGTGCCATTGCATGCCTCGCCTCACTGTGCCATTGCATGCCTCGCCTCACTGTGCCATACCTTATCCCTGACATGCAGAGTCTCAGTCAGACTGCGGGCGTCCATTGTTCAAGAGCCACGCCTCCTCCTCGTGCTGTTCCACGATAGGCCGAACACTCAGCTTTCCAGCAGAGCCTGTGTTCAGTGTTCTGCCTATCACGGATGCCCTCTCGTCCGAGGCTCTGCTGGGAAACTGAGTGTTCCGCCTATCACGTATAAAAGACGACCCCAGATTTTTGAGGCATATTTTTAAGTATAAAAGGTCGTCTTATACGCTGGAAAATACGGTAGATTGGTTTAAAAAGATACGCAAGGGGCAAACATAGATTAAAGTACAACACAAATAAAAATAAAAATAAATTAGCAATTGAATTCCTCTGATAAGGACTGAAAAGGAGTAATGAAGATCAACCTGATGGCAGAGGGATTTCAGTCACATCATTCTAGTCATAATCTCAACATGTTTTGTGGGGGACCGCTTCTTCAGGAGTATTAATCAGAGGAAGATTTATTCTATGCGAGAAATATATACATAGAATAAGAAATATCCATATAACAAAACATAGCAATAGATAACAGCATGATACTACATACCATAACATAATATACACCCAAAATAGTCTTGATAAAGTTAAATGGCCCCATTTAACATTATCAAGTCTATTTTGGGTGTGTATTATGTTATGTTATATACGCGTCATGCCCGTATATATTATATATATATATATATATATATATATATATATATATTTGGATTTCTTTCACCATATACAAACTCTTAAGTGTTGTGGGGGTTTTGAGAGTAGTCCTGTGTTTGCGACATGAACCATATCCAGGATAATTATGCTATAATTCTCCATCTTGCATATCCTTACCTGGTTCCCACACTCTCCCAGGGGATTGCCTGTGTGGCCTTGAGGTGCCTTGAGTGGTTGGGATGGTCTTGAGGGGGAGTACAGTGGCTCCACATTTGTTTACGATTCTTTCGTGGATGGGGAGAAATGGTTATAACCATCTATAATATGTATCAATATTTTATATATTAAAAATTACATTGAATTAAGCTGGTGAAGGGTGCGTTACCCAATGGTCTTTGGTCCCTTGGGATGCCCTGTACCATGCTGTTATCTATTGCTATGAATATTGAAATATTGATATAGAAATATTGAAACAGAATAAATCTTCCTCTGATTAATACTCCTGAAGAAGCGGTCCCCCGCAAAACATGTTAAGATTATGACTAGAACAATGTAAATGAAATCCCTCTGCCATCAGGTTGATCTACATTACTGCTTCTCAGTCCCTATCAGAGGAATTCAATTGCTAATTTTTTTTATATGTGTTTTACTTAATCTGTTTGCCCCTTTGGGTATCTTTTTAAACCAATTTATTTAAAAATCTTGTATTTTTAATACGTTTGAGTATTTTAAGTTCTTTATACCGTACCACTCCAGTTTTTCTCCCCTATTTTGTCTATTTCTCACCTCTATCAAAAACAAATTAAACAAAACTTTGGCTTTAGAGAGAATAGGATTTTTTATTACAGATTACCTGTAAAATCCTTTTCTTGGAGTACATCACAGGACACAGAGGCTTAATCATTACATAATGGGTTATATCTACCGTCAGGTGCTGGACACTGGTGTAATCAATTAGACAGGAAGTTTCCTCCCTATATAACCCCTCCCATACTGGGAGCTCCTCAGTTTTTGTAGCAAAGCAATAAGTGTCCCAATATCCCCAAATAAGAGGGGCGGGAGCTCTGTGTCCCGTGATGTACTCTAAGAAAAGGATTTTACAGGTAATCTGTAATAAAAAAATCCTATTTTCTTTATCATACATCACGGGACACAGAGGCTTAATCATTACATAATGGGACGTCCCAGAGCAATGCTCAACTTGAGGGGAGGGAGACACAAATAACGCAGACCGCCATCAGACGCGAGGACCCATACTGCTGCCTGCGGTACACTGCACTAAAAATCAGCATCCTCTAACCGCTTTACATTCACCTGATAAATATATTAGTGAATGCAAGTATCGACGACCAAGTTGCGGCCTAGCAAATCTGAGTCATAAAGGCTTGGTAATGCACTGCGCAAGAAGCGCTTACTGTTCTGGTAAAGTGCATTCTAAAAGAAACAGAGGGAACCCTCTTTCAACCAAAAGCCTGATGAATCAACATTGAAACAGTTGATTTAGACGCTGCCTGCCCTTTCCAGGGCCTCCTGTAAGCGCAACAAACATCAGTTTACCATATCTGAGCAACCGTTTCAGATAGGCCTTGACTGCTCTCAATATAACGAGACAGCAATCATTTTAATACCTGGTTAGAATGCTGCCTACCCTTTTCTAGGGTCTTCTAGCAACATAACAAAATGTCAGTTTCTTGTATCTGAAACTTTCAGATAGACCTCAACTGTTCTCATCTATATTTAGAGAATAATAGAGATAATTTTCCTTCCGTAAACCAAGTTTCTGGAAAAAAAGGAGGAGGCAAGAAGTGTTTTGATTAAAAGAAAAAACTAGATCCGTTGGAAACAAAGGCTGGGTGAGGTTTCAACATCACCCTAATAAATATGTATGGCTCTTTACAAAGAAAGTTGCCAATACTGAAATTCTCTTGCGGAGGCTACCGCAACCAAGAACACCAACTCCCTTGAAGGAGGATGAAGGGAAATATGGTGCATCGGCCCAAGGAGCTGTCCCTGCAAGCCGACAAACCAGACTCAAATCCCCCGGGCACAAGGGCCAACTAACTGGCGGACTTATACGCGTTACCCCTTGTAGAAAAGCCCGGATCAAAAGAGTGCGAAGCAAGTGACCTTGAAAACACTGACTTGATCGAGACTCGACTCTTGATGGAACTCAAGGCTAGCTCCAACCCTTCTCTAGTGTAGGAAGGTAAGATTTCTACCTATGACATACTTCCGAGGATGCCATCCCTTGGTTTCACACCAGGAATATGGACCTTTCAGATCCTATAATACATGGTCCTGGAGGCCCACTCTCCTGTATGAATCAGGGTAGTCGTCCCTGATTCTGAAAGTCGCGATCTTCAAGAATGTGGGCTAAACCAAGTAAACCATTAATTCCCATGTTTGCAAGATAGGATGGAATACCGGCCCTAGTAAGGTAGATCTAGGCAAAGGACCCTGGGTCTTCCACTACCACTCTTGCGATCTCTGCACAGCAAGGTCGTCTGGTCTGGGTCATGCCAGAGCTATTAATCCGGCTTCCGTTCCCCTCTGATGTAGCCTAGAGGCCGCGGTAGTCGCGGCGCTGGGGGAAGAGAACGCATAAACCAGTGACAACTGGTCCCACGGGGTTACACTGCATCTTGTCCCGTGTGCGAGTGGACCCTTTGTAGAGGTCAACCGATATGGGTTTTTCTCTGGCCGATGCCGATATTTAGAAATCGGGGCGGCCGATGGCCAATATATGATGCCGATTTTTGCAGCCGATATTTTAGGCCGATTTTTCTTCTTTTTTTTTCCCTTCATCTCATAAAATCTAACAGTTAAAAAAAAAAAAGCGTGATGCCAGACATCGTATGCGATTCACACCACATTGGAGTGCACATCACATGGGATGTCTGTGCGATGCAATTTCAGCCACACAAACTGTTTGGCTGAAATCGCATTGCATTCGCACCAAAATGGTGCAGGACCCTTTTTTTGGTCCGCATTGGAATCGAATCGCATGGGTGTTCACACCCATCCAATCCGATTCCTGCACCATTTCATCATTTGCACTGCAATCTACAAACTGATCTGAGGGTGTTAGTTTTACATTGACACCTGCAGTGGTTCTCAGATCTCAGTGTGAACCACTGTGCGATTCAGGTGTGATGTGGGAACCCACACTGATATTGCACGGTTCTCGCATCGCACTAGTGTGAACCGGGCCGAAATCTGACTGCCCATAGAGTAGAGTGGGGCTGTGTCTGTGTTCGCTCAGCAGAAACTGAGCAGATATGGGCTTGTCATCCGCCCGCACTCAGTGGTCGGATACCCCACTGAGTAAAGCCCAACCTGTGTCTTCTGTTTTGAACGCTAATTGAACCTGCACTCGTTCTCTGAGTGCAGATTTTGTGAGTACCTATTTTAAATTATTTTCGGATTAATAAATCGTTTAAAACGGAGAGCACTATTTTGTCCTTTCTGCTTCCTCCTTCATGTGTGGGGTGAGATTCACTGCTCCATCGATTTGCATATCCTCACCCCAGGAGTGGGTATAAGGCATTGTGACCTACTTAGGTCGAGTATATGAGTTGACAGGCTTGTACTATCTGTGGTGGAGGGATTACACTCACCTGATATTTGTCTTATCTGCAAGATCACGGGGAGAAGATTTATTTCCAATTATTCACATGAAGTGTCATGTCTGGATGGTTTCATATGGACTATTAATATTGGATGTCATTTCTTGATGAATCATATAGACTTTTTGAGATAGTTAATTTTAGTTTAATTATTTTTGCTTTGTTTTATTTTTTCTGTTCATGACGTATTTTCTGAATTACCCTTAAGCCTCGTACACACGAACGAGGCTGGCAGAGATTTTTTGCCGAGAAATTTGTTCGTGTGTATGGTTTCTCGTCAAGAAAAGCGACAAGAATCTCGACGAGAAAATAGAGATCCTGCTCTCTATTTTCTCGTCGAGATTCTCGTCAGCCTGTTTCTCGACGAGAAAATTGTGTGTGTGTACACTTACCTTTTCGCCGGGAAGCCCGCGCATGCTCGAAATGACTTTGACGCATGCGCGGTAGCTTCCTAGGCATAGGTAGGGTGAACCAAGATGGCGGCGACGGCATCGAATGTGACGAGCGCATGCTCGTCGTATTCGATGACGTCACCGCGTTCGCTCCATTCAAAGAACCGCGGGTTCTTTGAATCGGGCCTGTGTACACTCGGCCGGGACAAATTTCACGTCCAAGAATCTCGTCGAAAAAAACGACATGTTTTTTTCGACGAGAATCTCGGCCGTGTGTACGAGGCTTTAGTGTCAGCTTGCAATTTTAGAGTTAATATAGGATTATTAGTCTGCGCTGAATACTTTATTTTTATATTCTGTTTTGTCCCCATCAACTTTGCTCTGTCCCCTTCTGCCCCCCTCCTTTTTCACTTGCTGTTTGTCCCCAACTATTCCTCATGAGTTTACCTCTCTAGTCTATAGAGTCCCCATGGTGTACATGCAGCAGCTGCATAATCAGAGAACAGTCACATAGTACGAGGCATCTAATCCATGTCCTACCTTCCACTGAGGATTGTCATCCGTGCCATGCCTTTTCAGAACCTGTTCCTGCTGGCCCCGCCCCCTGGTATCACTCAGCCCCTCCCTCTGGTTTTACTCCTCCCGGGCTCCCCCTCATCTCACCTTTAGTTTAGCAGCGATTGTCCGTGCTGACTGAAGGTGGGAGAGGATTGGTCATAGGGCGGGCGGGAGGGAGGGAGAGAAGGGGAGGGGTTCAGAAACGAGTGGCCATCATCCATCCTGCAGCTTACTGGGAGAGAGGAGGAGAAGGAGGGGCCGGGGGAGCAGAAAGAAGTTTGTGCGAGGCAGCAGCTGAAATTCACAGCGCCCAGGGCTGTGCTGCTTGTCACTGTGCGCGCTGTGCTGAGCGAGGTACATATGGGAGCCGCGCCACTGTGCTAATCGGCCTAATTAGCATAATAATCGGCCGATGCCGATTCCTTAAAAAAGGCCAAATATCGGCCGATATATCGGTCAACCTCTAATCCTTTGTCTTAGACATAAAGCTGTTCAATTTCTTGTTGAACCTGTATGCCCATGAATCTTTTGCCCGGAGTACCCTTTCTCCGGCCTCTGATCAGAAAGATCATCAGGGAGTAGAGCCCATACACCCGGGAACATATGTTGACGATTCCTGAGAACCGCCTGCCAATTCTCCATTCCATGAAATGAAGACTAACGATAGGCAAGGCACAAAACCCCTCTGCCTAAGCCAGAACATGGCTTAATTTCCTTCTGGCTGTGTGACTTTTAGTATCTCCTTGGTAAATGAAGTCAACCAGTGGTGTGGCATTATCGGATTGTACTCTGACAGAACAAACCTGCAACCTAAACGCCAGGCGATTAAGTCAGACGTGCCAGCCGAAGGTTTTGACCCTTGACGGCAAGAATCTCCTGGGCAGTGGTCTCTTCCAGGACTGGTCTCCATCCCTAGAGGCCAGCCTTCGTAGCCACTACCTCTCAGGTAACTGGCATGAAAGATCTTTTTTTCTGCCAAACTTTTTGGTTAGGAACCACCAACTGAGACTCCATCGCATCTGTGGGATCAGACCCTTTGGATAATGCCAGGTTAGGATCTAGTAGCCTAGAATGAAGTCACGATCCCTAGCACCTTAAGAAAAAGGTGACTGTAAGGAACTCTTCCTTGCCTTAACCACATAGACCAGCTTTCTTATAATGCTGACTCTGTCTGAAGCAAAAAAAAAAACCTCTCTTTTTTTGGGCTATGCCCCAAATGCTCCAAGCTATTTATCGAACATACGAATGTACCATTAGACTGGGATCCTGACCCAGGAGTTCCAGATACTTGACCATGCTGGACACACTTAGGTCCAGCCATGCTACTGACTGATCAATCAGCAGCAGATTGCCTTGGTATGCCATTACCGCTATACCCTGGGCCTTTAGTCCTGCTAGAGGCGGGCCCTAGCACCTTGTAAACCCGGGCACAGTGGCTAACCCAAAGAGTGAGACCACCAACCAGGAGAGGTGCTGTCCCCCTGCAAAACACAGACAACCTTCTGCAGTCCCACGTAAAGTACTATATACACGTATATATATATACAGGTCCTTCTCAAAAAATTAGCATATTGTGATAAAGTTCATTATTTTCTGTAATGTACTGATAAACATTAGACTTTCATATATTTTAGATTCATTACACACAACTGAAGTAGTTCAAGCCTTTTCTTGTTTTAATATTGATGATTTTGGCATACAGCTCATGACAACCCAAAATTCCTATCTCAAAAAATTTGCATATTTCATCCGACCAATAAAAGAAAAGTGTTTTTAATACAAAAAAAGTAAACCTTCAAATAATTATGTTCAGTTATGCACTCAATACTTGGTCGGGAATCCTTTTGCAGAAATGACTGCTTCAATGCGGCGTGGCATGGAGGCAACCAGCCTGTGGCACTGCTGAGGTGTTATGGAGGCCCAGGATTGCTTCGATAGCGGCCTTAAGCTCATCCAGAGTGTTGGGTCTTGCGTCTCTCAACTTTCTCTTCCCAATATCCCACAGATTCTCTATGGGGTTCAGGTCAGGAGAGTTGGCAGGCCAATTGAGCACAGTAATACCATGGTCAGTAAACCATTTACCAGTGGTTTTGGCACTGTGAGCAGGTGCCAGGTCGTGCTGAAAAATGAAATCTTCATCTCCATAAAGCTTTTCAGCAGATGGAAGCATGAAGTGCTCCAAAATCTCCTGATAGCTAGCTGCATTGACCCTGCCCTTGATAAAACACAGTGGACCAACACCAGCAGCTGACATGGCACCCCAGACCATCACTGACTGTGGGTACTTGACACTGGACTTCAGGCATTTTGGCATTTCCCTCTCCCCAGTAGTGATGAGCCGAACACCCCCGGGTTCGGTTCGCACCAGAACCCGCGAACGGACCGAAAGTTCGAACGAACATTAGAACCCTATTAAATACAATGGATGCGAACGTTCGAATTCTAAAGTGCTAATTATAACAACTATTATGCATGTTATTGTCCTAAAAAGGGTTTGGGAACCCGGGTTCTGCACCAGGGGACATGTATCAATGCAAAAAGAAGTTTTAAAAACGGTCGTTTTTCGGGAGCAGTCATTTTAATGATGCATAAAGTGAAAAAAAAAAAGTCAAATATTCCTTTAAATATCGTACCTGGGGGGTGTCTAAAGTATGCCTGTGAAGTGCCACGTGTTTCCCGTGTTTAGAACTGTCCCTGCACAAAATGACACTTCTAAAGGAAAAAAAAGCCATTTAAAACTGCTTGCGGCTTTAATGTAATGTCTGGTCCCGGTAATATGGATGAAATTCTTTAAGAAAAATGGCATAGCTACCCCATGACCCCCCCCCCACCCCAGCCCATTACCAGCCCCTTTGGGTCTTGTATGGATATTAAGGGGAACCCCGCACATAAAATAAAAAAGGCCCTATATACTCTGAACAGCCCTATACAGGCGGTGCATACAAGACAGGGACTGTAGGTTTGTTCTTATGTAGAATCTGTTTGTAATTTTGAACAGGTACATTGTTGAAGTGTAGCTCCAGACCAAAAATCTATTTTTAAACTTTTTGGAAAACATAGGTAAGGGTTATCACCCCTGTAACATTTGTTTTGCTGTCTGTGCCCCTGTTCAGAACATTTCACCTCACTTTCCGTCCCAATGACAACTGTTTTTGAAATGTGGTGTTTTTCTTGAAACAAGGATTGCTGATAAAGCATCAGTACAGAGGAGACACCTTTCTCCCATATTTATTCTTACAGGAGAGAATTTTCCTTCCTAGTGGTAGATTTCCTCTCACTTCCTGTTGTCTTCTTGCGTTTGCAAGTAGGAGTCGTTTGTAAGTTGGATGTTTGAAAGTAGGGACCTGCCGTATATACTCTGCAGAAATAGGCCCCTTAGTTGTTGGTGTTGGCACAACACTGTAAGCACTCACAGTTACTCTTGGTTGGTGCTGGAACGCCCTGCTGTCAACTATTATATCAGGAATTTTAATTACATATAATTGTTGAACAGTGGTAGTAAAAATTGGGCCTTTGATGGTGGTGCTGGTGCCACAACACTGTAAGCCCTGACAGTTACTCTTGGTGGGTGCAGCAATGGGCCCTGCTGTGAATTATTAGATCAAGAATTGTAATTACATGCCCCTGTTGAACAGGGGCTGAAAAATTGGGCCTTAGGCACTGGTGGCACAACACTGCAACCCCTCACAGATACTGTACTTGGAGCACAGCAATGAGCCCTGTTGCAAAGTATTGCTTCAAAAATTGTAATGACACGCCCCTGTTAAACAGGGGCTGAAAAATTGGGCCTTAGGCACTGGTGGCACAACACTGCAACTCCTCACAGATACTGTACTTGGAGCACAGCAATGAGCCCTGTTGCAAAGTATTGCTTCAAAAATTGTAATGACACGCCCCTGTTAAACAGGGGCTGAAAAATTGGGCCTTAGGCACTGGTGGCACAACACTGCAACTCCTCACAGATACTGTACTTGGAGCACAGCAATGAGCCCTGTTGCAAAGTATTGCTTCAAAAATTGTAATTACACGCCCCTGTTAAACAGGGGCTGAAAAATTGGGCGTTAGGCACTGGTGGCGGCACCCATAAACAAAAATGATCTTACAAGCTATCATCATCAATCGTATCATTGAGGACTCGGAGGAGGAGGATAGCCAGTCAACATAACAGCACAGGCACTCAGCATCAGCATCAGTCTTGAAGGGATGTGACATGTTAAAATCAATTAGTCTGTTATATCAGCATCAGGTGTGTGGTAGCTGGTGGTGATCCAAGACTGGTTCATCTTGATGAAAGTCAGTCGATCAACCGAGTCGGTGGACAGGCGCACCCTGTGATCCGTGACAAATCCTCCAGCAGCACTGAATGTGCGTTCCGAAAGAACGCTGGATGCAGGACAGGCCAGTAGCTCAATTGCATACTGTGCAAGCTCTGGCCAGTGATCCATCCTCAAGACCCAGTAAGCCAGAGGATTTTCGGTGGGGAAGGTGTCCAAGTCTGACCTTGCCCCTAGATATTCCTGCACCATGTTTATCAGACGCTGGCGATGGTTGCTGGAACCGATCATACTTTGGGGCTGCGGACTAAAGAATTGTCTGAACGCATCGGTCAGACGGCCACCTTCCCCACCGCTCCTTCTTTGACTGGCCGAAGCCTCAGCAACTCGTTGTCCAGGACCAGGAGTTTGCAACCTCCCAGTCTCTGGGAACGCGTTGCACAGACCTTTCTGCAAGGCCTCCCGGAGTTGTCTCATCCTCTGCTCCCTCTGCGACGGTAACATAAGGTCCGCAACCTTACCCTTGTACCGTGGATCAAGGAGAGTGGCCAGCCAGTAATGGTCCCTCTCCTTGATCCGAAGAATACGAGGATCCTTCCGCAGACTTTGCAGGATCAGGGAGGCCATGCAGCGTAGGTTTGCTGAGGCATTCGCTCCGGAGTCCTCTGGGTCACTAAGGACGACATGATCCGCAGCCACCTCCTCCCAGCCACGTACAAGTCCACTGGTTTCTTGGGACTGTAAATCATCCCTAAAAGACTGCTGCTGATGATGCTGAGTGCCAGCCTCCACCTCCATGCTGACACAATCCTCCTCCTCCTCCTCCTCCTCCTCCTCTTCCTGTGCGATGGGTGGGACAGAAGGAACACTGTCTGGGTAAAGGGGGCCTTGAGAGGCAAGGAAGTCCTCCTCTTCCTGCCTCTGTTCTGCCTCAAGTGCCCTGTCCATTATTCCACGCAGCGTGTGCTCCAACAGGTGGACAAGAGGTACAGTGTCACTGATGCATGCACTGTCACTGCTCACCATCCTCGTGGCCTCCTCAAATGGTGCCAGGACAGTGCATGCATCCCTGATCATGCCCCACTGGCGTGGAGAAAAAAAACCAAGCTCCCCTGACCCTGTCCTGGTGCCGTAGTCGCACAGGTACTCATTGATGGCCCTCTGCTGCGTGTGCAGCCGCTGCAGCATGGCCAACGTTGAGTTCCACCTGGTGGGCATGTCACATATAAGGCGGTTCTTGGGCAGGTTCAACTCCTTTTGCAGCTCAGCCAGGCGAGCACTGGCATTATAAGATCTGCGGAAATGCACACAGACTTTCCTGGCCTGCCTCAGGACATCCTGTAAGCCCGGGTACCTGCCCAAGAAGCGCTGCACCACCAGGTTAAGGACGTGAGCCACACAGGGCACATGGGTCAGTTGTCCCTGTCGGAGGGCGGAGAGGAGGTTGGTGCCATTGTCGCAAACCACCATTCCTGGCTTAAGCTGGCGTGGCGTCAACCACCTCTCGGCCTGGCCCTGCAGAGCAGACAGGACCTCTGCCCCAGTGTGGCTTCTGTCCCCCAAACACACCAGCGCAAGCACGGCATGGCATCTTTTTGCCTGCGTACTTGCGTAGCCCCGTGAACGGCTACGGAGCACCGCTGGTTCATAGGACAAACCACAGGAAGAGGCCATGGAGGAAGAAGAAGAGGAGGGGGTGGAGGAGAGAGGTGTGTCACAACCAGTAGTAGCATTTTGGAGGCGTGGCGGTGGGACAACCTCCAACACTACTGCACCTTGTCGTGAATCCTTCCCAGCTGCCAAAAGAGTGACCCAATGGGCCGTGAAAGAAAGGTAACGTCCCTGTCCATGCCTGCTGGACCATGAGTCAGCGGTAATATGCACCTTACCGCTGACCGCCCTGTCCAGCGAGGCCAAGACATTGCCTTCCACATGCCGGTAGAGAGCCGGAATAGCCTTCCGTGAGAAAAAGTGGCGTTTGGGAACCTGCCACTGAGGAACCGCACATTGCACAAACTCACGGAAGGGGGCCGAGTCTACCAACTGAAAAGGCAGCAGTTGAAGCGCTAGCAATTTAGCCAAGCTAGCATTCAACCGCTGGGCATGTGGATGGCTGGGAGTGAACTTCTTTCGACGGTCCAGCAGCTGGGGCAGGGAAATTTGCCTGCTAGAATCGGACGTCGGTGTACCGCTAGCAGAGTGGGCGCAAGTACTTGGCTGTGACACACCTAATTCTACACCTTCATTCCTCTCAGTGCATGTTTCAGAGAGGACTGAAGTTATAGTGGGGTTGGAGATCCCAGCTGATGCGGTGCAAGGAGAGGTCCGCTTTGTTCTTTGGTGTGGGTCTTTGAGGTAGGCTTGCCAACGAGCTGCATGGCAGGTCAACATATGTCTGGTCAGGCATGTGGTACCCAAGCGGCTGATGTTTTGGCCACGCGATATACGCTTGAGACATATGTTGCAAACAGCAGCTGTGCGATCTGATGCACTAGCCTCAAAAAAGGCCCACACCAAAGAACTTTTTGAATGACGGGCAGAGGCAGCGCCCTGCACAGGCGGAGCTCTGCGGTGTGATTCCGTCGGTGTACTGCCCTTACGCTGGCCACCAAAGGGCATCCTGCCTCGTTGGAGATGTGCCTCCTCCTCATCCTCCTCCTCCTCCTCTCTCCTATTAGGCACCCACGTGGAGTCAGTGACCTCATCATCCCCTCCCTCCTCATCACTGGAGCCAATCTGGCAGTATGCTGCAGCTGCTGGAACATGACTGCCAGATTGGTGTCCTTCTTGAGCATCCCCTCTGTCTGCTCTCACGCTACTGCCTTCCTCTAGCTGGGTTTCATCATCAGACCCTTCGAAACGCTGGGCATCCTCCTGGAGCATGTACCCAACACTGTGCTGAAACAGTTCGGGGGACTCCTCAGGAGGAGGACATGGTGGGTCTAGGGAAGGAGTGACTGATGATTTGTCTGACATTGATACCAGGGAAGACGACGCTTTGGCAGCTGCTTTTCCAGTACCCTGAGCCTGGGTGAGAGAGGACGAGGAGGAGGAGGAGGGCTTGGTCATCCACTCTACCAAGTCTTCGGCATGATGTGGCTCAACATGTCCAGCTGCCGAAAAGAAGGACAAGCGTGTCCCATGGCCATGTGCTGATGACAATGCACCGCGTCCACGACCAGCACTGTTGCCCCCAGACACAGAGCCTGCTTGCCCTCTTTTATTGCCTCCTGACTGTCTGCCTCTCCTTGTTTGCCTTCCAGACATTCTAATAGATGGCCTGCAGGGAGATGGGAAAAAAGCAATAAGGGCTACCTTCAGGTGTCCTTCTCTGTCCCTTGAAACAAGGACTTTCACAGTGAAAGAAACTGACACTCTCCCTACCTACAGTTTTCTGTCCCTAGAAAAAATATTTTTTTTAAGCACAATATAGCACAAGAACAATTCACTCACTGTCCTTCCAGGTCCCTGGAAACAAGGACTTGCAGAGTGAAAGAAACTGACACTGTCCCTACCTACAGTTTTCTGTCCCTAGAATAAATGTTTTTTTTAAGCACACTATAGCACAAGGACAATTCACTCACTGTCCTTACAGGTCCCTGGAAACAAGGACTTGCAGAGTGAAAGAAAAAAAACACTCTCCCTACCTACAGTTTTCTGTCCCTAGAAAAAATGTTTTTTTTAATCACAATATAGCACAAGGACAATTCACTCACTGTCCTTACAGGTCCCTGGAAACAAGGACTTGCAGAGTGAAATAAACTGACACTCTCCCTACCTACAGTTTTCTGTCCCTAGAATAAATGTTTTTTTTAAGCACAATATAGCACAAGGAGAATTCACTCACTGTCCTTCCAGGTCCCTGGAAACAAGGACTTGCAGAGTGAAATAAACTGACACTCTCCCTACCTACAGTTTTCTGTCCCTAGAATAAATGTTTTTTTTAAGCACAATATAGCACAAGGACAATTCACTCACTGTCCTTACAGGTCCCTGGAAACAAGGACTTGCAGAGTGAAAGAAAAAAAACACTCTCCCTACCTACAGTTTTCTGTCCCTAGAAAAAATGTTTTTTTTAATCACAATATAGCACAAGGACAATTCACTCACTGTCCTTACAGGTCCCTGGAAACAAGGACTTGCAGAGTGAAATAAACTGACACTCTCCCTACCTACAGTTTTCTGTCCCTAGAATAAATGTTTTTTTTAAGCACAATATAGCACAAGGAGAATTCACTCACTGTCCTTCCAGGTCCCTGGAAACAAGGACTTGCAGAGTGAAAGAAAAAAAACACTCTCCCTACCTACAGTTTTCTGTCCCTAGAAAAAATGTTTTTTTTAATCACAATATAGCACAAGGACAATTCACTCACTGTCCTTACAGGTCCCTGGAAACAAGGACTTGCAGAGTGAAATAAACTGACACTCTCCCTACCTACAGTTTTCTGTCCCTAGAATAAATGCTTTTTTTAAGCACAATATAGCACAAGGACAATTCACTCACTGTCCTTACAGGTCCCTGGAAACAAGGACTTGCAGAGTGAAAGAAAAAAAACACTCTCCCTACCTACAGTTTTCTGTCCCTAGAAAAAATGTTTTTTTTAATCACAATATAGCACAAGGACAATTCACTCACTGTCCTTACAGGTCCCTGGAAACAAGGACTTGCAGAGTGAAATAAACTGACACTCTCCCTACCTACAGTTTTCTGTCCCTAGAATAAATGTTTTTTTTAAGCACAATATAGCACAAGGACAATTCACTCACTGTCCTTCCAGGTCCCTGGAAACAAGGACTTGCAGAGTGAAAGAAACTGACACTGTCCCTACCTACAGTTTTCTGTCCCTAGAATAAATGTTTTTTTTAAGCACACTATAGCACAAGCACAAAACACACTGACACTCTCCCTACCTATCCTTCTCTTTCCCTAAACTAAAGGAATCCAGGTTAAGCAAGAAAGAAATAACAGTCACTGTCCCTGCCTATGCTGCTCTATCCCTGCTCCGGAACACACTACACTAGGCCGCCGTGCTGGCGGCCTTTTATAGTGTGGGGCGTGTACTAAACACCCTCAGCAATAATTGGCCACAGGCATCCTGCCTGTGGCCAATCATTGCTCTCCTCGCTGCCGGCGCTGTGATTGGCCAAGCATGCGGGGTCACAGTGCATGCTTGGCCAATCACAGCGCCTGGATGACACTGCGATGGCGTAGTGCATTGTGGGCCGTTCGCGTCACTCGAATTTGGCGCGAACGGCCCAAATCGTTCGATCTTCGTCGAACGATCGAACAGCCGATGTTCGAGTCGAACGTATGTTCGACTCGAACACGAAGCTCATCCCTACTCCCCAGTCTTCCTCCAGACTCTGGCACCTTGATTTCCGAATGACATGCAAAATTTGCTTTCATCCGAAAAAAGTACTTTGGACCACTGAGCAACAGTCCAGTGCTGCTTCTCTGTAGCCCAGGTCAGGCGCTTCTGCCGCTGTTTCTGGTTCAAAAGTGGCTTGACCTGGGGAATGCGGCACCTGTAGCCCATTTCCTGCACACGCCTGTTCACGGTGGCTCTGGATGTTTCTACTCCAGACTCAGTCCACTGCTTCCGCAGGTCCTCCAAGGTCTGGAATCGGTCCTTCTCCACAATCTTCTTCAGGGTCCGGTCACCTCTTCTCGTTGTGCAGCGTTTTCTGCCACACTTTTTCCTTCCCACAGACTTCCCACTGAGGTGCCTTGATACAGCACTCTGGGAACAGCCTATTCGTTCAGAAATTTCTTTCTGTGTCTTACCCTCTTGCTTGAGGGTGTCAATGATGGCCTTCTGGACAGCAGTCAGGTCGGCAGTCTTACCCATGATTGCAGTTTTGAGTAATGAACCAGGCTGGGAGTTTTTAAAAGCCTCAGGAATCTTTTGCAGGTGTTTAGAGTTAATTAGTTGATTCAGATGATTAGGTTAATAGCTCGTTTAGAGAACCTTTTCATGATATGCTAATTTTTTGAGATAGGAATTTTGGGTTGTCATGAGCTGTATGCCAAAATCATCAATATTAAAACAAGAAAAGGCTTGAACTACTTCAGTTGTGTGTAATGAATCTAAAATATATGAAAGTCTAATGTTTATCAGTACATTACAGAAAATAATGAACTTTATCACAATATGCTAATTTTTTGAGAAGGACCTGTATATATCATGTATGCTATGGGACGGGCATCTTGCGAGCAAGCATACGTTTACGAACGTGTTTATGCAACATCACCCAACATGTATTCATGCAGACACGTATTCTTATGCGAACATAAGGAATCTTGTATAATTTAAGGAATCCCTAAATTATCATGCCTTATTCTGCAACCATGCAAAAATCTAGGCGATCATGCAACTTATATGTGATTCAGCATCTTGATGCGATCAACATTTAATGCATCTTAAGCATTATCGTGCTGACAAGCATCCTTGTGAGACCAAGGACTCCTGAGTGATTAGGCACCCTTGTGCGATTCAGCAATTTTTATGCCATCAAGCATCTTGAAGCGATTTTAGGCATCTCTGTTGAACAAGCCTCTTCATGCGATTAAGTACTCTTGGGTAACCAAGAACCAAGGCCCCATTATGCAACCATGCAAAATCTAGGGGAACATGCAACTTTAGGGGAACATGCATCCTTATGCGATTCAGCATTTTTTTTATGCAATCAAACATCTTATGCATTTTAGGCACTACTGTGCGGATAAGAACCCTTGTGTGACCAAGGACTCTTGTGTGATCAAGCACCCCTGTGTGATCCAGCATCTTTATGCAGTCAATCGATTTTATGCGATTTTTAGCCATCTTCGTGAAAACAAGCCTCTCTGTGTGAGCAAGTATCCTTGAGCATCAAGGACTCTTGAGCGACCAAGCATGTTTATGCCATCAAACATCTTTATGTGACTAAGCACTTAAATGTGGCCAAGCATCCTCATGCGACTATGTAAAAAGCATAACTATCCATACCAGCAAACAAACATGTATCTTTATATAATTAATCATAAACATGTTCTTGTTTTTACCCCACATGCATCTTTGTGCGATTAAGTACTCATGGGTAACCAAGGACTTTGTGAGACCAAGCACCTTTGTGTGACCCCGCATCTATATGCAAACAAGCATCTTTATGCGTTTTTAGGCAACCATCAACACAAAAACATGTAAACATGTGGGCTGGTAAAAGAAGATCCTCCGCCAACATGCGATTTAGCTTTTTAGCAATGTGCACCAGCAACTGTACACCACCACATTTTTAGGAGAAGAAAACAGCTTATGCGGGTGCCCAACCAGCAGGTATAAACTTTTGCAGTCAGGGATTGGAAAGGTAACAAGCAACCTATGGAAAAATAGGATTTTTTACTCACCGTAAAATCCTTTTCTCTGAGTCCATGGACCGACACAGCTTCTCTATTGACAAAGTGGGTATTATCCGTTAATTAGCAGTGACTAGGCAGAAAAACTTGTAAAAAGTGTTGCATCACACCTTCTACAGTCCCGCCCTCTGGGTATAACCTCTCAGTCTGCATCTTCGCAGATCAGTTCGTCAAAAAGCAGTACAAACTTAAAAGGAGGGGTGGGTGCTGTGTCGGTCCATGGACTCAGAGAAAAGGATTTTACGGTGAGTAAAAAATCCTATTTACTCTTTCGTCCATGGACCGACACAGCTTCTCTATTGACAAAGTGGGACGTCCCAAAGCAGTGTCAGAGAAAAAAACGAGGGGTGGCAACAGCATAAAAATAAATAAACTTCACCCCAAAACACAAAACAGCACTCCTCCAACGGAGGAGTTGCAACTCTAAACAGCCGCTTGCAAAACCTTGCGGCCGAAAGAGGCATCCGAAGATGCACCTACATCAATTTTGTAGAATTTTGTGAAAGTGTGAGCGGGCGACCAAGTCGCCGCTTTACATAATTGGGAAACAGACGCTTGATGTCGGAAAGCCCAAGAGGGACCTATTGCCCTGGTCGAATGCGCCATGACAGGAAAGGGGGGCGCCTGACTCTTTAAGGCGTAAGCCTGGATTACTATCTGTCGGATCCACCTAGAGATGGTGGCCGATGAGACTGCTTGGCCCTTCTTGGGACCAGCCACCGAAACAAACAGTGAGTCTGACTTCCGGAACAGAGAAGTAGCAGATAGGTATACTCTCAAAGCTCGGACAACGTCCGAGGAATGCAACGTCGACTCCTTAGGATTCGACGGCTGAGGACACAAGGATGGAAGTACAATCTCTTCGTTGAGATGAAAAGCCGAAACGACTTTCGGAAGAAAGGAAGGCTGCGGCCGCAGCACCACCTTATCCTTGTGGAAAATCAAATAAGGCTGCCAGCTCAAAGACTCGTCTAATTGACGTAACAGCCACCAAAAAGACCACTTTCTGAGAAAGTGTCAACAGGGGAATATCTCTAATCTTCTCAAACGGTGCCTTCTGAAGCACCGAGAGGACCAGGTTCAAGTCCCACGGAGGTAACGGGGGACGGACCGGAGGGGCCACATGTCGAACCCCTTGCACAAATGTACTCACGAGAGAGTGAGTCGCCAGGGGTCGCTGAAAAAAAAAAAAAAAGACAGCCAGGGCAGATATCTGTCCCTTAATCGTACTTAGGGCAAGCCTTTGGTCCACCCCATGCTGTAAAAACAGCAGGATTCTGGAAACCAAATAGGTACACGGATGCCATTTCATTTCCTCACACATGGAGATGTAGGCCTTCCAAGTGCGGTGATAAACCTTCCTAGAGGACGGTCTTCGAGCACTTCTCATAGTAGAAATTACTGAGTCTGACAGGCCCCGGTCTCTCAGTACCTGGTTCTCAACAGCCATGCCGTTAAAGCCAATGACTGTAAAGCAGGATGGAGTATGGGACCTTGCGATAGCAGGTCCTTCCATAGTGGTAGGCGCCAGGGGACGTCTGCTACCAGACGTACTAGATCAGCGTACCAAGGACGCTGAGGCCAATCTGGAGCGATTAGGATCATTGGAATTTCCTCTGCCTCCACTCTGCGGAGCAGAAGAGGAAGAAGCCTTAAGGGAGGGAAGGCATAGATTAGCCGATACTGACCCCACGATGCTACCAACGCATCCGTTGCGTCTGCCCATGGGTCTCTTGACCGGGCCACAAACCTCAATACCTTCCGATTGAGTCGGGAAGCCAGAAGATCTACGTCTGGTGTGCCCCATCTTTGGCAGAGGAGTTGGAACACCTCCGGGTGTAAGGACCATTCTCCCTGGTCCAGCATCTGGCGGCTCAGGTAGTCCGCCTGCCAGTTTTCCACACCCGGAATGTACACGGCCGACAGTGCCGGTACGCTCCTCTCTGCCCACTTCAGGATGCGAGCGATCTCCGATGCTGCAGCTGAGCTTCTTGTTCCTCCTTGATGATTGACATATGCCACTGCTGTGGTGTTGTCTGACTGGATCCTGACTGGACGCCCTTGCAGCCTCTGAGACCATTTGAAGAGGCACAGCCTGATCGCCCGGATTACCAGGGCATTGATCGGCAGGAGGGCTTGCTCTGGGGTCCAGCGGCCTTGCGCCGACTGAACACCCCAGACTCCCCCCCAACCTGTAAGGCTGGCGTCCGTCGTGATCACTATCCAGTAAACCGGAAGAAATGACTTCCCGGCCATTAGAGCCGGTGCTGTCAGCCACCATACCAGGGATCTCCTGACTAGGTGGCTCACTCGGATTTGATAATCCAGAGATGATGGACATCTGTTCCATCTGGACAGAACTTCCTTCTGTAACACTCGAGTGTGGTATTGAGCATATGGGACCGCCTCGAAGGAGGCTACCATGGAGGCCCAACACTCGCATGCAAAAAACAGAGTGACGACCAATTCCTGGAAGTCAGCTGCCATACTACAGCCCGGAGGGTCTGCAACTTCTCCACAGGGAGGAATACCTTTGCCTCTGAAGAATCCAGAATCAACCCCAGGTACACTAGGCGTTGAGTGGGCACCAATACTGACTTTTGCGTGTTTAGTATCCAACCACAGTCTCGAAGAGTCTGACAGGTAATGGACACGCTTACCTCTAATTCTGAGCTTGAAGGGGCCTTCAGCAGAAGGTCGTATAAGTAGCCTGTGATAGCGATACCCCACTGTCTTAGAAGTGCCAGAATCGGAGCGAGCACCTTGGTGAACGTCCTGGGTGCTGAGGCAAGGCCCAACGGGAGGGCCACAAACTGGTAGTGGTTCTTCCCGATAGCAAATCGCAGAAACCTCTGGTGTCTGGAGTATATGGGGACATGCAGGTATGCGTCCTTGATGTCCAAGGAGGCCAGAAAGTCCCCCGGATGGAGAGCCGTGACTACAGATCGAACCGACTCCATCCGAAATCTTTGTACTTTCACAAAGCAATTGAGGGCTCTGAGATCCAAGATTGGCCGAACCCCCTCCTTCTTCGGCACAATGAACAGATTTGAGTAAAAACCCTGACCCCGTTCCTGTTCTGGAACTGGAATAACTACCCCGCGTTCCAGTAGACCCTGGACCGCCCCATACAGGGCCTCCCGACGGGTCGGTAGTAGCTGGAGATTGGAGGTGATGAATCTGTCCGGTGGACAAGACAGAAATTCTATCTTGTAGCCTGAGGAGATTACTTCGCAAACCCACCTGTCGGAGACTAGAGCAGTCCACTGAGTCGCGAATTTGCGAAGATGTCCCCCCACCCGAGAGCTGGGTGGGGGCGGACCTTCATGTGGATGCAGATTTGTCCGCAGGCTTGTTGGGTCTGCGGGACCAAGGACGATTTTGTCCTTGGGCAGGCGCTTTATCGGCCTGGGGTCTTTTCCCTGTCGCCCTAGGGGGACGAAAAAAACGCTTGCGTGCAGTAAAGGAGGGCCCTTGCCCTTGGCATGGCCCCTTACCCTTGCTAATTTGGGGAAGCAAAGTGCCTTTACCTCCTGTGGCATCCTTGATGATGTCATCCCGAGAGCCCCAAAAAGTCTGTCGCCCTTAAAAGGCAGATCCAACAGGGCTTTCTTGGAAGTCTGGTCCGCAGACCAGCCTTTTAGCCAGATCAGGCGGCGTATTGCTACTGCATAAACCGAAGCTTTAGACAGCAGGGGAATAGTATCCATGTCTGACTCGCAGACAAACCTAAGGCCCTGGACCAACTGGTCGGCCAAAGTTATCTCATCAGGAGGAGCATCTCGCTCCTTAACCCCTGGAGTAGCAATCTTGCCCATTCAGTAAGTGTGTGAGACACTAGGGCCCCCGCCAATGCCGGGCGTACTGCCGAGCCTACCACGGAGTATAGGTAGCAAGCGAGTGCTTCAGCCTCCTTATCCACAGGGTCCTTGAAAACAGGAGCCCCTTCTACAGGAATTGTGGTGGCTCTATTAAGTCTGGACACCGGAGGGTCCACTATAGGGGGAGAGGTCCATCTCTTCAGAAAACTCTCCTCAAAGGGGTACCGTACCGCAAACCTCTTTGGGGCTGTAAAGACCCTCAGTGGGTTCTCCCATTCCTTGTATAAGAGTTTATCAAAAGACACACAAGGGAACACCTTAGCAGTGCGGGCAGGTCTATGAAACCCAAGTGGAGCGGATTCTCTGCTGCTTCTGCAGTATTTTCCAACTTTAGCGTATCCCGCACTGCAGTAATAAGGTCAGATACCAAGCCGTCTCGCGTACTGACCTGGACTTGGAGTCATCCTCACTGTCCGGTCACGGTCTGCAGTCTCTGATGCGTCAGAATCTGGGCCCGGAGCCGTAGCTGGACCTGGTTCTGCATCAGAATTATCCCCAGAAGCTTGCAGTGGACGGGGCGTTTACTACCCCCTGTATTCCCGTGTGCTGCTTCCACCCTGGCAGCAAACGCCTCTAGGATTGCCGTCATAGCGTTCATAGACACCTCAGGGGCACCAGCTTCTAAATCTGGTGTTTCAGGGGAGAAGACATCTGGCTCAGATGCCATGCTGACCACACGCTGACACTCACAGGGCTCCAGGCAAGATATCAATAGGCCACCCTCCTGCGCTGCAGAGATGCTGGGTCACCCAGAGGACTCACCACCCTGGACCGGTACTGCTATGCTGCCGTGTGCTGCGCCTGTGATGCTGTCCCACTGCTGCTGTGTCAGTCTGCTTCTTTTATCAGCATTTCCTGTGTGAATTTTCGCGCCAGTGTAATGCACCCTAGAGGCCAGAGGCTCTCGCAAAATGGTTGCCAAAACCGTCTGTATGGAAGAAAATGTGGGCTCTAAGAAAATGGCCGCCGACCGAAGATAGAGGTCAAGCAGCCATAGCCCACAAAAAGATGGCCGCCGAACGGCAATATATGCATACAGGGTGGACAAACATGGCCGCCGATCAGCTGATAGGGGCCAGTGGGTGTGGCCGAATAACAGGAAGATGGCCGCCGGGCAGTCACAAGAGGCCGAACTCGGCATGGACCACCTCAAAATGGCCGCCGACAGCATGGAGGAGGAAGCACACAAACACAGGTAAGCAGAAAATAGGATTTTTATAACAGCTTACCTGTAAAATCCTTTTCTTGGAGTACATCACGGGACACAGAGCGACATAGTCATTACTAATGGGTTATATAGTTACCGTCAGGTGCTGGCACTGGCAACTTCCAAAACCGGAAGTACCCTCCCCTATATAAGCCCCTCCCATCCGGGAGCACCTCAGTTTTGTAGCAAAGCAATAAGTGTCCCCAAAAGAGGGGTGGGAGCTCTGTGTCCCGTGATGTACTCCAAGAAAAGGATTTTACAGGTAAGCTGTTATAAAAATCCTATTTTCTTTTTCGTACATCACGGGACACAGAGCGACATAGTCATTACTAATGGGATGTCCTAAAGCAATGCCAAATGAGGGGGGGGATACACCATATATAAGCTGAGCGCTATCAGACATGAGGATCTTTTGCGGCCTGCAACACACTGCGCCCAAAGGCGACATCCTCCTGACTTCTAACGTCCACCTGGTAGAACCTAGTAAACGTGTGTACTGAAGACCATGTTGCGGCCTTACAGATTTGAGCCAGGGAGGCCTGGTGATGCACTGCCCATGAAGTTCCAACTGCTCTCGTGGAGTGCGCTCTAACTTCGAACGGAGGCGGTCTCCTTCTCAAGCCATAAGCTTGCATAATGACCTGTCGAATCCACTTGGCTAAAGTAGATTTTGACGCTGCCTGACCCTTTCTGGGGCCTTCCGGCAGTATAAACAAAGTATCCGTTCTGCGAATCTGAGCAGTGGCTTTTAGATAAGCTTTAACTGCTCTTACTACATCCAAAGAATGCAATAACTTTTCCTCTACCGAAGTAGGTTTGGGGAAAAAAGAAGGAAGAACCACATCTTGGTTCAAATGAAACCTCGATACCACCTTAGGAAGAAAGGCTGGATGAGGACGTAACACTACTCTGTCCTTATGGATAACCAGATATGGCTCCTTACAGGACATAGCTGCTAATTCCGATACTCTTTTAGCCGAACAAATGGCTACTAGAAAAATTAATTTCCTGGTGAGAAGCACCAAGGAAATATGCTGTAATGGTTCAAATGGTTGTTTCTGTAGAACCGACAGAACCAAGTTTAGATCCCATGGACATATGGGAATACTAACCGGAGGACTAATACGCATCACTCCTTGTATAAAGGCTTTGACTAGTGAATGCGAAGCCAAGGGCCTTTGAAAAAATATTGACAAGGCCGAAATCTGACCTTTGATAGTACTCAAGGCAAGCTTCCTATCTACAGCCCATTGTAGGAAGTCCAGAATTCTACCTATTACGTATTTACGTGGATGCCATTTCTTGGCTTCACACCAGGCGATGTACGCCTTCCAGATTCTATAGTAGATCTGCCTGGATACCGGTTTCCTGGCATTGATCATGGTAGACACCACAGCATTAGAGAGCCCTCTCTTTTTTAGAATGTGGGCTTCAATAGCCAGGCCGTCAAACCTAGGGCTGGTAAGGAAGGGTGGTATATCGGTCCCTGCGAAAGCAGGTCCGGACGATGTGGGAGGGTCCAAGGACTCCCCACAGACATTTTTACGATCTCCGCGTATCATGCTCTTCGGGGCCACGCTGGAGCCACCAGAATCACTGGTTTCTTTTCTACCCTGATTCTGCGGAGTAATCGAGGTAACAATTGTGGCGGTGGGAATGCATATATCAGCTTGAACTGATCCCAAGGGAACACTAGGGCATCCGAGCCGCACGCTAGGGGATCCCTTGTCCAAGAGACAAACCTGTCCACTTTTGTGTTGAACCTGGATGCTAGCAGATCTACATCCGGTGTTCCCCACCGCTGACATATTGTCCGGAAAACCTCGGGATGAAGGGACCATTCCCCTGGGCATAATTGTTGGTGACTTAGAAAGTCCGCCTTCCAATTCTCCACCCCTGGAATGAATACCGCAGATATGGCTGGGACATATTTTTCTGCCCATTTCAGGATGTAATTTACTTCCCTCTGGGCTGCACGACTCCTGGTGCCCCCCTGATGATTGATATATGCCACTGCTGTGGCATTGTCTGATTGAAATCTGACAGGGGACCCTTGGAGTTTGGATGTCCATGCTACTAGGGCATACCGGGCTGCTCGTATCTCTAAGAGATTGATGGGCAGGGCCTTTTCTGCATCCGACCATCTGCCCTGGAGAGACTATTGCTCCAGTACTGCTCCCCAGCCTATAAGGCTGGCATCTGTAGTGACCACCTTCCAAGAAACCGGACTGAAGGATTTCCTTTTTTCCAGATTCTGGGGAACCAACCACCAACGGAGGCTCTTGCGAACGGAAGGGGACAAGGACATTGTAAGTCTAGGGCCTGAACTTTTTTTTTGTTCCAGGCTGACAGTATGGCCCCTTGCAAATTCCTTGAATGGAATTGACCGTAGGGTACTGCTTCGAATGATGCCACCATTTTTCCCAGCAGCCTTATATACAGGCGTATGGACGGCTGTCTTTTTTGTACCCACTAAGTGGATCAAATCTTTCAAAGACAACACCTTTCCTTGAGGCAAGAATATTTTTCTCTGGCCTGAATCCAACCTTAGCCCCAAGTATTCCAGACTTTTGACTGGTTTTTAGGGCTGACTTGTCTCGGTTGATAATCCAACCGTGAGATTCCAGATACTTGATCGTCTTGTGAACGACCACGTCTAGTTTTTTCACTGAGTGGTCTATCAGCAACAAGTCATCCAGATATGCCATTATCATTACACCTTGTGTTCTTAGATTGGCCAATAAAGGGCCAGAATTTTTGTGAACACTCTTGGTGCTGTGGCCAAACCGAAGGGTAAGGCTCTGAACTGAAAATGGCGCCCTTCTACTGCAAAGCGTAGAAATTTTTGGTGGACTGGAAAGATGGGAATGTGCAAATAAGCATTTTTGATGTCGATCGTGGCTAACCAATCCTCCCCTTGTAGGGCAGTGGCCACCGATCGGATCGACTCCATCGGAAAGTCCTGATATACAGGAATTTGTATAGCCCTTTTTAGAATTAATATGGGCCTCCCGTCCGCGTTTGCTTCGGGACTGTAAAGAGGTTTGAGTAAAACCCGAACCCTCATTCTTCCAGGGGAACCTCCATAATTACTCCTTGGAGCAATAGTTGTTCTAGTGCCAACAGGAGGGACTCTCTCTTCCGGGGATCCCTTGGCACGTTTGACCTCAAAATGGGAAGGAGGGGAGTCTTTTAACTCCAAACTGTATCCCAAACCTACTGCGGAGAGCACCTATCTGTCTTGATCGTGTCCCGCCAGGTCTCTTTGCGAACAACTGGAGTCCTCCCCCCACCCGACTGAGTGGGGGCTTCAATGAATTTAACTTTGGGGGAGGTTTTGTACCTCCCCTGACCCAGGGTTTCTCATTACCCTGCTACTGTCCCTGTTTTTTACCCCCGGGATTTAACCGAGGAGGCCGTCGGAACTGTTACACAGCCGATGCCCCAGGGACTGGAGAAGCAGGCCTCTTAAAGAGGGACCTCCAACTCTGCTTTTAACCGGCAAGAGCGTATTTTTACCGCTGGAAATTTTCTGGATATATTTGTCCAGGTTTTCCCTGAATAAGCGTTCACCATGAAATGGGACGCTAACCAGCCATTCTTTACAGGGAGCTTCAGCAGACCAGTTTCTGAGCCATAGGAGCCTACGCATATGTACTATAGACAGCGTAAGGCGGGAGGCCTGATGGACTGAATCCTCTATGGCGTCAACCGCAAAGCCTAAGGCTCTAGGTAGATCAGCTAGGGCAAAGCCTGCTGATCTGTCAAGTCCCTCAAGACCTGTTTCAACTGATCCTTCACTGCTTAGCAGACCCCAATAGCTGCTACTGCTGGTTGTATCACCAAGCAGATTTTCATAAGGACTCCAATCTTTTATCTATTGGGTTCTTGAACATTTGGACATTATCCACTGGACATGTCAGTGATTTATACATACAAGAGATGGCTGCGTCCACTGTAGGGACCTTCCATTTTTTTTTTTTTTTTTTTGATGAACTTATCCTCCATGGGATAGACCACCGGAAATCTCTTGGGGGAATAAATATTTTCTCAGGACGTTCCCAATCCTGGTAAATGAGCCCTTTCAGTAAAGGGTGAAGTGGAAAAGAACAAACAGTCTGGGGGCTTCTAGCGACCCCAACGAGGATACAGTAGTGGTTGATGGTTCCGCAAGGTGCATTTTTAAATGCTGATCGGACCATGTTAGTCAGAGACTGAACCCATAATCTTTCAGCTTGAGATGCTGAGAAAAGGTTCCCCCACTGTTGATTCCTCTATAACAGAATCAACCTTATCCTGATCCCCTTCAGGCAGGTCGATCCCTGTATGGGACTGTTGCTCTGCTAACAGGCACTCTGAAGGAGGAGACGGAGATCGGGCGTGCTTTCCCTGACAGGGAGGCAGCGATAAATTTTGACAATCTCTCTCTAATCCTCACAGAGCTGAGGAAAAAACCTCATCTGTTACATACACAGGAGCAGGTGACTGAGGACAGCCACAGTACCAAGTACCCCTGCGGGGTCTCTACGGTCACTTACCTCTGAACTTCAGGGGAGACTGGTGCAGCAGGAGTATGCCCAAGATCCTCAGAGCCCGATGAGACCCCCTTCGCTTCCTGGAAGATTCAGTTCCGGAGCTACTGGACGGCATATTCCTAAGCCTAAAGCTGAGGTATTCCAGCCGTAATACACCACTTTTACTGAGAATAGTCTAGCACAATTGCTGCTATATAACAGTTGGTGTCTACTAATGTGCCTTTCTAGGGGATGCCTGTATCAACCGCTTGCTGTATGCCTTTAAATGTTGCCAGCTCTGTCTCTGTACTTCATAGCCAGCTTACTGCAATAATGTGGCTTTTTAAAAACCTGCTGGGACGCCCGCACATGCGCAGAAGCGCTGCGGCGCGCACAGAGCGTCATCCCCCAGGCCCCGCCCCTTTTTCCGGCCACCTCTATATATAGAGGCGCGCGCACGCGCGCGGCCACGTGCGCCTCGGCGCTAATTTTCAAACATGGAAACCAGGGACAGGAGCCAGGGCCCCCTTTGCCGCAGGCCGGGGGATAGACGAACACTGCAACATGGCAGAGGAAACAGTTTCCTGTAGGAGAACTCACCAGCTGCCTGGACTTTGTTCTCTGAGAAGAAACTAGTCCATATGACAAGAAAAACATTCCACAGCGGCCTCTAGTGGACAAACACAGGTACCGCAGTTTAATATACTAAACATATATAAAAAAACATTCCTTTTTTTTTTTTTTTTTTTTTCTTGACCACCATTAAAAATTATTACATTTTTTTAGTAGTTACAGGCATGCACAGATATTAGCGGGAATACCGTTAGGTAACAGACAGAAAGACAAATTAGGCTTGGGGGTCCCCCAATAGAACCAAGTTCCTGGGGGCCCCCACTTACCTGTTCCCCGCCGCAGGACTTTGTTTGGTCCACAAAAGCCCAAACTTCACCTATCACGGCAGGCATTGTAATCAAACCTTCAGGGACCGGGTTCCCAAGGATTCCACTCCCCTGGACCTGTATAGCACCCTGCACAGAAAACATCTTGGTCGTGGGTATGACCAGAGCTCTGGATCCCAGGGTCCAGCTCTCCTAAGAGAAGCATTACAGGCAGAACCTTGCTCTTCTCTGCAAGGCCCGGGTACCGACCGTTTAGCTATGAAGCTTTTTTGGTCGGATCCGGAATAGCTTACTGAGGCCCAAAAGAACCTGTACGCAAGCTCAGTGAAAAACACATGTTTCTTCTTGGCCAACACCTTAGACACTGGCAAAAAACTGAGGTGCTCCCGGATGGGAGGGGCTTATATAGGGGAGGGTACTTCCGGTTTTGGAAGTTGCCAGTGCCAGCACCTGACGGTAACTATATAACCCATTAGTAATGACTATGTCGCTCTGTGTCCCGTGATGTACGAAAAAGAAATTACATTTCTTTTAAATGTTAGTTACAGCCAGCCCGCTCCAGTGGAACCCCCTAGGTGACCCCCAGCACCCTTTAGCTAGAAGCCCAGGGAGGAGGGAAAGGCAGGGAGAGAGGGAAGAAAGGGGCCACAACCACTTACTTGATCTCTCCAGGAATGTCCAGCTAAATCACCCAGCCGAGGCAGGGGAGTTTTACTTACCTATCCTGCATGTATTATGCTGGAAGACATTCCAAACAGATCATCGTCCGCGCACGGAAGGTGACTGTTGGCCAGGCATGCTGTGATTGGCCCCAAAAGGGACGATCATATGTATGCCCTGGAGCGTGACGCTCACCGGACAGGCTGCTGCGACTCGGCCGTAAGGTCAGCCGAAGCTGAGCGGTCCGATGCAAGCCTTGGAGCGTAAGCTCACCGGCCAGGCTGCTGCGACTCGGCCGTAAGGTCAGCCGAAGCTGAGCGGTCCGATGCAGGCCCTGGAGCGTAGGCTCACCGGCCACCCGTGGAGCGACGGGCATGTCGTGGAAAACCCAGCGCGTAGCTAGGGTCGGCACACGCTCGATGGCCGAAACTGGGGAGACTACAAGAGTCGAGGATCCAGCCTGTCACCCAGTCGGCAGTTGATCGAAGATCGCAGGAAACAACAAATGAGAAAAAAAAAATTATATATATATATATATATATATATATATATATATATATTTTTTTTTTTTCCCCCGGACCAATGGGCCCAAAGGGAGCCATGTCCTACTCCTTGCTAGACAGAAAAAAACTGATCTGCGAAGGTGCAGACTGAGAGGTTATACCCAGAGGGTCCGCCCCCCTGGGCGGGACTGTAGAAGGTGTGATGCAACACTTTTTACAAGTTTTTCTGCCTAGTCACTCCTAATTAACGGATAATACCCACTTTGTCAATAGAGAAGCTGTGTCGGTCCATGGACGAAAGAGTAAAATCCTTTTTTTATTTTTAAAAACCACAAAGAGAAGACAGAGGCTTTCGGCCATTGGGCTGAGGGGAAGTTATACGCAGCAAGAATCTCTGTAAAAGATTGCAGCTGAAACTTCAGAGCTTGTGAGGCTTCTAATCCCTCCGCCTCGTTAAATTGCACCTGTTCCCTTGTCCTCTGACAGTGAACTCTCATCCTCAGGACTTTAATCCTCTTGTTTGAGGTTTCAGAGCGGGGGAAGGGACACACCCAGCTTTTGCTCTTTGCGAGGACGCTGTGATTTATAGCAGCTAACCTCTCTTATGGACCAACAAATGCAAATGCAAAGGAGCGTCCAAAATGACATATGCAGAGTGGCTGCAATGCCTGAGAGGGCCGATAGCTTAACCTGTGCGGCTGCCTCAAGTCTCTCAGGGGAGGATGGTATCATGCTTTCCTGCCCTTGAACCTGTTTTACAGGTAGACATAGTCCAATGCCAATAAAAAACACAAGGGGGTGGGTTTATGGAGAAACTCATCCAATAATTAATTAACAGTGGTGCCCAGGTGGGGGTGTGAGTTACAAATCAGTCTATTAGCGGGTATAATAATAACCTCCAACTATAAGGGCATATTCCACCTGTAGAGCTTCTGAATAAGAAAAATCATATGCAAAAAAACAGGAGAGAGGAGAGGGAAGACCCCCCCCCCCACAGACAGTATTCTTCAAAAAGGCTCAACTAAACTAAAGATACTAAATCTAAGTAAACCGCAATTATGAAAATAAAAAAAAACAATTTAATGATTATACATGATATTTATACACCACATCAGAAGACAACTATAATAAAATAAGACTAGTCAAAAAGAAACTGTGAAAACAGAGGTGGCCACCCAAACGACCATACACACCACACACATGCAACCGTTGCTGATCATGAAAGGAATATCGATATAGGCATAGTCACAAAGACTTTGGGGTTATTATGTAAGTGCCTGATAGATGAACAGTATTCAATCCGTGCGTGTGACTGTTTATGATGAAACCTTAATGAGCAACGATGAAACCTTAATGAAGGTGAAACATGTCAACAAGTCAAGCAATTTCTTGCTACACTCTGTGTAGCGTGTAAACAGGGGTGCCTAACCCACCGGACTAACCATCCCCACCAGCCGCCATGATCTGTTACTATGCCGCTTTGATCTGATGATAGCTCTGCGGCGCATCAATATCGATATTCCATTTGTGTGGACAGACTTTCCATTCCATGTGCATTTATTGGGATGATTCCTCCCGGGCTTGATGAATGGAACTCAATACATTCCAGGTGATACCAACAGAAGCATAGACTAACAGCAGCCGACCAACACACTTTGAACTGGTGAGTGAGTGTCTTCCATATATGAACTTTTTGGCAGCTTCCAATGGATGGTGGATTTATCCCACAGATATAACTTTGTGAGGGACAACTGTCGACTATTAATTCGGCCACAGTCACCCCATTTTTCTGAAGCGCAATTCAGCCAATCTCTATCCCTGTGACACCCTCACCCAACTATTGATTGTTCAATCATATTGGCTGGTCTATGGCTACCCAGCACAGTCACCTGTCAACTTTTTCATCATAAACAGTCACACGCACGGATTGAATACTGTTCATCTATCAGGCACTTACATAATAACCCCAAAGTCTTTGTGACTATGCCTATATCGATATTCCTTTCATGATCAGCAACGGTTGCATGTGTATGGTCATTTGGGTGGCCACCTCTGTTTTCACAGTTTCTTTTTGACTAGTCTTATTTTATTATAGTTGTCTTCTGATGTGGTGTATAAATATCATGTATAATCATTAAATTGTTTTTTTTATTTTCATAATTGCGGTTTACTTAGATTTAGTATCTTTAGTTTAGTTGAGCCTTTTTGAAGAATACTGTCTGTGGGGGGGTCTTCCCTCTCCTCTCTCCTGTTTTTTTGCATAGTCCAATGCCAAAGCAGAGGTACAAACAATGCATATACTACTGTGCTAGTTTAGCAATCTACATAAAGTATGCAACTAATCACACAGTTTCATGCTGAGTAGGTGTCCAGGAGTGCCTGAATCCAACCACATAGAGAATCTTACCCATGGCAGAGCTTGCAGCGGAAGAAGTATGCTGTCCGAGGAGGAGCTGACACAATTCTTGGAGCATGGTGAGTGAAAAACTCAACTCTTTACTCCCTCAAATGGTGGATACAGACAAGACATCACACTAAAAAGGAAAGTCCATAAGATACTTGCTTAGGACCTTTCCCAGGCTTACTTTATCCCCGCCGCAGGTCTGCTGAAGACCAGACAGAACCAATCTTCACTCATCACGGCGGGTATGTTGTGCCAACCTTCAGGAATATGGATTCCTACTTAAAGGAGGCCTCTTCCCTGAGCCTTGTAAATGACTCTGCCAGGACTTTTGCGCATATTATAGCGAAAGTGCTGGACCCTAGAGCCCAGTCCTCCAAAGAGAGACATTACAGGCAACACCTCGGCTTCTACGAGGTCCGGATACCATCCAGTTTTGGCGTAATTATTAGGCGTCTTGGATGGATCCGAAAGTGTAGCTCTTTGACCCCCGTAGGGCTTCTTAGTAGAGCTTTTTCTTAGCACACCTTATTCGTGACCAACACCTTAGACACTGGCGAAAAAACTGAGGAGCTCCCAGTATCGGAGGGGTTATATAGGGAGGAAACTTCCAGTCTAATTGATTACACCAGTGTCCAGCACCTGACGGTGGATATAACCCATTATGTAATGATTAAGCCTCTGTGTCCCATGATGTATGATAAAGAAACTTTCATTTTCAAACAAAATGCAAGTGATGAGCTAGTTTTTCAGATGAAAATAATCAAATAAATAACTATTATAGTGATATGAAAGGCTTGCTTTTTTTTTTTTTTTTTTAAATAACAAACATGGTCATACTCGCCTACTCTGTGTAGTGGTTTTGCCCAGATCTTCTTGGGTTCCTCACTGGAACTTCTGGCCCCACAGCAAGCGGCTTGTTATGAGGGCACCCAAGCCTAGCCGCTGCTCTGTGTGTCCATTCAGACACAGAGCTGTGGCTCGGCCCCACCCTCTCTCTCTCCTTAATGACTCACTTGCTTTGATTGACAGCAGTGGATGCCAATAGTGCCCGCTGCTGTCTTAGCCAATGAGGGGGAGTCCCCAGACTTCATGACTCTCGTGCAACATTGCTGGATTAAGATAAGGCTCAGGTAAGTATTAGACCCCTTTCACGCTGGGGCGGTTTTCAGGTGCTTTAGCGCTAGAAATAGCCTCTGCAAAGCGCCTGAAACCCGCCTCCCACTCATTCCATTGTGTTTTTTCACACTGGGGCGATGCATTTTGTGAAACTTTTCTTAAAGTGGGTGTTAACCCACTTTAACCACTTAACGACCGCCCACTGTAAATATACGTCGGCAGAATGGCACCGACAGGCAGAATCACGTACATATACGTGATTGCCTTTGTATAGTTGGGGGGTCCGATCGGACCCCCCTTCTTTACAGTGGGTGGTCGTTTTACCTTCGGGAACGATCCGGCATGAGGGGACGTCCGTTCGATTCCGGCCACCCCCTCTCGATCGCTCCCGGCGAATGAGAGAGCTTCCCCTGCCTGCCAGGAAGGAGGAAGTGATGTCATCTCTCCTGCGGCGCTCACATATACCGAGCGCCGTACAGGAGAAGATGCAGGTTAGTACACAAAACAGCACACTGACACCAGGACACATAGGCACATAAATCGCCCCCCCAGATCACCCCCCAGCCCCCAGTCACAGTGTCACTGATTGCAGTGATCACTAAATAAATGGTCACTGCAATCAGTGACATTTGTGACTGTAAAAGTGTCACTACATTTAGTTTTAGGTCCAGTGTAGCCCCCTAACCCCTCCTAATAAAGGTTTAACCCCCTGATCACCCCCCAGATAACCCTTTCACCCCCTAGCACCACTGTCACTAAGCGATAATTTTTCTGATCGATGTCTTAGCGTCGGCGATGCTGATCGGTAGCCAGTAATTTTTTTTAGGTTCGCCGCAGGTTTTTATAGCGTCGGGTACCCCCATATATTACCTAATAAAGGTTTAACCCCCTTGATCGCCCCCCAGGTAACCCTTTCACCCCCTATCACCACTGTCACTAAGCGATAATTTTTCTGATCGATGTCTTAGCGTCGGCGATGCTGATCGGTAGCCAGTAATTTTTTTTAGGTTCGCCGCAGGTTTTTATAGCGTCGGGTACCCCCATATATTACCTAATAAAGGTGTAACCCCCTTGATCACCCCCAGGTAACCCTTTCACCCCCTAGCACCGCCGTCACTATGCGATCATTTTTCTGATCGATGTCTTAGCGTCGGTGATGCTGATCGGTAGCCAGTAATTTTTTTTAGGTTCGCCGCAGGTTTTTATAGCGTCAGGTACCCCCATATATTATCTAATAAAGGTTTAACCCCCTGATCGCCCCCCAGGTAACCCTTTCACCCCCTATCACCACTGTCGCTAAGCAATCGTTTTTATGATCGTTGTCTTAGTGTCGGTGATGCCGATAGGTAGCCAGTAATTTTTTTTTAGGTTCGCCGTCAGGTTTTTATATAGCGTCAGGTACCCCCATATATTACCTAATAAAGGTTTTAACCCCTAATTGCCCCTAGTTAACCCTTTCACCAGTGATCATCATATAAGTGTTACGGGTGACACTGATTAGTTAGTTTGCTTTTTATAGTGTCAGGGCACCCGCCGTATATAACCCAATAAAGGTTTAACCCCCTGATCGCCAGGCGGGTGATATCAGTTAGGTTTTAGCGTCAGAGAGGGTCTGCGTCACACCCCAGGCAGCGTCAGGTTAGTGCCAGTAGCGCTAACACCCACACGTGAAGCATACACCCCCCTTAGTGGTATAGTATCTGATCAGCTCAATATCTGATCTGATCAGATCTATACTAGCGTCCCCAGCAGTTTAGGGTTCCCAAAAACGCAGTGTTAGCGGGATCAGCCCAGATACCTGCTAGCACCTGCGTTTTGCCCCTCCGTCCAGCCCAGGCCACCGAAGTGCAGTATCGATCGATCGCTGTCACTTACAAAACACAACACACATAACTGCAGCGTTCGCAGAGACAGGCCTGATCCCTGCGACTCCAGTGCTGTAGGAGGTGATTTCACCACCACAGTTAAAAAAAAAAAGCATATATGCCGAAGCATTGGGGCAGCAGGGGCGGAGGAGCGGAGGAGCGATTTTGCTCCTAATGCCGCGTATATACGGTCGAAATTCCGACGGAGGCTTGCCCGTGGAAAAGTCTGACCATGTGTACGCGGCATAACTTTTGCGAGAAGATGCCCCCATGCTTCGGCATATATAAATGGTGCATGTATGCCCATCATTAGAAGTGGGTGGATGAAGGGCGGTATTCTAATGGTGGGCATACCCACCGATCAATCTCTTTTTTTCGTTCAGCCAACAGGCTGCATGAAAAAAAAGATTACAATACATGTCCAACAAGGACCAGCAACGTACTGGTATGTTGCTGGACTTTGAATGTTTATACCAGAATGATGCCTGCGGGTTTAGGTATCATCTTGGTATCATTCTTTTCAGCCAGCGGCCGGCTTTCATGTAAAAGCAATCCTAGTGGCTAATTAGCCTCTGGACTGCTTTTACAAGCAGTGGGAGGGAATGTCCCCCCCCGGATATAAAAAGCGCCATTGGGAAATTGGGAAAGCATTTTATCACACCGATCTTGGTGTGGTCAGATGCTTTGAGGGCAGAGGAAAGATCTAGGGTCCAATAGACCCCAGTTTTTTCAAAAGAGAGTACCTGTCACTACCTATTGCTATCATAGGGGATATTTACATTCCCTGAGCTAACAATAAAAGTGATAAAAATAAATATGGAAGCAACAGTTTAAAAATAAAATAAAAAAGCAAAATTAATAATAAAAAAAAAAAAAAAAAAAAAAAAAGCACCCCTGTCCTGCCCTGCTCTTGCCCAATGGCGAACGCAAGCGTCGGTCTGGCGTCATATGTAAACAGCAATTGCACCATGCATGTGAGGTATCACCGCGAAGGTCAGATCGAGGGCAGTAATTTTAGCAGTAGACCTCCTCTGTAAATCTAACGGGGTAACCTGTAAATGCTTTTAAAGGCTTTTAAAAATGTATGTAGTTTGTCGCCAATGCGCGTTTGTGCGAAATTTTAAAGCATGTCGTGTTTGGTATCTATGTACTCGGCCTAAGATCATCTTTTTTATTTCATCAAACATTTGGGCAATATAGTGTGTTTTAGTGCATTAAAATTAAAAAAAGTGTATTTTTTCCCAAAAAAATTCGTTTGAAAAATCGCTGCGCAAATACTGTGTAGAAAAAAAAAATGCAACACCCACCATTTTATTCTGTAGGGCCTTTGCTTTAAAAATATATATAATGTTTGGGGGTTCAACATAATTTTCTTGCAAAAAAAAATATGTTTTCATGTAAACAAAAAGTGTCAAAAAGGGCTTTGTCTTCAAGTGGTTAGAAGAGTGGATGTAAGCTTCCTAATGTTGTGTATAAAATGCCAGAACAGTTCAAAACCCCCCCAAATGACCCCATTTTGGAAAGTAGACACCCCAAGCTATATACTGAGAGGCATCTCGAGTCCATGGAATATTTTTTATGTTGACACAAGTTGCGGAAAAAATACAAATTTTTTTTTTTTTTTTGCAAAAAGTTGTCACTAAATGATATATTGCTCAAACATGCCATGGGCATATGTGGAATTACACCCCAAAATACATTTTGTTGCTTCTCCTGAGTACGGGGATACCACATGTGTGAGACTTTTTGGGAGCCTAGCCGCGTACGGGACCCCAAAAACCAATCACCGCCTTCAGGCTTTCTAAGGGTGTCAATTTTTGATTTCACTTCTCACTGCCTATCACAGTTTCGGAGGCCATGGAATGCCCAGATGGCACAAAACCCCCCCAAATGACCCCATTTTGGAAAGTAGACACCCCAAGCTATTTGCTGAGAGGTATTGTGAGTATTTTGCAGATCTCGCTTTTTGTCACAAAGTTTTGAAAATTGAAAAAAAAAAAAATGTTCTTTCTTCATTTTCAAAAACAAATGAGAGCTGTAAAATACTCACCATGCCTCTCAGCAAACAGCTTGGGGTGTCTACTTTCCAAAATGGGGTCATTTGGGGGGTTTTTGTGCTATTTTGGCATTTTATGGCCTTCAAAACTGTGATAGGTAGTGAGGAGTGAAATCAAAAATTTGCGCCCAGAAATCCTGGAGGCGGTGCTTGGTTTCCGGGGTCCCGTACGTGGCTAGGCTCCTAAAAAGTCCCACACATGTGATATCCCCGTACTCAGGAGAAGCAGCAGAATGTATTTTGGGGTGCAATTCCACATATAACCATGGCATGTGTGAGCAATATATCATTTAGTGACAACTTTTTGTAATTTTTTATTTTTTTTTGTCATTATTCAATCACTTGGGACAACAAAAAAAAAATATTCAATGGGCTCAACATGCCTCTCAGCAATTTCCTTGGGGTGTCTACTTTCTAAAATGGGGTCATTTGGGGGGGTTTTGTACTGCCCTGTCATTTTAGCACCTCAAGAAATGAGATAGGCAGTCATAAATTAAAAGCTGTGTAAATTCCAGAAAATGTACCCTAGTTTGTAAACGCTATAACTTTTGCGCAAACCGATAAATATACGCTTATTGACATTTTTTTTACTAAAGACATGTGGCTGAATACATTTTGGCCTAAATGTATGACTAAAATTGAGTTTATTCGATTTTTCTTATAACAAAAAGTAGAAAATATAATTTTTTTTCAAAATTTTCGGTCTTTTTCCGTTTATATCGCAAAAAATAAAAATCGCAGAGGCAATCAAATACCATTAAAAGAAAGCTCTATTTGTGGGAAGAAAAGGACGCAAATTTCGTTTGGGTACAACATTGCATGTCCGCACAATTTACAGTTAAAGCAGCGCAGTGCAAAATTCTGAATTCACCTCTGGTCCTTTAGCTACCAAATGGTCCGGGGCTTAAGTGGTTAAAAAACAAAACAAAAAAAAACTAACACCTGCAACACAAAGGCATAATGAGCTAGTATGCATAGCATACTAGCTGATTATGTAATACTCCCCTGGGATCGAAGCCCCCGCTGCATGCACACGGGAGCCGCCAGCCACAGCATGACCTCCTTTAGAAACGGCACAATCGCCGTTTCTAAAGTGCGCCTGCACCATTGTCTATGGCGCATTCGCCATGGACATCAGCGCATGCGCCGTAGACATCCGCGCAAGTCTCTATTGTAAATATCTCCCAAACCGTGTAGGTTTAGGAGATATTTCTAGCACCTACAGGTAAGCCTTAATCTAGGCTTACCTGTAGGTAAAAGTGGTTGTACAGGGTGTACAACCACTTTAAAGTCCTGCAAGCAGTATCTTTGGGGCGGGTTGGGAGCGCTGTATTCACAATGAATGGGTAGTGCTTTGAAAGCACTGAAAAAACGGGAGTTTATACCCTTTTTTGGGTAAAAAAAACACCCCACTAAAATGAGCAGCGCGTTAGCGCTAACGGCCAGGGAATCTAAATGTGAAAGTAGCCTTAGGGGGGCTGCTGCACACAGAAGGATTTTTATCTTGATGCATGAAGATAAAAAAAACTTCTACCTTTAGAACTACTTTAAATTTATCCTGTGCATATGCCTACTGTAAAGTAAATAAAAAAGTACTGTCATTGGAAATAGGGTGGCCACACAAAGAAGCATCTATCCCTGAGATCTACAGATGGTGACAGATCTGCTGTGCTCATTCTGACCACTGTACTACTGTTTATTTACTTCCCGATTTGGCCTATATAGTTCTGATACTTACAAATGCCAGTTACCACCCAGTAACGAAACCTAAATGATTTGATCACTGCAAGCAATGCTTAAATCAATAACAACATTTGCAAATAACAGGCTGTACTTGGCCACTCCTAATCTATGCTGTACTAGAAATTCTCCAGATAAACAGAAATGTGCTAATTATATTTACTCCTGTATTTAAATTTGATATGGTTCTTATTTACATATATGATATCCTGAGAGATCTCAGTACAAGATTTCCACAGGCTCAAGCATTCAAAGTTAAGGTATAATATTCCCTTTATTAGACGGTGTTGGTTCGATTATTTCCTTACCTTTAGGGACACCTGGTGTTTGACAGAAGAATTAGCATAGGCAAAAGTACTGGCCATTCCGATGCAAACAGCTATGCCTGGAGGGTTACATTATTACAGAAGTTAGTAAGGTAAAATATCAATAGATTTTAATTTAGAGCTGGGCATATCTTTAGCCAAGCAGTCAATGTGCCAAAATGCTGTTACTTTTCTGTGGCATTGTAGCCTTTACTAAGGCTTTTAGTATAAACAAGTGTGTCCTGCTTTCTATATGTGACCTAGTAGCTTTAAAAAAAAAAAAAAAGAAAGATACTGGCAGATATAAAGTGCCACCTATATGCTCGACTGCCACACCATTTTGATATGGCAAAGCTCCTAGACTTTCTGGTGGTGAAGCAAGCCCGCATGCACCTTACCCTCCCCGATATATTGCTACTGACCCATCATTATGATGGACTGTCTTAATGGCTCTGAGAAATATTTGGAAGGCAGGAGATAGGCAAGCTTTCACATTCCCAGGGGGTTCTAAAGCTTTTCCTGATCATAACAGCCCAGCATATGGGCAGAGCAGAGCCACCAAAACCTTCTGCAGTTAGGTGGGTGCCTGTACTTTACTTGTCAGCAGCTTTTTTTTGTGACGAGAGAGTCACTTTGCATGTATTTATAAATGTGTGCAAACAAAGCCCTCTTTTTTTAACGCAAACTGTTAAAAAGGGCAGTTTTGGTTGTTTTGCAGGCTGGCTGGTAAGTGTACTGGGAAATCTTTTGCTTGTTTGTGATGTGCATTTCCCATTTCTATGTGCACCTTGCTGCAAAGACTAGCTATAGGTTACGGTGGTTGCCATTTTTTTTTTCACTTTAAAGAGTGGCAGTCCTAAATCCTATATTCAATTGCCCACTTTGGCTAATTATTAAGTAGGAAGATGGCTGACCAGTAAAACACTATTTACTAAGGAAATTATACAGGGCCTCAGATGTCTGACAGAACTCTCTATGTTGCCTATAGCAAGCAAAAAAAAGGGATTTTTATAACAGCTTACCTGTAAAATCCTTTTCTTGGAGTACATCACGGGACACAGAGCGACATAGTCATTACTATGTGGGATTATATAGATTACCTTCAGGTGCTGGCACTGGCAACTTCCAAGACAGGAAGTACCCTCCCCTATATAAGCCCCTCCCATCCGGGAGTACCTCAGTTTTGTAGCAAAGCAATAAGTGTCCCCAAAAGAGGGGTGGGAGCTCTGTGTCCCGTGATGTACTCCAAGAAAAGGATTTTACAGGTAAGCTGTAATAAAAATCCCTTTTTCTTTCTCGTACATCACGGGACACAGAGCGACATAGTATTAACTATGTGGGACGTCCCAAAGCAATGCCCAAATGAGGGGAGGGATACACCATACATAAGCTGGGCGCCATCAAACATGAGGATCTTTTGCAGCCTGCAACACACTGCGCCCAAAGGCGACATCCTCCTGACTTCTAACGTCCACCTGGTAGAACCTAGTGAACGTGTGTACTGAAGACCATGTTGCGGCCTTACAGATCTGGGCCAGGGAGGCCTGGTGATGCACTGCCCATGAAGTTCCAACTGCTCTCGTGGAGTGCGCCCTAACTTTGAACGGAGGCAGTCTTCTTTTCAAGCCATAGGCTTGCATAATGACCTGTCTAATCCACTTGGCTGAAGTCGATTTTGATGCTGCCTGACCCTTTCTGGGGCATTCTGGCAGAATAAACAAAGTATCCGTTCTTCGAATCTGAGCAGTGGCTTTTAAATAAGCTTTAACTGCTCTTACTACATCCAAGGAATGAAATCATTTTTCCTCTACCGAACTAGGTTTGGGAAAAAAGGAAGGAAGAACCACATCTTGGTTCAAATGAAACCTCGATACCACCTTAGGAAGAAAAGCTGGATGAGGACATAGAACTACTCTGTCCTTATGAATAACCAGATATGGTTCCCTACAGGACATGGCGGCTAATTCCGACACTCTTCTAGCCGAAGATGTGGCTACTAAAAAGATTAATTTCCTGGTGAGTAGAACCAAGGAAATGTACCGCAAAGGTTCAAATGGTTGTTTTTGCAGAACCGATAGAACCAGGTTTAGGTCCCATGGACATATGGGAGCTTTAACCGGTGGGTTAATACGGGTCACACCTTGTACAAAGGATTTGACAAGTGAATGCGAAGCCAGGGGCCTTTGGAATAGTATTGATAAGGCCGAAACCTGACCCTTGATAGTACTTAAGGCAAACTTCCTGTCCACAAGCCCACTGCAGGAAGTCCAGAATTCTGCCTATAACGTACTTACGTGGATGCCATTTTCTGGCCTCACACCAAGTGATGTACGCCTTCCAAACTCTATAATAAATATGCCTAGATACAGGCTTCCTGGCATTGATTATAGTAGATACCACAGAGTTAGAGAGACCTCTCTTTTTTAGGATGTGGGATTCAATAGCCAGGCCGTTAAACCTAGAGTTAGTAAGGAAGGGTGGTATATCGGTCCTTGCGAAAGCAGGTCCGGACGACGTGGAAGGGTCCAAGGACTCCCCACAGACATTTTTACAATCTCCGCGTACCAGGATCTTCGGGGCCACGCTGGAGCCACCAGGATCACCGGGTTCTTTTCCAACCTGACTCTGCGGAGGAGTCGAGGCAACAATTGTAGCGGTGGGAATGCATATATTAGTTTGAACTGATCCCAAGGGAACACCAGAGCATCCGAGCCACAAGCGAGGGGATCCCTTGTCCGAGAGACAAACCTGTCCACCTTTGCGTTGAATCTGGATGCTAGAAGATCTACATCCGGTGTTCCCCATCGCTGACATATTGCTCGGAAAACCTCGGGATGAAGGGACCATTCCCCCGGGCATAACTGTTGGCGACTCAGAAAGTCCGCCTTCCAATTCTCCACCCCTGGAATGAAGACAGCGGATATGCATGGAACATGCTTTTCTGCCCATTCCAGGATGTGATTTACTTCCCACTGGGCTGCACGACTCCTGGTGCCCCCCTGATTATTGATATATGCCACTGTCGTGGCATTGTCTGATTGAATTCTGACAGGGGACCCTTGAAGTTTGGATGTCCATGCTTTTAGGGCATACCGGGCTGCTCGCATCTCTAAGAGATTGATGGGCAGGGCCTTCTCTGTATCTGACCATCTGCCCTGGAGAGACCATTGGTCCAGTACTGCCTGTAAGGCTGGCATCTGTAGTGACCACCTTCCAAGCAATCGGACTGAAGGATTTCCCCTTTTGCAGATTCTGGGGAATCAACCACCAACAGAGACTCTTCCGAACAGAAGGGGACAAGGACATCGGGAAGTCTAGGGCCTGAACTTTTTTGTTCCAGGCCGACAGTATGGCCCTTTGCAAATTCCTTGAGTGGAACTGGGCGTATGGCACAGCTTCAAATGATGCTACCATCTTCCCCAGCAGCCTCATGCACAGGCGTATGGACGGCTGTCTTTTTGCACAAACCAGGTGGACCAAGTCCCTCAAAGAGGATACTTTTTCTTGAGATATGAAAATCTTTCTCTGGTCTGAATCCAGCCGTAGCCCCAAGTATTCCAGACTTTTGACTGGTTGTAGGGCTGATTTGTCCAGGTTGATGATCCAACCGTAAGATTCCAGATACCTGATTGTATCGCAAATTACCACCTCTAGTCTGGCAACTGAGTGGTCCATCAACAACAGGTCGTCTAGGTATGCCATTATCGTCACACCTTGTGTTCTTAGATCGGCCAACAGTGGGGCCAGAATCTTTGTGAACACCCATGGTGCTGTGGCCAGACCGAAAGGTAACGTTCTGAACTGAAAATGGCGCCCTTCTACTGCAAAGCGTAGAAATCTTTGATGACCCGGAAAGATGGGAACGTGCAAGTAAGCATCTTTGATGTCGATCGAGGCTAACCATTCCTCCCCTTGTAGGGCAGCGGCTACCGAGCGGATCGACTCCATCCGAAAAGACCGGATGTCCAGGAATTTGTTTAGACCCTTTAGATTCAATATGGGTCTTACGTCCCCGTTTGGTTTCGGGACTGTGAAGAGGTTTGAGTAGAAACCCAACCCCCACTCTTCCATAGGAACCTCCATAATTACTCCTTGGAGCAATAGTTGTTCTAATGCCAACAGAAGAGATCCTCTCTTCAGAGGATCTTTTGGCACGCTTGACCACATAAAGTGGGAAGGAGGAGACTCTTTTAACTCCAACTTGTACCCCAGAGTTACTGCGGAGAGGACCCATTTGTCTCTGATTGTTTCCCGCCAAGTCTCTGCGAACAACCGAAGTCTTCCCCCCACCCGCTTGAGTGGGGGCAGCCCTTCATAGGGCCGACTTGGAGGTTGGTTTAGTACCTCTTCGGATCCAGGGTTTCTTGTTTCCCTGTGACTGTCCCTGAGCCTTACCTCCGGAATTTGATCGAGGAGGCCGTCGGAACTGCTTAGAAGCAGATGTCCCAGGGACTGGAGAAGTAGGCCTCTTAAAAGAGGGACCTTTAAACCTCTTTTTAACCGGTAAGAGAGTACTTTTACCACTGGAAATCTTCTGGATATATTTATCCAGGTCTTCGCCAAATAAGCGTTCACCATGAAATGGGAAGCTGACTAGCAGCTTTTTACAGGGAGCTTCAGCAGACCAGTTCTTGAGCCATAGAAGTCTACGCATGTGTACTAATGACAGCGTAAGGCGGGAGGCCTAATGGATTGAATCCTTGATGGCGTCAACCGCAAAGCATAATGCTCTAGGCAAATCAGCCAGAGTATGAGCCTGCTGATCTGGCAAATCCCTTAAGACCAGTTTCATCTGATCCTTTAAGGCTTGGCAAACTCCAATAGCTGCCACTGCTGGCTGTGCAACAGCCCCTGCTGTAGAAAAAGCAGATTTTAATAAGGACTCCAATTTTTTATCTATTGGGTCCTTGAACATTTGAACATTATCTACTGGACATGTCAGTGACTTGTTCACACAAGAGATGGCTGCGTCTACCGCCGGTAAACTCCATTTTTGGGTGAACTTATCCTCCATGGGATAGATCACCGAAAATCTCTTAGGGGGAACAAATAGTTTATCAGGATGTTCCCACTCCTGATACATAAGTCCTTCCAGTAATGGATGAACTGGAAAGGAACAAATAGCCTGGGGAGCTTTTAACGACCCCAATGAGGAGACAGACGCTGTTGACGGTTCAGAAAGAGGCATTTTAAATGCTGATCGAACCATGTCAGTTAGGGACTGAACCCACAATCTTTCAGCTTGTGATGCCGAGAATGGTTCTTCCACTGTTGACTCCTCTAAAACAGAGTCAGCCTCATCCTGATCCCCTTCAGGTAGGTCAATCCCTTCATGGGACTGTTGCTCTGTTAACAGGTACTCTGATGGAGGAGACGGCGATCAGGCACGCTTTCTCTCTGGTAGGGAAGAAGCGATCAATGCTGCCAATCTTTGCTCCAGTCCTCCCAGAGCTGAGGCAAAAGCCTCCTCTGTTACATATACAGGAGCAGGTGAACTGAGGACAGCCACAGTACCTGGCACTCCTGAGGGTTCTCTACGGGTACCAACCTCTGATTTATCAGGGGAGGCTGGTGCAGCAAAAGCATGCCCAAGATCCTCAGAGCCCGACGGAGACCCTTTTTGCTTCCTGGGTGTCTTAGTCCCGGAGACTTTGGGCGGCATATTCCTAAGCCCAAAGCTGAGGTATTCCAGCCGCAATACACCACTTACTGACAATAGTCTAGCGAACCTGCTGCTATATATATCAGTTGGTGTCCACTAATGTGCCTCTCTAGGGGATGCCTGTATCAACCGCCTGCTGTATGCCTGCTCTTAGTATGCTGCCAGCCACTTGCTCTGTCCATCCACAGCCAGTCCTCCGAAAAATGGCGTTTTTAACATGCTGGGACGCCTGCACATGCGCAGAAGCGCTGTGGCGCGCACAGAGCACCATCCGCCAAGCTCCGCCCCCTTTTTCAGCCCATTTCATATATTTAGAAATGCGCGCTTTCCCGCGCACACACGTGTGCGCCATCGGCGTTCACACACATGGAAACACAGGGAGAGGAGCCAGGGTCCCTGTTTACAACAGGGCCCGGGGATGAAAGAACACATGGCAGCAAGACAGAGGAATGCAGCTTCCCTTTCAAGAGAGCCCACCATCTGCCTGGACTTTCACCATGGAAGGAATAGTCCAAACAAAAAGACGTTCCACAGCGGTCTCTAGTGGATAAACACAGGTACCGCACCTTGTCTTTTTTTTTTTTAAACTCCTATATGAAAAAAACATTTTCTAGGATTAGCAGTCTTAGGCATCTACAGATATTAGCGGGAATACCGTTTAGGTAACAGGCAGAAAGACATATTAGGATTGAGGGCCCCCCAATAGAACCAAGTTCCTGAGGGCCCCCACTTACCTTTTCCTCGCCGCAGGACTCTGTTTGGCACAGAAGCCCAAACTTCACCTCTCACGGCAGGCAATGTACTTAGACCTTCAGGGACCGGGTTCCCAAGGATTCCACTCCCCTGGACCTGTATAGCACCCTGCACAGATAACATCTTGGTTTTGGGTATGACCAGAGCTCTGGATCCCAGGGTCCAGCCCTCCTAAGAGAGGCATTACAGGCAAAACCTTGCTCTTCCCTGCAAGGCCCGGGTACCGACCGTTTAGCTATGAAGCTTTTTTGGTCGGATCCGGAATAGCTTGCTAAGGCCCAAAAGAACCTGTACACAAGCCCAGATGAATACATGTTAACCTTGGCCAACACCTTAGACACTGGCAAAAAAAACTGAGGTACTCCCGGATGGGAGGGGCTTATATAGGGGAGGGTACTTCCTGTCTTGGAAGTTGCCAGTGCCAGCACCTGAAGGTAATCTATATAATCCCACATAGTTAATACTATGTCGCTCTGTGTCCCGTGATGTACGAGAAAGAAAAATATGTACTGGACATGGGCAACATAAACAGTTACTCTAATGCCTCGAACACACGACCGGTTTTGCCGTCGGAAAAACTGCGATGAGAGCTTTTGGCCGGGAATTCCAACCGTGTGTATGCTCCATCGCAGTTTTTCCAAAGGGAAAACTGCTGAAAAAAATTCAATAAAAAAGAGAGCAGGATCTCTTTCTTCCCCGTCAGGAAAAAAATCCTAGCAGGAAAACCGCTCATCTGTATGCTTTTCCGACGAGAAAAAAAAACATGCATGCTCGGAAACAATTCGACGCATGCTCGGAAGCATAGAACTTCATTTTGTCGGCTTGTCGTAGTCTTTTACGTCACCGCGTTCTTGGCAGTCAAACGTTCACCAGACTTTTGTGTGACCGTGTGTATGCAAGGCAAGCTTCAGAGGAATTCCGTCGGGAAAACCATCGTTTTTTTTTTTCCGACGGGAAAACCGGTCGTGTGTACGAGGCATTACAGACTTTATTGCAAAAGTAACATATACAGTAGGGAAAATACTTACAGTATTTGATCCCCTGCAGATTTCGTAAATTTGCCCACTTACAAAGAAATAAAAAGGGTCTACAAATTTTTATCATAGGTGTATTTTAAATGATAGACACAGAATATCAACCAAAAATCCAGAAAAACGCATGATACAAATGTTATAAATTGAGTTGCAGTTCAGTGAGTAAAATAAGTATATAATTCCCTACCAACCAACAATAATTCTCCCACAGACTACAGTATGTGCTCATGTGGTACACAGACTAGTCCTGTCAATTTAAGAAGGTGCTCCTAACAACAACTTATGTGTATAAAAGACACCAATCCACAGAATCTCTTTCTTCCATTCAAACTTCACCATCAGGGGCAAGACCAAAGAGCTGTCAAAGGACATCATGGACAAGATTGTAGACATGCACAAGGCTGGAATGGGCTACAAGACAATCAGCAAGAAGCTTGGTGAGAGGGAGACAACTGTTGGAGCGATTATTCGCAAATGGAAGAAATACAAAATACCCATCAATCGCCCTCGGTCTGGAGGTCCATGCAAGATTTCACTTCATGGGGTAAAGATGATCATGAGAAAAGTAAGGGATCAGCCCAGAACTACAGAGGAGCAGCCTGTGAATGATTTCAAGGCAGTTGGGACCACAGTCACCAAACAAACCTTTGGTAACACAATACGCCATCATGGATTGAAATCGTGCAGTGCTCACAAGGTCCCTCTCCTTAAAAAGGCACGTGTACAGGCCCATCTGAAGTTTGCCAATGAACATCTAAACGATTCAGAGAAGGATTGGGAGAAAGTGTTGGGGTCAGATTAGACCAAATTTAATCTCTTTGGCATTAACGTGACTCGCTGTGTTTGGAGGAAGAAAAATGCTGACTATGACCCTAAGAACACCATCCCTACAGTCAAACACGGAGGTGGAAACATTATACTTTCGGGCTATTTCTCTGCTAAAGGTACAGGCCAACTTTGCCGCATTGAGGGGCCAATGGATGGGGCCATGTATTGTAAAATCTTGGACGAGAACCTTCTTCCTTCAGCCAGAACACTGAAGATGGGTCATGGATGACCCAAAACATACCAAGGCAACAAAGGAGTGGCTCAAGAAGAAGCACATGCAAGTCATGGAGTGGCTTAGCCAGTCTCCAGACCCTAATCCTATAGAAAAATGTATGGAGGGAGCTGAAACTTCGAGTTGCCAAGCGACAGCCAAGAAACCATAAGGACTTAGAGAAGATCTGTAAAAGAAGATTGGGCCAAAATCCCTCCTGAGATGTGTGCAAACCTGGTCACCAACCACAAGAAACATCTTGCCAACAAGGGTTTCTCCACCAAGTACCAAGTCATGTTTTGCTTGGGGATCAAATACTTATTTTACTTACTGAACTGCAACTCAGTTTATAACATTTATATCATGTTTTTTTCTGGATTTTTGGTTAATATTCTCTCTATCATTCAAAATACACCTATGATAAAAAATTATAAACCCTTCATTTCTTGGTGAGTTGATCAAATAATAATTTCCCCACTGTAGGTGTTCTTTTCATATAGTCTAATGGAATCATCAGCTATCTGAATTATGTAATTAAGTCCTACTAATGGCAAGAATGTATAGTAAAGGTAAGTGTAGAAAAATGTATACTATTATGCAGTCACTGTACAGCTGCCAGGTTTCTCAAGTCTCCTAAATGTAAACACTATTCATTTATATTGGTTTTAAAGGATAACTAAAGGTTAGTTTAAAAACTAAAAACATACATGTCATACTTACCTCCTCTGTGCAGTTCGTTTTGCACAGAGTGGCCCCGATCCTCCTCTTCTGGGGTCCCTCAGCGGCACTTCTGGTTCCTCCTCTTCTCTAATGCCCCGTTGGAGAGCCGCTCTCCCTCTGGGCACCCATGCGGGTGTGCTCCCCTGTCCTGCTACTGTGTCTATTAACACAGACAGCAGGACTCGGCACCGCCCCCCAGCTCCAGCGTCATTGGATTTGATTGACAGCAGCGGGAGCCAATGACTGCGCTGCTATCAATCTATCCAATCAGGACCCGAGACACCGGCTGGAGCTGGCATGCTCGTCCCCGTTGCTGGAAAGACTGGGTTCAGGTAAGTACAAGGGGGCAGCTACATCACAGGAGGTTTTGCACCTTAAAGTGGAGTTCCACCCAGAATTTTTTTTTTTTACACGAAAAATGTAAAAATTTTATACTCACCCGAAATACCTGTTGCTATGCGGAAGTCCGTAATCTGCCTCTTCCGTAACCGTGGTCTGTTTTCTTCCCCATCCTCTTCTAGTGAATGGGGCGCGCTGCTTTCTGGGAACTGTGTGTAATCCCAGAGAGCAGCCGCCCATTCACAAGTCGGCGCGAGACTCGCGCATGCGCAGTAGGAAACGGGCAGTGAAGCCGTAAGGCTTCACTGCCTGTTTCCCTTAGTGTGGATGGCGGCGCGGGACCTGCACCGATCGAGGGATCGGCATCGGGGGGGGGGGGGGGGGCCCATCAGCGCGGGAGAGTAGGACAGGTAAGTGTCCTTATTAAAAGTCAGCAGCTACAGTGTTAGCAGCTACAGTGTTAGTAGCTGCTGACTTTAAAAATAAATAAAAAATTCCCGGGTGGAGCTCCACTTTAATGCATTAAAGGAAAAGTATGGGATGGGTTAAATAACTAGTACATATTACATTGGTCACATATCAGCTAATCTTTTTTTCCTACCTCTTTTAGTTTTTACAGCATGTGCACATGATCAAGACTCTACATTCTACACCATTGTCAGGATGATGCTGTATGACAGTCTATAGAACCTCGCACAGGTATTTATCTCAATTTTAACAGAATGGGGGCACTTTTGAGAGGGCTGGGAGGGTTTATAGATATCAGCAGCTCACATAGAATAGATGTAAGCAAAAAAAAAAAAAAAGGAAACCCATACTTCTCTTTTAAGGTGAAAAACCAAGAGGGTTTACAACCACTTTAAGTTAGTTTGTATAAAAATTAAACAGCAGTTTGTGGTAAGACTACTTGCATTAGTAGCAGGAATAGGAATAGCAGGAATCATAAAAAAAAGGGAGGTTCAAATTTCAATAAAATTTGATTATGCAAAAAACAGGGAGGCTGAAAATGCTAGATGCTTGGCTACTAGGTTAAGAAATGGTGTTAGTACCGCCTAAGGCACTGGCCCAGAACAAGTATGCAGATCGGGAATTCTGATTTCCACTTATTTTGAATCCGTATCTTAGCTTACTGTGAAACAATAACTCAATGCTGAAGCCAGGCAACGTAGGTTTTTGTTAGAAGAATGTTAGTAATTGCACACTATATATTTGCTTCAGTAATTTTCTTTTTAGGTTTAAACCTCACAAAACAGTAGACAAATGTGCCATGTGACAAACATCAATGGCTGTGTAAATGGTCTTTAAAAGGCCATTTAAGTCCTCCTTGTACTGTGCTTCATTTTGTATAATGCCATGCAAAGCATCTGAATAGCAATGTGGCCTTAAAAAATGCATTAGTGTTTATTTCTCAGCCCAATGCAGGCAGGGCTTGGATGGCCTCTGAAATGGCCCTCACCATGAGCCTTAAATATGATTGGATATACTTGTGTTACAACATATCAGTAGTACACTTACCAAGCTTATGTTGAAAGCAGACTTTGGCTAGTAGGATAAGGATGAAAGGAAGCCCTTTCTGTAACCATGAGACAATGGCCCTAAGTTCAGACAAGGCTGGTGCTGGCGTGCCTGGTTCATCACTGTTCTCCTCTCGGTGACGTTCCCCGGTAGCTGCATGCAGCAGTGATGACCGGGAATGTGAATGTTGAAAGTGATGCTGCTGGTGATGGGCCGGCGGTTGTGGCTGCTGTCGGTGATGAGGATGGTGGTGATGATGATGCGTGAAGTTGCTGGTTTCAGAGCGACCACTTGCTTCCTCTCTGATTGGTGGAGACATTTGTATAAATACGTCACCCCCTCCTGCTGAGGATCCCAGTACTAAACCAGACTGCACTGTGATAGGCCCAGGCTGAAGACCAGCTAGACTTGAGAAGAGATGCTGAGATGATGGTGGGTCCTGTTTTAATCCATTAAAGACACCATCTTCCATACTGGTGTCAGAGCTCAAGTTTTGGCTTCGACTCCTACATAATTATAAAATGAAGCAGAAACAGGGTATCATTTTAATAAGCTTGTAAACTAATGCATATATTACTGTTGCTCAACACTCCACATATCCACAGAGTACAGACATAGACACAAATGGCTCATACATTTTGCTAGCTATTGTGGTCATATCTCTCTTTGCTCTATAGTTTGCCATTGTTGTGTTGTGTAGTTGGCCCTACTAAAGAAACTAAAAAAGTGAGATTAGAGAGTGCCACAAAACATGATTCAGTTCAGTAAATTTACACCAAACGGTAATCAATAAGCCAATACTTTTCGGGGGATCAAAACTTTTTCTTCGTTGGGGTTAGGAAACAGAAGCAGCTTAAAATGAAAACTTTAGTGAAGAAACTGTATGTGTTCTAAACTATAGTCCAGTTATACAATTAATCGGACTATAAAAAAGAAAAGCAAACATAACATTTAATAAAAAATAGAAAATCACCTCTAAAATAAAAAAATAAAATAGATCCATAAAGATGATCGGCACAACCGCTATTGCTCTTTGTTAGCATATTAAAAAGCATACAGCACTATACTGGCTTTAGTGAAAAAAAAACCTCAATAAAATCAGTTAAAAAAACATTTTAAAAACAACTAATCATAAATTCATATAACATCGGTATTGATGTAACCAGCAGGAATATCTGTACTGTTGTGAAGATCTTCTGACAATAGATCTAAAACCCATATGTTACAAATTATTCCTATACTTTGTAGCAGTAAAAAATTCCCTAACTGATATTATTGATATATAACAATAAAATGCACTTGGTACCTTGTGTGTTGGCAGTGTACTCAAAACTGTACTTGAGTTACAAAATCAGCTACAAAATGATATACAGTGCCTTAAAAAAAAGTATTCATACTCTGAAATTTTCCACATTTTGTCATTTTACAACCAAAAATGTAAATGTATTTTATTGGGATTTTATGTGATAGACCAACACAAAGTGACACATAATTGTGAAGTGGAAGGAAAATGATAAATAGTTTTCAAAAATGTTTACAAATAAATATGTGAAAAATGTGACGTGCATTTGTATTCAGCCCCCCCTTAGTCAATACTTTATAGAACCACCTGTCGCTGCAATTACAGCCACAAGTCTTTTTGGGGATGTCTCTACCAGCTTTGCACATCTAGAGAGTGAAATTTTTGCCCATTCTTTGCAAAATAGCTGAAGCTCTGTTAGATTGGATGGAGAAATGCGAAAAAGTCCTGAAGGGCTGCAAAGCTGTGGGTCATGTGAAGAATTGTATATGCATTCCGTAGTTAATAATGGATCTAGCCCAGTGCAGCTAACAATAACACTGGAACAATGTGGAAAAAACTTTATGTAGCGCTCTGTAAGCTGGATCCACAAGCCAGCAGCAGCCTTGGGGTCTCTCCCAGTGGACCCTATTTCCATCCTTCGCAGCATGGCAATTGGTGCCCCCATGCCACGCCAGCGAGCCCTCTGGAAGATTGTTAACCCTTATCCCAAGCCAAGCTTTTGAGGTCAGCACTGGTAACGTTGGTTACACTGCCATTCATTACATCATCGTTATTGTATCTGCTTTTTAACTCTTCACCCTTTTAACTTCTGTTCATTTGATTATTTATGATGGAATAAATTACTTTATGATTATCCACCACTATTGGTTTGAACTGCCTGTTTCCTAACAACTGTACTTTGGATCCAGCTAACAGATTGTTGGAGAGTGTCTGAACAGCAATTTTCAAGTCTTGCCACAGATTATCAATTGGATTTAGGTCTGGACTTTGACTGGGCCATTCTAGCACATAAATATATTTTGTTCTAAAGTTCTAAACCATTCTATTGTAGCTCTGGTTAAATTTTGGTCTCATCTGACCAGAGCACCTTCTTCAACACATTTGCTGTGTCCCCCACATGGCTTCTCGCAAACGGCAAATTAGACTTCTTATGGCTTTCTTTCAACAATGGTTTTCTTCTTGCCACTCTTCCATAAAGGCCAGATTTGTGGAGTGCACAACTAATAGTTGTCCTGTGGATACATTCTCCCACCTGAGCTGCGGATCTGTGCAGCTCCTCCAGAGTTACCATGGGCCTCTTGGCTGCTTCTCTGATTAATGCTCTCCTTGCCCGGCCTGTCAGTTTAGGTGGACGGCCCTGTCTTGGTAGGTTTGCAGTTGTACCATACTCTTTCCATTTTGGATGATGGCTTTAAACAGTGCTCCGCGAGATGTTCAAACCTTGGTAAAAAAATAATAATAACCTAACTCTGCTTTAAACTTCTTCACAACTTTATCCCTGACCTGTCTGCTGTGTTCCTTGTCCTTCATGATGCGGTTTGTTCACTAAGGTTCTCTAACAAACCTCTGAGGGCTTCACAGAACAGCTGTATTTATACTGAGATTAAATTACACACAGGTGGACTCTATTTACTAATTAGGTGACTTCTGAAGGAAATTGGTTCCACTAGATTTTAGTTAGGGGTATCAGAGTAAAGGGGGCTGAACACAAATGCACGCCACACTTTTCAGATATTTAAAAAAAAAAAAATTATATCCATTTATCATTTTCCTTCCATTTCACAATTATGTGCCACTTTGTATTGGTCCATCACATAAAATCCCAATAAAATACATTTACGTTTTTGGTTGTAACATGACAAAATGTGGAAAATTTTAAGGGTTATGAATACTTTTTCAAGGCACTGTACATCTAATGTAAAGAAATTAAATGTGTACTGTAATAATAATTGATGTGAAGAGGTCAAGGTGCAGAAAGTAGAAGATTAGGGCAAGTATTTGGAATAAATAAAAAAAAAGTACACATACCCCACCTCCATTCACAATCCATTTGTCACTCTACACCTGTCTTGCACCTCTGTCTCAGTACCAAGGTTGCCAACTGTCAGTAAATTCACAGACAGTTTGTAAAATCCTTGACTTTTACATCTGTCGGTGAATGTCCATTACGGACATGCAGTCTGCAGTCTCCCTTGGAGCGCGCATGCTCTATTCCAGACCTGCGCATGCTCTGAAACGCATTGTGTTTCTGCCATTCATTCGATCCAGCTGACGTCACACGCTGTTCCATGAGCACACAGTCGCCATCTCCATTCATGGATACAGCCGGCTTCCTCTCCGGTACCTTGCGGCTTTCATAGCCAGGATTTGGGACTTCTCTGGACACAACAATAGACCCTGGACTATACACCTGACATGGCATTGATCCCACTTCATATGAGCATCTCTTAATTTACCTTTATGTAAGTGTTGGCTACATATTTATGTCACTATATTAAACAGTTTACTCAGAGGCGCTTTTCTATTTGTTTTTTTATATATGGTTCAGCAGGAACTGGCCGGAACCCGAACCGTGTGTGTGGGCAGGCTGAATGTACCAAGTTGATCGATCAACTTGGATACAACCAGCCAGCCGGACTCACTTGCGATTATCGCTAATGGCTGCTATAGCCACTAGCAATAATTGTCTTTTTACCGGCGGGGATGGCTTCCAACGCCCCCCCTCCCACCACGGGGAGCAGACAATTGCTCGGCAGGAGGGATTCGCCTGTTAGCACTGTCTGTGTCGATGGGGGAACAATGCAAATTTCTCCGCAGGAAAGAAATGTGCACTTTCTATGGCCTGCCTTAATGTCAACTATGTCAAGGTAAACCACTAGAAAACTGTTACCAGAACTGAGAAACAGTGAGCAGTTACCTTTCCGGAGGAGGATTATCTGTCAGGCTGCTGTGTCTTCTCTGCATTGTCCTCAGGACCTTAAAACAATACATTAAGGTGTATTGTCTATAGTAAAAGGGAAGCAGTAGGTGAAATTCTTGCTTGTAGAATTAGAAAACATGAGTGGTCTTCAGGTAGGTGAGACTGTAGTTTGCGTTTTGGGGTCAAAGTAGCAGAACCTCTTCAGAGATGACCATCCAACTTTCTGGACATAACTAAAAAAGAAAAAAAAATGTAACTATAGCATGATATACAGAGTTGGACAAATTACACCCTTCTTTGAAGACCAGCATTGTGGGGGTTAAAATGTGTTTTGGTGGCTTTACTATTATAATACATCCATTTATATCATTAAACAACTCTGTTCTGTTTTGCTCAGTTGCAATGTTTTCTACAACACTGTATTGCCAGTACAGTCTTCTGGGCTATATGTTTCTTCTTTACTTGTCCCATTGGACTTGATGAATGAACTTTGATAAAGTATACCGCACACTGTACGAGTCAATTCCAAATTTATAAGGTGTTTTGTAGAGATGCCGTCATATCTACTATCTCTCAGAAAAAGTAGGGGGATGGGTGTTTTTTTCTTTTTTTTTCCTTTTAAACATTTAACCACTTAAGCCCCGGACCATTTTGGCTGGTTAAAGACCAGGCCACTTTTTGCGATTCGGCACTGCGTCGCTTTAACTGACAATTGCGTGGTCGTGCGACGTGACTCCCAAACAAAATTGACGTCCTTTTTTTCCCACAAATAGAGCTTTCTTTTGGTGGTATTTGATCACCTCTGCGGTTCTTATTTTTTGCGCTATAAACAAAAATACAGTGACAATTTTGAAAAAAATTCAATATTTTTTACTTTTTGCTATAATAAATTTCCCCAAAAAATATATAAAAAAACTTTTTTTTTCCTCAGTTTAGGCCGATACGTATTCTTCTACATGTGTTTGGTAAAAAAAAAAAATCGCAATCAGTGTTTATTGATTTTACATGCTGATCTGAAATTTTGAAACAGAGGCAAAGGTTCACTTTAAGTGTAATTAAACCCCAAAAGAAAAATGTAATATATTTCAACTTATCACTCCTGTGATATGATGCCTGCACTAGTTTTTTAAAAAAAAGGAGAATTACAGCCAAAGCCACCCCCTCCTGCCCTCTCCAGCAAGCACTGGAGGGGACAGCAGAGAGCAGCTGACTGAAAGTACCGGGTCTCTGCTCAGAGCAGGGGGGAGAACTGAGTGATCAGTGGTGTTTGATCCCTCAGTTCTCACTGCAGAGCCAGCATCAGAACAATGCTGCATCCACCAAGCTGAGTATAAGTGTTTTTGTTTTTTTAGAAACCCATAATTTTCTTTTAAGATTTTTCCTTTTTGTCACCTGGTGATCTGTTCACACACTTCCTGTATTGGGTGGCTACACTCTATAGAGTAGCAGCATAGCCACCCTTGCATCGCAGCACTGTCAAATTGTGGACACTGTAGCTTCAGATGGACTTTACAAAAGTGACTTACAAGCCTAACTCCAGCTACCACTTTATAAGCAGTTACAACAACCTTTTGTTCCTTTTGGGATAAAGGTTTTACATAAATAAATACAATCTGACCACTGTAGGCACCCCTGCTAGTGTTAAAATGGAACTAAACCATCCTATCTATTTCAGCCAAGGAAGCTGCCATCTTAGCTTCTGTTTGATTTGCAACTGCCATGATGCTGCACATGTGATCAGTTATGACACCAGACATTTGATGGTTTAACAGTTTGGTTGAGAGCACAAGCAGATGTGACAGTTAGTATTCCCGGCATGCCAGGAAATTAACAGTTTTTTGAACAGGCTTACCTATAGGGTACTGTAAATATCTCCTAAACGTGCCCCATTTAGGACATATTTACCTTGTAGTGCGCTAATGTCATTGGCACGTGCGCTGTGAAAAAAAATGCCCTCCGTGACGTTTCTTCCTGAGCGAATGCTGTGACTGGCAGCTCCGGCGCACATGCGTGGAAGTGACGTTACGCAGCTCCCGGCCAGTCACAGAGCCGGAGACCGCTGCACCCCGGAAGGAAAAGGGGCTAAGATGGATAAGGCCACCAGTGGGGACAGCGCAGGCTTTGTTTGCAGGTAAGTGCCACATAATGGGCTAGTATGCGATGCATACTAGCCCATTATGCTTTTACTTTGCAAGGAACAAAAGAGGAAGTAAAATCCATCAGGGGTTACTTCCTCTTTAAATCGATGGGTTTAGTTCCGCTTTAATGTCTCAACCCTCTAACTGCCACTTTGTCTAGACAGCTTGTTCTTTTAAAGGAAGTTTAAAAATAACAGACTGGACACCCGGATCACCAGGTGAAAGAAAAGAAAACTACTGTATATGTAAACCGAACTGCTGAAAGTGAAGGCTGTTGGGGAAAGGTGGGTACAGGAGCACAGAATTCTGACACTCCAACACTGCTACTACAGCTGTTATGATGACTGTCCAGTGTTTCCTACTGTCAGACTACACTGCAGTAAACTAGAGGGGTTCAGTGATACATGCACGGGCAGACTGCTATTCATTCTATAATTATTATGAAGAATATTCAATGTATACCAATATTAAAAACTGCTATAAATCAGATCAGGGCTGTACATATGGGGTGCATTGATACATACACCATTCAACCATAACATTATGACCACCCACCTAATATTGAGTAGGTCCCCCTTTTGCCCCCAAAACAGCCCTGACCCATCGAGGCATGAACTCCACTAGACCTCTGAAGGTATGCTGTGGTATTTGACACCAAGCCATCAGTAGCAGATCCTTTAGGTCCTGTACGTTGGGAGGTGGGACCTCCATGAGACTCTTTTTTCCAGCACATCTCACAGATGCTCCATGGACTGAGATCTGGGGAAATTGGAGGCCAATTCAAAACCTTGAACTTGTTTTGTGTTTGTGTTCCTCAAACCAACCATTATTGCAGTGTGCATTATCATACTAAAAGAGGCCACCGCTAGCAGGGAATACCGTTTCCATGAAGGTGTGTACTTGGTCACCAATAATATTAAAGTAGGTGGTGTGTGTCAAATAATATTTACATGAATGGCAGGACCCAAGGTTTCCCAGCAGAACATTGCCCAAAGCATCACTGGCTTGCATTCTTCCCATAGTGCATCCTGGTGCCATCTCTTCCCCAGGTAAGTGACACGCACACACCCGGCCCTCCACATCATGTAAAAGAAACCATGATTCCTCAGACCAGACCACCTTCTTCTATTGCTCTGTGGTCCAGTTCTGTTGCTCATGTGCCCATTGTAGGTGCTTTTCACCATGCACACGGGTCAGTATGGGCACAACGACCGGTCTGCAGCTACGCAGCCCCTTACACATCAAACTGTGATGCCCATTTTTTTCTGCTTTCAACACACATCTTCATGGACAGCATGTTCACTTGCTGCCTAATATATCCCACCCACTTTCAGATGCCATAGTAATGAGATAATTATTATTATTTACTTTTCCTGTCATAATGGTATTACTGTATGGTAAAATGGACACACTGCCCTGGAGACATTGCATCCTAATATTTTATATGACAGTAAATCAGACCAGGGCTGTACATGCAAGTGTGTAATGACACATACATGGGCAGACTGCTATGCATTATTTGGACTGCCCAGTCTACCTCATTGGTGGTTTATTTACTAAAACTGGAGAGTGCAAAATTTGGTGCAGCCGTGTATGGTAGCCAATCAGCTTCCAGTTTTTTTTTGTCAAAGCTTAAGTTTCCATTCACACCTAGGCGTTTCGAATCGTGGGCGGAATTGCCGTGATTCCAAATCGCGGTGAAACGTGGGACGTGTTTGCAAAGCCATTACTTCTTGAAAACAACAGATTCGCTGTGCGATTTTGTAGCGAGACAAAATTGCAGCAAAATGACACAAACAAAATCACCAGATGCGTGTCTTTGGGTGATACGAGTCCCACGATTCTGTTTGCCCGATTTTGCCACGAAAAGCGATTAGGGTGCCATTAAGAAGTAATGCCATCGCAAACGCATCCCGCGTTTTACTGCGAATTGGACTGCGGCGATTCCAAACGCTTAGGTGTGAATGGAGCCTTACTGAACAAGCTGATGTTAGAAGCCGATTGGCTACCATGCACAGCCTCACCAGATTTTGCACGCTCCAGTTTTAGTAAATCTCCCCCCATTGTGTTCTAACACTGAGCAGAGCTGTACATGTAGGGTGACACATACCTGGGCATTATTCTATGTTATGTAGCCTGCCCAGTGCCCCCACTGCTATAATAATACTAGGCTGTACAGGGACTTCCATACACAGTCCAGTGTCTCCCATCGTCATACAATAGAGCAGAGCCTCCTGTCACTCTCACCTTTTCTCTGGCCGCACCTCACGGATGACACCGCCCACTGCCGAGCCGGCGAATGACTTCCGGTTCATTGGTGGAGTGGCGTGGGGAAGGAAGCACCTGTTACCATGGAGACGGCTCCTGCACAGGAAGTGTACTGTGCCCTCCATGGAGTTCCGGGGCAGACCGCTGCAAACAACAAATGGTCCCGTGACTGCAGATGAGATGAGGATGTTGTACGCAGTGTGAGCCGGAGTGTAGAATAGAGGCATCGTCCCCCTCCTGACATGTCCTATGTGTTCCTCCATGACTATGGTCTGTAGATACACTTCCCCCGTCCCCTGATACGTGCACATTGCCTGGACTCTGCTACTGGAATGGTCAACCTACTGTCTATGGTGTGGAGGAAGATCTTACGGAAGAGATGGGTTCTGGGGGTTGTCTTTGGACTGTCTCTCATTTATTTTCTCACCAGCACCTTCAAGCAGGTGGGTGGGGATTGTATTATGACAGCTCCACTCAAAGCTGACATTTCATTCCTGACTGATCACTGCTTACTATTTCTATATACTCCATGTTCCCATCGCACACACGTTCCTGGAGAAAGATCTAGATCAGGAGCCCCCAAAGGGCCAGTTTTCTGTGCTTCTGGCTTTAGTGGGGCCGGTCCATGGCCAGTAGGGGTAGAAAATGTCTTAGCTTTGGTATTAGGGGAAATTTTAGTGCCCCATCGTTGGTGTCAGTGGGAAGAATAGTCCCCCATCGTTAATGACAGTGGGAAGAATAGTGCCCCATCTTTGGTGTCAGTGGGAAAAATAGTGTCCCGTCGTTGGTTGGTGTCAGTGGGAAGAATAGTGTCCCATCGTTGGTGTCAGTGGGAAGAATAGTGCCCCATCGTTGGTGTCAGTGGAAAAAATAGTGTCCCATCGTTGGTGTCAGTGGGAAGAATAGTGTCCCATCGTTGGTGTCAGTGGGAAGAATAGTGTCCCATCAATGGTGTCAGTGGGAAGAATAGTTCCCCATTGTTGGTGTCAGTGGGAAGAATAGTCACCCATTGTTGGTGTCAGTGGGAAGAATAGTCACCCATTGTTGGTGTCAGTGGGAAGAATAGTCCCCCATTGTTGGTGTCAGTGGGAAGAATAGTCCCCCATTGTTGGTGTCAGTGGGAAGAATAGTGTCCCATCATTGGTGTCAGTGGGAAGAATAGTGTCCCGTCATTGGTGTCTGTGGGAAGAATAGTGTCCCATCATTGGTGTCAGTGGGAAGAATAGTGTCCCATCATTGGTGTCAGTGGGAAGAATAGTGTCCCATCGTTGGTGTCAGTGGGAAGAATAGTGTCCCGTCGTTGGTGTCTGTGGGAAGAATAGTGTCCCGTCGTTGGTGTCTGTGGGAAGAATAGTGTGACGTCGTTGGTGCTGTGGGAAGAATAGTGTCCTGTTGTTGGTGTCTGTGGGAAGAATAGTGTCCCGTCGTTGGTGTCAGTGGGAAGAATAATGTCCCGTTGTTGGTGTCAGTGGGAAGATTAATGTCCCGTCGTTGGTGTCTGTGGGAAGAATAATGTCCCGTCGTTGGTGTCTGTGGGAAGAATAGTGTCCCGTCGTTGGTGTCTGTGGGAAGAATAGTGTCCCGTCATTGGTGTCTGTGGGAAGAATAATGTCCCGTCGTTGGTGTCAGTGGGAAGAATAATGTCCCGTTGTTGGTGTCTGTGGGAAGAATAGTGTCCCGTCGTTGGGGTCTGTGGCAAGAATAGTGTCCCGTCGTTGGCGTCTGTGGCAAGAATAGTGTCCCGTCGTTGGTGTCTGTGGCAAGAATAGTGTCCCGTCGTTGGTGTCTGTGGCAAGAATAGTGTCCCTTCGTTGGTGTCTGTGGCAAGAATAATGTCCCGTCGTTGGTGTCAGTGGGAAGAATAATGTCCCGTCGTTGGTGTCTGTGGCAAGAATAGTGTCCCTTCGTTGGTGTCTGTGGCAAGAATAATGTCCCGTCGTTGGTGTCAGTGGGAAGAATAATGTCCCGTCGTTGGTGTCAGTGGGAGGAATAATGTCCCGTCGTTGGTGTCAGTGGGAGGAATAATGTCCCGTCGTTGGTGTCAGTGGGAGGAATAATGTCCCGTCGTTGGTGTCAGTGGGAGGAATAATGTCCCGTCGTTGGTGTCAGTGGGAGGAATAATGTCCCGTCGTTGGTGTCAGTGGGAGGAATAATGTCCCGTCGTTGGTGTCAGTGGGAGGAATAATGTCCCGTCGTTGGTGTCAGTGGGAGGAATAATGTCCCGTCGTTGGTGTCAGTGGGAGGAATAATGTCCCGTCGTTGGTGTCAGTGGGAGGAATAATGTCCCGTCGTTGGTGTCTGTGGGAAGAATAGTGTCCCGTCGTTGGTGTCTGTGGGAAGAATAGTGTCCCGTCGTTGGTGTCTGTGGGAAGAATAGTGTCCCGTCGTTGGTGTCTGTGGGAAGAATAGTGTCCCGTCGTTGGTGTCTGTGGGAAGAATAGTGTCCGTCGTTGGTGTCTGTGGGAAGAATAGTGTCCCGTCGTTGGTGTCTGTGGGAAGAATAGTGTCCCGTCGTTGGTGTCTGTGGGAAGAATAGTGTCCCGTCGTTGGGGTCTATGGCAAGAATAGTGTCCCGTCGTTGGCGTCTGTGGCAAGAATAGTGTCCCGTCGTTGGCGTCTGTGGCAAGAATAGTGTCCCGTCGTTGGTGTCTGTGGCAAGAATAGTGTCCCTTCGTTGGTGTCTGTGGCAAGAATAATGTCCCGTCGTTGGTGTCAGTGGGAAGAATAATGTCCCGTCGTTGGTGTCAGTGGGAAGAATAATGTCCCGTCGTTGGTGTCAGTGGGAGGAATAATGTCCCGTCGTTGGTGTCAGTGGGAGGAATAATGTCCCGTCGTTGGTGTCAGTGGGAGGAATAATGTCCCGTCGTTGGTGTCAGTGGGAGGAATAATGTCCCGTCGTTGGTGTCAGTGGGAGGAATAATGTCCCGTCGTTGGTGTCAGTGGGAGGAATAATGTCCCGTCGTTGGTGTCAGTGGGAGGAATAATGTCCCGTCGTTGGTGTCAGTGGGAGGAATAATGTCCCGTCGTTGGTGTCAGTGGGAGGAATAATGTCCCGTCGTTGGTGTCTGTGGGAAGAATAGCGTCCCGTCGGTGGTGTCAGTGGGAAAAATAGGTTCCCATCGGTGGTGTCACCGTAAGTTTAGGAGATAATCACTGTACCTACAGGTAAGCCTTATAGGCTTACCTGTAGGTACAACTTAAAAAAATGTCTTTACTACCAATTTAAGTCTTGCTAGATCACTTCAGGTTTTCGACTTTTGCAGGTATAACTATGTAAAACATAAAAAATAAGTGTCTATACTGTTTAAAATCCAGTAATGCACTGTTTCACCCTGTTCTGCACATGCTCAGTTGCTCTCCATTTTGTAGCATTGTGCCGAAAATCAGAGCCACTAGAGTCTGATCTGCTGACAGCCTAAAGATTTACTGCTGTTTAGGGGCTCTGGTCTTTAGCGAAATGACAGCCTCCAGCAAGAAGAGACAGGAGCAATGGAGGCAATTTACAGCACACACTAATTGTGGTAGCATAATTAATAAAGGGGTTGTAAAGGCAGAAGTTTTTTTTTATCTTTATGCATTAAGATAAAAAAGCCTTCTTAGTGTAGCAACGCCCCTAACACTTGCCCTCCCTGACCAGCGATGTCCACGAGTATTTCAGCCATCCGAGATTCTCCTTCCTGATTGGCTGAGACACAGCAGCGGCATCATTGGCTCCCACTGCTGTCAATCAAAGTCAGCTTGCCAATCAGGGGAGAAAGGGGGCAGCGCCGGGTCGGGGCTCTGTGTCTAAATGGACACGGGGGGAGCTGTGACTCGGCTCGGGTGCCCCCATAGCAAGCTGCTTGCTGTGGGGGAACTGAACAGGAGGGAGGGGCCAGGATCATAGAAGAGGGACCTGAGAAGAGGAGGATCCGGGCTGCTCTGTACAAATCCACTGCAACAGAGCAGGTAAGTATACCATGTTTGTTATTTTTATAGGAAAAAAAAACAAGACATTACGATCATTTTAATGTAAACTGTATGTTCCTTGCTAAAGAACGTTATTATTTTATCAAGTTGTTATGGGTAACATTCAGTTGTAATTGAACAATAAACCAAGTTTCTTTGTCAGAGACCGGACCATACTGTGTGCTAAAGACACAGATGAGCCTTTTTTAACCTTCCTTCTGTAAGTGTATTACTTGTTGAACAAATACATTTTATCTAACATATTGCACTTAGGTGGCGCTTCCTGTTTTGTTCCCTTGTCTCCCTACTTGCAGAGCCGGCTTTTCTCTGAGGATAGCTGCCGCCTACCACCTTCCCTCTTTAGGACTTGTTTATTATATCATCATATGGACTTATAAACTGTGACTGTTATCAGACACATATATCGCCTGTTGTACTCATATAGGTACACAAGTCTTTGCGCTAACAGTTTTCTTTTCTTCCTGTACATTAGTTTCTTTGTCATTGCTCTCCTTTTTGTTTTTTTAACACCATTCTTCTACATGTTACATTGGCCTGACTGCTGGCAGTTCCTGCTGCATTGGCGTAGAGATGATGGCGTCTTGTTTAACTCTCCCCTAGGTTTCTCAGAATGAGCAGTTCATAGGGGGAGGTGGACCATCTACTGATATGGCATGTAATTACACATGAGCGCAGTCCAATAAAAAAACAACAATAAACAGAAACATTACAATATAAACCCCTGTTTTTACCATGATGCAATCCCCTACAAAAAGTCACCAAAACCCTTTTTATCCCTTAAAGGGGTTACATCCATCTTTAATTGTATCTCTGGCCCCATCATCTGTTTTCTTGTCAAGATGTCCCTTAACAATGACGTCATGATCAGATATGTACAGTCAGGTCCATAAATATTGTGACATCGACACAATTCTAATCTTTTTGGCTCTATACACCACCACAATGGATTTGAAATTAAACGAACAAGATGTGCTTTAACTGCAGACTTTTAGCCTTAATTTGAGGGTATTTACATCCAAATCAGGTGAATGGTGTAGGAATTACAACAGTTTGTATATGTGCCTCACACTTTTTAAGGGACCAAAAGTAATGGGACAGATTAACAATCATAAATCAAACTTTCACTTTTTAATACTTGGTTGCAAATCCTTTGCAGTCAATTACAGCCTGAAGTGTGGAATGCATAGACATCACCAGATGCTGGGTTTCATCCCTGGTGATGCTCTGCCAGGCCTCTACTGCAACTGTCTTCAGTTCCTGCTTGTTCTTGGGGCATTTTCCCTTCAGTTTTGTCTTCAGCAAGTGAAATGCATGCTCAATCGGATTCAGGTCAGGTGATTGACTTGGCCATTGTATAACATTCCACTTCTTTCCCTTTAAAAAAAACTCTTTGGTTGCTTTCGCAGTATGCTTCGGGTCATTGACCATCTGCACTGTGAGGCGCCGTCCAATGAGTTCTGAAGCATTTGGCTGAATATGAGCAGATAATATTGCCCGAAACACTTCAGAATTCATCCTGCTGCTTTTGTCAGCAGTCACATCATCAATAAATACAAGAGAACCAGTTCCATTGGCAGCCATACATGCCCATGCCATGACACTAGCACCACCATGCTTCACTGATGAGGTGGTATGCTTTGGATCATGAACAGTTCCTTTCCTTCTCCATACTCTTCTCTTCCCATCACTCTGGTACAAGTTGATCTTGGTCTCATCTGTCCATAGGATGTTGTTCCAGAACTGTGAAGGCTTTTTTAGATGTTGTTTGGCAAACTCTAATCTGGCCTTCCTGTTTTTGAGGCTCACCAATGGTTTACATCTTGTGGTGAACCCTCTGTATTCACTCTGGTGAAGTCTTCTCTTGATTGTTGACTTTGACACACATGCACCTACCTCCTGGAGAGTGTTCTTGATCTGGCCACTTGTTGTGAAGGGTGTTTTCTTCACCAGGGAAAGAATTCTTCGGTCATCCACCACAGTTGTTTTCCGTGGTCTTCCGGGTCTTTTGATGTTGCTGAGCTCACCGGTGCGTTCTTTCTTTTTAAGGATGTTCCAAACAGTTGATTTGGCCACACCTAATGTTTTTGCTATCTCTCTGATGGGTTTGTTTTGTTTTTTTAAGCCTAATGATGGCTTGCTTCACTGATAGTGACAGCTCTTTGGATCTCATATTGAGAGTTGACAGCAACAGATTCCAAATGCAAATGGTACACTTGAAATGAACTCTGGACCTTTTATCTGCTCCTTGTAAATGGGATAATGAGGGAATAACACAAACCTGGCCATGGAACAGCTGAGCAGCCAATTGTCCCATTACCTTTGGTCCCTTTTAAAAAGTGGGAGGCACATATACAAACTGTTGTAATTCCTACACCATTCACCTGATTTGGATGTAAATACCCTCAAATTAAAGCTGAAAGTCTGCAGTTAAAGCACATCTTGTTCATCAAATCCATTGTGGTGTTGTATAGAGCCAAAAAGATTAGAATTGTGTCGATGTCCCAATATTTATGGACCTGAGTGTATATACAGCAGTCAGTGTGAATAACCCTACACATCCATCCTGAGCTGCAGCAAGATAATCTAATGTCATTCTGTGTTACAATACCTCTTTCCTAAGCTGAGCTAATTCCTCATTCAATATACCTATATCAGTGGCGGTAAAGTTAAATATCTTATCTAAGATTCTTATGTAATTATTTTATTGGTGATCAAGGGTATGGCACGCTTGCTGTATATATTAGGGGTTCCATTACCTCTTTCATTACTTCTCCTGTAAAGTAGGTACCCCCGCCACTCTCGGTAGTTTCAGGCGCTCGATATCTGCAAACTACTTTACTCTTTTCTTTGCTGTAGTTTTTGCATTGGCCTTAGCCTAACCGGAGAACATGTCAACGCAAACTAAAACATACTACTAGGTGTCTATCCTAGGCATCTGAGTGTAGTCCATTTGAATACTTTGAAAAGGGAAATCTGTCTTAGGAATCATCTTTTGGGGAACCTGGACAGGCCTTCCTACTATTTTTACAGAGCACAAGTGAGGCATGAACAGCAAATCTGCTAAATCCAGGTGCTATCCAATAAGGTGCCACTAATATCTTTTTGTGAGGTGACTGATGTCTTGTGCCAGTTATTCTAAAACTGGGTATAAATGCCTGGGTAGGCACCACATGTTCTCAGTGCTCCACAGGACCTGCTCATTTTGAATAATTTTATCTTTTTCTTCCTCAGGCGCTTGGTTCTGCAACTGAATTAAAGTGGAACTTCACCCAAAAGGGGAACTTCTGCTTTTCTCTACTCCCCCCCCCCCCCCCTCAATTTTGGAATCACTTTTTTTTTTTTTGGGGGGGGGACCTGATTTTGACAGGTACCTGCTCCTACTATGAGTAAGCACTAACATTATAGTGTGAAAGGCGTCAGTTGATTCCTTGCCTTGCTGTGACCTGTAGTGCACCTGTCTGTTTTTACAATAAAAGGCAACCGTAAAAGATTTTTCTGGAGTGCGGCTGTCCATTTTTATTCATCTTTTGTTTTTTACCTGTTCCTACTTCCGGTCAGATCACCACGGTGGACGTTTGCACCACCCCCACCTTTCAGCCTTCTTAAAGTGGAAGTAAACCCTCCTATCGTTTTCAGCCAAGGAAGCTGCCATCTTGACCTCTGTTTAATCTTCAACTGCCATGATGCTGCACATGTGATCAGTTATGACACCAGCCATTGGATGGTTTGACAGTTTGCTTGAGAGCACAACCAATGTGGCAGTTAGCATTTCCGGCATACCGGGAATTTAACAGTTTTTTTTTTAAACTGTGAAATCAATAGGTTTACTTCCACTTTAAGGGACGTTAAGGTCCCAGGAGACTGCGGGCGGGGGGGGGGGGGACATTCATGGGGCCTCAGCATTGCTTATGCAGTGGGCAGCTGGCTTTAAAGCCGCAAGGCGTTACAGTTGGCTGCCCACAGTTAAGATTCTGGTGCCTAGACCTGAAGACCAGCAAAGAGTGGGTCGGGTGAGGACATTGCTGGATCCTGGGACAGGTACAGTGAGGGGGGAAAAGGTATTTGATCCTCTGCTGATTTTGTATGTTTTCCCACTGACAAAGAAATGATCAGTCTAATATTTTAATGGTAAATTTATTTTAACAGTTAGAGACAGAATAACAACAAAAAAAATCCAGAAAAATGCATTTCAAAAAAGTTATAAATTGATTTGCATTTTATTGAGTGAAATAAGTATTTGACCAGAGGGGGTTAGCTCTTGCAGGGAGGAGCCGCGAAAGCCGCCGTGGGACCCCAGAAGAGGACGTTCGGGGCCACTCTGCGCAAAACGAGCTGCACAGTGGAGGTAAGTATGATATGTTTGTTGTGTTTTTTTGTTTTTGTTTTTTAAAACCACAAACCTTTACTATCACTTTAAAACCTCTGTGATGTACAATATTGGCCAATTCATCGTTTCTATGCTGTTGCATATAATCTAGTTCTTGTGTTATCGATGGACCTCCTAAAGGCAAAAACGGGCAGGGTGGGGGGTCCTCATCTACAGCATCCTATATATACATGATACATTTGAGTATTGCTTATATGAAACCCTTCCGTCAGGGCAGTTTAATTTGCTAAATTAGCCATGTGCAAGCTATTCTACATGTTCCTTCACTGCACAATGAAGGGCCATAATCATGCAGAACATTGAGCCGGCAAATTAAAAGTTCCTTCATATTTTAAAGAAGTGGTACTTTTTTGTCCACACTACCCATTCCCATGCTCAGGCTGGGCATTTTCTGAAAGTCCCTTACTTAAGTCAATGCCCATAACGACTTGCCAGTATTTTCTGCTTGTGCCTATATACCCTTCTGCCTCTAGTACAAATAGTACAGCAGATCTGCAAATTTTCAAGTGTAGGTTCCACTTATTCATGCAGATAAAGGGGTTTAGGACAATTGGACAAAGCACTTGCTCAACAGATCCTCCTCGTCTCTTCGTGTGTTTTTTATTCTGACCCTACCATGTACCTCTGACCCAGGCAGACCCTTAGGGCCAACGCAAGGGAATGCAGAAGTCTATCCCTGTTCCAGCCTGTGAAGGAGGACACAAACACATTCTCACTCACACACATACATTACCCAACCAGGAAGGTCAGAGAGTGAGCCTGGTTTACTTGGGGACCAACTGGTAGGCCACAAAGGAAAGGCAGAAGTTTTTAAGCAAGCCTAAAAATAGCTTTCATGGACAGCATTTAGCGGTCTGCATTCCCAATTCTCCTGATCAAGGCACGGCTCCTTCTGGCTTGTCAAAATGTTGTAGATATTTCTGGTTGAGACACTGAAAATATAACAACTATGCAATTGCATGAGAACAAATAAACAGAAAAAAAAAATAATAAGCTCTGCCAAATGATCTGTTGTGCTCCTATTTATTTTTTACTAAAGATAAGCAAGGGGCATTGTGAGATGTTATTAAGAACTAGCAAATAGGTTAATATTATATTTCAGAAGTCAGCAGCTATCTCTCTAAATGTTGTGAATCTAAAAGCAGTGTTAAACCCAAAAGCAAACATTTATTGTATTGCAGCTTACCAATTCTTAGATGTGATGTCTGCATTTGTTTTCACAGAGTGTGTTCCTGTGCAGCTTGTAATGTGAACCAGCCCTAAACAGGTACACCTTTTCTTGTTCATTAACAGCCCTAGTAATCTGGTCTGCTGCATCCAGGGCAGCCATCAGAAATTTTGGGTCCCCTTACACAGCTTCAGGCCTGGGCCCCCCAGGGCCTGACCACCAACATTCCCCAGGGCCCGCCCACTGGCCGTCCCACTGAGTCTTTCGGTGCACCCATTTTTATTTTAACGCTATCCCCACCTCTGCCCATGATGCTCATCCATCCCTCTCCACAATGTATCCCCACCTCCGCCCAGCATCATCCATCCCTCTCCAATATATCCCCACCTCCGCCCAGCACTATCATCCCTCTCCATAATATATCCCCACCTCCGCTCAGCATCATCCATCCCTCTCCATAATATATACCCACCTCGGCCCAGCATCAATCCATCCCTCTCCACAATATATCCCCACCTCCGCCCAGCACCGTCCATCCCTCTCCACAATATATCCCCACCTCCGCCCAGCACCATCCATTCCTCTCTACAATATATCCCCACCTTTGCCCAGCATCATCCATCCCTCTCTAGGATTCTGGGCGGGGAAGGGGATATATTGTGGAGAGGGATGGATGGTGCTGGGCGTGGATGGGGGATACATTGTGGAGACTGGAGGGATGGATGGTGCTGGGTGGGGATGAAGATGATTGAGTTGCAGTATGAAAATGGATGAGGAGGACTCTCCACAATGTAACTCTCATCTCCACCCAGAGTGATCCTCATCCATTTTCACACTGCAACTCAATCATGTCAGCTTGTCAGCCAAGAAGAAGGAGATTAAATAAAGTCCAAATCGACTACAGCACAGGGGCACAGCAGCACACGCTAACTTTTTTCGACTTGCCCTCCATGCTGCTCGTATCTATCTGCATGCACCTGATAGGGCTGGGTCCACGATCACCGCTGACCACACCCCCTGCCCGTGTCCCGGCCAATCATATTGCAAACTAACCTTGCAGCAGCCAGGGAAGGAAGAGAAGCGAGTGCTGGCCGCGATCACCTGCTGGGGGGGGGGGGGGGGGCACTAGTCAGAAAGGCAGCGAAGGCTCGCTTGGGCTTGCTGTATTATATGATAATACTTTTTTCCTATTCTCTATAGCGAGCGACGGGGCCCTGGCCAGGCGGGCCCCTTGGGACGTTCGGGCCCCTTACATGAGTACTGCCTGTACCCCCCTAAATGGTGGCCCTGGGCCTGCATCTAGCACATATATAGACATTGGGGTTCATTTACTAAAGGCAAATAGACTGCACACTTTGCAAGAGCAGTTTCTCCAGAGCTTAGTAAATGAGCAGAAGCTCTGCTGTCTTCCATCATCCAATCATGTGCAAGCAAAAATGCTGTGTTGTTTTTTTTTTTCCCCCTTGCACGTGATTGGTTACTCTTTTCAAAGGGAACCTTTGCCTCATTTACTAAGCTCTGGAGAGCAACTGCTCTTGTAAACTGCACAGTCTACTTGCCTTTCGAAAATCAACCCCTGTATGTATATCCTTGATGACTGAAAATTTCAGTCCCTGTGGGACCAAAGACGTACTGCTCAGAAACATTTTTTGTGACTTTAAAGAGGGGTTCCACCCGCGATTGAAAAAAAAAAAAAAGTCAGCAGCTACAAACACTGTAGCTGCTGACTTTTAATAAGGACACTTGCCTATCCTACTCGCCTGCAATGTCAGCCCCCCCCGAGGTCGATCCCTCGATCCTAGCAGCTCCCGGCGCCGCCATCCTCAGTAAGGGAAACAGGCAGTGAAGCCGTGCTGCTTCACTGCCCTTTTCCTACTGCGCATGCGCAAGTCTCGCATTGTTTTCTGAATGGGCGGCTTGCTCTCTGGGATACACACAGAAGGCAGCACGCCCCATTCACCAGAAAACAACGCGTGGAGGATGCGGAAGAAGACCAGCCGAGGATAAGGAAGAGGCAGATTAGGGACTTCCGCATAGCAACCGGTATTTCTAGTGAGTAAAATTTTTTTTCTTTTTTTTTTTTCAGGTTTTTTGTTATATTTTCTTTTTTCTTTTTTTTAGGGTGGAACTCCACTTTAATATCTCTTTAAAATGAAAGTTAAAAAACGTAGAATTGCGCTTGAATATGTTTAATTTGATCACTTGATTATCTCACTATAGATGATAGGAATTACTTGCCCTATGGTTTATTCTCTCCTTGCCATATGCAATTGGGCTTAATTAAAATTCTTGCCTGGCGTCTGTTATAGAGCAGCTGATTCTGTAGTGCATTCTGCAGAGTGCTCCCAAACTCCCAAGTGCAGCAATTTAGATGTGCTTTACTATTTATCCTTCTGTTTTCTACATAGAGGTCAGAATAAAGCCTTTATCGGGAGACATTGAAAGAAATCGCTGGATATAACCAATACATTTCAACTGACATATACTTGGTTCCAACCATATACCTTGACTAGACATATTGTCTCACAGTTGCCCTGTGAATCATTCAGTGTGACAGTCCACTTCTGAGTGGAACACGCTCTAATATATACACTGAAATGCTCGTTTTGATGTAGGGTTTCAGAGAGACGAGATATACTCACCTAATCCCCTGATCGTTCCAGCGCAACACTGATTCCTTCGGCTCCTGCCCCCCCCCCCCCGCGATCCAGCAGCCTTGTGCGGTGGACTGTTCCTGATATCATCACACCCATAGACCGGCTCCGGACCTGAAGATGTTAGTAAAAATTAAGCACACATTTTATTAGTTGATTTTGGTGACATTTCCAGTTTGTAATAGGTTTCCTTTCTCCATGGTCCATGGTTAATATATTAGTCCCAAAACTTTTGAGATTCTGCAAAAAACTTGAGAGCAAACAGCAAATAAGTGAAGGCGTATGAGGTTTTAGATTACATGCATGCTGTTCATTCTGAGTTTATCTACTGTCCCTATACTTGCCCCCTATTCACGCATGGCATTATACTGACTCTCACTGCCAAATATTGCAACTTATTATTCTCACTGACAAATTAAGAGCTAAAATTCTGTATTCAGCCTATGTTAACAAGAATAGTAATTTTCTTTATATACAGAGATGGAAAACTAAGAAAGACAATTACTAAAACAAATCATTTTATATTGGAAGAGCCCCCGTGCCTCCCCTGGGACTTCTGGAAACCCAGGAGCAATAAAGGGCATGTTTGCTACATTCTGTTCAGATTCCTGACACCCGTCCAGTTCCCTGTGATGGACGCATGAGCTTCAGCAGATTTCTTCGTTCTCTGTGCTCCCTCTGTCCCAAGTGATCCAATTTACTTTTCAGACAAATATAAGTGTAGCGGGGTATTCCCCTTTAATGCAGAGAGATAAGAAGTTCCAGGTGAGAGGTGAGTCGGGAGGAAGTAAAGAGACATTACTGGAAGTGAAAGCAGAGGAGAGAAAGAGACTACATCTCCCAGTACATCTTGCAGCACCCAGGGTGCATTGCTCCAGAACAGAGACTGCTGGGGCAGACTTTATAAAGGGGAGGCAGAGTTTTGGTCGCTCTCTTTGGACACCCCTCTCCTAGCAAGAGGATGTCTGTGCTGAACTGCTGTGTGCACAAGGCCTGAAGCCCGGGCCGTGTGCTCCTTTCCAAAGAGCCCTCTGCCAGCCTAGCAGAGCCTTAGAGACATCTAATCCTCCTTGCTGCAGTACACCAGAAGGATTGAAGACTTGGATGTCGGTGGATTCCTGTTCTAGACGAATCGATGGAGGAAAGGGACTTGGACTTGTCCAGGTGGTGAGAGCTGTTTAAAGACAGATACTTTATCTTTACTATTCGTTGGGATTACAAAGTTGTTCTTCAAGTGCACCACCGAGAGATTGCTAGCGAATATTGTTTCACTGAACTTCCATTTAGATCAGTCAGGCCTGACTGCATAGGTAGACATTGCTGGGTGTTAGTCTACCCATGAGGGGAAGTAGCTGTAAAAGGGCAGCGCTAGAGTTGCATAGCAATACTTTATTATTCTGATTACTCTGTTTATCTTTATTACTGTTTATTGCAGGGATCTGCAACTTGTTATACTGTTGTTTATTACTTTCCCATTAGCCTCAGTAAAATATCTGGGTAAAGTACATTTGGTGTCAGTTCCGCTTACTTTAATAGGAGTTTTAAAGTATATTCTGTGTATGTTTGTTATAGGACTGCGTCACCAACAGTTGCGATCACGCGGTCCTATCTCTCTATCACCAGCTGTGCCACGGGAGGTTAGAGCCGATTGCCGGGGGTTGACAGCGGTGCACTGCAGGGCCCAAATCAATATCAGCGGCTCTCTTAACTGGGGGGAGCGCTACACGTGGGGGCTCGAGTCCGGGATCCTTGTACGTTGCACGCTGCAATCAAGCCGGTCAGAAGTACCAGCATGGACCCGCTGGCAATGTCACAGTGGTGCGCAGCGATTGGCGCCGATCCAACCGCGGCGGTAGTCATTGTACTCCTGGGGGAAAGATGGAAGGAAGAGGAGATAAAACAGCTCGTATTGTTACTGTCTCCGAGCCACAAAGCATGGGTGATGGATTTTAGGCCAGATCCAGTGATCTCGTTTACATACGCACTGGTAGAATGGAAAAACGAAATCCCAGAGCATTTTAAAAGTCAGAGTATACAAGCCATAGATAATCAGATCTATCACTTGATACATACGCTGCCAGTGAAGGAAGAATGGTTTCAGACACCAAAGCCATCACTCCCACAATTATCTCCACCACTATCCCCTAAAGCAGAAAAGCTTAAGGAACTATTAAGCCCGGGATCACCGCTGGCCGCTATAGGGCCTGAATTGTTGAATGCTCTAGGAGACCTTGTAATTAAGTGCCAGAAAAGCAGTACGGTGCATGTGGAGGCCGGTTACCAGAAGCTTAGCACCTTCTCAGGGAAGCTCCCCGTCCCTGCGGGGGAGGAAGATTTTGACACTTGGGTGGAACAGGCATTGCAGGCAGTAGAAGCATGGGAGGTGCCTGAGGCACAGAAGAGACAGCGAGTCTTAGAAAGTCTGAAAGGTGCCGCGGCAGAAGCGGTGAAGAGCTTCCGGTTTGGAAATGAAAACTGTACAGCTCAAGATTGCCTGGCCATGCTGCAGGAAGAGTTTGGTCAGCTGGAGAAGGTGTCAGAGATGATTTATCAAATTGAACACACTCTCCAGCAGCCGAATGAGAAACTGTCAGAATATGTTAGAAGGCTGAACAGGCAGTTATGCAAGATTGTACTGAAGAAGGGAATGCTGCCCAAAGATGCAGATGAAGCACGCATGAAGCAGATCATGAGGGGAGCGCGGCGCTCAGACCCGGTCTGGCTGCACCTGAAAACTTCAGGAGGAGGAATGTCACTAACCTACTCTGATCTAATAAAAATTATTAGGGACGAAGAGGCGCTGGAGGAAGATCAGCAGGTGGCCAAGGCGAATGTCACACCTGTACCAGTGTTGGTCCATTCGGTCAAGAGCCCAGAAAGAGATGCGGAGGTTGACACTCTGAAATCGCAAATGGCCCAAGTGTTGGAGATGCTGACCTCTTTGATGGAGAAAGATCAGAGAAGACGAGAGAAACCAAGCCCAAGAAAGGAGTTGTTCCCGAACACCTCAGCACCGGCCTCCCTACAGGACCGAGAAGAGGTGATTTGCTATAACTGCGGAGGGAGTGGCCACTTTGCTAACATATGCTCCAGCCCAAAGAAGAAGAGAACAGATAATTGCAAGCCGGCGGGAAACGCCAAAGGGCCCCGGTGAAGGAGTCAACCGGGTGCCCATCATCTTCAGTGCGCTCCAAACTAAAAAAAAAAGGCCAAGAATGGAGGAGACAAAACTCCTAGGAGGAGGTATAGTACACCCCCACCAAGATGTACCCCAGAGGGAGGGGGCAAGACCCCTCAGTGGAAGTACAGCACCCCAAAGAAGGAACATCCACCTAAAAGGAACAATAACATCCCTCAGCGGGTTTGTGCCCCCATTGAGAGGGAGAAAGTCAATGCATGCCAGGCTCAGGAAAAATTAAAGTCCAAAAGGAGCAGAGCAAGGGTCGAAAGCCAAAAAAAAGAGGTGACCCCAGTCCGGCCATACCCAAAGGAACTGGTGGGCCCGTCTCCTACTGTGCCCATTCAAGTGGAAGGAGTCTATACTAAAGCTCTTTTGGACACCGGAGCACAGGTGACTTTACTATACCGGGACTTCTATGATAGGCACTTGAGTCATCTGCCTATCCAGAAGATAGAAGAGCTGGAGATATGGGGACTTGGAACCCAGAGTTTCCCTTATGATGGGTACCTGCCCATAAAGATGACTTTCGACCCATCCGTGGCTGGGAAGGCTGAAGTGTTTGACACCCTGGCAGTTGTGTGTCCCCGGCCGCCTGGAGCCAGCAAGATTTCCCTGATCATTGGGACAAACACGGATCTAGTCAGGAGACTCCTGACCCCTCTAGTGAAAGAGAGAAACCATTCAGCCACCAAAATCCATCCCATGCTAAAGACAGCCTACCAACGACTGGTCTTAGAGCAGAAGACCCCGGGAGAGGGGATAGGGAAGGTGTGGAGACTTGGCAGAGAAGGAGTAGTGCTACAGCCCGGAGAAGTAACCTGTCTTAGGGCCACTGTGAAGCTTTCGTGGGAACAACCTGGCCCCTTTGTCATGCTGGAATCAGACCCAAGGGAAGAGTCCTCAGGCCTGGAAGTGATACCAGAAGTGATTCCGTTCAAGGCCCTGAAGAAGGCCCATGGCAGAGTTCTGGTGAGTGTTAGGAACACTACGGGAGGACCCATGGAGATCCCTGCCAGAGTGTTGCTTGGTCAGGTGAGCCCTGCTGCCCCGGGCACTTGGTCCGAAGTCAAGGGGACGGGTGACGGAGGAGATGTTTGGGAGAAACTGTCCGTGGAAAACCGGAACCTACCCAGGGCTTGGAAAGAAAGAGCCAAGGCCCAGCTGACCAGGTGGGAGAAGATCTTTTCCGAAGATGAATTCGATGTGGGGTGTGCAAGAAGTGCCACCCATCGGATCCGCCTCCAAGAAGATAAGCCCTTCCGAGAGAGGGTCAGGCGGGTCCCCCTAGCAGATCTGGAGGATCTGAGGGAACAACTTGTAGAACTAAAGAAGACTGGTGTGATCCGGGAGTCTAGAAGTCCCTATGCCTCCCCAATCGTGGTGGTCAGAAAGAAGAATGGGTCGTTGAGGCTTTGTATCGATTACAGGACTCTCAACAGGAGAACCATCCCTGACCAATACACCACGCCAAGGATAGAAGATGCCCTACAAAGTTTGTCTGGAGCCAAATGGTTCAGTGTGATGGACCTCAAGAGTGGGTACTATCAAATCCCTATGCACCCAGAAGACAGGGAGAAGACAGCCTTCATAACCCCGGTGGGATTCTTCGAATTCAATAGGATGCCTCAGGGTCTGTCTGGAGCTCCTGCTACCTTTCAACGCCTTATGGAGAAGACTGTTGGAGACATGAATCTTATAGAAGTCCTTGTGTACTTGGACGATGTCATTGTCTTTGGAAGAACATGAAGCCAGGTTGGAGAAAGTATTGAGAAGACTCAGCGAAGAGGGACTTAAGCTTTCCCCCGAGAAGTGTCGGTTCTACCAGTCTTCTGTGAACTATCTGGGGCACATAGTGTCTGAAGAAGGGGTGGCCACAGATCCTGAGAAGTTGGAAGCAGTCACTTCCTGGCCACGACCCACCACAGTAACAGAGCTCAGATCCTTCCTGGGGTTCTGCTCCTATTATAGGAGGTTTGTGGAGGGGTTTGCTCGGATTGCCCGCCCGTTGAATGAATTGCTAAAGGCAGAAGGGGAAGAGGATGACTCAGGGCCCAGGAGGCCTGGTGAGTCAGTTCAAGATCAGTGGAACCCAAGGTGTGAAGAGGCCTTTCATGCTCTGAAGAGGAGCTTAACCACTGCCCCAGTCCTGGCCTACGCCGACCCTACCAGACCTTATGAATTACATGTGGATGCCAGCCATGAGGGTCTAGGTGGTGTACTCTACCAAGAACATGAAGGACAACTGCGACCAGTGGCCTATGTGAGCAGGAGCCTGACCCCCTCAGAAAAGAATTACCCCACTCATAAGCTGGAATTCCTGGCCCTCAAATGGGCGGTAGTAGACAAGCTAAAAGACTACTTGTATGGGGCAGAGTTTACTGTGAAGACAGACAACAACCCCCTGACCTACCTCTTCACCACCGCGAAACTAGATGCCACCGGACACAGGTGGTTGGCCGCATTGTCTGGATTCAACTTCAGTCTGAAGTACAGACCAGGAGCCGGAAATAGGGATGCAGATGCCCTGTCCCGGAGGTCTCATGCCACGACAAATGACTGGGAAGATTGGACCCAAGTGGCACCGGACGGGGTGCGGGCCCTTTGTCAAGGGGCTGAATTCCAAGCCAGAGGAGGCTCCAGAGCAGAAGAAATAGGGGCTACCATGGTAGGAGTCCCCAAACACTATTGTGGGGTAACTCAACTGGAGGAAGACAACCTACCGAGACTGTCCAAGAAGGAGTTGAGGTGTGACCAATTGGAAGACCCCATGGGGAGATTGGTCCTCGAAGCCCTGGAGAATCAGGATCCCAACAAATTCCTACATCACCCCTCAAAGGAGGCTCGCCTGTTGAGGAAGGAATTGGACAGGCTACAGGTACATCAGGGAGTGGTCTACCGAAGGGGCCCCTCTGATGACTCAGAAGATAAGTGGCAGTTATTTCTTCCAGAGAAGCACCGAGAGACTGTACTAATTGCCCTGCATGACCATCATGGTCACCTAGGGGCAGAACGGACCTTCCAGCTTGTCAGAAATCGATTCTATTGGCCCTGCATGAGGGCAGAAGTAGAGGAGTATTGCCATTCCTGTGCACGATGCATTCAGAGAAAGACCCTACCCCATCAAGCTGCCCCAATGGGCCACTTACAGAGTCAAGGCCCAATGGATCTGGTATGCATTGACTTTCTCTGCCTCGAACCCGACCTGAGTGGATTGGGGAATGTTCTGGTAATAACCGACCATTTCACCCGCTATGCTCAAGCTTTCCCAACCAAAGACCAGAAGGCATCCACCGTGGCCAAGATACTTATGGAGAAGTATTTTGTCCATTACGGACTACCACAGAGACTCCACTCAGATCAAGGAAGGGACTTTGAGAGTCGGTTGATCCGAAGACTTTTGGATTCATTAGGAATAAAGAAGACCAGAACCACGCCTTACCACCCACAAGGAGATGCTCAGCCGGAGAGATTTAACCGGACCCTGCTCAACATGTTGGGAACCTTAGAAACAGAGAAGAAGCAACACTGGAGTCAGCACATATCAGCCCTAGTACATGCCTATAACTGTACCACAAGTGACGCCACTGGCTACTCCCCTTATCGACTTATGTTTGGGAGAGAAGCAAGGCTACCTGTGGACCTGGCCTTTGGCACTTCTATAGACAATACCTCAGCTACATCCCACAAGGGATACGTGGACAGACTTAGACGTAGCTTGCAGGTGGCCTATGAACAAGCCCAGGCGGCTTCGGATCAAAGGGGGGCCCGCAACAAGAGAAATTTTGATCTGAAGGTTCGAGTGCAAGATCTGCAGCCCGGGGACCGAGTACTGCTACGCAATCTGGGGGTCCCTGGAAAACACAAGCTTGCCAACAGGTGGAGATCTGAGCCCTATGTTGTCTGTAGGAAGTTGCCCGGTTTGCCTGTCTACAAACTAAAGCCAGAAGGAAAGGTGGGTCCACTGAAGACGTGGCATCGGAACCACCTGCTCCCACTTGCTGAGGCAGTCAGAATACCTCCCGTGAGAGACTCCCCTGAACCGGCCTCTATCCTGGATATTCCTAGGCCGAACACTCGGTCCCAGACCTCTCGAGCCAAAGATGGGGAGGCCTCCCAATTGAGTACAGAAGAAGGTGGAGAACTGGACTGGCTGTGGCCTCCCTCGACTCTGGGAACGTCCGCCATAGATCTCCCAAATGGAGGGGATACCCCAGATGCAACGCTGAATCCGGAGGCTACTGAATTCATACCCTTCAGTCCCTCAGCTGATTACTGGGAAGATGTTCCTGACACTTGCGCAGAGGAGGACTCTAGAGATTCCATACGTCAGTCGACTTCTGAATCAGAGGTTCCAGAACCAGCAATGTTACCTGAACTTACTCCTGAAGAAGAGCCTGTGGTGCCAGAGTCAAAAGCACCAAGAGAGCAGAGGGCTCGCAGAGTCATCAGGCCTCCCAAGAAACTAACTTACCCCCAAATGGGGACGAGCTCAGAGGACTCTGTTGTAACGGCTAGGAGAAGTGTTGAACAACCTGATCCTTCCACCGTCCATTTGGTGGAGGGCAACCCCAGCTCACTCTCTGGCACAGTTAGGCAGGCCACTCATGGTAGTGTGACCTGTGGGCAAGAGAGTTCCATCCCAAAGTTTTGGTGGGAATTCCCTATGCCAACATCATGCTCGACATTGTCCAAAATGGTAAACAGTATTTGTTGAAGTTTATCTTTGGGGACCAAAGAGTTCAAGTGGGGGGAGTGTGTAGCGGGGTATTCCCCTTTAATGCAGAGAGATAAGAAGTTCCAGGTGAGAGGTGAGTCGGGAGGAAGTAAAGAGACATTACTGGAAGTGAAAGCAGAGGAGAGAAAGAGACTACATCTCCCAGTACATCTTGCAGCACCCAGGGTGCATTGCTCCAGAACAGAGACTGCTGGGGCAGACTTTATAAAGGGGAGGCGGAGTTTTGGTCGCTCTCTTTGGACACCCCTCTCCTAGCAAGAGGATGTCTGTGCTGAACTGCTGTGCACACAAGGCCTGAAGCCCGGGCCGTGTGCTCCTTTCCAAAGAGCCCTCTGCCAGCCTAGCAGAGCCTTAGAGACATCTAATCCTCCTTGCTGCAGTACACCAGAAGGATTGAAGACTTGGATGTCGGTGGATTCCTGTTCCTAGACGAATCGATGGAGGAAAGGGACTTGGACTTGTCCAGGTGGTGAGAGCTGTTTAAAGACAGATACTTTATCTTTACTATTCGTTGGGATTACAAAGTTGTTCTTCAAGTGCACCACCGAGAGATTGCTAGCGAATATTGTTTCACTGAACTTCCATTTAGATCAGTCAGGCCTGACTGCATAGGTAGACATTGCTGGGTGTTAGTCTACCCATGAGGGGAAGTAGCTGTAAAAGGGCAGCGCTAGAGTTGCATAGCAATACTTTATTATTCTGATTACTCTGTTTATCTTTATTACTGTTTATTGCAGGGATCTGCAACTTGTTATACTGTTGTTTATTACTTGCCCATTAGCCTCAGTAAAATATCTGGGTAAAGTACATTTGGTGTCAGTTCCGCTTACTTTAATAGGAGTTTTAAAGTATATTCTGTGTATGTTTGTTATAGGACTGCGTCACCAACAGTTGCGATCACGCGGTCCTATCTCTCTATCACCAGCTGTGCCACGGGAGGTTAGAGCCGATTGCCGGGGGTTGACAGCGGTGCACTGCAGGGCCCAAATCAATATCAGCGGCTCTCTTAACTGGGGGTAGCGCTACATAAGTATTTGCAATATTAAAAATAGAGTTGCTCATTATAAGCATCCCCTGTATTCTTTTTGATGTGCAGTATTGCTTTAAAAGTTATTCTATTCCTCCCTCAGGAAGAAAGAACGGTGAGAGACCGAACACTTCTTGAGACAAGAGATGAAGAGCAAAGCATTCATTGGAAAATTCAGTTCAACCTGGGAAACAGCAGCCGGGTCAGAGATCAGTGTCGGAACTCTGTGCAAGGAAAACGACTTATTACAGATGACTTGGGTAAATCTAAACCTTCCTATCCTTTACAGCCACGGAAGCTGCCATCTTGGCCTCGGTTTGATCTGCAGCTGCCATGATGCTGCACATGTGATCAGCTATGACACCGGCCATTTGATGGCTTGACAGTTCGGTTGAGAGTAGGTGCGAAACAACTAATCAATTATGAAAATATTTGTCAACTATTTTCATAATTGATTAATCGGTCAGCCGATTAGTTGGCCTGCTTACAGAATGCATTATTTGTTTACATATCAGGAAATACAGTGCAGCACACATACATCTCAGTACACCATCCATACATGTCAGTAAATGTCTGAGAACTTGTGAATGTGTGAGGAGCAATGCCTCATGGGACATGTAGTCCTGGGCAGGAAGTGAGTGGTTTTAAAGGCAGAAGTTTTTTTTACTTTACTATAGGGGCACTCTATACTATAAAAGAAAAACGAATGCCCCTGCGCTTAAGAAATAACTGTGCGGCTGGTTAAAATTAGTATTCGCTAATCAAGCCACCAGCTGTACTGCCACTCTCCACAGGTCAGGGGAAACCCAAAAACAAACTCTAAAAGAAAAAAGAACAGAAGGCGCACCAGCGTAGCACATTACCTTTTGTGACACTTTAATATTGCAAGAAGTTAAAAGAGTAGTAAAGTTACATGTTTTTTCACCTTAATGCATCCTATGCATTAAGGTGAAAAAACATTCGACAATACCGCCCCCCCCCGAGCCCCCGTTTTTCTTACCTGGCCCCTCAAAAGTTCCACGCTCGTCCCCGTCATCCTCTTTGTTTTTCAGCCTGGCCGCCGATTGGCTACACTGCATGGATTGAAAGCAGCGCAGCCATTGGCTGGCGCTGCTGTCAATCACATCCAATGAAGCGGCGCGCGGGGGGCGGGGCCGAGTGATACAGTCGGCGGCTATGGCCGCCGCTGTATCACGGGAGCGCGCCCGCAATAACTCCACACCATGCGAGCTCACTCGCATTATGGTGTGGAGTCCTTGCGGGGAGGAGCCAAGACAGCCGCCGAGGGACCCCAGAAGACCAGGATCGGGGCCACTGTGTGCAAAACGAGCTGCACAGTGGAGGCAAGTATAACATGTTTGTTATTTTTAGGCAAAAAAAAGGGAAGCTTTAGTGCTCCTTTAAAAGCATACTCACAAACGAGTGATAAAATGAAGCAAATTGTATAAATCCACCATTAGTTCCATCCAGCAAGACTTGCTGGCCAGTGACAGTTGTGGGATGTAGAGTCCAAAGAAAACTGACGTGTTTCGAGGGGTGTCCCCTCTTCTTCAGAGCTCAGTGAATTTTTTTTGAAGGAAGACATGGTTATTGTATGGCCAGCATAAGTGACAGCAGGCGCAAGGAGCTTTTATCAAGCCACCTGCCTATGACAAGGGAGTCTGTCATACATAATATATTACATTTCTGTCAGAAAATCGTCAAAACCGTCTTTAATTATTTTTTTTCTTTAAATAAAAAATGTGATCTCCTGGGTCTGATGATATTTACCAGATTCAACCCCTAATAGTATATACAGTATATCTCTTCTGTCTGTTATTCTCAGAGTGGATTAGAGATGTTGCTCCCTAACCATATAGTTGGGTATTTAGATTTACCACTGCATATAAATATTTAGGAATAAATTGCCTTTTATTTTAAACTTCACATATTAACTAAATTATACACCACACTTTTGTTAAGGTTATCTGATTAATCAAAACAATAATCGGCCAACTAATCAATTATGAAAATAATCATTAGTTGCAGCCCTAGTTGAGAGCTACTATAAGGACACTAGTAACCTGTAACAGTTCTCATTCATGGCATGCCTTCAATGTGCTTTTTTGGGAAACTGTTAAAATAATGGCTTTGGTTCAACTTTAGCACATGGCTGAAACTGTTTTACCTGACCAGAGATTTGTAAAAGAATGCGAATGTTAAACGTTAGTGTAATTCACTTTCTTCATTTTCAGATTTTGGACTGTTTTTAAGTTATGGAAACTTACTTTTTATCTACATAATTATTTTAATTATGCTTACCTTGTTTGTTTGTATATTGGCATTTTTTTTCTTTTACCTTGCCCCATGACCCCAACTCTGCTACTATTTGAAACTTATCTTTTTTTTTTTTTTTTTTTTTAAATTAGAGCAATAGGCATGTTTTTTTTTTTAATAACCCTGTTAACCACTTCAATACCAGGCACTTACACCCCCTTCCTGCCCAAACCAATTCTCAGCTTTCAGCGCTGTCACTTTTTAAATGACAATTGCGCGGTCATGCTACACTGTACCCAAACTACATTTTTATCATTTTGTTCCCACAAATGGAGATTTCTTTTGGTGGTATTTGATCACCTCTGTGGTTTTTATTTTTTGCTAAATAAAAAAAGACCGAAAATTTTGAAGGGAAAAAACATAAGCTTTTCTTTGTTTCTCTTATAAAATTTTGTAAATAAGTATGTTTCCTCCTTCATGGGCACTGACGATGGGCGACAAGGGGGGAAACACTGATATGCAGCACTGATGGGCACTGATAGGCAACACTGATAGGTACTTATGGGTGGCACTAATAGACGGCACTGCTGGGCACTGAAAGGCGGCACTGATGGCTGGCGCTGATAAACTGCACTGATGGGCATCACTGGTAGCACTGGCAGGCATTTTTGTTTGCCACTGATTGGCAGCTGCCTGGGCACAGATTGGCATTTCCCTGGTGGTCTGGGGTGGCATACCTGGTGGTCCAGTGTGATGGCCTACCCTGGTGGTCCTGGGGGGGGGCTGCGCTGATAAACAATCAGCACAGACCCCTCCCCCCCCTGTCAGGAGAGCAGCCGATCGGCTCTCCTCGCGTCTGTTAGACGTGAGTAAGGAAAAGCCGATCAACGACTCTTCCTGTTTACATCGTGATCAGCAGTGATTGGACATGGCTGATCATGTGGTAAAGAGCCTCCGTCAGAGATTTACCGAGATTCTCTTTACCGAGATCGGTAGAGCGGTGTGTCAGACTGACACACCGCACCACCGATCGCCGCGATGTGCGCCCCCACGGGCGCGCAGTGGCTGTTATCCTGCTGGATGTCATATCACGCCCAGTCAGGATAACTGAACCACCGCCCGGCTGTCATTCTGTTATAGGCCGGGTGGTAAGTGGTTAAAGTGGTTCTAGATTTAAAAAGTTTTTCACCATAATGCATTCTCTGCACTACCTTCCAATACCTGTCCCCAGCCCCCCCCCCCCCATTCTGTAAACACTTTCATGAGTCCTCTCTCCTCTCTGTCCATCACTGTTACCGGCTGCAGATCTTCTCCCTTCACTTCCTGCTTTCACAGGAAACACTGAGATCAGCAGGAGCGGGGGGCATGGCTGAGCTCGGGAGCATGCCCACAAAGGTGCCTCTATAACGCATGGCTTGCTGTTGGGGGCACCCGCAAGAAGAAGTGGACAGTGTGGGGTCTCCAGAAGAGGAGGAACGGGGCCGCTCTGTGCAATGATATTGTAGCCAAAAAAAAAAAAAACAAGCCTTTTAATCACGGCAAGGTTTTGTTCTATCAATCAGGTGAGATGCAAACAGTGCTTAAAGCGGTTGTGTACCGCTGCACTAAAAAAACTTTCCCCTTTAAGACAATTGCATAATGTGCTAATATACATCATCACATACTAGCACATGAAATTCTTACCTTAGAACAAAGTCCTCCAGTGGCGTATTGTCACCACTGACAGGGCATCCTCCCCCCCCCCCCCCCCCCGGTCTTAACTCTGAGTTCGCAGACTCTGGCTGTGTGAGTAGTCAGAGCAAACAGTGCTTAAAGCGGTTGTATACCGCTGCACTAAAAAAACTTTCCCCTGTAAGACAATTGCATAATGTGCTAATATACATCATCATATACTAGCACATCATGAAATTTTACCTGCAGGTAAGCCTTATACGCTTACCTGTAGGTAAAAATCACAAAGCGGACTTTATTACCACTTTAATGGAGTTTTTCTTCAATACACTAATTTGCAATTAACCCTTCCATAGATGTTGGATTTATGCAGTTGTACTCTTAAGGGAAACAATAGTGCATTCAGGTTCTCTGAATCACAACTCATAATAAAAGGTACATAATGCGTAAAGAAGAATGTGTAACCAATTTAGATGTACAGTGGATATAAAAAGTCTACACACCTCTGTTGTCTGGTTTCTGTGATGTAAAAAAAAAAAATGAGACCAAGATAAATAATTTCAGAACTTTTTCCACCTTTAATGTGACCTATAAACTGTACAACCCAATTGAAAAATAAACTAAAATCTTTTAGGGGGGGTTAAAAATCAAATAACGTGGTTGCATAAGTGTGCACACCCTCTTATAACTGGGGATATAGCTGTATTTAGAATTAAGCAATTACATTCAAACTCATGTTAAATAGGATCAGTACACACCTGCCATCATTTAAAGTACCCCTGATTAACCCCAAATAAAGTTCAGCTGTTCTAGCAGGTCTTTCCTGACATTTCTTAGTTGCATCCTATGTCGACAGAGAGCTTCCAAAGCATCAGAGGGATCTCATTGTTAAAAGGTATTAGTCAGGAGAAGGGTACAAAAGAATTTCCAAGGCATTAGATATACCATGAAACACAGTGAAGACAGTTGTCATCAAGTGCAGGAAAATATGGCACAACAGTGACATTACCAAGAACTGGACGTCCCTCCAAAATTGATGAAAAGACAAAAAGAAAACTGGTCAGGGAAGTTACAAAGAGGCCTACATCAACTTTTTAAAGGAGCTGCAGGAATATCTGGCAAGTACTGGCTGTGTGGTACATGTGACAACAATCTCCTGTATTCTTCATACGTCTGGGCTATGGGGTAGAGTGGCAAGACGGAAGCATTTTCTTACGAAGAAAAACTCCAAGCCTGACTAAATTTTGCAAAAACACATCTGAAGTCTCCCAGAAGCATGTGGGAAAATGTGTTCTGATCTGATGAAATCAAGGTTGAACTTGTTGGCCATAATTCCAAAAGATATGTTTGGCGCAAAAACAACACAGCACATCACCAAAAGGAACACCATACCCACAGTGAAGCATGGTAGTGGCAACATCATGCTTTGGAGCTGTTTTTCTTCAGCTGGAACAGGGGCCTTATGCTGGCCCTACACTATACAAAAAATTGTCCAAACTCATTTTCAAAAAATGAACATTTAGCCGTGAGAACAAACGATAGTGCCATCATGTAATGACCGATAAATAATTCAGTGGACATAAATTAATCAATTTTTCGTTTTTTGTTTTTTTACGCCTCTGATGATATCCCTTCGGATGAAACATGTCAGGCTGACCATTGTGAACACGCTTTGACCTGCAGTTTGTTACCTACCTTTTACCATTTGTATTCCTGTAAGTAGAATTTTATATAAACCTTTTTGTTTGATCTTACGGGCTTCACTATGCTGCCTTTTTTTTTCCTATTTTGGTTTACCTTGATTGAGGAGGACTGCATAGCATCATCATACACTGAGTCCTGAAGGTTTCCTTGATGTCAGTGTTGTTTGGATTTTCTGTCATTATCCCAACAAGTCTGGAGAGTTGTATTCATCATTGATCCTCTACAATTGCCATTAACGTCTGATTATGTTCACTCTCTGGTAAGCAGACTGTGAGCACAACTGGTGTGGTGTGTTTTTCTTTCACACTGAAATCTTTGGTGGTGGTGTCCCAACATCATTTTGCACATACCTTCATTATTGATTTTTAAGGACTGTCACGTTTATTAGTTCTACCTAAGCGCTGCATTTTTGGATTCACATATTTTGGCGTTTGCTTCATCAACAGACTGTGCACGCTGCTTTTGTTATTGCTTTAAAAAGAAAAAAAACTAATTTTTTCACTGTTAGCGCAAATATTTGTTCACCTTGTTTACACTGTTTTTTTACATATACCTAGTGCAAACATTTTGGATGGGAAACACATTAACCTTTCAATTTATTGTTCGTTGGGCAGAAAATTTCCAAACTTGTCCTTCGTTTTTTTGGCTTAAAAACGTCCCAACGATTACCGATTTTTGTGCCCATTAACTGGCCGAAAGACAAACGTACTGGCCAAATGACTGAATTTCAGCCAATTTTTCATATAGTGTATGGCCAGAATTTAGTCAAGGTAGACGGAATTATGAACAGTTCCAAATACCAGTCAATATTGGCACAAAACCTTCAGGCTTTTGCTAGAAAGCTGAACATGAAGAACTTCATTTTTCAGCATGACAACGACCCAAAGCATATGTCCAAATCAAAAAAGGAATGGCTTCACCAGAGAAGATTAAAGTTTTGGATTGGCCCAGCCAGAGCCCGGACCTGAATCCCATTGCAAATTAGTGGGAGGATAAGAAGAGGGCTGTGCACAGGAGATGCCCTTGCAATCTGTAAGATTTGGAGTGATTTTTTTCAAAAGAAGAGTGGGCAAATATTGCCAAGTCAAGATGTGCCATGCTGATAGACTCCTACCCAAACAGACTGAGTGCTGTAATAAGATCAAAAGGTGCTTCAACAAATTATTAGTTTAAGGGTGTGCACACTTATGCAAAAATATTATTTAAGTTTTTTTATTTTTACTTCCCTCCGTAAAAGATTTCAGTTTTCTTTTTCAATTGAGTTGTAATTCACATTAATAGGTGGAAAAAGTTCTGAAATTATTTATCTTTGTCTCAGTTTTTTACATCACAGAAATCTAAAATTTTACATGGGGTGTGTAGAATTTTCATATCCACTGTATATAATCCCTAGTATTTACCTTTTTTTTAATTTGCTTCTTTTTTGTGTCTGTTATATATACTTTAAAGGTGTTATCTTTTATCAATTCGATTGGTGCAGACAAATACGGTACATGTTGGTCTTGCCAGAAGTCCTGTAAGCTTTTAACTTTTTGAGCACTCTGCATTATTATCAGCTCTGGCCACCTCGCTGAGTTCACCTCTGTTAAAGTGGTTGTAAACCCTATTTTTGTACTTCTACCTATAGGTAAGCCTAGAATAAGGCTTGCCTATTATTTCACTTGTAGTCCGCCGAAAATGTTAACGGCGTATGCGCGGGGAAGAAACAAAACTAAGGCCCCTTTCACACTGGGGCGGGCAGGAGCGGTGGCGGTATAGCAGCGCGATTTTCAGCGCTGCTATACCGTCGTCCTTACCGCAGTATGCGGTCGCTAGGGGGGTAAATTTAACCCCCGCTACCGGCCGAAAAAGGGTTAATACCGCCCGCAAACCGCGGCTATTGCCGCCGTTTGCGTGCGGTATTACCGCGCTGTCCCATTGATTTCAATGGGCAGCCGCGGTAAAGGAGCGGTGAACACACCGCTCCTTTACCGCTGTAAAGAAGCGGCTAGCAGGACTTTTGGAGCGGTCCTGCTAGCGCACCGCTTCAGTGTGAAAGCCTTCGGGCTTTCACATTGAAGGCTACAGGGCAGGATTTTTTCATGCGGTATAATAGCGCTATTATTAGCGCTAAACCGCATGAAAAACGCCCCAGCATGAAAGGGGCCTAAGTGCCGTTTCTTCCCTAGCCTGTGCCTTTAATGGCGGCTCCCGTGCGTATGCGCGGGAGTGACGTCACGCAGCTACGGCGAATCACAGAGCCGGAATACGCGGCCTGGAAGGAAGAGGGGCCAGAAATGGACGCTGCCTACACAGGGGACATTGCTGGATTCTTTTGCAGGTAAGTGTCACATAATGGGCTAGTATGCGATGCATACTTGCGGCTTCACTTCCTGTTTCCCTACTGCGCATGGGCGAGTCGCGCTGCGCAATTAAAATGGTCCCTGCTGTCTTCTGGGACCCGTGTGTCTCCCAGAAGGGTCTATGCCCGGAAGTGGATGCAAATACCTGTATTATACATGTATCTGGAGAGGGTTCCGAAAAGCGGAGGTTCCATTTTTGTGTGGACCTCCGCTTTTAACTACAGAATAAATCTTTGTGTTATAGAGGAGAGGAGGAGATCTTCTGTAGCCCTAAGGCTTTGTTCACACTTCCTTTTGGTTTCTGAAGAGCGATCTGCATTCAGATTGCTCTTCAAAGAGCATTTGACAGGCAGTATTGTACCTCCTTTTCATCACCTACTTTAACCCATTGAACCCTGCACTAGCATGCCATAACCACGCAGTTGCAGCTGCACTGCACCCTGTTACGAGGCGCTTATAGATCAACCTCATTCACTTGTATGGGTTTATGCTTGCCAGGTGTTGCGCCCCCTAAAAGGTATAATTCCTGCCACAGCCACAAAGCCATTGTGTCCACGACCTGTACACCCCTAGCCACTGCCTCTGCAGCTAAAGGGGGAGCAATTGGAAGGAGGTGAAACTGTGGCCCAGAAGTGGGTCCATACACACCTTCTGTTTTAGGATGACCCTAGGGGGCAGGTAGTATGTTACTTGCTGGATCACTAGGTGAAAATTATTTATTAAATGCTTTTTAAAAAAAATAAAAAATGAATTAATGCAACCAGCACATCTACTGACCGTTAAGAGACAATATACAGTATCTCACAAAAGTGAGTACACCCCTCACATTTTTGTAAATATTTTATTATATCTTTTCATGTGACAACACTGAAGAAATGACACTTTTCTACAATGTAAAGTAGTGAGTGTACAGCTTGTATAACAGTGTAAATTTGCTGTCCCCTCAAAATAACTCAACACGCCATTAATGTTTAAACCGCTGGCAACAAAACTGAGTACACCCCTAAGTGAAAATGTCCAAATTGGGCCCAATTAGCCATTTTCCCTCCCAGGTGTCATGCGACTCATTAGTGTGAATGGGGAGCAGGTGTGTTAAATTTGGTGTTATCGCTCTCTCTCTCTCATACTGGTCACTGAAAGTTTAACATGGCACCTTATGCCAAAGAACTCTCTGAGGATCTGAAAAAAATAATTGTTGCTCTACATAAAGATGGCCTAGGCTATAAGAAGATTGGCAAGACCCTGAAACTGAGCTGCAGCATGGTTTCCAAGACCATACAGCAGTTTAACAGGACGGGTTCCACTCAGAATAGGCCTCGCCATGGTCGAGCAAAGAAGATGAGTGCACGTGCTCAGCGACATATCCAGAGGTTGTCTTCGGGAAATAGATGTATGAGTGCTGCCAGCATTGCTGCAGAGGTTGAAGGGGTGGGGGGTCAGCCTGTCAGTGCTCAGACCATACACTGCACACTGTAATAAATTGGTCTGCATGTCTGTCGTCCCAGAAGAAAGCCTCTTCTAAAGATGATGCACAAAAAAAGCCTGCAAACAGTTTGCTCAAGACAAGCAGACTGAGGACATGGATTACTGGAACCAACTCCTGTGGTCTGTTGAGACCAAGATAAACTTATTTGGTTCAGATGGTGTCAAGCGTGTGTGGCGGCAACCAGGTGAGGAGAACAAAGACAAGTGTGTCTTGTCTACAGTCAAGCATGGTGGTGGGAGTGTCATGGTCTTGGGCTGCCTGAGTGCTGCTGGCACTGGGGAGCTACAGTTCATTGAGGGAACCATGAATGCCAACATGTACTGTGACATACTGAAGCAGAGCATGATCCCCTCCCTTTTGGAGACTGGGCCACAGGGTAGTATTCCAACACGATAACGACCCCAAACACACCTCCAAGGTGACCACTGCCTTGCTAAAGAAGCTGAGGGTAAAGGTGATGGACTGGCCAAGCATGTCTCCAAACCTAAACCCTATTGAGCATCTGTGGGACATCCTCAAATGGAAGGTGGAGGAGCGCAAGGTCGCTAACATCCACCATCTCTGTGATGTCGTCATGGAGGAGTGGAAGAGGACTCCAGTGTCAACCTGTGAAGCTCTGGTGAACTCCATGCCCAAAAGGGTTAAGGCAGTTCTGGAAAATAATGGCAGCCCCACAAAATATTGACACTTTGTTCCCAAATTGGACATTTTCACTTAGGGGTCTACTCACTTTTGTTGCCAGCAGTTTAGACATTAATGGCTGTGTGTTGAGTTATTTTGAGGTGACAGCAAATTTACACTGTTATACAAGCTGTACACTCACTACTTTACATTGTAGCAAAGTGTAATTTCTTCAGTGTTGTCACATGAAAAGATATAGTAAAATATTTTAAAAAATGTGAGGGGTGTACTTACTTTTGTGAGATACTGTATATTCATTTTTTTTTTTTTTTATTGGAGGCCGAAATTTATTGTAGAGGGTATGTTCTGCATTATGTAGCAGTGGCCTAAAGTGTTCATTCTTTCAAAGCATACCTGATTGTGTTTATGTTATGCAACACTTTCTAAAAATGAAAAAAAAAACTTCTACCATGTGAGCTGTAATTTTTTTAATAAAAAGGGCTGATTCATATTTGTCCTTTTTTTTTTTTTTTTTTTTTTTTAGTAAAACTTTTGCATTTTGCATAAAAATGCACATCAAGTAAAAATCCTATTCTTTTCTACATGGCTGCTTCATATATGTATGCTGCACTTTGTTGTGAATGGAAAGGGGAAACTATATGGGTCCATTCACATCACTGTATGTTCATCATAACCACATATGCTGCATGGATCAGTGTAAATCCAGGCTAAATAAAGCTTTAACAGTTTAGAGGATGAGCAAAGTGCCACAGACCAATTTGCATTGTCAAAGCTACAATAAAAAACACAAATCTTTCTCCCTAGCAGTTGTAAAGCTGTCAGGATGTAAGGGAAGGCAGATTTTTAGATGACTACAATCTATAATGTTTTAGGGAGGAAAACACTAAAAAAGCAATTTTAGGATGAATAATAATGTTCAAATTGGCACACTTATCTTTTAGAGAGTCTAGCAGAGTTTTTTTTTTTTTAAGTCTCTTTTGGAAAGGGATTTTTTACATTTTATAAATTATTTATATAAAATTGTATTTAACAAATAAACAGTCCATGTGTGCCTGTCAGTTTGTAAAGAACGCTGAGCTTCTAATAAGGAATATCGGCACTGTCCACATACTTTGAAGCAGTAGGTATAGATTTAGGGGTAGGCAATCTGGGGCCTTCCAGCTGTTGTGGAACTACATTTCCCATGAGGCATTGCAGGGCTGGCAGTTACAATTACTGGGGCATGATGGGACTTGTAGTTCTGCAATAGCTGGAGGGCCCCTGGTATAGATGATTATCCTGTTTCTATTAGGATAGAGGGATGGGGTGTGAGTTTTTTTTTTGCATTGTCTGTATTCTGATCTCCCTGCTATTCAAGTCTGCTTCATCGCACAGCTGTAGAGTGAATTGTAAAAAGATGTGACTTTTTTTTTGCTAAATGTAAAATATTCAGATATTTATTCAGTTCTTCCTGACAATTTTTTTTTTTTTAATCCAATATTACCTTTTTAATAAAGCTCACGGGGGGCTGAAGGAACTAATTTATGAAGAACTTCTACAATCATTAACCTTATTCTCCCTGGAGAAGAGGCACATAATAGGGAATATGATCACATTGTACAAATATTTAAAGCGGTTGTGCACCGCTGAACTTTTTTTCATTATAGGCTTACCTATAGGTAAAAGTCAGTAAAGGATATTTACTTCCACTTTAAATGGTGACTCAAGCACTAAGAGGAAACTACTGTATTTAAAGTGGTTGTAGAGTCTAAGCGTTTTTTTTACCTTAACCACTAGAGGCCCGCGCTATAGCCGAATGACGGCTACAGCGCGGACCTACAATGCCGGGAGGCCGTCAATTGACGTCTGCCCCTTTCCTCGCTTTCCGAGCGCGCATTGGGGAACTTCTGTGCCCGCCGTGTCACGTGGGTGCCGATGCGCGTGCCTGGCGGCCGCGATGTCCGCCAGGTAGGCGATATCGGCATTTTCAAAGCAAGGGACATGGATCTCTGTGTGTAAACACAGAGATCCATGTCCTGTTAGGGAGAGGAGACCGATGGTGTGTCCCTTGTACATAGGGACAACCATTGGTCACCTCCCCCAGTCAGTCCCCTCCCCCACAGTAAGAATCACTCCCAGGGAACACATTTAACCCCTTCCTCGCCCCCTGGTGTTAACCCCTACCCTGCCAGTCACATTCATGCAGTAATCAATGCATTTTTATAGCACTGTTCGCTGTATAAATGTGAATGGTCCCAAAATAGCGCCAAAAGTGTCCGATGTGTCCGCCATAGTGTCACAGTCCCGATTAAAAATCGCTGATCGCCGCCATTGCTAGTAAAAAAAAAATTATTAATAAAAATGCCATAAAACTATCCCCTATTTTGTAGATGCTATAACTTTTGCGCAAACCAATCAAGAAATGCGTATTGCGATATATTTTTTTTTTTTTTTTTTTTAACAAAAATATGTAGAAGAATACATATTGGCCTAAACTGAGAAAAAATAGTTAAAAAAAAAAAAAAAAAAATGGGATACTTATTATAGCAAAAAGTTAAATATATTGTGTTTTTTTTCAAAATTGACGCTCTTTTTTTGTTTATAGCGCAAAAATAAAAACCGCAGAGGTGATCAAATACCACCAAAAGAAAGCTCTATTTGTGGTAAAAAAAGGAAGTCAATTTTGTTTGGGAGCCATGTCGCACGACCGCGCAATTGTCATTCAAAGCGTGACAGCGCTGAAAGCTGAAAATTGGCCTGGGCAGGAAGGGGGTTTAAGTGCCCAGTAAGCAAGTGGTTAAAGTGGTACTTTAGTCAGAAAATAAAAACCTGCTAGATCAATTCAGGCTGGCCCCTTTTGCAGGTATAGCTATGTAAAACTTTAAAACTAAGTGCCTATACTGTTTATACACTGTCTCGCCCTGCTCTGCACAAGCGCAGTTTCTCTCCTTTTTTAGGCCCTGCCACATTTGTAGAGGCTGATCTTCTGACAGCCTGTAGATTTACTGCTACTCGGGGCCTTAGCAAAATGACAGCCTCAAGCTAGAAGAAACAGAATATATGCTGGAGGCATCTACAGCACGCATTAATTTTGGTAGCATAATTGTTAATGTGGAATGTATGTTCCCTGCTAAAGAATAACATTTTTATCAAGTTATGTGTAAAGTTCCACTTTAATGGAGTCTATGCATTAAGGTAAAAAACACATCCCTATCTGTTTTCTTTTTCCCCTAGGCTCTAAACACTTGCTAGACTCCTCCACCGATCCAGTGCAGCCCCGCTCTCCTCTCTTCCTCTTCTGACAGAAGACTCAGGCAGCAGGCGGAGCCATTGGCTCCTGTTGCTGTTGGTCAAATCCTGTGAGGAGGGAACAGGGAGCAGGGAGCGTAGGCCAAGCCTCACTGTGTGTGTCTATGGATGCATAAAGCTTGGCAGGAGAGCATGCTCACACGGCTTGCTGAGGGGGCACCCACAGAAAAGCAGGAGTGGACAGTGTCGGTGGATGACACCAGAAGTGGTGGATCAGGACTGCTTTGTGCAATTCCATTGCATAGAGCAGGCAAGTATAACATTTGTTTGTAAACCCTTTTTTTTTTTTTTTTTTTTTTATTCAAATCAATTTAATATTAGGTCTCTAAAGAATACACGTGGCTACACAATGAAGTTGGGTTAGAAAGGGTTCCTTCCTAAAGGGATTGTAATGTCTCAAGGTTTTTCACCTTAATGCATTCTATTCATTAAGGTGAAAAACCTTCTGTGCTGTAGCTGCCCCCCAGAGCCCCCCCCCCCCTTTTTCTTACCTGAACCCATTCGTTCCAGCGACGAGCACGAGCCCAACGGTTCCACACTTTGTCTCGGATCCTCATTGGATAGATTGATAGCAGCAGGAGCCATTGGCTCCCGCTGCTGTCAATCAAATCCAGTGACACGAGAGCAGGGAATGGAGCCAAGTCCTGCTGTCTGTGTCAATGGACGGAGCAGCGGAACTTGTGAGCAGCTCTCTGTAGGGGAACCCGATGAAGGGGAGGAGCCCGGAGCGCCACCGGGGCACCCCAGAAGAGGAGGATCGGGGCTGCTCTGTGCAAAACCCTTGCACAGAGGAGGTAAGTATAACATTTTTATTTAAACTGCATAAGGGGTTATTTAGTCCTAGAGCAGTAAGGATGTGGATCTTGCTTTCACAGCTGGTGTGGACCTGTGTCTTTATTCAACCTTACCAACTATGTAATTCAATATTTTTACTTAAACTGTTCACAGTTGTGATATATAAACCACAGTAATTCACCATGCTATGTATTATTAGTGTGATCATTTATATTTTCAGATCAATTCTGTACAGGGGAACTTACCGTATATACTCGAGTATAAGCCGACCCGAATATAAGCCGAGGTACCTAATTTTACCACAAAAAAATGGGAAAACTTATTGACTCGAGTATAAGCCTAGGGTGGGAAATGCAGCACTGATAAAACACTGTCAGGGACACACTGATAAAAAAACTGCTGGGGACACACTGATAAAAAAAACTGATGGGGACACACTGATAAAAAAAACTGATGGGGACACAGTGATAAAAAAAACTGATGGGGACACAGTGATAAAAAAAACTGATGGGGACACAGTGATAAAAAAACTGATGGGGACACAGTGATAAAAAAAACTGATGGGGACACAGTGATAAAAAAAACTGATGGGGACACAGTGATAAAAAAAACTGATGGGGACACAGTGATAAAAAAAACTGATGGGGACACAGTGATAAAAAAAACTGATGGGGACACAGTGATAAAAAAAACTGATGGGGACACACTGATAAAAAAAAACTGATGGGGACACTTTGATAAAACACTGATGGGGACACTCTGATAAAACACTGATGGGGACACTCTGTCCCCATCAGTGTTTTATCAGTGTGTCCCCATCAATGTTTTACCAGAGTGTCCCCATTACATGTACTGTATTTTGCTTGCCTTGTATTACAGCTCACTTCCGCTCTGTACTGCCAGGGCCGACCATCGGGAATTTTGGGAGGGGGGGGAGAAGCACGGGGGGTTGGTGTTGCCGGCCGCCGAGGGTTCCATCAATTCTAATCAATAAGCGCGCGCGCGCGGGGGGTGACGTGCTACCGCCGAGCGCCGACAATTAGTTGGTAAGCGGGGGAGGGGGGGTGCTGCCGCCGGACGCCGACACAGTTGCTTTATCAGTCCAGTTGATAAGCCCCCTGATTAGAGCTCCGCTCTGTTTCATCACCCGGGAATCCCGGGGGGAGTCACACCAATGATCACTGGCTGCTAGGACATGGCAGTCCCAGCAGCCAATCCTAGCGCACGGCATGGGCGGGAGTAACTGCAGCGGCTGTCAGCTACGGCGAGCTGTAGAAATACACATGTCAGCTGTGGGCCGGGATACGGAGACCCCTGCTCTAGAGGAGTGACTGCCGCACACCCCGGAGACAAGTAGGTACATGACTCGAGTATAAGCCGAGGGGGGCATTTTCAGCCCAAAAAAAAGGGCTGAAAAACTTGGCTTATACTCGAGTATATATGGTATATTTGAATCCTTTTAATAAAGTTGTGCTCACACAGCACGAAAGCAGTTCTATGGTCACAGCATACACTTTCATTTTAGAACATCAACATTGTAAAAACAACACAAACAATCGTTTATATTTGAAAATCTACTATAAGCTTGCGTGAACAATCTCCTTTTATGCAAGTTTGGTCTGTCTGCTGGCCATCATTTTCCTCAACTTCCTGGATTCCATGCATGCTTTGCAGCTTTCAGTTTCTAAGGACTACATATCCCCAGGTGTCTTGCTGCTTACAAGTGATTGATGTACTGACCCCGCCTCCTAAAACTCCTCCCCCAGCACCTCTGTAGTTTCTGTGGCACAGCAGTGCCTACACACAGGGCATAGTGAATACATGTCACAGAATTCAAGTAAGTGTACAAACCTCAAGAACATTTGGATTAATAGGAGTAGGCTAGCAATAGCTGAAATACAATATAGAAATCAATATATTTGCTACTTTCTGACCATAGAGAAACTTTAAATTAACTAACCTAGCAATATTCTTGGGCGAAGGGATAACCGCAACAGCACAGGGTGAGAATACAAAACTAAATGCAGATAAGGATTCTTGTATAATATGTCTGTCTATTGATGTAGTTGTTTAATTTCCATATGTTCCTCATAGTAAATGGTTACTTTTATCTCCCAGGTTATGTCTGTGAGCGCAAAGAGCTGCTAGCAAATGGATGCTGCAACATCAATGTGGCCAGCACAAGGCAGTATAACTGTGAAAGCTGCTTACGCAATGGGTGCTGCAGTGTATATGAATACTGTGTATCTTGCTGCCTTCAACCTAATAAGGTAAGTAATGCAATTATTTTTTATTTGGTTTATACAATATGAGAGTTATTTTTCTATGAAGGGTTGAGTTTGGGGTTTGTTTAGGTTTACAGATAAGTTTAACCCCTTTGCACCTAAGGGTAAAACAAATCTTAATGCCTAAACACAATTTTGCAATTTTGACAGGTGTTCGTAAAACTTTACATATCATCACAACTACTTTGTGCCATTCAGGTGGATTATACCTTGTCTTTTTCAGGACAAATTGGGCTTTCATTTGGTAGTAAATGGTTATGGATATCCTCTTTTCTTTTTTTTTTTTTTGTATTATCAAAAAAAAACTTGCCCAAAATAGTAAAAAAATTTTTTTATTTAGCTGTATATTTTTGTTACTACCATAACCTACCACCAAAGAACAACCCAAAATAAATTCTTCTGTTCCTGGCAATCAGTGATACCACATATGTGTATTATGTCAGTTGTTGCTTGTACCCATGGTACAGCCCAGAAACAGTAGTGCGCATTTTGCTTTTTTTTTATGTTCTACCTAAAACACACTTGACACTAATGCCAATAAAAAAAAAAAAAACTTCTGCCCAAAATATTCTGACCCTGACCTTTGACCCTGGCACTAACCTAGATTAAACCTTGATCTAGGTATTTTTTCTTTCTTTTTTTATTGTATTTTTTTACACACACATTTTTTTTTCCCCCCCTCTCTGCAAGGAAAAAGAAAGATACCGTACATTGTATCTTTCCTCTCCATTCTCAGAGAGAGAAAAACACAGGGGTAGGCTTCACAGAGACTGATTACTGTGGTAACCAGTCAGAGGCTACCACAGCAATTTGGTGACCTGGAATTGGGAGATCCAGGTCCCGATCGTTTGTACAGGGCCGGGGCTCTCTGTTAGACACCGGTCAATGTGCTGGGAGCACGCTGTGTGGCAGGGCAGGGTACAGGGGCTCAGGAGGGCACATTACATGGACAGACACAGTAGTGCCTTGAAAAAGTATTTATATCCATTGACATTTTCCACATTTTGTCATGTTACAACCAAAAAGGTAAATGTATTTTATTGGAATTGTGTGTGATAGACCAACACAAAGTGACACACAAGTGTGAAGTGGAAGAAAAAATATATGTTTTTCAATTTTTTTACAAATAAATATGTGAAAAGTGTGGTTTGCATTTGTATTCAGCCCCCCTGAATAAATACTTTGTAGAACCACCTTTCGCTGCAATTAAAACTGCAAGTCTTTTTGGGGATGTCTCTACCTGCTTTGCAGATCTAGAGAGTGACTTTTTTGCCCATTCTTCTTTGCAAAATAGCTCAAGCTCTGTCAGATCGAATGGGGAGCATCTGTGAACAGCAATTTTTAAGTCTTGCCACAGATTCTCCATTGGATTTAGGTCTGGACTTTGACTGGGGCATTCTAACACATAATTATGTTTTGATCTAAACCATTCCATTGTAGCTCTGGCTGTATGTTTAGGGATGTTGTCCTGCTAAAAGGCGAACCTCCGCCCCAGTCTCAAATCATTTGCAGACTCTAACAGGTTTTCTTCTAAGACTGTCCTAGATTTGGCTCCATCCATCTTCCCATCAACTCTGACCAGCTTCTCTGTCCCTGCTGAAGATGAGCATCCCCACAACATAATGCTGCCACCACCATGTTTCACTGTGGGGAAGGTGTGTTCAGGGTGATGTGCAGTGTTGGTTTTCTGCCACACATAGCATTTTGCTTTTATCCCAAAAAGTAAAATTTTGGTCTCATCTGACCAAAGCACCTTCTTCCACATGTTTGCTGTGTCCCCACATGGCTTCTCGCAAAATTCAAATGGAACTTCATATAGCTTTCTTTCAACAATGGCTTTCTTTATGCCACGCTTCCATAAAGTGACATATTCTCTCGTGGACAGATTATCCCACCTGAGCTGTGGATCCTCTTGGCTGCTTTTCTGATTAATGCTCTCCTTGCCCGGCCTGTCAGTTTAGGTGGATGGCCATGTCTTGGTAGGTTTGCAGTTGTGCCATATTCTTTCCATTTTCAGATTATGGGTTAAACAGTGCTCTGTGAGATGCTCAAAGATTGGGATATTTTTTTATAGCCTAACCCTACTTTAAACTTCTCCACAACTTTATCCCTGACCTGTCTGGTGTGTTCCTTGGCCTTTATGATGCTGTTTGTTCACTAAGGTTCTCTAACAAACCTCTGAGGGCTTCACAAAACAGCTGTATTTATACTGAGATTAAATTACACACAGGTGGACTCTATTTACTAATTAGGTGACTTCTGAAGGCAATTGGTTCCACTAGATTTTAGTTAAGGGTATCAGAGTAAAGGGGGCTGAATACAAATGCATGCCACACTTTTTAGATAATTATTTGTAAAAAGTTTTGAAAACCGTTTATAATTTTCCTTCCACTTCACAATTATGTGCCACTTTGTGTTGATCTATCACATACAATCTCAAATAAAATACATTTATGTTTTTGGTTGTATCATGACAAAATGTGGAAAATTTCAAGGGGTATGAATACTTGTTCAAGGCACTGTATGGGGGAGGAGGGCACATTACGTGAGGGCAGGGCACATTACGTGAGGGCAGGGCACAATACATGAAGGCAGGGCACATTACGTGAGGGAAGTGCACATTGCATAGGAGCAGGGCACATTGCATTGGAGCAGAGCACATTGCATGGGACAGACTGTTGTGGGGAACATGGCACATTGTGGGGGACACAGCTGGGCACATTACAGTACCAGCTTTCTTCTTCTTCGGCTTCAGAACTCCAGCTTTCATAACTCTTCCAGTGGTGCACTGTTCCTCGCCGACCCCTCCTCAACTCCTCCATCCCATATGATGCCACATAAAAGCACCCGGGAGGGACAGGAGGGGCCAGCGCGTAATAGCACTTCAGCCAATAGTATGCCTGCTGCTTCCCTGCCTATCTTCGGATGTGTCAATGCGATCTACCTGTCAGCTGCCTGTGACAGGTAGATCGCTGCTGAACCCTGGTTGAGAAACACTGGTCTAAAGAGTCAGATTTGTACTCATTTTAATTTTACAATTCTAAATATATCATGTATTTTAGCTCTTGGTTACATCTTTTCAATGATTACTAATAAGGAGAAAGGCAATTTGTTCATTCTTGTTTTTTGGTTTAGCAACATATCTTGGAGCGTTTTCTAAACCGAGCTGCAAGAGGGTTCCAAAACTTGTTCTTGGCAGTAGAAGACCACTTTGAACTGTGTTTAGCCAAATGTCGAACATCCTCACAGGTAACAAAATTAATATTCAAATGTAGTGTGTTTATAAGCTCTAGAAGTAATTACAGTATTTATCGGCGTATAACACGCACCCTAACTTTAAGAGGGAAGTTTCAGGGAAAAAAACTTTCCACAGCCTCCTCCGTATAACACGCAGGCACAGTTTACCCTCTATTTTCAGGGTAAAAAAGTGAGTGTTATACGCCAATAAATACAGTATATTGCTTTCGGTGTTTTTTTTTTTTGCTTTTATTTTTTATTATTTTTCCTCAAACCGCTTGGCGGGTGGGACCATGACACTCTGAATTTTCAGCATCTCTGTCAGTCTTCGGGTTAAATGACACTAAGCATAGTTTAAGTAGAATTCTGGACTTTTACTAACAATGCTTAAAAACACTCCCTCCTTCCTTCTAACATCTCTAACCAACTAACCTTTGAAAAAAAAAATGCATATGCTTACCTATTTTCTGGCCAATCCAGTCCAGTCCTGTGATCTCCCCTGTGTCAGCCAGTACTGGCTGCAGAAGACAGAGTGCTCGACAACAGCTGGTAATACCTGAGTGGTGATGTCACCCATATGTTTACTATGGCCCATCTGTTGTCTGTGATCCACCCTCCCCTGAAGCAGCCACTAACTGACACAGGGGAGTGGATCACTTGACCAGACCGGCCTGAAAATATACAGTATCTCATAAAAGCAAGTACACCCCTCACATTTTTGTAAATATTTTATTATATCTTTTCATGTGACAACACTGAAGAAATTACGCTTTGCTACAATGTAAATTAGTGAGTGTACAGCTTGTATAACAGTGTACATTTGCTGTCCCTTCAAAGTAACTCAACACACAGCTATTAATGTCTAAACCGCTGGCAACAAAAGTAAGTACACCCCTAAGTGAAAATGTACAAATTGGGCCCAAAGTGTCAATATTTTCTGTGGCCACCATTATTTTCCAGCACTGCTTTAACCCTCTTGGGCATGGAGTTCACCAGAGCTTCACATGTTACCACTGGAGTCCTCTTCCACCCCTCCATGATGACATAACGGAGCTGGCGGATGTTCGAAACCTTGCGCTCCTCCACCTTCCGTTTTGAGGATGCCCCACAGATGCTCAATAGGGTTTAGGTCTGGAGACATGCTTGGCCAGTCCATTACCTTTACACCTCAGCTTCTTTAGCCAAGGCAGTGGTCATCTTGGAGGTGTTTGGGGTCGTTATCATGTTGGAATACTGCCCTGCGGCCCAGTCTCTGAAGGGAGGGGATCATGCTCTGCTTCAGTATGTCAAAGTATATGTTGCCATTCATGGTTCCCTCAATGAACTGTAGCTCCCCAGTGCCGGCAGCACTCATGCAGCTCCAGGCCATGACACTCCCACCATCATGCTTGACTGTAGGCAAGACACGCTTGTCTTTGCACTCCTCACCTGGTTGTCGCCACACACGCTTGACACCATCTGGACCAAATATGTTTATCTTGTTCTCATCAGACCACAGGACATGGTTCCAGTAATCCATGTCCTTAGTCTGCTTGTCTTCAGCAAACTGTTTGTGGGCTTTCTTGTGCATCATCTTTAGAAAAGGCTTCCTTCTGGGACGACCGCCATGCAGACCAATTTGATGCAGTGTGCGGCGTATGGTCTGAGCACTGACAGGCTGACCCCCCCACCCCTTCAAACTTTGCAGCAATGCTGGCAGCACTCGTACGTCTATTTCCCAAAGATAACCTCTGGATATGATGCTGAGCATGTGCACTCAACTTCTTTGGTCGACCATGGCGAGGCCTGTTCTGAGTGGAACCTGTCCTGTTAAACTGCTGTATGGTCTTGGCCACAGTGCTGCAGCTCAGTTTCAGGGTCTTGGCAATTCTTTTTCTCAGATCCTCAGAGTTCTTTGCCATGAGGTGCCATGTTAAACTTCCAGTGATTAGTATGAGAGAGTAAGAGCAATAACACCAGATTTAACACACCTTCTCCCCATTCACTCCTGAGACCTTGCAACACTAACGAGTCACATGACACCGGGAAGGGAAAATAGCTAATTGGGCCCAATTTGGACATTTTCACTTAGAGGTGTACTCTCTTTTGTTGCCAGCGGTTTAGACATTAATGGCTGTGTGTTGAGTTATTTTGTGGGGACAGCAAATTTACACTGTTATACAAGCTGTACACTCACTACTTTACATTGTAGCAACGTGTCATTTCTTCAGTGTTGTCACATGAAAAGATATATAATAAAATATTTACAAAAATGTGAAGGGTGTACTCACTTTTGTACTGTAGGTATAGACATCCTTTTTTTTTTTATGGGTTAGTTAGTATAGGTGTTAGAAGGGAGGAAGGAACATTTTGTAAGCAGAGTTCGTAAAAACCTAGAATTTTACTTTAAGCTTGGAGACTGAGGACCTCTTGTGGCAAAAAAGAAGTTGTCTGGGGATGACTCTGGATTGAGTATTGCAGCCTAAGTTGCTTTATAAGTTAAACACTTGTTGGGTATTCTGACAGCAGTACCAGTGACTTTCCTTCTACAGCTGAGTATGCAGAGTCTCCCATACCGCATCTTCACTATTTAGGAGAAACCCTGTATTTTTATCTATAAATGCAAAGCTTCCTCTAATTGGCCAAAGTGGAGATTATAACATCCTCCACCTGCCTCTCCACCTTTTGCCAGTCAGAGGAAGCCTTGTATTTTATTGATTTTAAAAAGCGAAAAAAAAAAAGAGTTCACGTAAATGGTGGAAATGCAATACAGAGTACTCTGTCTCTATCCAGTAGTAGCAAGTACTGCTACTGGAACACCTCTTCACTTGCCTTACGTAGCACAAAATACTACAGTATATTACAGCTAAAGCAGTGACCAGTCCTGTTCTGGCATGCAAATAATCTGTCTGGTCCAAGCTAACCCAAACAAATTATTAAAAGTGCCAGTAAACCTGGAATTCTCCCCTTTTTTTTCTTTTTTTTTAAGTTTTGAATTCTACATTTTCAAAGGTACAGCTATCATTGGATGTGGACATATGTGGATGAATCTGATAGTTCAGCAAACAAATAGTTTGGTTCCTGTTGAGCAATCTTCCCACAACTCACCCATAAGGCAGTAATGGGAGGACCAGATTCTCTGTATTCATTTTTTTCTTTACTGCCATAAATAATCAACAAAACAACTTTGACATTGTGTTCTTCAATGTCAAACCAAGATGCTTCTTTTAATTATAAACATATATGATGATGATTGGGAATATGAAAGTCCTCTGCAGCATGCTGACGATGCAGCTGAAACCTGTATGCCTGTCCAGGCAAGGAACTACACAGATGGCAACTGAATGAGAACACTGACATGATTGATTCTATGTATACATTTTATGCCAAATGCTTGCAATTAGTGGCAGCCATCCTCAATTAAGGGTAAGATAATGTATTGATTATTTTAGGGCCCGATTAGAGTCAATGTCCTATTATTCTGAAGATTTCTCCATCATAGCCTTTTTAGCTTGATATGTCCTGCGTGTATTAAAGCAAAAAAACAACCTACTGATAGGAATGTATATTTTATTTGCAAAACAAATATGTTATATTGTACTGCACTGCTGCTACAAAAGCTGATCATACCTGAAGGAAAACATTCAGGTCTGAGTTCTACTAACATGCACCAGTGCTTGGAGTTACAAACCGACTCACCAAAGCAGCTGTATTCATTTGCTTATGCAAATAAACTCTATACAGTCCTATTGGTCTATATATTCAGGTCTATGTGCACTAAACCAAAATTAAACTAAATATAATATTCAATAAAGTGCATCAATAAAGTGCCCATGTGTCAAAATTCCACAAAAGTGTCTGCAACAGGTTCAGGCTCTATGCCCTTTATACATACCATACATACTCGAGTATAAGCCGAGTTTTTCAGCACATTTTTTTGTGTGCTGAAAATGCCCCCCTCGGCTTCTACTCGAGTCACCTTTTTGCGCCTGATCTCCCAGACTTTGGGGAACCGGTACCGGCAGGCCGTAAGGTTCCCTGGACCCCAAACTTGGCACACATGTAGCCTCACTCTTCCTCTACAAGTGTGCAAAGATTGTTGTCTGGGGGACCTACAGCGAGGGAGCACCAATTTTTCAAAGCCAGCCAACCCTTCCATAGACTCTCATGTTAAACGGTAATTTCTCCGGTGAATTTGGGGACCCCGTACCGGCCGGTTGTAGGTCCCCTGGACCCAAAACTTGGCACACATGTAGCCCCATTTCTCCTCTATAAGTGTGCAAAGTTTTTTGTCTGGGGGACCTACAGCCGGGGAGCACCGATTTTCCAAAGCCGGGCACCCCTTCCATAGACTCCCATGTTAAACGTCAGTCTAGTCATGGGCACAGTGAGGCATGGGCACAGTGAGGCATGCACATGGATACAGTGAGGCAAAGTGAGGCACAGTGAGGCATGCAGATGGACACCCTAGGCTTATACTCGAGTCAATAAGTTTTCCCAGTTTTTTGTGGTAAAATTAGGTGCCTCGGCTTATATTCGGGTCGGCTTATACTCAAGTATATACGGTACATTAAATCCCATAAAAGTGCTCTTGTGCAAAATCCTCAGGCGAATAAGGGCACTATGCCTTTAACGCAGTGCTCCAGTGATCCTCCCCCACCAACACAGAGATCTCTCCAAATTTATTTGACCACCCACTACAGGTAAGTCACAAAGCGCTTGTTATTTATGCACAATATTTAAAGTGGTTGTAAACCCTTACAGACCACTTGGCCCTACAGGTAAGCCTTAAATTAAGGCTTACCTGTAGGTGCAAGAAATATCTCCTTAACCTACACGGTTAAGGAGATATTTGCAGAAAAGTGTGCACCGATGTCTACGACGCATGCGCGCCGTAGACAACGGCGCAGGCGCAATGAGCGTGCCGTTAATGAATGGGATTGTGCTGTCCCTGAAGGCTCCTGCGCGCATTCGCGGGAGTGACGTCATCGCTGCTCCGGCCAGTCACAGCGCCGGAGCAGCGGTACCCGGGTATCATGGCAGAGGAGAGGAACGAGGGTCCCTGCGGGGGCTTCGATCTCAGGTATGTAATTCATAATGAGCTAGTATGCTATGCATACTAGCTCATTATGCCTTTCTCTTGCAGGGTTTTTTTTTAGGAAAAGTTTTTTAGAGGGTTTACTTCCTCTTTAATATATTCATTTTAAATTTGGTTTAATGCACATAGACCTGAATATATAGACCAATTGCACTGTATAGAGTTTATGTGCATATTCAGACCTAAGTTAAGCTTCACTGATTCATCTGGGATGAATCTATAGGTATCAGGATTGATCTACTCAATTTTAGTTTTTGTAGCTGATAAGATACAGAGGAATGAACTTGTATAAAGCCCCATACACATAGACTTCCATCGGACTTTTCCGTGGATTTTTGTCCGAACGGAGTTGGCCGGGCACACCCATAGCATACACACCACAGGACTTTTCTGCAAACTTTCCCCAAACTTTTTGCAACATCACATGGTTTTTCTGCTCTTTTCTGCTCTTTACCGCCACCCTTTGGTCAACTTCTGCTATTGTTGGTTGATTTTAACATTATTTGTTTTGTCCATCGGACAAAAGTCCGATGGTTTTCTGTACACACGGTCGGACTTTGCTCCATCGGACTTTTGTTGGCCAAAAGTTTGTCCGTTTGCAGACCCAACTTTTGTCCGATGAAAAAACAAAAAAACAAAAAAGTTTGTCCGATGGAGCGTACACACGGTCGGATTGTTGGTCCAACTTGCTCAAAATGAAGTTTGTTGGCCAAAAGTCTGACCGTGTGTACGGGGCTTTACTCATGTGGGCACAGATATTTTGGATCTGCTATTGCATACTTATTTTAAAAAATGCAAGGTCTGGTGCCCTCATCTTTATCCTGACGGCACATCCTACTCTGCCACAGGCTTGGAATAAGCAGGTGGGATTAAAGTCCAGACTTTTTAGACTTCATTGGCTGCATGCTTGTTTCGGGTCATTGTTTCACTAGGTAGTAAAGCCAGGAATGACAGACTTGGCGCTGCCTGCACCTTGTAAATAAGTGAGCAGTGATTGCTCCCATATTTCTACCCATAGGTTAACTTTAAATGTTTGCCTAGACTGTAATGCCGCGTACACACGCTCGGAATTTCCGATGGAAAAAGTCAGACGGAATTTTTTCATCGGATATTCCAACCGTGTGTGTGCCCCATCGGACTTTTTCAGTCGGAAATTCCGACGGAATTGGATAGAGAACGTGTTCTCTTTTTTTCAGATGAAAAAAAATCGGAATTTCTGTTCGTCTGGATGCAATGCCAACGGAATAAAAACCACGCATGCTCGGAAACAATTTGATGCATGCTCGGAAGCATAGACTTTCATTTTCTCGGCTCGTCGTAGTGTTTTACGTCACCGCATTCTTGACGGTCGGATTTTAGTGTGACTGTGTGTATGCAAGACAGCTTGAGCGGAATTCCGTTGGAAAAACCTGTCTGAGTTTATTCCAACGGAAATTCCGCTCATGTGTACAAGGCATAAGGGTTAATTCAAACTATCCATTTTTTTGGTAATGTGCATATTACCATGATGCACAGCAGTGAACTGCTAGTACATTGCAGTGCCATTATGTTTGGCAAGCCAACAAATGTCCAGAATGCACCTGTGCTGTAGTGCATCATCGTGTCCGGCACTGCATTTCGCCATGAAAACATGCGTGCTACATCACATGTGATTAAGTGTGAATTAGCCCAAAATGTGCCAGACAAATAGGTCCCATCTGCACCCATTAATTTATTTATTGTACTGTTTGACATATTCAAGTGACTAACTTCTTGTTTTGATTGTTTATAGCTATCATGATGTTATGGTTATTTAGAAGATTTTACAGTATGTCATAATCACTCTTTTGATACATCATCCTCTTAAGCTGACCATACAGGGTTAGATTTTCAAACATTTGTAGAAAAATCGCTCATCATAACATGGAAAAACCATATTTGCCCAGCAAGTTCTGCAAGTCGTAGGAAGAGAAATCCCAAGTATCTGACCTTGCCTACCCTTTCTACAGGAATTAGTTGAAAATTGGTATGACCTTTTAACTAAGGTTGGCCCTAGACCTCACAAGCATGAACTAATTATTCTCTGCCAAAGGTACAGCAAATCGTGGCTCAACTAAGTAAGCTCATTCCCTCTATGTAGAAGAAAGGCAGAGAGAGTAACAATGGTGATCTAATTGGGATTCTTAAAGTCTAAAACTGCCCTTTAAATAGTTTGTTTGGGCCAAACTATTTCCTTCACTAACAGGTGTGCTTTCTGGGTGCACTGTATAAGCTGTATATGTAGCCTCATACAGTATACAGTGCTTTGTTCCTGCCCCACTCCCAGAACAAAATAGTCGGGCTGAGGGCTTCTCAGCCATTCATAGGAAGCTTTGTGTTCTGGTAATGAGTACAAAGCTTCCTCTGGCTGAGGTAGAGATCATGACGTCATCTGTCTGCCTCAGCCAATCACAGGAAGCTTTTTATTCATTAATAGAATACAAAGCTTCCTGTGAATGGCTGATTTCCGACCTGATTTTATTCTAGGAACAGGATGAGAAGTCATCTTGCCACTGTTGGAACACAGCCGTGCATACTGTAGATATACAGTGCTGACAGGAAGCACTTCTGTTTATGGAGCAAATAGTTTGTTTAAGCCAAATGCATCAAAAATAAAAATGAAAAGGGACTTTAACCGCTTAACGACCGCTCACTGTACATATACGTCGGCAGAATGGCACCTGGAGGCACAATCACGTACCTGTATGTGCCTGCCTTCGTATGGGTGGGGGGTCCGATCGGACCCCCCTCCGGTACAGTGAGCGGTCGGGATCGCTCTGGGAGCGATCCGTGATGAGGGGGCAGCCATTGGTTTCTGGCCACCCCCTCGCGATCGCTCCCGGCTAATCAAATGCTTCCTCTGCCTGTGTAATGTAAACACAGGCAGAGAGGAAGCAGCAGGAAGTGATGTCATCTCTCCTGCGGCGCCCACATATACCGGAGCGCCGTGGAGAGAAGACATCAGGTTAGTGCACAAGCAGTACACTGACACCAGGACACATAGGCACACGATTGCCCCCCAGTCACCCCCAGATCACCCCCCAGATCGCCCCTCCAGCCCCCCAGTCACAGTGTCACTGATTGCAGTGATCATTTATTTACTGATCACTGCAAACAGTGACATTTGTAACTGTAAAAGTGTCAGGGCAGTTAGTGTTAGGTCCCTTAGGTCCAGGGTAGCCCCCCAACCCCCTTTAATAAAGGTTTAACCCCTTGATCGCCCCCCTGGTAACCCTTTCAGCCCCTAGCACCACTGTCACTAAGCGATCATTTTTCTGATCGGTGTATTCGTGTTGGTGATGCCGCTAGGTAGTCAGTTATTTTTTTATGTTCGCCGCCAGGTTTTTATAGCGTCGGGTACCACCATATATTACCTAATAAAGGTTTAACCCCTTGATCACCCCCCAGGTAACCCTTTCACCCCTTTTTGCCAGTGTCACTAAGCAATCGTTTTTCTGATCGCTGTATTAGTTATGCCGGTGCCGCTAGGTAGTCAGTTATTTTTTTAGGTGATTGCCCCTAGTTAACCCTTTCACCAGTGATCACTGTATAAGTGTTACGGGTGACGCTGGTTAGTTCGTTTGCTTTTTATAGTGTCAGGGCACCCGCCGTATATAACCCAATAAAGGTTTAACCCCCTGATCGCCCGGCGGGTGATATCAATTAGGTTTTAGCGTCAGAGAGGGTCTGCGTCGCCCCAGGCAGTGTCAGGTTAGTGCCAGTAGTGCTAACACCCACGCGTGAAGCATACACCTCCCTTAGTGGTATAGTATCTGATCAGATCTATACTAGCGTCCCCAGCGGTTTAGGGCAGCAGGGGCGGAGAAGCGATTTTGCTCCTAATTCCGCGTACATACGGTCGAAATTCCGACGCAGGCTTGCCCGTGGAAAAGTCCGACCGTGTGTACGCGGCATAACTTTTGCGGGATGATGCCCCCATGCTTCGGTATATATAAATGGTGCATGTATGCCCATCATTAGAAGTGGGTGAATGAAGGGAGGTATTCTAATGGTGGGCATACCCACCGATCAATCTCTTTTTTTCGTTCAGCCAACAGGCTGCATGAAAAAAAAAGATTACAATACATGTCCAACAAGGACCAGCAACGTACTGGTATGTTGCTGGACTTGAAATGGTTATACCAGAATGATGCCTGCGGGTTTAGGTATCATCTTGGTATCATTCTTTTCAGCGAGCGGCCGGCTTTCATGTAAAAGCAATCCTAGCAGCTAATTAGCCTCTGGACTGCTTTTACAAGCAGTGGGAGGGAATGTCCCCCCCCCCCCGGATATAAAAAGCGCCATTGGGAAAGCATTTTATCACACCGATCTTGGTGTGGTCAGATGCTTTGAGGGCAGAGGAAAGATCTAGGGTCTAATAGACCCCATTTTTTTTTTCAAAAAAAAAGTACCTGTCACTACCTATTGCTATCATAGGGGATATTTACATTCCCTGAGATAACAATAAAAAATAATAATAAAAAAAAAAAATATTGAAGGAACAGTTTAAAAATAAAATAAAAAAACATTTTAATCTGTAGGGCCTTTGCTTTAAAAAAATATATAATGTTTGGGGGTTCAACGTAATTTTCTTGCAAAAAAAATAAATGTTTTCATGTAAACAAAAAGTGTCAGGGCTTTGTCTTCAAGTGGTTAGAAGAGTGGATGTAGACACCCCAAGCTATTTGCTGAGAGGTATGGTGAGTATTTTGCAGAACTCGCTTTTTGTTACAAAGTTTTGAAAACTAAAAAAAAAAAAAAATATTTTTCTTTCTTCATTTTCAAAAACAAATGAGAGCTGTAAAATACTCACCATGCCTCTCAGCAAATAGCTTGGGTGTCTACTTTCGAAAATGGGGTCATTTGGGGGAGTTTTGTGCTATTTTGGCATTTTATGGCCTTCGAAACTGTGATAGGTAGTGAGGAGTGAAATCAAAAATTTGCGCCCTTAGAAATCCTGGAGGCGGTGCTTGGTTTCCGGGGTCCCGTACGCGGCTAGGCTCCTAAAAAGTCCCACAAGTGGTTTCTCCCATACTCAGGAGAAGCAGCAAAATGTATTTTGGGGTGTAATTCCACATATAACCATGGCATGTGTGAGCAATATATCATTTAGTGACAACTTTTTGTAATTGATTTTTTATTTTTTTGTCATTATTCAATCACTTGGGACAAAAAAAAAATATTCAATGGGCTCAACATGCCTCTCAGCAATTTCCTTGGGATGTCTACTTTCCAAAATGGGGTCATTTGGGGGGGGGGGGGGGTTGTACTGCCCTGCCATTTTAGCACCTCAAGAAATGAGATAGGCAGTCATATAAACTAAAAGCTGTGTAAATTCCAGAAAATGTACCCTAGTTTGTAGACCCTATAACTTTTGCGCAAACCAATAAATATACGCTTATTGACATTTTTTTTTTTTTACTAAAGACATGTGGCTGAATACATTTTGGCCTAAATGTATGACTAAAATTGAGTTTTTATTCGATTTTTCATAACAAAAAGTAGAAAATATCATTTTTTTTTCAAAATATTCGGTCTTTTTTCGTTTATATCGCAAAAAAAAAAAAATCACAGAGGCAATCAAATACCATTAAAAGCAAGCTCTATTTGTGGGAAGAAAAGGACGCAAATTTTGTTTGGGTACAACATTGCATGTCCGCACAATTTCCAGTTAAAGCAGCGCAGTGCCAAATTGTGAAATCACCTCTGGTCATTATGGTCCGTATTGGTCTGGGGCTTAAGTGGTTAAAGGTGCCCAGATATTGCTTTAGAAAATGACATACTGCAATGTATTAAAATCACCAATATTTATTTAATACAAAATGATAAAATCATTCCAAGTAAAATGTCTCCCTTATTTTGTCATTCCCCCTGCCATAAGAACACTGCACCTCCTACATATTTAAGATAGAAAGACAGTTGAGTATAACTTAATACAACATAATACATCAAGGAGGTGTAGCAAATGTATATTGTGTATGGAATAGTCCAGCAGGTCCCGAAGTGTTTAGTAAAATGCTTCTTGCGGGGAGCCTGATGCACTAGGAGACAAATATAGCTCATATAAGTCACGTGGTGGTCCTTCTTCCATCCTACGACCAGGAAATCAATGCTGTGTGGCTGTCATATTATATTCATTGGTATATTTTGACATTGTATGTGTAAAATCTTTTTTTTTTTAACCATAAATATAATTGCTTATTTTATTTGCAGAGTGTCCAACATGAGAACACTTACAGGAATCCAGTTGCAAAATACTGTTATGGTGAAAACCCCCCAGAACTTCTTCCTCTCTAAAAGAGGAAAGGATTAACAAGCTTTTTGTTGTTGGTATCCCACCTGCATGTGATAAATGCTCCTTTATTCAAGGACTGAATGGGCCAGAATGCTACAGGTAGTAAAGCAGAAGGAGACATTGAATGTATGGTAGCAGAAAACATGGAAGATTTATAAAATGTGGAATTTGTGATTGGATATAATGTGTTTTATTATTGAAGCCAGTATACAATATAATGGTAATGTATACACAATGTTTACATATCAATTGGTATGCACTGAGTGCAGCATACAAAAGAACAAGCAATGCTTACGTTTTAAAACAAACTTTTTAATTTTACTTTTTCGAAAAGCCAGAATTACGTATGTTTTTGTTTTTCAGACTTTAATTTATTAAATGTATCTTATGTTTTTTTTTTCTCTAAGCAGTATTGTTTAAACCTAATGTCACAAAAGATAGAATAAAAGTGAAACTGGGAAGACGGTGATTAAATAATTGTTTGGGGGAAATTACATGTTTCTACAGGCTTTCTTTTTTTAATAAAAACTTCAAAATGAATGTACTTTCATTATAAGATCATCTTAGTTTAGCGCAGGTTTTTCACAAAGTGAATGCATATACTGTGTGTGTGTGTGTGTGTATGTGTATGTATATGTATATATATACATATATATATACATATGTATATATATACATATACATACACACACACACACACACACACACACACACACACACACACACACACACACACACATACATACATACATACATACATACATACATATATATATATATATATATATATATATATATATATATATATATATACATACACACACACACACACAGAAATTACAAAAAGGTTTTATTGTACTATCCAAAAGGAATTACCAGTAGGACTTTTTTTTATTAAAGTTTTTTTATTTTAAAGAGGACCTGAACTATGGAACAATGTAACATCAAATACCATGTTAGAGCTTATATGAGATTTTATTGATTGGTTTGCTAATTATTTAAAATATTCAAAAAAATCCAAAGTAAGCATGTAGCATATGAAAGTCAAATAAATGGCAACTTTCCTTATATTTATGGCTACTTGAGGTCACTGACAAGTAATGAAACTAAATCATTAGCATGACTGTTTCCAAATATCAAAAATGGACTTTAATGGACCCCATCATGGGGCGAATCAGCAGATGTAGCAAAACACCAAGGATTGTTTTTTTTTTTCACAATTGGCCTAAATGTTATCAAATAGCCTAGTTATACTCTCAAGCCTCGTACACACGGCCGGTTTTCTCGGCTAGAAAACTGCTGGGAGAGTTTTTTGGCGATAAAACCGGCCGTGTGTATGGTTTCTCGTCGGGAAAACTGCGGGGAATCTCGACAAGAAAAATAGAGAACCTGCTCTCTATATTCTCGTCAGCCTGTTTCCCGACAAGAAAACCGTGCGTGTGTATGCTTACCTGTCTCCAGGTAAACCCGCGCATGCTCGATGAGACTTTGCGGTAGCTTACAAGGGTAGTGTAGGGTAAAGCAAGATGGCAGCGACGGCATCAAATGTGACGAGCACATGCTCGTCGTAGTCAATGACATCACCACGTTCTTGCCATTCAAAAAAAAAAACGGCGGTTCTTTTGAATGTGCCGTGTGTACACTCGGCGAGCAAGAAAAGCTTGCCAGGAATCCCGTCAGGAAAACCAAAGTTTTTTCCTGACGGGATTCCCGGCCGTGTGTACAGGGCTTGAGTCTACTGTGTGTCGAAATGTTGATGCCTTTTGTTTATAAATATATTGTATCATACCTACCAAAAGACTTGGAGTATCTTAACTATGATATCTTCACAAAGTAGTGGTCTGGTGAATTCATCATTTTTGAGGCATTTTGTGGTTATTTACCAATTCTTTAGAAAATTTCTAAATGACTGTGCCAGTATCCGCTCTAGTACTGGGGAGACGCTGTATTAGGGATCAACCGATTATCGTTTTTTTTGGTTCCGATACGATACCGATATTTTGGCCACCTGCCTTGCCGACAGCCGATATTTTTGGCCAATATTTTGTAAATGTAAAAAAAGTTTTTTTTTACACTGTCATTTTAAATTTTTGTGTTTTTAATCACTGTTATTGCTGTCACAAGGCATGTAAAAATCCCTTGTGAAAATAATAGGCAGCACAGGTACTCTTTTTGGAGAGATCGGGGGTTTATAAGACCTCAAACCCCTCCTTTGCACTTCAAAGTATTCAAAACGTCAAAAATCGACTTTTTTTTAAAACTGGCGCCTTTAAGATGCCAGGAAGAGGCCGGCTGGTTGCTTGGGCCTCCTGGTGGGACGGGAAAGCCCGGGCGAGCAGCTGAAGCCGACTGGAGGGGGGGGATGTCCCATCCCATTGCTTGTAATAACAGCCGAGTGGCTGCTGAGCCGCATTGGTTATTAGTACAATAAAGCCGACCTTTCGCTCTAAACAATGGTACCTGGGTGATGTATGCAGTATGTATAAAACCCCTTGAAGCAATATCGGTAATATCAGTCTAGTTTGAGACCGATTTTTCAGAAAATGCTGATATCGGCCGCCGATAATCAGCCTTCCTGATAATCTGTCGATCCCTACACTGTAGTGTAAGGAGATTAACTGCTGCATAACGGCTTGACCTTAACCAAAGAATGGCGTTTGCTGGCACATGGGGCCATTGGTTAAGTGAGGGATATAGAGTCAGTCTCCTTATTACCTACCAGTAGGTGGAAGTAGCATCAAAGACATTGCATGACCACAGCCACACATCCCCCTCAGACTTCGATAACATCTCATGCTGGAGTGCAGGTTGTACAAATAATACTCCAGAGATGCTCAATTGGGTTTAAGTCAAGGCTCTGGCTGGGCCACTCTGCCATAAAGTCCTGACTGGTGGAGGGCTGCAGTGATGGTTGACTTTCTACAACTTTCTCCCATCTCCCGACTGCATCTCTGGAGCTCAGCCACAGTGATCTTTGGGTTCTACTTTACCTCTCTCATCAAGGCTCTTCTCCCCCGATAGCTCAGTTTGGCTGGATGGCCAGCTCTAGGAAGGGTCCTGGTTGTCCCAAATGTCTTCCATTTAAAGATTATGGAGGCCACTGTGGTCTTAGGAACCTTAAGTGCAGCAGAATTTTTTTGTAACCTTGGCCAGATCTGTGCCTTGCTACAATTCTGTCTCTGAGCTCTTCAGGCAGTTCCTTTGACCTCATGATTCTCATTTGCTCTGACATGCACTGTGAGCTGTAAGGTCTTATATAGACAGGTGTGTGGCTTTCCTAATCATGTCCAATCAGTATAATCAAACACAGCTGGACTCAAATGAAGGTGTAGAACCATCTCAAGGATGATCAGAAGAAATGGACAGCACCTGAGTTAAATATATGAGTGTCACAGCAAAGGGTCTGAATACTTAGGACCATGTGATATTTCAGTTTTTAATAAATCTGCAAAAATGTAAACAAATCTGTGTTTTTCTGTCAATATAGGGTGCTGTGTGTACATTAATGAGGAAAAAAATGAACTTTAAATGATTTTAGCAAATGGCTGCAATATAAAAAAGAGTGAAAAATTTAAGGGGGTCTGAATACTTTCCGTACCCACTGTGTGTGTGTGTGTATATATATATATATATATATATATATATATATATATTGTGAGGGGGTTGGCTCGGCAGCGGGTGTGTGTGACCCCCGGGATGGGCTCCCCACACAAAACAGGCCCAGCAAACGGAGGTTGTGGTTTTCAAAATCAAAAAGGTGCGGTTTATTTTCTATTTACAGTGACAAAACACAGCAAAGCAAAAGAAACATAAATAAAATAAATCCTGGTCAACTTGACCTCTGACTAAACATACAGGTTTCCTAACTAACAACTGGGATCAGCCTAGTGCTGTCCTAGTCCCTAAGTCCCTGGTTTTAAATGTCCAAGCAAATAGCCACACAGGCTTTGTCTCACCGCACAGGGGTTCACTCTCCCTAGACAGTCCACACAGGTCTGGTTCCAGGCATGAGCAAACACCTAATGAATCTGGGAGTTCTTATAGAGGCCTAAATGAGCTGACAAGCTTCAGCTGGTCTCATCAACTCCCTGTCTGCACGACGCCCCACACTCTCCCTAGAGGTATGAGTCATCCATGAGCCCACTAGCCTCAGCTGGGCGTATACAACTCTCCACCTAGTTGTATAAGTCGGCGTAAAGCCTGAATCTGGGCGAAATATATCTACCCCCCCTGGATGCAACCAGGTGACTTTACCTTCCTGCTGTCACATACCCCCCCCTCTTGTTTTAACCTCGGGGTTGGAACACCAGCAATCAGGCATTCATGTACTCGAGACAAAGCATCCACATTCCCCATTTGAACGCCAGGGCGATGCTTTACTGTGAAGTTGAATTCCTGGAGGGCCAGGAACCACCTATTCACTCTTCTATTTGTTTCCTTGTTTTGAGCCATCCACTTTAACGGAGCGTGATCCGTAACCATGTCAAAGTGCCTACCTAGCAGGTAGTACCGAAGGGAATCTAGAGCCCACTTCACCGCTAAACACTCCTTTTCAACGGTGGCGTAATTTACCTCATGGGACTTCAACTTCCTGCTGAGGTAAATGACTGGGTGCTCTTCCCCGTTCCAGACCTGGGACAATACTGCTCCTAACCCCACATCTGACGCATCACTTTGTACGACAAAGTCTTTAGAGAAGTCGGGTGAGTACAACACTGGCTGGCTACATAAGGCTTGTTTCAAGAATTGGAATGCTGCCTCAGCCTCGGGGGTCCATTTAATCTAGACCGACCCTTTCCCCTTCGTCAGGTTGGTTAGGGGCACAGCCTTAGAAGCAAAGTGGGGAATGAATCGCCGATAATACCCAGCGATTCCCAGAAAGGCTCGTACCTGCTTCTTGCTGTTGGGACGTGGCCAACTCTGGATGGCCTCGACTTTGTTGAGTTGGGGTTTTATTACTCCCCTCCCAATGGTGTACCCAAGATATTTGGCCTCCTCCTGCCCAATGGTACACTTCTTGGGGTTAGCCGTAAACCCCGCTTCCCGAACAGAGTCCAGGACTGCTTGCACTTTTGGCAGATGTGAGGCCCAATCTGTGCTATGGACAATTACGTCATCCAGGTAAGCCGCAGCATACTTCCGATGGGGCCTCAGCATCTGGTCCATTTTCCGCTGGAATGTGGCCGGCGCATTCTGTAACCCGAACGGCATTCTTTTATATTGGAACGCCCCGTCTGGGGTTACAAATGCGGTTTTCTCTTTGGCCGACTTGGCCAGGGGGATTTGCCAATACCCTTTTGTGAGGTCAAGAGTCGTCATGTATCGGGCTGTTCCCAGCCGGTCGATCAACTCATCTATACGTGGCATGGGGTAGGTGTCAAATTTTGTAACTTTGTTCAACTGACGAAAATCGTTACAAAATCGCCAGCTCCCATCCGGTTTAGGCACCAACACAATGGGACTAGACCAATCACTTTGGGACTCCTCTATCACCCCTAAGTTCAGCATTTTCTGTACTTCCTTCCGTATTGCCTCCCGTCGGGCCTCTGGGATCCGATAGGGTTTTAACTTCACCCTTTCACCGGGCGGGGTAATGATGTCATGCTCTACCCCAGATGTTTGTCCCGGCAGCTCAGAGAATACCTCCTTGTTGCGAAGCACAAACTCCTTAACCTCCTGTTGTTGGGGTTGTGACAAGGTGGCTGCTATTCCAACCTCAGGAATCACGCAACCAGTTTGAGCTGGTGACCAAGTGTCTGCGACTAGGGACTCTCTATCCCTCCAGGCTTTCAACAGATTAACGTGATAGATCTGTTCGGGCTTTCGCCTTCCTGGTTGTCTGACCTTGTAATTCACTTCGCTCACTTTTTCCATTATCTCATAGGGGCCTTGCCATTTGGCAAGGAATTTACTTTCAACCGTAGGGACAAGTACCAGTATCCTATCCCCCGGGGAAAAGGTACAGGTCTTGGCTCCACGGTTGTACACTCTCTGCTGTGCTAACTGCGCTTGGGCCAAATGTTCCTTCACGATGGGCATTACCTGTGCAATTCGGTCTTGCATCAGGGCGACATGCTCAATCACACTCCTGTGGGGAGAACTCTCACTTTCCCAAGTTTCCTTGGCAATATCCAACAGCCCTCTTGGGTGTCTCCCATACAGTAACTCAAAGGGGGAGAATCCCGTAGAGGATTGGGGCACCTCCCTAATAGCAAACATCAGATAAGGAAGTAGACAGTCCCAATCCTTTCCATCTCTATCCACCACTTTCTTCAACATTTGTTTTAGGGTTTTGTTGAATCTTTCAACCAGCCCATCGGTTTGGGGGTGATACACAGATGTACGTAATTGCGTCACTTTGAACAATTTACACAGCTCCTTCATAACCCGGGACATAAAGGGTGTACCTTGGTCCGTAAGCAGTTCTTTACAAATACCCACCCGGCTAAACACAAGAGATAGCTCTTTGGCTATGGTTTTGGCCGAGGTATTTCGGAGAGGGATCGCTTCTGGATAACGGGTGGCATAGTCCATTATAACTAATATGTACTGGTGCCCCCTAGCGGACTTGATTATAGGCCCTACCAAATCCATGGCGATCCTCTCAAACGGGACCTCAATGATGGGTAGAGGGACCAGCGGGCTACGGAAATGTGGCATCGGGGCCGACCTCTGACACACAGGGCAGGAGGAACAATAATTTTCTATGTCCTTCATCACCCCCGGCCAATAGAATCTCTGTAATACCCTCTCTCGGGTTTTCTCTGTCCCCAGATGACCTCCAAGAATGTGCCCATGGGCCAACTCCAACACCAACTTCCTGTAAGGTTTGGGCACCACAAGCTGCTCAACGGTTTCTTCTGCCTTTTTTGCCACCCGATACAGTAGGTCCTTCTCTACGCTGAAGTATGGGTAAGTGCAGGTATTATCTGGGTTCACTAACTCGCCATCTATTTTCACTACGTTTTCCCGTGCCTTTATTAGGGCGGGGTCTTTCAACTGTTCTGTGGCAAAGTTTTCCCTGTGAACCTCAAGATCAGAAAACTCCACAGACGGTAGGTTTTCGTCTGAGGAGGTGGGCTCCTCTCCAGTTTCTTGAGTCTCCCCTGCCAATACTGATAAGGGAAATTCCGGAGAGTCCTCACCACTCTCAGGGGAGTTCTGGCTATCACATTCCTGGTACATAGGGGCACCAGTGGGGGGCTCAGGATCATCCCACAGTTCTCAGAACTTCGGAAAATTCCTTCCCACAATGGCGTCATGCGGTAACTGAGATACTAAGCCCACTGGATGAGAGAGGGTACCTTTGGGGGGTCTCGAAACACACTGTAGTCACTGGATACTCTCGGGTGTCCCCATGCACACAAATAACAGCTACCTTGCTATTCCCAAAGACCTCTGTTTTAACTAACTCAGCCTTTATCAGGGTCACAAGGCTACCTGAATCCAGCAATACCACAACATTTCTACCATTAACACACATTTTGCATAAATGTTTCTCAGTTCCTCGAATGGCAGTGCATGCGGCTGTCGCACACAGCGACTGACGTCTGCCCGTCAGAAAGTCACACTGCATGGGTTCCTCCATAACCGGGCAATTGGCTGCAATATGTCCCGCTTGCCGGCAGCGGTAGCAAACGATCCTTCTTGCCGCCTCTTGAGCCGCTGATTTCCCAGGCTGTTCTCGCCAAACTTGGGGTAGAGCTCCCACCCTCTCACTCTCTCCACCCTCACCCCTTGGAATCCTCTTATCCGCCCCTGGGGATGGTCTGGTCTTAGGGTGGAAAGTCCGAGTGTCTCTGGAAGAGGCCGTCAGGTTCTCTGTAGCCAAGTATTTCTCCACACGATCCACAAGACCATCGGCCGTCTCTGGGTCTCCATGGCTTACCCACTTTTGGATGGCAGTAGGAAGAGCTCTCAAAAACCGATCCATTACAACACGTTCCACAATCTTTGGTGCGGACAAAGTCTCTGGCTGTAGCCACTTTCTGCTCAGGTGAATGAGATCATACATTTGAGACCTGGGGGGTTTTCCAAGCTGGAAAGTCCAGTTATGCACACGCTGAGCCCGGACAGCCTGGGTGACACCCAGCCTTGCCAAAATTTCAGCTTTTAGCATCACATAGTCTTTTGCTTGGTTAGGCTCTAGGTCATAGTAAGCTTTCTGCGATTCACCAGTTAACAGAGGAGCCACCAGTCCAGCCCACTGCTCCTCAGGCCACTTTTCTCTTTCAGCGGTCCTTTCAAATGTGGTCAAAAATACCTCTGGATCATCCTCTCCAGTCATTTTTGTCAATAAACGACTCACCCCAAAGGACGCGGTATTAGTGGGACGGCTTTCCTCACTGGTCTGCGGACGTTGCTGCATTACTGCTTCCATTTGTTGTAGTCTCTGCTCTTGCTTCTGTAACAGGTCTATGAAGCGGGCCTCAGATTGCTGCTGGGCTTGTTGCTGAGCTGCAAGGCTCTGTTGATGAGCTTGCTGCTGGGCTGCAAGGCTCCTTTGCAAACCTGCATTTGTCTGCTGTTGATTGGCATTTGCTAGAGCCAGCTGTTTCAGTATCTCCTCCATGCTGGCTTAAAAAAAACTGCCTGCATTCTCCACCAACTGTGAGGGGGTTGGCTCGGCAGCGGGTGTGTGTGACCCCCGGGATGGGCTCCCCACACAAAACAGGCCCAGCAAACGGAGGTTGTGGTTTTCAAAATCAAAAAGGTGCGGTTTATTTTCTATTTACAGTGACAAAACACAGCAAAGCAAAAGAAACATAAATAAAATAAATCCTGGTCAACTTGACCTCTGACTAAACATACAGGTTTCCTAACTAACAACTGGGATCAGCCTAGTGCTGTCCTAGTCCCTAAGTCCCTGGTTTTAAATGTCCAAGCAAATAGCCACACAGGCTTTGTCTCACCGCACAGGGGTTCACTCTCCCTAGACAGTCCACACAGGTCTGGTTCCAGGCATGAGCAAACACCTAATGAATCTGGGAGTTCTTATAGAGGCCTAAATGAGCTGACAAGCTTCAGCTGGTCTCATCAACTCCCTGTCTGCACGACGCCCCACACTCTCCCTAGAGGTATGAGTCATCCATGAGCCCACTAGCCTCAGCTGGGCGTATACAACTCTCCACCTAGTTGTATAAGTCGGCGTAAAGCCTGAATCTGGGCGAAATATATCTACCCCCCTGGATGCAACCAGGTGACTTTACCTTCCTGCTGTCACAATATACAGGTCCTTCTCAAAAAATTAGCATATTGTGATAAAGTTCATTATTTTCTGTAATGTACTGATAAACATTAGACTTTCATATATTTTAGATTCATTACACACAACTGAAGTAGTTCAAGCCTTTTCTTGTTTTAATATTGATGATTTTGGCATACAGCTCATGAAAACCCAAAAATCCTATCTCAAAAAATTAGCATATCATGAAAAGGTTCTCTAAACGAGCTATTAACCTAATCATCTGAATCAACTAATTAACTCTAAACACCTGCAAAAGATTCCTGAGGCTTTTAAAAACTCCCAGCCTGGTTCATTACTCAAAACCGCAATGGGTAAGACTGCCGACCTGACTGCTGTCCAGAAGGCCATCATTGACACCCTCAAGCAAGAGGGTAAGACACAGAAAGAAATTTCTGAACGAATAGGCTGTTCCCAGAGTGCTGTATCAAGGCACCTCAGTCGGAAGTCTGTGGGAAGGAAAAAGTGTGGCAGAAAACGCTGCACAACGAGAAGAGGTGACCGGACCCTGAAGAAGATTGTGGAGAAGGACCGATTCCAGACCTTGGAGGACCTGCGGAAGCAGTGGACTGAGTCTGGAGTAGAAACATCCAGAGCCACCGTGAACAGGCGTGTGCAGGAAATGGGCTACAGGTGCCGCATTCCCCAGGTCAAGCCACTTTTGAACCAGAAACAGCGGCAGAAGCGCCTGACCTGGGCTACAGAGAAGCAGCACTGGACTGTTGCTCAGTGGTCCAAAGTACTTTTTTCGGATGAAAGCAAATTTTGCATGTCATTCGGAAATCAAGGTGCCAGAGTCTGGAGGAAGACTGGGGAGAGGGAAATGCCAAAATGCCTGAAGTCCAGTGTCAAGTACCCACAGTCAGTGATGGTCTGGGGTGCCATGTCAGCTGCTGGTGTTGGTCCACTGTGTTTTATCAAGGGCAGGGTCAATGCAGCTAGCTATCAGGAGATTTTGGAGCACTTCATGCTTCCATCTGCTGAAAAGCTTTATGGAGATGAAGATTTCATTTTTCAGCATGACCTGGCACCTGCTCACAGTGCCAAAACCACTGGTAAATGGTTTACTGACCATGGTATTACTGTGCTCAATTGGCCTGCCAACTCTCCTGACCTGAACCCCATAGAGAATCTGTGGGATATTGGGAAGAGAAAGTTGAGAGACGCAAGACCCAACACTCTGGATGAGCTTAAGGCCGCTATTGAAGCATCCTGGGCCTCCATAACACCTCAGCAGTGCCACAGGCTGGTTGCCTCCATGCCACGCCGCATTGAAGCAGTCATTTCTGCAAAAGGATTCCCGACCAAGTATTGAGTGCATAACTGAACATAATTATTTGAAGGTTGACTTTTTTTGTATTAAAAACACTTTTCTTTTATTGGTCGGATGAAATATGCTAATTTTTTGAGATAGGATTTTTGGGTTTTCATGAGCTGTATGCCAAAATCATCAATATTAAAACAAGAAAAGCCTTGAACTACTTCAGTTGTGTGTAATGAATCTAAAATATATGAAAGTTTAATGTTTATCAGTACATTACAGAAAATAATGAACTTTATCACAATATGCTAATTTTTTGAGAAGGACCTGTATATATATACACACACACACACACACACGTACGTGTGCATCTATATTTGTTCATTACATGTCCAAGCTCTGGTTACTGACCCGGAATGTGTAATTAAAAACAAGGGAGGGTTTACTACAGTATTTCTAATATGCTTCGCCTTTTATAATCTAAACCAGGAGTGTCCAATCTGAGGCCCAAGACAGCTATGAATGTGGCCCAAAATAAAATCATAAACCTAAAAATGTTGTTTATTTGGAGGGGAATTGTTTTGTAAAAATGTTTTTACACTTAGCGAACACATGCGGCCAAGGAAAAATTAGACAATGTCTACTGGATTTTTATAAGTTTTTATCTTCTTAAACAAAAATATCCCACTCTTCACAAAAGCGCCTTATTCATGTAATTTAGTTTTTAGCAACACCTATATTTGTAAGCAACTATTTTCAAAGATGAAGCTCATGAAGGGCAAAATTAGAACCAAAATATCTGCTGAGCACTTTAAAGCAGAGGTCCACCCAAATTTTTTTTATTAAAAGCCAGCAGCTACAAATACTGCAGCTGCGGCTTTTTAATAAATGAACACTTACCTGTCCATGGTGCCTGCGATGTCAGCAGCCAGAGCTGAGCAATCGCTCGTCTCTCGTCTGCCCGAGCCGCCATCCTCGGTGAGGGAATCAGGAAGTGAAGCGTTGCGGCTTCACTGCCCGGTTCCCTACTGTGCATGCGCGAGTAGCGCGGCGCATACTCAGTGATCCCCGCTGTCTCCTGGGACCAGTGTGTTTCCCAGAAGACAGCGAGGGGAGTGGAGTGACACCCGTGGGAGTCTATTCCCGGAAGTGGGTGCAAATACCTGTATTATACAGGTATCTGCACCCCCCTCCCCCCTAAAAGGTGCCAAATGTGACACCGGAGGGGGGGAGGGTTCTGAAAAGCGGAGGTTCACTTTTTGTGTGGACCTCCGCTTTAAGAATTGCTACTACATCTATCCAGCCAGATATTGATGGGTTAGTTTATAAAAAGAGAGTATCAAATATCGTACTAGTTTTATGTTGCCCCCAGGTACATTATCTATATCGGTTAGGGTTGCAACGATACCGAGCATTTGCCCGAGTACTTGTACTCGGATAAATGCTCCTGATACCTAATCTGATACCTGGGAATAAAGACGTGGCATTGCGCGCAACCGGAAGTCATTGGGCGGAGAGCGCGAAGCGGAGAGCGAGTCCTCAATAGGCTGGCAGCAGCGGAAGGTAAGCTGGCTGGGACGGGTGCAGGGCGCAGCTACATGTTCCATCAGAATCGGTGACCGGGGGCCGTCAAATTCCATAACGGAAGTGAAGTTCCGTGTCTCCGTCAGAGGCTGAACATCCCGACGCCCATCTTGGTACACCCTGCACTCGGCAGTAAGCCAGCAGCGGACATTTTGTTACACCCAACCTATAAGTTCGGGCTGGGTCTACGAAGATGTCCGCTGTTGCTTACTGCAGCCGAGTGCAAGGTGTACCAAGATGGGCGTTGCAGCATATAGCATTGCAAAATCTTTCCTTTCCTCTTTTAATTTATTATGCCAGGCCAGCAATTCCCAATCAGTGCCACCTATCAGTGCCAGCCATCAGTCAATGGCACCTATCAGTGCTGCATAATCAGTGCTCTTCAGTGCTGCCTCATTCGTGCCAACTAATCCTATCAGTGCTGCATATTAGTGTACCCCATCAGTGAAGGCAAAAAAGTACTTGTTTATAAAATTTTCTGACAGAAACTAAGAAAGACATTAAAAAAAAGTATCAGTAATAGGTATCAGTGAGTTCTTGGGGGGAAAAAAAGTATCGGTACTTGCACTCGGTCTTAAAAAAGTGGTATCGATGCAACCCTAAAATCAGTGATTAATAAATTGTGATCTGCTTTACTTTTTCTGATTATCAGCTATCGTTATTGTTAGTATATTTTATGTGTGGCCCAAGATAATTCTTCTTCCAATGTTGCCCAGGAAGGTCAAAAGGTTGGACAGCCCTGCTGTAAACTTTGAGTTTTAGCACTTCATTCCCTTTGTACCATGTTCCAAATATGCTCAGCTGTATTTCCGCTATGAAATATAGTGAATATTTTGACTATACGTTATTTGACGTAAAAAGTATTCTCTACAAAAATGACTATTTGATCTAAATTCAGTATCTCTTTTCTAAGATTGCAAGAAGATAATGCAGTTCCAAAATTCATGGATTTTCAAAAGCCTTCATTATTATTTTTAACTGTTTGATGAGTACACATGTTGCAGCGCCTTAAATCTCCATTTTCTAAAAAACTGATTAATTTGCTTTCTAACACAAAAGCTTCACTCTCTTCCTTTTGTTTCTGCCGCACAGTTGATTAATGACAGGGACAGATTTTCGGGCTCATCCTCCCTACATTCTCCCACGTCTGCTTGTCACTGTTTATAATGCAATCTTTCCTGGAAAATGATAATGTTCTGCAATAGTAACTTGGCAATGCCTTTGGCATTCTTGGGTCATCAGACAGATGGAAGTAGATGAACGTGTCATCTTCAAGAATGTCCACCTGCAATCCATCATAACATCACTGGTATATGAGAACATAACATGTTGGCCTCCATTAAAATTAGATTACCATAATGTTGTAAATTCCATGTGTTTGCCAGTTTTGCATATTTGTAATTACTGCAAATGGCATGTTTGCTCTGGATGAATAGAAAAATATCCTTTTAATGACTTTGTGCTGAAAAGGAAAATGTCATTACTTTTTTTGGCAGTGTTTACTGGAACACCTATAGGTAGTGTATTCACAATGTAAAAATACACGGCGCTAGTTAGATCTGTTACAAACTTATTCTAATATATACAGGATATATAGTATAGTTGAGAGAGGTGGTATCCGCACTCCAAAACAGATAAACCAGAAACAAGTATAGTAGGCACTTAGAGGCTCCATAGAGCAGAGGTAGGCAACTTTTGAGGGGGGGGGGCTTTGGTAAAATATCAGGGGTCTAAACAGATCCCTAACATTTAACTTTTGAGACAAAGAAAGGAGATTGAGGACCCAGTCCTTAATCCCCATCTCTGCAGCCTGAGCTGCACAGAATGAATAGACATAAAGAGCTCTGCACAGTCTCCCTGTTAATTCACAAACTGAAGCATTTTACAAAGCTTCAGTTATGAATGAATACAGTGAGTGATCGGTCCTGATCTTTCAGTGTGTTCACCGTTCCCTATTCTTAAACGAAGCAGCAGCTGGCGGGGGAGGAGGGGAAGCCGGCATTGTTGGGTGGGGGGGCCAGGGGAACACACTAGGGGCCCCAAGCAGCAGAAGAAAGGAGAACAATGGCAGGGGTGGCATTTACTGAAACCTATCCTCTGTCTTTTTTTGCTCCTGCAGCAGCTGAATGCCAGCAGGAAGGAGAAGAAGAGAAGCTGGATTTCAGATGCTACAGGAGGAAAATACAGAAAATTTGTTTAAGTAAACACTGCCCCCCCCTGTCCAAGTTCCGGGGTCGGCAAGAAAGGGATGCGATCGACAGCTTGCTGACCCCTGACCCCTGGTTTCTACTAATCAACATGTCTTTTTGACTTTCCGCCGGAGACTTCAAGAAAACATTGGAAAAAACAGGAAAAAACAAAGATTATAATACAATTGTTTTTATTGCACTTTTTTGATTTATCTTCTGTTTATCTATGGAAGTCATTCAAGTTCTTACTATACTTTTTTATATATATTTTGTATAAATCAATATTACAATATTATAGATGTATTTCTTACACTTTCAAACAGAATACTTATAGTTTATATGTCTTTACAAGTGATATGAAAGAATTTATCCTCCCATGATACTAGTTTCTACTAATCAACATGTCTTTTTGACTTTCCGCCAGAGACTTCAAGAAAACATTGGAAAAAACAGGAAAAACAAAACAAAAAAGTGACTATGTCATGTAAATAAAGTGTTTTAATACCGCAAGCATGTACTTTTAAAGAAGAGTGAATACTTACCTCTCCTACTGCCCACACCACTGAACTCTGCTCTGTTCATATTACAGTAAGTCTGCTAGAAAACTGATTCTTTTGGTTCCGACTGTTGACCTCTGTGACGGGAGTCACTTTGGGCGGGGGGCTTGTGGAACCCAGCTTACCTTAGTGTGCTCTGGAAACCCATTTTCCAGCTCCCCTGGGCCCTCTTATGTGTAAGTAACCCTGTGTCTTTTTAGGGGCACAGGGTGACTGAGAAACCCAGTCAGGTCTGTCCTAACCAGACTCCCAGTACAACCACACTGGGTTCTATATGTGTGGTTTGTGTTGAAAGATGAAGGGGCTCTTTTACTTGTGACATTAATATTTATGAACAATCTCCCTCAAGAAATATATGAAGATAAATATTTCTACCTTTCAGACTGCTAGAATATTTTAGTGTATAGTGTCTCATAGACCATAGATAGTTTGAGGCGGAGTGGGGGTTGTTAAGTGTTTATTGTTAAGTGGCTGTATCCCATTGTTCTATTGTTTCTGTCTGCTTTGGGAGTAAATTATTATAGGATGTATATGGTTATGTGGATTAGTTTATGGGTTAATGAAATCACTGTCCGCTATTAGTTGCTAGAGGGGAGGGAGGGAATTTCTCCATCAGCCCTTCCTAAAGGCTGTCTGGGTGTCCAGTTACTGATTGCATTATTTGTTGAAAAGTCTGAATATACCTGTGTGTCATGTTACTGAATGTAGTTTACCCTGCCCTGTGTCATTATGGAAGAAGGGGGGATTGTCCCCTGAGTGTATATCTCTGTGTGCCTGTGTTTCAATAAACAGTTGATGTTTTTGCCCCACCCTCCACTGGTGTCTTGACAAGTGAATGGGTGAGCTAAGGGATCTTGGATCTTGCTGGTACCAGGCAAGGGAAGCTTATACGGCGGACATACTCCTCTTGAGTACGGGGTCTGTCACAACCTCCATGTCATTACTGTCTTCTGCAGTGATGTGGAGGTCAGCAGGAGAAACCAGTAATAAGTAGGGGGAAAACAGGAATTTAACTATTTTGAAAGTGTTTATTTCCCAGCAGCCTTGGGTGGATAACAGTTTGGCACACCTATATGAGTTTGTTGAACACCCATTTAAAAACCTTGGCCATTAATAAGGGGTTGGCCCCCTTTTGTGACTAAAACAGCCCCTAATCATCAAGATTTTGGAGTGCATCTTTGAGAATGTGTGCCCATTCAGCTAAAAAAACGTTTGTTAGGTCCGTAACTGGTTTTGGATGAGAAGGCCTGGCTAATGATCAGAGCATTTGACTGCCTCTATATTAAGCTTGTCACACCATGTCTATATGATCCTGACTTTGCATCAGTTGTACAGCTATAACAAAACTGTTATTACAAGTGCACAATTGCCTAAAATGTGTTTGTATTCAGTGGCATATTAATATCCTTCACTGGAAACACTTTGGAGTGTTGTCTACATAGTATGGCCATTAGGTAGACATGAGTAAGAAGTCCACAAACTTTTAATCACACAGTGTATTTCTATGAATATTAATGTGTACATACTGAAAATCTTCAGGCAAATATCAAACAGGCAGCACATGCAAGGTGACCTGAGAATATTTCTTCACTAGAAGCTTTCAGCTACATCTTTTTATTAATTGTGAATGGGATTGCCGCAGGGTGTCTGTATCCCTTTTTTGTGTGCATGATGCAGAAGATGCCTGCAATTTTGGTTGAAGCTCAGTGCAGACTTCCTAAAAAGTATGTGACTCTAGGTAAACCCAGGTGAGACTTTTGAGTTGTACAATAGTTTTGGAAAAGACGTGTTTTTCTATTAGAAATTCTGAAAATAAATATGTTTCCCCTTACCTACTGAGCATGTACATGTTATTAACCACTTGTCCCCCGCCCACTGTCAATTGACGGCGGGCGGAGGATACTCTCGTTCTGGGAGGACGTCATATGACGTCCTCCCTTTAAAACGAGCTAGGAGGCGCGCGCGCGCCGCGTTCACAAGGCCCCGGTGCGCGTGCCCGGCGGCCGTGATTGCCGCCGGGCACCCGCGATTGCCCGGGAAACGAGCAGGAAAGTGGATCTCTGTGTGTAAACACAGAGATCCACGTCCTGTGAGGGAGAGGGGACCGATGGTGTGTCCCTTGTACATAGGGACAACCATCGGTCACCTCCCCCAGTCAGTCCCCTCCCCCCACAGTAAGAACACTTTGAGGGAACATATTTAACCCCTTCCCGCCCCCTAGTGGTTAACTCCTCCCTGCCAATCACATTTATACAGTAATCAATGCATTTTTATAGCAGGAATCGCTGTATAAATGTGAATGGTCCCAAAAATGTGTCAAAAGTGTCCGATGTGTCCGCCGCAATATCGCAGTCACAATAAAAAATCGCAGATCGCCGCCATTACTAATAAAAAAATTAAAATGCTATAAATCTATCCCCTATTTTGTAGACGCTATAACTTTTGCGCAAACCAATCAATACGCGCTTATTGCGATTTTTTTTTTTACCAAAAATATGTAGAAGAATACGTATCGGCCTAAACTGAGGAAAATTTTATTTAAAAAAAAAAAATGGGTATTTATTATAGCAAAAAGTAAAAAATAGTGTTTTTTTTTTCCAAACTGGACGCTCTTCTTTTGTTTATAGCGCAAAAAATAAAAACCGCAGAGGTGATCAAATACCACCAAAAGAAAGCTCTATTTGTGGGAAAAAAAAGGACACAAATTTCGTTTGGGAGCCACGTCGCACGACCGCGCAATTGTCATTCAAAGTGTGACAGCGCTGAAAGCTGAAAAATGGCTTGGGCAGGAAGGGGGTTTTCGTGCACAGTAGAGAAGTGGTTAAACACATATACAGTATATAGTGAAGTCCCTAGCCTTCTTTCACTTCTTTCGGCGCTATGGAGCTGAGAATCTCACAATACTAGATTTGAATATTGATCACAATAATATAATAATCACAATACTATCATGATTATCAACAATATTAAGACTCTGAAAATCTTAAAAATTATAATTTCCACTGTCAGCAGCCGCTTAAAGAGGAAGTAAACCCAGAAATAAAAAAAATAAAAAAAGACCTGCAAAAGAAAGCTATAATGAGCTAGTATGCATAGCCATAATGAGCCAGCACCATACCATGAGTATGCATAGCATACTCGCTCATTATGAATGACTTACCTGAGATCGAAGCCCCCGACCTGCTCCTCGTTCTCCTCCGCCGCCGCCGCCATCTTGCCTCGATGTCCCGTCACACGTATGCGTACGGGGCGGCATTGTCCCATTGAGAAAACCGGCACCGATCAGTGCGCCTGCGCCATTGTCTACAGCGCAGGTGCAAGGTTTTCTGAAAATATCTCCTTAACCGTGTAGGTTAAGGAGATATTTCTTGCACCTACAGGTAAGCCTTAATCTAGGCTTACCTGTAGGTGCAAGTTGTGTGGTTGGGTTTACAACCACTTTAAATGCACAAAAGTGCCACAGAATATTTAAAAATCAGTAAATGTCCACAAGTACTTATACCAGCCTTTCTCAACCTTTTTAACACAGAGGAACCCCGGAAATAATTCTCCAGTCTTGGGGAACCCCTGCTAAAAATGAAAGATCTACAACTCATCATACATTATCGTGATGGTCAATGAGAAGAATTCTTCTTACATTTGTGGTTATTGGGAAGAATTCCCCCCTTACAGATAACTAAAAAGATCAATGGTGTCATGGAGAACTTACTTGAGAGGAAGAAATTGACCATTGCTCATGGAACCCCTAGCAACCTCTAGAGCAGTGGTTCTCAACCTTTCTAGTGCCGTGTTCCCTTGATAAAATTTCCCAAGTTGTGGGGACCCCTAACAGTAAATTTATTTTCGTAGCGTGGGTTGTCAGCACCCAAGGCAAGACGAGTAATTTGCACCCCTAACCCCCGGACATTTAGCGCTCCCTGAGTCCCTTCCACTCGTACAGTATAAAAAACCCTTATGGTACATTTTAGAATGTACCACTCTTTCTCTTTGTTCTCGATTCTTTCCCTTTTATCTCTCTCTATCCTAATTTCTTTCTTTTTTTTCCCCATCCCTCTCTCTAGCCATCTTTCTTGTTCTTTCTCTTATTCTTTCTCTCCCTTTTTCTTTGTTCCTCCCCAACTTTTCCTCTCCCTTCCATGTATTATCTATTTTTATTCCTTCTCTTACTCCTTGGTGGGGAGGGGGGGGGGATAGGATTAGTGGCAATGCTGGGAGGAGTTCTGATCAGCCAACTTAGGTGCTCTTGATCAAGGACTTTTTAATGGCAAATATAATCACAAGTAGTGTTACTCACTGTGACTCTGGCTTCAGTGTCTCTGACTTTGGTGTCTCGAGCAGTGACACCTATGCTGAAATCAGGAGATAGGGTCTCTTCCAGCGCCTCCCACTTCACATTCCTCACCAGTCAGCTGACCTCTAGTCTCTGCCCCCCAGCCATGTCGTGAACTTAATGGGCGACTGCGAAGAGGCTAAGTGGGCGACCGCATGCTCCAGGGACAGCCCAACTAGACGATCCAGAAAGGCTGGGAGAGTGGTGCGGGCTTCAGGAACAGTCCAGGATTTAGTGACCCCTGGCAAATTGTCATTTGACCCCCAGGTTGAGAACCACTGCTCTAGAGGAACCCAAGGGTTCCACAGAACCCTGGTTGAGAAACCCTGACTTATACTAAGTACTAGAATTACCAATGCAGCGCTATCGTCACCATGTGTAGTGACAGACTTTCTTATGAAAAAGCACACATAAGAGGAAAAGGAGTAGATGACAGATGGTGAACCCAAAAGTCCAAAATGGTGCTCCTAGTACTTTGGTGAAGATGTACGCCTCACTCCAAAACTTCTCACACTGTGCATCACAAACCCCTTCAGGGTTCTCACTCACCAGAAGGTTGAACTCATCAGGCCTTGGTATAATATTCATCCACTCGACATCCACGTCCTGGAGAGTGTCACTGTTGTAAATAGTATCCCATAAGTACTCGGAAAGAAGGGGAGACTCACAATAGTGTAATTCCGATTTTTCTTCCTTTATTCATAGTTTTAACAAACTCCATAAATGAAACGACAATTCTGTTGTTTTATGAGATCACACACACAGTCCAGGAGAAAGTCAATAGAAACAGAAGCAAGCAAAACACAATATGCGATGCATATTTTTAGCGGCGCTTTACCGTAGTTTTTGCAGTGCTTTTCGGCCGCTAGCGGTGCGCTTTTAACCCCTCGGGCTTTCACACTGGAGTGAAAGGAGACGCTCTTTCAGGGTACTTTGCAGGCACTATTTTTAGCGCTATAGCGCTAGCAAAGCACCTCAGTGTGAAAGCAGCCTTAAAATATGATGGGGTGGTAAACACACTACTCCCACCCACCCTACACCGAACTGAAAGTTATCCTGCCTACATTGGGCTTAAAATAGATTGATAAAGCTTTGGTGCTGGCTTTGCACTTTTGTATTGTAGTGTCTCGAAGTAAGCATCTTAAATCCAACTCCTGCAAGACATTCATGCTAAACACTTCCAGGACATCTGTTAAGACTGAACCATGTGTCACTACCACTCCAATATGATCTATTATCAAATCAAACACTTGGATGGACATCCAAGTGAACCCTTCAACTGGGGTGGGGAGATTGTTGAATGCCTTCAATGTTTGGTATGGATTTTAAGGGGAACCCTGCACCAAAATAAAAAATAAAAATGGCGTGGGGTTCCACCCCAAAAAATCCATACCAGACCCTTATCTGAGCACGCAACCTGGCAGGCCGCAGGAAAAGAGGGGGGATGAGAGAGCACCCCCCCTGAACCTCACCAGGTCACATGCCCTCAACATGGGGAGAATGACAAGGGTCTCATCCCCACAACCCTTGCCCGGTGGTTGTGGGGTTCTGCGGGTGGGGGCTTATCGGAATCTGGAAGCCCCCTTTAACAAAGGGGACCCCCAGATTTTGACCCCCCTATGTGAATTGGTAACGGGGTACATAGTACTCCTACCATTTCACCCAAAAAAGTGACCAAAATGTTAAAAAAAACACAGACACAGCTTGGGTCAAGTCCTTTAATAAAAAGAAAAAATAATTCCAGCGATGTAATCCTTCCACGACTCGACGATACACGCCACCACGATCGATTTCGCCTCCATGGGAGGCGGCCGCCGAATGACGCGAGACCCGCCGTGACAGCTCTTATATAACCGCGGGCAGGGCCACCCGTGACGTACTCGGGTGACCCCACCCCCCTCTGAAGCAACTGGGGTTTCCGGCGGTTTCCCTGTGGCGTCACGGGAGACTCCGCCCCCCTCTGACCCACGGAAACCCCCGAGGCCCTCATAGCTGCTTTTTCTCATGGTCTCTCAGATAACATCAAAGATGAGATAGCAGCCCGAGACATACCTACAGATCTGGAGAAGTTGATCATGTTTGCCATTCTGATTGACTCCAGACTCCGAGAGAGACCTTCCTTTAAGGAGCACTTGTGGAAGCCTCCTGTACGTTTTGGCTCTGAGCTTTGCAATCCCACCCTTGCCTCTCTCACCTCCCATGCCTCCTGGTACCGAGTTGGCCAGTGAAGTAGAACCCATGCAGTTGGGCTTCACATGTCTCTCTGCGGAGGAGAGGGCCTTTAGGAGGAGGGAGAGATTGTGCCTTTATTGTGGCCAGGCATGTCACTTGTTGAAGTCCTTTCCTACCCATCCTGGAAACGCTTGCATCTGAGGTCCTGTAGGGGACAGACCTTAGGTAGCATTGTTATGTCCCCAGTTATCCTGAAGGATAAGCCTTTTATTCCGGTTACCCTTCCTTGGTCTGAGTCGTCCATCGATACACAGGCTTTAATCGACTCCGGGGCTGCAGGCATGTTCATAGATGGTGCCTTTGTGTCCTAGCACTCGATTCTGCTGCAGCTTTGTGCCACTTCACTTGCCATTGAGGCTATTGATCGGAGACCTCTACAGTCTGCCCATGTGACTCATGAGACTGCTCCGCTGACCATGGCCATAGGGGCTCTTCACCATGAGATAATCCAATTTCAAGTTATTTCCCCACCCCTCTACCCGGTGTTTATTGGTTATCCTTGGTTACAGAGGCACAACCACTCTTTTGATTGGCTTCGGGCTGAGGTTCTTTCCTGGTCGCCACAATGCAGTAAGACATGTTTTCCAGAAAGTTGCCAAGGTCTTGTGCACCTCTTCGCTCACCTCCCTGCCAGAGGAGTACCGAGAATTTGGTGATGTCTTTGACAAAGGTCAAGCCGGTAGTTTGCCTCCACACCGGTTTTATGATTGCGCAATTGACTTTCAATCGGGTGCCATGCCTCCTCGTGGTTAGGTTTACCCTTTGTCGGTCTCCGAGGCTAAAGCCAAGGAGGACTATGTTGCTGACGCACTTTCTCGAGGGTTCCTCCGCAAATTCTTGTCCCCTGCTGGTGCTGGCTTCTGCTTTGTGAAAAAAGAAGATTTGAGAACTGAGACCTTCAATTATAGGGGTCTCAATCGCATCACGATTAAGAACGTGTATCTGAGTCCGTTGTTTACGGAATAATTTGACCGCCTCGAGGGAGCAACGGTTTTCACGAAGCTCGATTTGAGAGGGGCATACAATCTTGTGAGGATCAGGGAGGATGACTAATGGAAAATCTGCATTTAATACTAGGGCAGGACATTACAAATACCTCATAATGCTGTTTGGTCTTTGCAACGCTCCTGCAGTTTTTCAGGAAGTCATCAACGATGTCCTCTGAGATATGTTGCAGCAATGTGTGGTGGTTTATCTCAACAACATTCTCATATCTTCCAATTCCTTAGAGAGCCACCACACAGATGTTTCCCATGTGCTACAGAGGCTGAGAAATAATAACCTGTATTGCAAGTTGAAAAAGTGAGAGTTCCATAGTAAACAGGTTCAATTTCTGCGTTATGTCATCTCTACTGCTGGTTTCTTTATCGTACATCACGGGACACAGAGCAACCATAGTAATTACTATGTGGGTTATGCGCCACCTATAGGTGAATGGACACTGATACACTCCAAAGACAGGAAGTTCCCCTCTATATAAACCCTCCCATACAGGGAGTACCTCAGTTTTTTCGCCAGTGTCTAAGGTGTTGGTCACGGTTAATGAAGTGCTAAGAATAAGCTCCGCAAAGAGATCCTTGACAGGATCAAGGGGCTATGCAGTCGGATCCATTCAAAGTGCCAAAAAAGGACAAAATGGAAGCTACCCGAGCTTCGAGGAAGAAGAACAAGGTTTCTTGCCAGTAATGCTCCTCTTTTGAGGGCTGGACCCTGGGATCCAGCACCCTGGTCACATATACTAAACCAAAGGTTGCTCTGGCAGGCTGCTGTACAGGTCCAAGGCAGTGGACCCCATATACAAGGGGGACCCGGTCTTTGAAGGTCCGTCATGACATGGCCCGCCGTGATGGGTGAAGATTGGGTCTGTCTGTGAATTCCAGCAGTATCCTGCGGTGGGAATGGTAAGTTAGGAAGATCCTAAGCAACTTATATGGTTCACTTCCTTTTTTGAGTAGACAATGTCTTGCCTGTTTTTTTACCACTAGAGGGTGTAAAGTGTAACATAGAGGGTGTTTAACATTACCATATGAGGGCATGTAAGCTGTATGGGTGTTGGATACAGGCATTTTTAAGGCACGTCTACTCAGCATCAGGCTGAGCAATTATAGCGGCATAATATTCATTGCTGGACTAGAGCTTGACAGTAGATGCATTGTGCTAGTACCTCTGTTTTTTTGTGCTTAGAACTATGTCTTACCGAAGGAGAGGAATACAGCAGGGGGAGCGCAAGGGCGCCGCGGTCAGGGTCTGAGGATCCTAGTCACGCTTCCACAGTACCATCCTCCCCTGAAAAACCTGAAGCAACTGGCCAGTCTGAGCCATCTAGACTCTCAGGCGTTGTAGCTACTTCCAACATTTCAGCCTCTGCATACATCACTAAGGACGATTTGGCTTCAGCATTAGCTGGTTTGGAAGGGAAGATAGCTAATATGCTCGCATCTTCCTCCCAGGCTGGGAGAAAACGCGACAGGCCCCCTTCTCCTGCCCCTGACATTCCAGGTTTGGAACAGGAAGGGTCAAAGGATGTTGAATTACCCTTGGGGGATTGGGAAGAAGGGAATGCAGATGTCTCCTCCTCTGAGGATTCAGTCTCAGAAGAACCTTTCTCAGCCTCAGAAAGATTGCTAGTTCAATCCCTTACGGAATTGGTCCGTTCTGGATAGAAGTTGCCTCCAGCAGAGGCGGCTGAAGCCCCCTTTTCCTCTTAGGGTTCTCTAAAGCCTCCACAAGGTTCACATGCTTTCCCTGTACACCCTTTGCTGGAGCAGCTAATATATGCTGACTGGGATCACCCAGATAAGCATTTTCTTCCTCCTAAAAGATTTTCTCTTCTTTACCCTATGGAAGAAAAGTTCACTAAAAAGTGGAGTTTGCCAGCAGTAGACGCTTCTATCTCCTCTATGAATAGGAGTATAACTTGGCCAGTGGACAATGTCCAGGTGTTTAAGGATCCAGCTGATAAAAAACTGGAAACTTTGCTTAGGGCCTCATTTGCTATAGCCGGTGCAGTAGCACAACCTGCAGTAGCAGCTGTAGCAGCAATAGTAGCACAACCAGTGCAGTAGCAGCAATAGGCATTTGTCAATCCCTAAAGGACTAAGTCAAGCAGGTTATCAAAGGTGTACCTGCTCGAGGAGAAGAGGCCCGGGATTTAGCTGAGGGCCTTATGTTTTCTCGGTGGACGCTATCAAAGATTCTATTCATCAGGCGTCACGCCTTGCTTCCCTGTTAGTGCATATGCGTAGAATTCTGTGGCTGAAGCATTGGTCAGCTGAGTTGCCATGTAAAAAAGCTATTGGCTGGTTTTCCCTTTCAGGGGGAACGGTTGTTCGGGGAAGATTTGGATAAAAACATACAACAATTTCAAGTGGTAAGAGTACCCTTCTACCGGTTAAGATAAGGAGTAGGCAGCCTTTATTCACACGTGCTTCCTCTCCAGTACCAGGGGCGACAGCCTCCAGGCAGTCGCGACGGCCTCCACCGTCAGGGTCAAAGGTTAGGCCTCAGGGCCAAGCACAAGGCCAGAAGAAGCCCTGGGGGCAGAAGCCTACAAAGCAGAGTCCCAAGGCCTCCTTATGAAGGGGCGCCCCCGGCTAAATCGAGTGGGGGGAGGACTTCTGTGGTTTTCAGGGGCTTGGCAAGAAGAGATCCAAGACAGATGGGTCATCTCTAAGGCTACAAACTAGAGTTTCAAAGAATATAGATCTTACCATAGTAAGCTGCTGATTTCATACCTTCTTTTCTATGCCAAAAAATAAATCCTCTGTAAATGGACCTCCCCTACTCCTCCTTCCGTGTCGTCCTGAGAAGACAGAGTTAATGTGGCTCTGCCCCTCTATAAGCTAACATACATTAGTCGTGGTTGCCCCTGGAAGTTCGACAAGGTGTGGTTGCCCTGGACGGCTTTCTAGAGCTGTCATGACAACTCTGCGCACCCACCCTCCCTGCCTGACAGCTGTGACCTGAATTGCTGTAGTTGTACATGATCCTCCCCTTCCCCCTCCCTCTCCCCCTTTCCCTTCCCCCTTAACCCCCCCCTCTACCTGGGCCTGACCCATACGTACAGCACTTTCTTATTGCACACTTTTTGTACTGCCTTGACGTTCCTACTGGTGCTTGGACAACGAATATATGAGGATTTGAGTTCATTGTAATATGCCATATCTGTTCCACGTGGTGATTGTGTACTGTATTGCACTGTAAATTTCCCTTCAATAAAGCACTCCTGATTGTTTAAAAAAAGAGTTTCAAAAGTTTCCAACGTTTCGTTTTCTAAGATCGAATATCCCCAAAGACTCAGTGAAATGAAGGTCTTTATTTCTGGCGCTAGACCAATTGATGTCTCAGGGTGTAATCATAGAGACAACCTCAGAAGAGCAGGGCATGGAGTTTTATTCAAATCTCTTCACAGTTTCAAAACCGAATGGAGATGTCAGACCCATTCTAGATCTCAAAGATCTGAATCGGTTCCTAAACATCCGCTCTTTTCGCATGGAATCAATCCGGTCAGTCACATCCACCTTGCAGGGAGGAGAATTTCTAGCGTCAATAGACATCAAAGATGCATACATGCATGTGCCAATTTTTCCCGCTCACCAGAAGTTTCTGCGTTTTGCGGTAGAACAGAGCCACTTACAGTTCGTGGCCTTGCCCTTCTGGTTAGCCACCGCGCCCGGGTGTATACAAAGGTTATGGCCCTCTTTTGGCAAGACTAAGAGCCCAGGGTTGAGCAGTAATGGCATACCTAGACGACCTGTTGCTGGTAGATCAGTCGGTGGCACGGTTAGACCAGAGTGTGTCCAGCACGGTCAAGTATCTGAAACACCTGGGTTGGAACCTAGAGAAATCATCCTTGCGACTAGTGAGGAGGCTGGGGTATTTAGGTCTGGTTATAGACACAGCCCAAAAAAGGGTGTTTTTGCCTCAGACAAAGGTCAATACTATAAGAGAGCTGTTCCGGGTGGTCAGGGCAAGGAAGGGTCCTTCCATTCGCCTTTGCATGAGGTTGTTAGGGAAGTTGGTGGCTTCATTCGAAGCAGTTCCCTATGCCCAGTTTCATTCAAGACTTTTGCAAAAGAGTATTTTGTCTGCTTGGAACAAGAAGACCCAAGCCTTGGATTACCCAATGTATCTGGCCCCAATGGTGCGCCAGAGTCTCAGTTGGTGGTTCATAACCAAAAATTTGCAGAAGGGAAAATCCTTCATACCGGTTACTTGGAAGGTAGTAACAACGGATGCCAGCCTCTTGGACTGGGGAGAAGTCCTGGAAGAGACCACTGTTCAAGGGAAGTGGTCAGAGTCCGGGAAGACCTTGCCCATCAACATCCTAGAGATTCGGGCGGCACATCTGGCTTTAATGGCCTGGACGTTCAGGTAGCGAGATTGTCCCGTCAGGATACAATCTGACAATGCCACAGCAGTGACCTATATCAATCACCAAGGGGGCACCAGAAGTCGCGCAGCCCAGAGGGAGGTGAACCATATTCTGGCTTGGGCAGAGGAGCATGTACCTTGCCTATCTGCAGTCTTCATTCCGGGGAGGAGAATTGGCAGGCGGATTTCTTGAGCCGTCAACAAATATTCCCGGGAGAATGGTCTCCACATCCCGACATTTTTCTGGCCATATGCCAAAGATGGGGTACCCCGTACATAGATCTATTGGCGTCAAGGTTCAACAAGAAGTTGGACAGCTTTGTGTCAAGAACAAGGGATCCACTCGCATATGGGACAGATGCGTTAGTGACCCAGTGGAATCAGTTTTCACTGATTTATGAGTTCCCCCCAGTTTAGCTGCTACCGCGGCTTCTTCGCAGGATCAGAGAGGAAGGGAAGCCAGTAATTCTAGTAGCCCCAGCATGGCCCAGAAGATCCTGGTATGCAGAGATCGTAAGGATGGCAGTAGGGGATCGATGGACTCTTCCACCTCGTCCAGACCTGCTTTCGCAAGGGTCGGTATTCCATCCTGCCTTTACAATCGCTAAATTTAACGGTTTGGCTATGGAAGCCCACATTCTAAAGAGTCGGGGGTTCAGTGGTAACTACCCTGATTAATGCAAGGAAGCCTGCCTCTAGGACCATTCATTATAGGGTCTGAAGGGCCTATGTTTCCTGGTGTGAAACCAAATGATGGCATCCTCGGAAGTATTTCATAAGTAGAATTCTTGCCTTTCTACAGTTGAGGGGTGGAATGAAGCTGGCCTTGAGTACGATCAAGGGTCAGATCTCAGCCTTGTAACAGTTTTTTCAAGGGCTGCTTGCTTCGCATTCTTTGATACTGGCCTTTATACAAGGGGTAACACGTATAACTCCACCAGTTAGGAAATCCTTGTGCCCATGGGATTTGAATCTAGTTTTGTCGGTTTTACAAAGACAGACCTTTGAGCCGATGCACCATATTCCCTTGGTTCTTTTGACAAGGAAATTGGTGTTCTTAGTTGCGGTGACCTCCGCGAGAAGGGTATCAGAATTGGCAGCTTTTTCTTGTAAAGAGCCATACTTAATTATTCATAAGGACAAGGTGGTGTTGTGTCCTCACCCAACCTTTCTGCCTAAGGTAGTGTCAGGTTTTCATCTGAATCAAGATGTCTCCCTGCCTTCCTTTTTTTCAGAACCTCATTCTGCGGAAGAAAAATTGTTACACTCTCTCGATGTAGTGAGAGCAGTTAAGGCCTATCTGAAAGCGACAGCTCAGATACGGAAAACTGATGTTTTGTTTGTGCTGCCAGATGGCCCTAGGAAAGGGCAGCCAGCGTCAAGATCAACTATTTCAAAATGGATTTGTCAGGTTATTATTCAGGCTTATGGTTTGAAAAGAAGTGTTCCGGCTTTTCAAGTTAAAGCGCACTCTACCAGGGCAGTCAGTGCTTCATAGGCAGTGCATGACCAAGCCTCTATGACTCAGATTTGCAAGGCCGCAGCTTGGTCGTCAGTGCATACATTCACTAAATTCTATCAGGTGAATATAAGGTGGAAAGAGGATGCCGCTTTTGGGTGCAGTGTGCTGCAGGCAGCAGTATAGGTCCTCACGTCTGATGGCCGCCTGCTTTGGTTTGTGTCTCCCTCCCCTCAGAAGGCATTGCTTTGGGACATCCCACATAGTAATTACTATGGTTGCTCTGTGTCCTGTGATGTACGATAAAGAAAAATCGATTTTTATTACAGCTTACCTGTAAAATCCTTTTCTTGGAGTACATCACAGGACACAGGTCCCTCCCCTCTTATTGGGATATATACATTGCTTTGCTACAAAAACTGAGGTACTCCCTGTATAGGAGGGGTTATATAGAGGGGGACTTTTGACGGTACCAGTGTCCATTCACCTATAGGTGGCGTATAACCCACATAGTAATTACTATGGTTGCTTTGTATCCTGTGATGTACTCCAAGAAAAGGATTTTACAGGTAAGCTGTAATGAAAATCCTATTTTTTCGATGGACCCAGAGAAACTATTTGCAGTTCTACAGTGGTCTCGACCCGTAGGTCTAAGTCCGCTACAACGTTTTCTTGGCTTTGCCAATTATTATCGGAAGTTTATTCGTAACCTCTCTTCTCTGGTCAAACCCCTGACTGATATGACCAGAAAGGACGGTAACTTACAGAAGTGATCTCCAGATTCCATTAAAGCCTTTGAGTCTCTCAAGGCTGCCTTTGTTTCAGCTCCTGTGTTGGCACATCCTGATCCCACGTTACCCTTCATTCTTGAGGTTGATGCATCTGAGACTGGAGTTGGTGACTTTCTGTCTCAACGTCCTACCTCTGAGAGCGCTATGCATCCTTGTGGCTACTTTTCCAAACAATTGTCTCCTGCGGAATGCAATTACGAGATTGGGGACAGAGAGCTGTTAGCGATCATTTTAGCTCTAAAAGAATGGAGGCATCTCTTCGAAGGTAGCACTGTGCCGGTTCTCATTTTGACTGACCACAAGAATCTCATATTCTTGTCTGAGGCAAAACGTTTATCTCCCAGAAGGGCACTATGGGCTCTTTTTCTGTCAAGTTTCAATTACAAAGTCTCATCCTTACCCGGCATCAAAAATGTAAGGGCTGATGCATTGTCGCAACAGTTTTCCTCCACTTCCAAGATGGAGTCGGTTCCTGTTCCTACGATACCTCCCGCTCGTATTCTGGTCACCCAAATTTAGGACAATATGCAGCACCCTCTAGTGTGCTAGAAGTGTAAAAATATTTTTTGTAGTGTAGGTAAATTTTCAGGCTTGGCTGGGAGCCAATATATAAAGAAAAACCCCCCCCGGGGCAGAATAAGAGAGAAACCCCCCCAGGATAAAGGAGCCACAGGCGGACCACGCCGCATATGAAAAAAAATATTTATTAGTAGATAAATGACAGATAACACAATTAAATGATGTTCAAAACCCTCTACCAACACCCAATTTTAATTAAAATTAATGAGACAACGTTGTCAAATTAAAAACAAACAGCCACATAGGTATGCATGCATGCAGTAATACTCAAACAGAGCGATCAGCTGGACTAAAGGTCCAGTCGATCGCACTGTATAATGTGTGGTCAGTCGAGTGGATTAGACCAGTTCCCTAGAGGGCATAAAGAGTAATATAGAGTCGCTGGGTACTGTAGCTCAAAGACTATGGAGATGATGACATATGGCAAAATTCGAAGAATTCTCCAGTGCAAAAGCTGTAGGTTTTAACCAAGTCATAAAGTGGATCAGTGCACATATGAAGCTGGGATTAAGGCAGTTGATGCAAATAGCAGTATAGCAGCATGCAAAGCAAGTTCGGGTTAAGCACAGATAACAAACTGTTGATTAGGGCAGAAGTCACAAAGCAGGGTCAGCATGAGAATAAGATACCAGCATGATAAAGTAACTTGGACCAGAGGTCTGCTCACCAAGCCTGGGTAGTGGTAAGGAACATCCTAGGTTCCAGGATTTCTCCTCTCCACATACACATGGGGAACCTGTTGCAGCAGGGAAGAATACCCGAAGGTGCAGTAGTCCCCGTTCAGGGGGTTGAAGCTTCTGCTGTCCCTATGTGGGAGGGATGTCAACAGCCTATATAGACCTTCCGGGCTAGTGATAACGCTGGAGATGACTCACGTTGGTGCCGGTTGTTCCCGCTCATGCTGCCGTTCAAACAGGCGTATAGTGAGCACCCTTCAGAGGCTCGTGATCCACATCAGTCCATCAGAGTAGTGATGTCCAGTTCATGAACGAATCGTTCTTTTGAATCGGTTCTTTTCAGTGAACTGGATGAATCGATTCATCTGAGTGAACTGATTCGTTTGAAACAGTTCACTTGTATGCACTCAACATAGCAGAGCAGGCCTGGTAATATGATCCTAGTGTGAGAGAGCTCGGCCCCTCCCTGCAACCAATCAGCGTGCTCAAGGCACAGTGACACTCAGGAACTGTATAGAGTGAGGAGTACACACACAGTACACCGAGTTAAAGAATCATACCAGTTACCGAGTTAAAGAATCGAGTTGTTAGAATACAGTACACTGAAAGAACCCTGAGTCACCACCAGTAGAATACACTAAATCAATGATCAGGTAGCAGCAATACACTACAGACTGCTTTAAAGACATAGAGGACAAAGAGTCAGGTTAAGAATATATCCTCCTCATTCAGATTAATTCTTTAACCCTTTAGTATTTAGTTTGCTTATCCTAAAGGAGATATGCATGTTAAAGGAGACAAACATCCCTTCTGGGACGTGTCTAATTTAGTAGCTGTATAACTGAATGAGAGAGCTGTCTCATTTTTTTAACACAAAAATACATTTATCCTGCTTTATAGTAATATTGTTCTGCGTTTTGGTCCTGAGATTTCTATGCCCCCTGGATCCTTGATTTTTTTTGAAAGTGGTTGTAAACCCTGGAAAACCTAAATAAATAAATCCCACCTGCAAGACAAAGTCATAATGAGCTAGTATGACTAGCATACTAGCTCATTATGCATCACTTACCTTAGATCGGGGCCCCCAAAGCCGTCCTCGTCTCCCTCTCCAGTCATCACTGCAGCGATACCCAGAAGGTTACTTCCGGGTATCGCCGCTCCAGCCAATCACAGTGCTCAGTAACCTGGGTAGCAGGTGTTCTGTCAGATCAAGCAATCTATAGGATCAGCCAATATTGCCACTTACGGTGATGCACAAACAGCTGTGTAAATGAAAAGCGTTTTTTTTGTGCATGTGAACTGCATTCTGATGGGCCAACTTCACAGTTAAGATTGCTAGCCATCAGATTTGTCTGTAGTCTTTACAGTGCATAATGAGGCTCCTTTCACACTTGTGCGACTTGGGACTACAAAGTCGCAGGACAAGTGGTACTCCATGATTTCTAATCAGTACCATTCATATCTGTGCGTCTTCAAGTCGCAGCGACTTCAAAGTAGTCACTGCACTACTTTGGTCCGATTTTGATGCGACTTGAGGCAGAGACCTCAAGATTACATAGGTATTGCTTCAAGTCGCATCAAAATCGCATCAAAGTCACGGTAAAAATCGTGGCAAAAATTGCACGACTTTCAAGTCGCACAAGTGTGAAAGGAGCCTAACGATTGGATTTTACTACTGTGGGTACTTCGCCGGCGGTAGTAAAATCCGATAATTTTTGCTGTGCATGCGCTAGGAAAAATATGATGGCTAGCAATGTTAACTGTGAAGTTGGCCCCTCAGAATGAGGTTCACATGCACAAAAACCCGCTTTTCCTTTACACAGCTTTTTGTGCGTCACCAAATTAATGACGCCGCTAATCTGACAAATTTGCTTGTGCTCTGAGCAAGGAACTAAATACAAGTAAAAGTCCCCAGGAGCTGCCAACCTTCTGTGGAGAATCATTCTATTGATTCTAATCATTTAAAAAGGTTGAGTGAGAGCTTTGATTCACTTGCTTGTCAGTATTCAGCAAGTGAACCGAAGAATCGATTCATTGAATCGGTTCATTTCAGTGAGTGAATTGAAATGAACCGATTCACTTAAAAGATCCGAACTTCCCATCACTACATCAGAGCACAGTACGCATGCGTCCGTCTAGCATAGCTGCAAGTGACCAAAATAGCGTCACACTGGTAGCATTTGACCCGACATGTTTCAGCCAATCAAGATGGCTTTCATAAAGGGATAGGGAGGGGCATGTAGAGAGATTCTATTTATATTAGTTTAGCCTGTACATAATAACAGTGTTGTACTACAAGAAAGGGCCACTAGATGTCAATCTCTAAATAAATGTTATAGTTAAACTCATTGACAAGTCGCAAGGATCTCCACAGTGCACATTATCTGCATGAATACATACAGCTCAGCATAGACAATGGCCGTAAGCTGAACGGGAATGTATTTAGAGCAGAATTTTACAGCATGGATAGAATTGAATTGATGAAACCCACCATTAAGTCCAGGTTGCAAAATAACTGTTTATGGAGAACAAATGATAATACAAATGAATTACAGGTGGTGTGCTTTGTGTGGCTGTTTGAAAGCTGGGGTAGCGCTGTGCTCTTTCTCCTCCATGGGAGCTGCGATGTGCCCAGGGGGCCCTCCCTCTCCTCCCCTTCCACTTGTTGTTCGGGAGGGTGTAGGCAGACGCCCCATCGCGCATCGGCGCCACGCCCCCTATGGCGTGCGTGTGACGTCAGTTCCTGGCGTCATCGCACGGACGTTTAGTTGTAACATCATGTGTCTGTACGGAGGTTACTTCGCGCCGGTACTGAGTTTTCATTCAGTGCAGGTGCGATCCTCCTCCCTCATTGGCTCACTAGCATGGCTTTGGCGGCATATATGTACATTCCCCATTTGGAGCGAGCTGTATACACGGCTTGTCTCCTCTTGGGATGATTGCACACCAGCTACATTGATCTGCTGGTAGTGCTCTGATGTGACCTTGGGGTGAGTTTTTTCTTGGTTAGACCCCCTTTTTCGGTGGTTTCTTATTAATTTCCTAGTTTATCCATGGTTTTCTCTCACATTTCTCCTTTCATCACTTTAATCTATCCAATATTCTATTCACGCACACCCAAACATTTGCTAACCACCCCTATATACAGGCTGTAGCATCCTGGGTTCACTATTAGTAATTATTATCATCATTAAACATTATTGTTATAATCCTATACATACTTAATATTTTGTTCCCAGATACCCCTACTTCAAGACATACACTATTTTTTGTTATATGGAGACTTTTGATACAATCTGCACTTTTGACTCTGCCCGCAGTCGCACCCTTACTATATGCCGCCTCAGCTCCCGTGGAGGGGTCATGCTCCCAGCCCACCTTGCACCGGCTGACTCGCACTGCACTCGCTGTACGAATTGGTGAGTGTGTTTGGTTAACCATCTATACACACTAATGTTCATTTACCTTGATACCCTAGAGTATGGTTCATTAAAATTCTATATATACTCCTTAGGAATACTTGTCGCATCTGCTCCTGATGAGTGGATACATCCACGAAACGCGTCAAGCTCTGTCTGATGCTACAACTACATCTCATATGGAACTATACCTATTTACTATTATTTACTATATCCAATGTTGCTATCTATATGCTATCCAGTAGATGTATACATATCGTGTGTGCATAGGTCGGCACCAGGCATGTGTCCGCTGGCATTTATTATGCCATATTTTCCTAGATATTGACTACTACAATATAATAATGTGCTGCTATGTATGTACCGTATTTTATCGTGTTCATGTCTTGTACATGGCTCATGTATATATATGAAATATATTTTAATACTTATTATGTCTTTGGATCAATGACAATTAATAAACATTTTGTACTCAAATTAACCTCCACTATCCAATTGCTTCATTTAAAGTCCCAACTTCCTTTTAGTTTATACCGATTACTGGGATGGAGGCACTTAATTGTGCTTCATTTAAAGTCCCAAAACCCCCTTTCTCAATGAAACAAATGAAATACAGAGATAATTGAAAAATAAATTTACATAGAAAAAATAGTAATAATGAAAATAGTCCTGCTGATCGCTCTGTTTGAGTATTACTGCATACATGCATACCTATGTAGCTGTTTGTTTTTAATTTGACAACGTTGTCTCATTAATTTTAATTAAAATTGGGTGTTGGTGGAGGGTTTTGAACATCATTTAATTGTGTTAACTGTCATTTATCTACTAATAAATCAATTTTTTCATATGCGGCGTGGTCCGCCTGTGGCTCCTTTATCCTGGGGGGGTTTCTCTCTTATTCTGCCCCGGGTTTTTTTTTCTTTATATTTTGTCTAGTGCCACAGAGACCGCACCTCCATTGGAGAGTCCGCCCCTAATGGGATACTGTGCCAAGATTGCTACCTGACACAGTACTTTTGCATTTAGTGAGCCTAGGACCCTATCAACCCTTTTTCTTTATGATATATTTGGTCATTGTACTATTTGGCCATATCGGCTGTTTTCCAGGGTCCCTTGCTCCTATAAGTATATTCTTGAACTTGACAGTTACACTATTGGTGTTCGGCACTCTTTTCACCAACACTCAAACTCTATTCACCAGTCGCAAGATCTTCAACAATTTGATGAATTTTATTTACTTTTTCCATCATATATCTCTGTCTCTGGTATGGCCTATAAACTAGGGGAGGATATTGATCTGGAGATACAATCTGCCTTTGCTAGGGAATCTTGTACAGAGGTAATAGATAATCAACCTATTAAGGATCTATTTAAACAACACAAGAAACTAACAATTAAATATTTAAATCGTAAATGGGATATTTCCTCTCTTGAGTCTCACATTAAATTTGGTGTGATTCCAAGAGGTTTGTGAGAACGAGTTACACCTGCTGAACATTTACACACACCTAGATTTGTTGAAAAATGGAAGGCTAAGTGCCAGGAGCATGGCCTATCCATTATTCAGCTGATAGTTTATGAGGAGAAGCTTCAACTTGAAGAACTTAGAACAGAACTAGACAAGAGTAGCGATCTCTTGGAACCATTTAAAGGTGAAGCAAAATTTGACAAACATAATGAAATCCTCAAGAAGGAAATAGACAGGACTCAAAAACATCTGATGAACACTAAACAACGCAAATTTCGACAGAATTTGCAAGATTTTGAGAAAGGTGAAGTATTTGATCCTACCCTCACTCGAGGATGTAGTCTTAGTAGACACAACAAGAAACGATCAACTACACGATCTCGGAATAGACAATATTCATCAGATGCTGGTGATGCCCAGAGATCGGTGAATTTTGTTGACACTGATTTGACTGGTGCATCATCATCATCAACCAAAAATTTAGCATCATCGGGGGATTTTCCCAAGGAAGACCGCAGATTAGACCTAAGAAGCAGAGGAAGAGGAAGAGACAGCGGAGGAGGGAACCCCAGGGGCAGGAGTCAGAGACAGATGTGAACCCGGAGTTCCAAATAGTAGGTGACATAGCTGCTGCATCACCTGATAGGGATATGCGGGTGATTAACCTGTCAAAATTTTAACTTGAAGAAAGACACCACAGTCTTCTTAGTAAGGGTCTATCCTTTTCCCCAGTGTCCCCAATGGATGAGTTCACCGTGTATAAGGATATCAACTTATTCCTACGTAAAGTGGTCTTTCAGCTCTTTTATGCTGGACAAAAAAGTGATATACCCCAGACAAACCAAGGAGCGATGACACTAGGTGATAAAGAAGAACAGCTAGCCTTAGATAACCTTATGGCACTCTTGGATGAACAAGCTGAACCCCTGGAGTCAGAGGACTCTAATAGAATCAGAAGAACAAGTGATTTATATATTAAATCTCTCAAAATGCCCCCGATACACAAATATCACTGGATACGTCTTTTTCTGGAGTGATGAGCGACTTGCTCTCTCTGAATTAGAGACGGCAGGCAACCTCACGATTAAGGGAAGTGATAAAGGGGGTAACGTAGTACTACTATCAGATGACTTCTATGAATGGGAGGTTTTTAGGCAGTTGAGCGATGTATCTACATATTGTAAATTACCTTCTAATCCTTTTCCTGCCCTGGTGGTAAAAGTCAATCAAACTATCTCCCTAGCCTATGAAGCCAACCTACTTAGCATTAAAGAGAGGGATTACCTCAAGATAGGGCTAATTCAATAACCCCACTCTCTAGGTGATCCCTAAGCTTCACAAATCCCTTGTTGACCCGCCGGGAAGGCCTATTATCTCGGCAATAAATGACCCACTTGAACAAGTGGGCAAATATGTGGACAGCTTTATTAAAATGCTGGTTGCCCGGCTGCTTCCTACGTGCGGGACACTAGGGATGTTCTTGTTAAACTCCAGGATTTGGAGGTCCCCCTGGGGCTCTACTTGTCGGGATCGACGTGGAATCACTTTACAGATCGATACCCATGAGTGGGGCCTCAGGGCGGTTTCCTTTTTTCTGGATCAAAATTATTCAGAATTTGGAGCTCAGAATGAATTCATTCTGGAGCTCCTGGAGCTTGCCCTGTCTAATAACCACTTCCAGTTCCTTGAGTGCTTTTACCAGCAGGTCAGGGGCACGGCAATGGGTGCTCCTTGGGCGCCCTCATATGCCTGCCTCCACCTTGGCCTCTGGGAGCTGGAGGTGGTTTATGCGATGCCGCTGTACCTCAGTCAGGTACTTACTTGGCTCAGGTACATCGATGATGTCCTTTTGATCTGGCAGGGCACTAGGGAGCAACTACGTGAGTTCTTGTGTGAACTCAATGTGAACGATAGGAATTTCAGACTTACCCACGTGGCTGACTCCCACTCTATCTCTTTCCTAGACTTGAAGGTCTCGATTGTGAACAACCGTGTTACTACATGTACCGTCAGGAAGCCCACTGCTGCTAACACCCTGCTTCAGGCATCCAGCCATCACCCTGATCATTTGATCAGGGGTATTCCAGTGGGTCAGTTCCTGCGACTTCGCAGGAACTGCTCCAGTGATGCTGATTTTCAACTTGAAGCAGGTGATATGCATGGCAGGTTTAGGGAACGTGGGTATTCCCAAAGGGTGCTGGACAGAGCACGTAAAAAAGCCTGGAAAACTAACAGGAGGGATCTCCTTAAAACTCAATCTAAAACACTTGCAAAAAATAATTTTCCACGCCTAATCACGACCTATGGTATACAATGGAATGAGGTTAAGTCTGTTCTGGCCAAACACTGGGGGATACTCATAAGGTCTCCTCAACTGCGTGATATTGTGGGACCTTCCCCACAAATGGTAGCTAGGAGAGCTCGCAACCTCAGGGACACATTAGTTCACTCCGAACATACGAGGGAGCGTACTGCTAACTGGCTAACTGATCTCCCCCTCTAAAAGGGATGTATGCGTGTGGCCATTGTCAAATATGCAGCCATGTGGACAAAACCGCTGAGTTCACTAGTGCGGATGTCAAAACTTGATTCTCTATCAATAAGTTTATCAGCTGTGCCACTACAAGGGTCATTTATATGATGGAATGTCCCTGCCATAAATACTATATTGGCAAGACAAACAGGCAGCTGCGCATCCGCATTGGTGAACATTTGCGCAGTATTAAAATTTCTGCTAAAAATATAAATGACACAGGCCACACGCAGACATCTAAAAGCAAGACCAGAGAGGAAATGTCCCCTATAGCACTACACTTTGCTGATTTCCATCAAAGCAACACGTCCAGCCTGAGGGTTAAGGGAATTTATACCCTCAACCTACCAGCTAGGAGGGGGGACTTTGATACAGTCCTCCTCCAGAAAGAAAAGATGTGGATCTTTAGGCTAGGTACACTGGCACCCTCAGGCCTGAACGTGGAATGCAGCTTTCAGCGTCTGTGATAGGAGATAGTTGTCACTCTGATGTACCTGTCAGGGTCACCTGTGGCCAGGTGACAGATGCACACCGTAGGGGGACAGGAGTGCACCGCGAGGTAGTGAACCCTATGGCTGGCTTCTGTGGATAGGAAACTGGGTGGTTGTGGAAAGCGGGACCAGAGGAGCACAACCGGGATCCCAACGGAAGCGAGAGCCAAGATTCCCCAGGGCGCGGAGTCTAAGACCCAGCTGGTCTTCTCCAGGGCCTCTAGTGGTGAGGATGTTACGCTGCAGGCTGGGACCAGGTCGCGGCCCCTGGAGTTTCCTAGCTCACGCCCCGTAGGATAAGGGGAAGCAGCAGCACACGATAGAGAGAACCGAATAACAAGCCGAAGGTCAGGGGCCACAAGCAGACAAGGATAACGAAGAACGAGCCGAAGGTCAAGGGTCACGAGCAGACAGGGATGGTCGGGGACAAGCCAATAACGTAACAGAGAGACAGACGTAGCACACGGCAGGCAGGAACCCAAACACACAATGCCTAACAAACACGTTGATCAGCAAAGCAGGCTTGCAGTGCACAGGTTAATATAGTGTTCAGTGATAGGGCCTGGGGTGGAGTCAGGCTGGGAGGAGATTATAAAGGAAGCCAGGTGAAGGAGGTCTGGTCTCTAGATGAACACATGAGGAGGAAGGTAAGATGGCAGACAAACACTACTGCATATCCATGACAGTACCCTCCCTCTTATGGGCCCTCCCCCGCCTGGACCCAGGCTTAAAGGGAAATCTCTGATGAAACCTTCTCAACAGATGAGGTGCAGCGACATCAGATGCAGCGATCCAAGACGCCTCCTCAGGACCAAAACCTCTCCAATGCACAAGGTACTGAAGAATGCCTCTGCAGAGCCGAGAATCCAGAACTTGTCTAACCTCGTACTTAAGATTATCCTCAGAGACTGAAAACGAGGTAGGGAGATGACAAGAAGATCTATTGAGGACCAAAGGCTCTCTAGGAATAAGCAAGGGCATGAGACGATCAACAGGAATCTGAGGAGGGTCCCCTAGACCCTTAAAGGGGAACTGGTCATCTTGCACAGGACCATCAGACTGGGCAGATGTCAGTGGAACCCTGAAGTCAGGTTGGTTAGAAGGTGACATGTCGCCGGAGTCAAGCTGAATAGCTGAAGGACAAGCAGAATGTCCCGAACAAGAAAAAGTGAGAGGCTCACTGGGCATGGGCTGGACTGGCATAACTAGTACAGAGGCAGAGTGAATAGCTGAGTCAGGTGTAGCGACTACCTGAATCGCATCGCAAGACGTAGCGACTGCAGGACTTGTAGACAAGCTAGCCTGGCTGTGCGTCCAAGGGTGGTTAGGGACAGAGAAATGTAAATGGTTATGCAACCTGGAATGAATGACCGGCTCAGATTCACAGGGGGCAACCTTGGGTAGGCAGGACGAGGAACAGGAGGGACCCCAAGCCAGGATCTGTCCAGTAGTCCAGTCCACATGAGGAGAATGGAGCTGTAACCATGGGAGACCCAAAATTATAGGCGTTGAGGCCTTGGGTAAGATAAGGAAGGATATCCACTCCTGGTGGAGTGTCCCTACCGACATCTTAACAGGGAGGGTCTGGAAGCGGATAGGTCCCCCTGGAAGAACAGTACCATCAATCGCCAAGACCACCAATGGCGTGGTGAGGGGCAAAAGAGTAAGTCTCATGGACGATGCGATTTCCCAGTCCATGAAATTACCAGCGGCTCCGGAATCCAGATATGCTGAGACCGAATGAGAAGAAGCACCAACATGAAGGAACACAGAAAGCAGAAGACGAGAAGGGGAAGGTGATATTTCTGGGTCCAATACTCCACTTTCCAGATGAAGTGGACCCGAACGTTTTTCTGGACAAAGAGAGCAAGTGTCACGAAAATGACCTTTGCCCCCACAGTAAAGACACAGACCAAGAGTTCTGCGCCTAGCACGTTCCTCGGGGGATAGCCTGGTCCGACCCAGCTGCATGGGTTCCTCAGCTGGTAGGAGATGCTCTACGGGTCGAAGAGAGGGGAGCTCAGGCTGACTAAGAACCAAGGAGTGCTGGCGTTGCTTTTCTAAGGTCCTCTCCTGAAAGCGAATATCGATCTGGTTGCACAAGGAGATAACGCCGGCCAGATCAGTGGGGATGGTTCTTCCTGCTAATTCATCCTTCACTCTATCAGACAGGCCATGCAAAAAGGTTGCGACTAAGGCCTCATTGTTCCAGCTCAACTCAGCCGACAGTATGCGGAAATGAAGGGCATACTGTCCCACAGAAGCAGACTCTTGGCGGAGACGTAAAAGGGTGCTGGCCGCTGAAGAGACACGAGCCGGTTCTTCGAAGATATTCCGAAAAAGTTTCAAGAAGCCAGACAGGCTAGAAACCACTGGATCATTCAGTTCCCACAGAGGGGCTGCCCAGGCTAAAGCTTCACCAGAGAGGAGGGAAATGATATAGGCTACCTTAGCCCGATCAGACAGGAAGTTTTGGGGCTGGAGCTCAAAATGAATTGTGCATTGACTAAGGAACCCCCTGCAAGCCTTGGAGTCCCCAGAGAAACGGGACGGAGCTGGCAGTTGTAGTGAGTGTGTGGCTGCGACTGGTGCAATAGGTGCAGCCGCTGGTTGTATTTGAGGTTGCGGATTCAGGGTTCCCAAGGAGGCCTGAAGCTGCTCAAAGCGAGAAGCCAGATCCTGGAGGAATCGCATCACCTGAGTCTGATTCGATTCCTGGGTTTCAAGTCTGCAAACTATGCCCTGCAACGGATCATCCACGGGTAACGGGATGTCAGCCGGGTTCATGGCTGATCAAACTGTCAGGGTCACCTGTGGCCAGGTGACAGATGCACACCGTAGGGGGACAGGAGTGCACCGCGAGGTAGTGAACCCTATGGCTGGCTTCTGTGGATAGGAAACTGGGTGGTTGTGGAAAGCGGGACCAGAGGAGCACAACCGGGATCCCAACGGAAGCGAGAGCCAAGATTCCCCAGGGCGCGGAGTCTAAGACCCAGCTGGTCTTCTCCAGGGCCTCTAGTGGTGAGGATGTTACGCTGCAGGCTGGGACCAGGTCGCGGCCCCTGGAGTTTCCTAGCTCACGCCCCGTAGGATAAGGGGAAGCAGCAGCACACGATAGAGAGAACCGAATAACAAGCCGAAGGTCAGGGGCCACAAGCAGACAAGGATAACGAAGAACGAGCCGAAGGTCAAGGGTCACGAGCAGACAGGGATGGTCGGGGACAAGCCAATAACGTAACAGAGAGACAGACGTAGCACACGGCAGGCAGGAACCCAAACACACAATGCCTAACAAACACGTTGATCAGCAAAGCAGGCTTGCAGTGCACAGGTTAATATAGTGTTCAGTGATAGGGCCTGGGGTGGAGTCAGGCTGGGAGGAGATTATAAAGGAAGCCAGGTGAAGGAGGTCTGGTCTCTAGATGAACACATGAGGAGGAAGGTAAGATGGCAGACAAACACTACTGCATATCCATGACAGTACCATTGGTACCAATATCTTTTTGATAATACATTTTTACTATAGTTTTTGTCAATGTCAACAGAAATCTATACACTTTGGGTGTGTGTGCATATGTGTATGCGTGTGTGGTCACCACATACGGGCATGCACCTCCTTATCCAGTTTCAGCCTCTGATATGAGCCACTTGGGCCATGTATGCCATGGGGTTCCTTTTTTCCTTTCATTATTTACCTAATTTAACCTACCTTATTTTTAATTCAATAATTTTTTCTTCTCCTCTTCTTGTCAGTAATATACTATCTAGATTCAACTATTAGTGAGACCCTTTGTCACCATGACTTATTGGGTTTACTGAAAAGTATCTATAGATCTGGTATTAGGGACTGCTATGTAGGGAGCTTGAGTAGGGTATACTATATATAAACATATGCCCCTCCATATATGTGTTTGCTATCTATGCTCCTTTCTCAAAATACATATCCCCTAATTTAATTGTATTTAATCAGCTCACATTATTCGCATATTATCCCTTTACTATTTTCATTATTACTATTTTTTCTATGTAAATTTATTTTTCAATTATCTCTGTATTTCATTCGTATTATCATTTGTTCTCCATAAACAGTCATTTTGCAACCCGGACTTAATGGTGGGTTTATTCAATTCAATTCTATCCATGCTGTAAAATTCTGCTCTAAATACTTACGGCCATTGTCTATGCTGAGCTGTATGTATTCATGCAGATGATGTGCACTGTGGAGATCCTTGCGACTTGTGAATGAGTTTTACTATAACATTTAATTAGAGATTGACATCTAGTGGCCCTTTCTTGTAGTACAACACTGTTATTATGTACAGACTAAACCGATATAAATAGAGGCTCACTACATGCCCCTCCCTATCCCTTTATGAAAAGCTATCTTGATTGGCTGAAACATGTCAGGTCAAATGTTACCAGTGTGACGCTATTTTGGTCACTTGCAGCTACGTTAGACGGACGCATGCGTACAGGGCTCTGATGGACTCACGATACGCCTGTTTGAACGGCAGCACGAGCGGGAACAACTAGCACTAACGTGAGTCATCTTCAGCGTTACCACCAGCCCGGAAGGTCTATACAGGTAGGGTGACCACGTGTCCCGGATTGCCCGGGACAGTCCCGCATTTTGCAGGACTGTCCCGGGCACATTCATTCCAGGACAATACAGTGTCCCGGAATGAAACTGGCACAGCCACCCCCCCCCCCTGGGCCAATCTGATGCCCCCAAAAAAGGCCGCCACATCACCGCTTTACTCACTGACAGTACTTGTCCTGGCCGGGAATGCCTGGAGGAACACAATCCCGCCCCCTGCTTGTGATTGGAGAAATCATAAATCCCGCCTCTTGTGTCCAATCACTGTGCTGTGATTCGTTACAGCACAAGCTGATTTTTGGGAAGGGAGGGTGTCCCTGAATGATAGTTTGAAAATGTGGTCACCCTATATACAGGCTGTTGACATCCCTCCCACATAGGGACAGCAGAAGCTTCAACCCCCTGAACGGGGACTACTGCACCTTCGGGTATTCTTCCCTGCTGCAACGGGTTCCCCATGTGTATGTGGAGAGGAGAAATCCCGGAACCTAGGATGTTCCTTACCACTACCCAGGCTTGGTGAGCAGACCTCTGGTCCAAGTTACTTTATCATGCTGGTATCTTATTCTCATGCTGACCCTGCTTTGTGACTTTTGCCCCAATCAACAGTTTGTTATCTGTGTTTAACCCGGACTTGCTTTGCATGCTGCTATACTGCTTTTTGCATCAACTGCCTTAATCCCAGCTTCATATGTGCACTGATCCACTTTATGACTTGGTTGCAATCTAAAGCTTTTGCACTGGAGAATTCTTCGAATTTTGCTGTATATATTGCCATATGCCATCATCTCCATAGTCTTTGAGCTACAGTACCCAGCGACTCTATATTACTCTTTATGCCCTCTAGGGAACTGGTCTAATCCACTTGACTGACCACACATTATACAGTGCGATCGACTGGACCTTTAGTCCAGCTGATCGCCCTGTTTGAGTATTACTGCATGCATGCATACCTATGTGGCTGTTTGTTTTTAATTTGACAACGTTGTCTCATTAATTTTAATTAAAATTGGGTGTTGGTGGAGGGTTTTGAACATCATTTAATTGTGTTAACTGTCATTTATCTACTAATAAAAAATTTTTTTCATATGCGGCGTGGTCCGCCTGTGGCTCCTTTATCCTGGGGGAGTTTCTCTCTTATTCTGCCCCGGGGTTTTTTTTCTTTATATATTGTCTAGTGCCACAGAGACCGCACCTCCAGCCCCTAATGGGATACTGTGCCAAGATTGCTACCTGACACAGTACTTTTGCATTTAGTGAGCCTAGGACCCTATCAACCCTTTTTTCATTGGCTGGGAGCCAAGCCTGTGTGTGGGTTTTTTTCTGGGTCATAGATTGAGTGACTTTGGGTGACTCACAGGCAGCATCACTAAGACCTCCCACTTATTTCCAGAACTTGCTGGAACATTCTGGAAAGATAGGAGGATAGGAGGAGTAGCCACAAGGATGCATAAGCGCTCTCAGAGGGAGGACGTTAAGACAGAAAGTCACCAACTCCAGTTTTAGATGCATCAACCTCAAGAATGAAGGGTAATGTGGGATCAGGATGTGCCAACACAGGAGCTGAAACAAAGGCAGCCTTGAGAAACTCAAAGGCTTTAATGGAGACCAATTCTGTGAGTTACCGTCCTTTCTGGTCATATCAGTCAGGGGTTTGACCAGAGAAGAGAAGTTACGAATAAACTTCCGATAATAATTGGCAAAGCCAAGAAAACATTGTAGCGGACTTAGACCTACGGGTCGAGGCCACTGTAGAACTGCAGTTAGTTTCTCTGGATCCTGATCGCTCCTGAGAGAGACAGAACGGAGATCTGTCAATGTAAACAGACAGATCTCCATTCTGTCAGGAGGGAGGAGACAGATCTGCTGTTCATACTGATTAGGAACAGCGATCGGTTTCCTCCTCCAGGCAGTCCCACTACCCCACAGTTAGAAACACTTCCTAGGACACACATTTAACCCCTTGATCGCACCCTAGTGTTAACCCCTTCCCTGCCATTTCAGTATACAGTGGCTTTTTTTTAGCTCTGAACTCTATAAAAGTCACTGGTCCCAAAAATGTGTCAAAAGTGTTCGATCTTTCCGCTGCAATGTCGCAGTCCTGCTAAAAACCGCAGATCGTTGCCATTACTAGTAAAAAAAATTAAAAATTGGCATAAATCTATCCCCTATCTTGCAGACGCTATAACTTTTGCGCAAATCAATCAATATACACTTATTGCAGTTTTTTTTGGGGGGGGGGGGATATTTATTATAGCAAAAAGTAAAAAATATATTTTTTTTTTTTTCAAAATTGTTAGTTTTTTTGGTTTATAGCACAAAAAATAAAATCCGCAGAGGTGATCAAATACCACCAAAAGAAATCTCTATTTGTGGCAAAAAAAGGACATAAATTTTGTTTGGGTACAGCATCACACGACCACGCAATTGTCAGTTAAAGCGACGCAGTGCCATATCACATAAAAATGGCTCGGTCATTAAGGGGGCACCCCATCATCCAAAAGCAGATGTAATAGGGAACTAATATCACGAATTCAACTAATATCACTAATTCAAAACAAAACAGAGAAGTTCTGCCCACCCAATGGGTTGCATTGCAAAACAATATTACACCAAAAGCAAGATCTGCCTCACTCTTCAGAAATGGACCTTATGGGGAACTAGTTCTACACTGTACTGCAGAGGGACTCTAAACCTTGCCACCCAAAAGCAGACCTGATGGGGGACTCAATGTCTTATACCTGGCACTTGTAAAATACCACAACCCCACTGCAAATAAAGCAGACCTGATGGGGACCTTATTGACACATGCCAACCCTTACGGCTGAAGCCTCAGCCACCACTACCTAAGAAGCAGTCTGGTGGCAGACACAATTATTCCGTGCCAAATATACGACTACGATACCATAAAGCAAACAAGCTCCAATGTTAAAAACACTTAACAAACCCATTCATTTAATAATTACCAGTTCAAAGGGGAAAAAAATGTAAACAAAATAGTTACAAAAAGTATGAAGGAGAAAAAAATGGGAATGAAAAGCATTTTAGAAAATGTATGGAAATAGAATGGAACAAAATGGAAAAGGGACAAAAATGCCTCCCATTGCATGTCACACACCGTAATCAGTTTTCAGAGCACTTTGGGATGAAGTCATTGAATGGCTTTTGTGCACTTTATTGAACTCATTTTTCCTGGTGCCTCCATGGCAGCATACCTGTGACAAGCTCCGCCTTGGCTCCTCCTTCAGGACTAGTGAATATTATAAAAGAGTTGATTAGTACAGCCCCAGCATTCTCCTTTTTTTCCTCATACCTCATGGCAGTGAATTCTGGTAAACGAACGTCCTTACCTTCTGCATTCGGCAGCTTCCGTCCGGGTTCAAGCCTCTCCCGGACGCGGTCCCTTCTTTTGGGCAGCTAAACGCGCTTATAAGGTTGGGAGTCCCTTCTGTAGGATCTTTTGGGACAAGCAGTTTGTCTCTTAACTAAGAGCTCTACCTGCAGCACATCTCCCAGGCATTAGCTCACACATGGCAACAGAGGCAGCAGCTATTTCTGCATTTCTTTTTTTTTCTTCTTCCCTTTTTTCCTTCCTTTTAGCTTTTTCTTTCTAGCCGTTTTCTTATTGTTTCCCATTTCCTTTATGCCCCCTGTCTCCCCCTCGCCCTCTATCACCTCCTCGTCCCCCTTAGGGATCGCGCGCGCTCTCCCCCAGCCTTTTTGTTTACTTACGGCGTCTTTTGCCGCGTTCTGCGAATGCGCCGACGCCCGGGACGTCCGGGTCCTAGAGCAGCCAGTTCGCGCATGCGCGGTAAGCGCGGAAGCCTCGGCGGCCATCTTAGGTTAGGGAAAAATTTTGTTTTCTTGCCCTTAACCCTAAATTACAGGGCTGAGGCGTTTTCCTCTATCCACCTGGTCCCATTTATCTCCCTGGCTGCCTGAGATCTACTTAACAGAAAGCTCCAGGGAAGAATATCTGTTGTTTCGGGTAATTAAAAAAAAAGTATATATATATATATATATAATAATAAAAAATAAAAAAAAAGGGGGGCAGGGAAACAGTTTTTAACCACTTGTCCCCCGCCCACTGTCAATTGACGGCGGGTGGAGGATACTCTCGTTCTGGGAGGACGTCATATGACGTCCTCCCTTTAAAACGAGCTAGGAGGCGCGCGCGCCCGGCGCGTTCACAAGGCCCCGGTGCGCGTGCCCGGCGGCCGCGATTGCCGTCGGGCACCCGCGATTGCCCGGGAAACGAGCAGGAAAGTGGATCTCTGTGTGTAAACACAGAGATCCACGTCCTGTGAGGGAGAGGGGACCGAAGGTGTGTCCCTTGTACATAGGGACAACCATCGGTCACCTCCCCCAGTCAGTCCCCTCCCCCCACAGTAAGAACACTTTGAGGGAACATATTTAACCCCTTCCCACCCCCTATTGGTTAACCCCTTCCCTGCCAATCACATTTATACAGTAATCAATGCATTTTTATAGCAGGGATCGCTGTATAAATGTGAATGGTCCCAAAAATGTGTCAAAAGTGTCCGATGTGTCCGCCGCAATATCGCAGTCACAATAAAAAATCGCAGATCACCGCCATTACTAATAAAAAAATAAAAAAATAAAAATGCTATAAATCTATCCCCTATTTTGTAGACGCTATAACTTTTGCGCAAACCAATCAATACGCGCTTATTGCGTTTTTTTTTTTTTACCAAAAATATGTAGAAGAATACGTTTCGGCCTAAACTGAGGAAAATTTTATTTAAAAAAAAAAATGGGTATTTATTATAGCAAAAAGTAAAAAGTTGTGTTTTTTTTCCAAACTGGACGCTCTTCTTTTGTTTATAGCGCAAAAAATAAAAACCGCAGAGGTGATCAAATACCACCAAAAGAAAGCTCTATTTGTGGGAAAAAAAGGACGCAAATTTCGTTTGGGAGCCACGTCTCACGACCGCGCAATTGTCATTCAAAGTGTGACAGCGCTGAAAGCTGAAAAATGGCTTGGGCAGGAAGGGGGTTTTCGTGCACAGTAGAGAAGTGGTTAAAATTAAAATTAATTATAGTATATGCAGGTGTGCAAGTAAAACTCAAAAAAAAAAAAAAATTTTTTTTTTTTTTATTATTTAAAAAAAAAAAAAAGGGGAAAAATTGTTTAATTTTTTTTTTCTTTAGTATATGCATGTGTGCAAGGAAACCCTCAAGCACCCCTACCCCCCCCCCCCCCGAAAATAAAATAAAATGTTATTTTATATAAATAAATTAATATTTAAAAAAAACCACAAAGATTTTGTTTCTCTTAGCCAGATTAGGACATGGTCGTTAACCCTTTCCTGTTCCTTTCTTAGCTGCTTCCTCTGCTAAGCCACCTAACATGAGCCATTTGCCGCCCATACAAGATCCTACTCTACACTTAAGGTAAGGACCTACGTCCAGGTAAGTTTACGCATGTTTTAAAAAAAAAAAAAAAGATTGCACTGAGGCTGGTACTCTTATGTATCTCAGCCTTGTACGCCAGAAGACGTCTAAAAGACCTCAAGGCGACATGAGGACTCTGATGACTCTAGTCCCAGCAGAGACAGGTCTTCCAGGCGTGGAGACCATGGGAGTGGCAGGAAGTCATCGGCCAAAAAACGCCGTCACTCACGCTCCCCAAGACCTAGAACTCCAAAATGTCAGGCCTGTGGAGCCACCCCGCTTCCACACAAGCTATTCTGTCAAGATTGCCTAAGGGGCTATGCAGCGGACAGAGAGTCCGAAGGCCTGCAAGTGGCAGACCTACTTAAAGTGGAGGTAAACCCTCCTATCATTTTCAGCCAAGGAAGCTGCCATCTTGAACTCTGTTTAATGTTCAACTGCCATAATGCTGCACATGTGATCAGTTATGACACCAGCTTTTGGATGGTTGACAGTTTGGTTTAGAGCACAACCAATGTGACAGTTAGCATTCCCGGGAATATAAATGTTTTTTGAAACTGTTAAATCGATGGGCTTACTTCCACTTTAAGAAAGCAGTAAAGAATTCCCTTGCGGAATTGGTAGCCACAATGCCGCCGCAACATCTGGCATCTCCTACTCAGGAGCAAACGGCTGAGGCATCCATTCCCGGGCCATCCTCAAGTGAAATCTCACGCCAGACGCCTGCTTCTTCCTCTAAACATCAGGAAGAGAATGCCATCTCAGGGGACTTTTCTGATGACCTAGATGCCTGTGGTTTTTGGTCTTCGCTATAGTCCAGCCTTATGTGCAGGTGGTAAAACAAGCGATCTGCTAGGAAGAGACTGACACAGAAGTCTAAGTCGTACTTCCTCTCTCTCAAACACCAGGTTTTCTTTTCCCCTCTCATGGGCAAGATCAGGAGTGTGATTGAGGAAGAATGAAAGAAGACGGAGAAAAGATTCTCCATTGATCGACTGGGAAAGTTATTCCCTCTCTCAAAGGCCGATTCCGCAATGCTGGGGGGCCCTCCAGTGGTCGATGCAGCTGTGGTAAGGTTGGCAAAGAACCTCACATTGCACATGGAAGACTCGACCTTGTTTAAGGTTCCACCAGACAGAAGGATGGATGTTGATCTCCCACCAGATGACGGGCATTGCCTATAAATCTGCGATAGCCCTGATGTCAGTGTCCAACGCCCTACGCGTCTGGACAGATGATATAGAGTTGGCAATCCAACAGGGTATCCCAGGGGAGGACATCATCAGGGCCTTAAATGAGCTAAAGCTCTCAGCAGATCCTATTGGTGAAGCCGCAATCGATTCAGATCGATGCTCTGCAAGGTCAATGCTCCACACAGTTATGGCCAAATGGGCCTTGTGGCTTGAACCATGGTCAGGACGCCAGGCCATCCCAAGCGATCCCTGTGGGGGCCAGACTCAAACACTTCTTGAAGATCTGGGAACAAAGTAAAGGGATCCGTGGGTAGTCTCCACAGTTAAATACGGTCACTTCTGGACGTTTCTAGACAAACCCCCCAAAGACTTCTTCTCTCCGACAAGGGTGTCAAGGTCCCCCCAAAAGAATGCGAAAGCACTAAAGCGATTTCTTCTCCTCTTGCAGAAACAACAAACAGTGGTTCCAGTGTCTCCATCAGAAAGATTTTTGGTTTTTACTCCACCCTGTTTCTAGTCCCCAAGAGAAACGGAGGTTGGAGACCCGTGATAGACCTGAAGAGGCTAAATCGCTATATCTTCCTAGAAAAATCAAAATGGAGTCGCTATAAACTATTATGCGTATAATCCAACCAGGGGATTGGATGTTATCAATAGACTTGCAGGATGCTTACCTGCATATACCGACACTCCCTCCTTTCCAGAAATATCCGAGGTTTGCAGTGGGGCATGTACATCTTCAATTTTGGAGCCTCCCATTCGGCACATCACCAAGAGACTTTACGAAGACCCTAATTGCCATCATGGCCCCTCTAAGAGAATTAGGGCTTTGAGTATACCATTACTTGGATGACCTTCGTCTCCTGGCGAAGGATCCAGCCCAGTTAGTGGAACAGAACGGTACAGTATCTCTCCCACCTCAAAAGGTGACATCCACTATTCGGCAGATGAAGAAAGTCAGTGTGAGATCCTACCTGTCGGCCTCAAACTGTCAGAGCCTGACAGGCCGGATGTCGTTATGCATCCCTATGGTCTCTTGGGCCCATTGGCATTTGAGACATTTTCAGCTGGAGTTTTTGAGGCTGTGGAACAGACGGTATCTATCCCAACCCATACACCTATTGACCCTGATGCTCAGGAGTCTACATTGGCGGATGAAGAAACACATGCCTATGAAATCTCGTCCATTACGACATGTCAACTGGTTCACAATTACTACCAATGCCAGTGAAGCAGGTTGGGGATCACACTACAACCAGATCTCAGGGCAAGGATGCTGGTCCTTCCATACAACAGGCCTGGTATCAAATATCCTGGAGGTCCGGGCAGCCTACCTTTTGCATTGCTAGCCCTAGAATTCAAGATTACAGGCAAACCAGTTCTTCTCTGAATGAACAGGGCTGCGGTGTCTTATATACACTGACAAGGAGGGACGCACAGCAGATCCCTGCTGGGGGAAGTGAAGCCATATTCCTTTGGGCAAAAAAGAATCTAAAAGACCTAAAGGCAGTCTATCTGCCCGTTCTTCTCAACTCAAGGGCCAACTATCTATCTAGCAGGTTCGTAGATTCCAACGAATAGTCTCTGCACCCGAAAGTTTTCGACTGGTTAGTGGACCAGTGGGGTCCCCTCGGGCTGGGCCTATTTGCAACAGCATTAAATACCAAGTTTTCAAGGTTCATCTCGAGACTTCCTCATCCCCAGGCGGAGGCAGTAGACGCTCTCTCAGCCCCTGGGCATGCAATCTGGCCTATGCCTTCTCTCCATGACCTCTCATTCCAAAAAAAAAAAAAAACCTCCTGTTGAGGTTTATGGTAGAAACCACGACGGTGATAGCGGTCCTACAGTACTGGCCACAACGTCCTTGGTTTCCCGCAGCAATGTACCTGAACACTCAGCCTCCAGTCAAGGTTCCAATAATATCTTTTCTCCTGTCACAGGGATGTCACACCCATCCAGATTCCCGCAGGTTAAATCTTCACATCTGGCAGCTGAAAGGGAAAGGTTCCAATCCCTAGGGTGTCCCAACAAAGTTATCACAACCCTGCTCAGCGCAAGAAAGCCACCCACAAACAGTATATACGATAAGGTGTGGAACAAATTCAGGGCCTTCATGATTGGCAGAAACTGCAATCCAGATTCTCCATCATCCTCTCAAATTCTAAAATTCTTGCAGGCAGGCTTAGACCCAGGTCTTGCTTAAGTACACTAAAGGTGCAGGTACCGGCAATTTGAGCGGCAACCAGTAAAAGATGGGCCGAGGATTCATTAATAATCCAATTTTTCAAAGCTGTCAAAAAGATCTGACCACCAACTAAACAATCTTTTCCCACTTGGGACCTTGCTATCATCCTAGAGTCTTAGCCAATTCCCCTCTTGCCTCTTCGGAGTCAGCGTCGCTTTGGAATCTAACTACGAAGCTATCTTTCTTGATAGCCATAACTTCTGGCAGACAGGTTTCAGAGCTCCAAGCTTTAGGAGCGGATCTTCATCATATCATATTCTATCCTGACAAAGTAGAACTCTTAACGGTGCAAGGATTTAGCCCCAAGGTCACATCATCCCCGAACATGTCGGAGCCTTGGGCACGTCCAACATTTTCAGAACAAGACTCGGTTCTCTTCACGAGCTGGACATTGCCTCCACTTTGAGATGCTATCTGCAGGCTACAGCATCCTTCAGGGACACTATCAGGTTGTTCATAAACAAAGGCAAGGAGGCGTCAGCAAGAACGATTGCCTCATGGTCCGTTAAACTCATCCACAAGGTGTACAGGGCAAAAAGGACTGGGATCCCCTTCGATAGTCACGGCACACTCCACCAGAACAGTTTCTGCCTCTTGGGTGGCAAGAGTGAATGTGTCAATTGAAACTATTTACAGGGCAGCGACTTGGTCGTTCCAACATACGTTTCTGAAATGTAAAAATTACCGAGTAGACCCAGGAGCTCTCTCAACGGTGGAGTTTGGCAGACAGGCGGTCAAATCGGCCTTTGCTTCTTCCTCTAAATGATGATAATAATCTCTTTAAAATAAACCTCTGAGCATCATCCCACCCATATCAATTAGTTATTTGTCACAGGTATGCTGCCATGGAGGCACCAGGAAAACGGAAAATTGTATCATACTTACCAGTAATTTTCCTTTCCTGGTGCCTATCCATGGCAGCATACAATCCCACCCTCGGTATTCTATATTACTGAGAATGCTGGGGCTGTGCTAATAAATTCTTTTATAATATTCACTAGTCCTGAGGGAGGAGCCAAGGTGGAGCTTGTCACAGGTATGCTGCCATGGATAGGCACCAGGAAAGGAAAATTACTGGTAAGTATGATACAATTTTCTGTTATCATGTTGCATATGTTTACACCAAAGTTTTGTTTATTAGTTTTATTAGTAGCACTATTTTTGCACAGTATGGTTTCTGGACTGCTGTTTTATAATTTATAGATTTAAAAGTGCTGATCCCAATGTATCATGAAAACATGGCCAAATTTACTATTTTCTTTTTATATTTTAAATTCTTTTTAAAATTATCTGCATTTTTAGAAAGATGTTTTCTATATTTAAACATATTTCATTCGGTGTATACTAGAGCTTTATTATCATTTGAGCAAATATTTTGTGGGAATGAGGTGGGCAAATAAAATCACCACTTTGTTTGAATTAAGATGTAAAGAAAAAGATTTCATGCAATAATCTCAAATTCCAGAAGATGTCACTGTTATACATAGAAAGTAAGAATACTGACTTGTATAACTTGTTAAATCCCACGCGTTGCGCGTTGTTTGAGGGAAATATAGAATAAACAATAAAGAGAACACATACATAATTTGACAATGTATTGTGTATAATAGTGTAATATATATATATATATATATATATGTATATTCCTTCTTGTTTTGTAATATTCTGTATTCTGTTTATTGTTATTTTCCCTATTCTGTATTTCCATAGCTCCAACAGGATGAAGGAAAAAAGTATTCGTTATATAAAAAAAATGTAAACATTTAAAAAAATTTGGGTGTTACTGTGATTGTCAGTCTGGGGAATGTAATGCAGATGATGTCTGTCTGTCTAGGTGAACAAATAAGGTTGCCCACTAGAGGCAAAAATTTGGCTTATTGCCAACATCATTAATATCAAAGAGATCATGAGGCTGTTTTTTCTATGGAAATAGTTGTAAGTTTTGAAATAGGATTTGTTTGTATATGTGATGAGTGAAAGGGCATGCTAAGACTGATCTACAATGACAAAAGAGGTGCATGTAAGAGATTTCGGAAGTAGGAAATGCTGGAATGTGTAGTTCTAAAAAGAGAAGTGGGAATTGTAGTTCTACAAATCTAGGTAAAGGGAGTAGAGGAAACTGGTGACTTGGCTTTTCTATACTGACGTTCATCAATACAGCTTGGCCACTTTTGTGCAGAAAGGCTGTAACTGGACAGTAAAACCCAAGCAAAAAGAATGATTTGGTCATCCCATTGCTTTCTCATGCTGTCGGCATGTTGCTGGTTGGCGCTTGTATACTACAGCACATCTTATTGGCTCTTAGCTGTTACTGGCATAGAAGGAAGCAAGGATCCCAGGCCGCACATCCACCAAAGCCTGACAGTGTCTATAGTCAAAGCAGCCTCAGTGCAGACTCCATCAAGGCCACGCACTCAACAAATTTCCCCACCGCCCACGGGGCTTTATCAGCTTTTTTATAATTTATACAACATTTTTATTCCAAAAGGAAAAAACACTGTTTGCTGTAATTGCTTGAAAAGTGTTAGCTGTGGTTTGGATTTAATTTGTTAGTCAAGTCCAGTTAATATTTGCTAATGCATCAAACCCAACCTTCTCCCCAACTTGACAATGCTGCTATCCAAAAGTGATTTTATTGCTCTTCTATCCAGAGTGGAGACACCCTAACACAGGAAGTGTGTTACTGGCTGACCAGGTGAAAATAATAAAAAAAAAGTCTAAAAAATAAATCTATCCCTCTTTAGAACACTTGCTCCTGATGAGTGGATAGAAGTCCACGGAACGCGTTGAGCCCATTTTGATGCATCCATTTCATATCAACGATTTTAGATGGTTTTACCGTTGTACTAATCCTGATAAAGTGTTAATGTTTACCCTGTCTGGGGGATCATGATGTACAATACTCATTCTCTGTGTCACGTTGGCTACAATTTATACTATATATATTGATACTTTATATGCTTTTATGCATGTTTTACTGTTCTATTTATGCCATTATTTGGTTTATCAATAAATATACAAATATTTACATGTATGTGGATTTGTTTGGTTCCACTACACGCACCTCATTCAAAGTCCCACCCTTCCCCTCTTTTTTTGCATACAAATTAGGGATGGAGGCGCAAATCTTCCCTTGCGTTTCATTCAAAGTCCCAACTATTCCCCCCTTTTTAATAAAAAAGAAAATGAATGCAGCTACCACATTTAATGTGGTTGTAAAGGCAGAAGTTTTTTTATCCTAATGCATTCTATGCATTAAGATAAAAAACCTTCTTTGTGTAGCAGCCCCCCCCCCAGCCCCCCTTAATACTTACCTGAGCCCTATCTTGATCCAGCAATGTTGCACGAGAGACTCGGCTGTCCAGGACTCTCTCTCCTCATTGGCTGAGACAGAAGCCATTAACTCCTGCTGCTGTCAAAGTCAGTGAGCCAATGAAGAGAGAGAGGGGGCAGGGCCAGGCCCCAACGCCATGTCTGAATTGACACAGGGAGCTACGGCTCGATGCCCCCACAGCAAGCTGCTTGCTGTGGGGGCACCCAACAAGAGGGAGGGGCCAGGAGCAACGGAGAGGGACCAAAGAAGAGGAGGATCTGGGCTGCTCAGGGCAGGAAAGTATAACATGTTTGTTATTTAAAAAAAAAAAAAATATATGAGACTTTAGTATAACTTTAAAGATTTGTAATTTGAAACATATAAACATTTTGTTTTTGGGTTTAAGACCGCTTTAAATTCTGGGAGTGAAAAGAACTGAGAAGAAATCCAGTCTCAGTCTGCTGGGCCAAACCTCATAAATCTAATGTCAAGTTCGCTAGTTGGTCATGACTGCACAGGATCCAGCAAGTCCAGATAAGAAACAATTACATGAAACCAGAATGCTGTGACGGCATGATTGCTTGGTCTCTGGGCAAACATTTTCTCCCCCCCCCCCCACACACACACAGACTTAAGCCAGCCTTAGACTGAGTGTTTTTCTTTTCTGCAGCTACAGGTTGCAGGAAGGAAAATAATTAGATTTTCCCATCAACACAGACAGTGTTGACAGGAGGGTTCCGTCATGCGAAACCATTTTGTTCACCCGGCAAGGGAAGCCATCCCCACTGGGAGAACACAGTGAATTTTGCTAACGGCTATAACAGCCTCTCGCAATAATAATATGTAAAATCCGGCAGGGTGGTTGTATCCAAGTTGATTGATCAATCAACTTGAGTACATTCAGCCTGCCCATACATGATTCGAACTGTCTATGGACGGTTTTATCTCAAAATACTTTACTAATGAACACAAAAAGAACTGGTCCACACTCACTGATTGGTTGAACTGGTCCACACTCACTGATAGGTTGCTAGGTGGACACATCCTTACCACTCACCAGTTGCTAGAGGTTACTGCACATCATTACCTCTCACTGATTGGTTGCTAGAGGTTACTGTACAATATTACTGCTCACTGTTCAGTTGTTAGAGGTTACTGCACATCATTACCACTCACCAATTGGTTGCTAGAGGTTAATGCACATCATTAACGCTTACTGATTGGTTGATAGAGGTTACTGCACATCATTACCACTCACCCATTGGTTGCTAGAGGTTACTGCACATCAGTACGGCTCACCCTTTGGTTGCTAAAGGATACTGCACATGATTAATGCTCACCGATTAGTTGCTAGAGGTTACTGCACATCATTACCACTCACTGATTGGTTGCTCAAGGTTACTGCACATTATTACTGATTGCCTGCAACTCACCCCGTGCCCTCCTCTGCAAGCTGCTCCAGTCCTGCCGCTTCTTTATCAACCTTCCCCCGCTGCTGACAGGAGAAGGATGAGGCAGAAGAATTCACATACAACCCACTCTATGTGTTTGATCTCTGCGCTACTGACTGGAGAGGGGGGGCGAGGGGGAACACAGAACCGCTCTGCCTCACTTGCTGTCACAGCAGCCCCAGTCCTGACAGTAAGAGAGGCGAGGCTTGTGGGCTCCAGCACATACAGCTCACAGTTTTGCCTCTCTCCTGTCACAGTGTAACCGCTTGAATTAACTGGCCGTGAGAGCAAACGGGGAGATGGGCTATGTAACGACACCCCAAGTATGAGAGGGGTTAAAGCCGTGTAGGATATTCCCTTTCCGCAGATCAGCGGAGAAATCGGGGAAAATAGACACTTTTGCATTATCAATCTTATGGGCTTCAGGTTTCATTCTAGCATTATACAGGATAGCGTCTCTGTCTCTGTAATGAAGAAGCTTAAACAGAAAGGGACGAGGGGGAACCCCTGGTTGTGGGGGCCTTGCTGGAACTCTGTGCGCCCGCTCCACAGAGAACATGGGGAGAACACCTCCTTGCCGATTGCAGTAATAAGCCACTTTTCAATAAATTCCACAGGGTTTTTCCCTTCAATCTTTTCAGGCAGACCTATGGCTCTCACATTATTCCTTCTCATTCTGTTCTCTAAATCTTCCAATCGGGCAGTGTGTTGGGAAGCAAGGGGATTATTATACATGAGATCTCTCTGCATAGGCCCCATATCATCCTCTATGGAGCTTACTCTCCCTTCTAAGGCGGATGTTCTTTCCCTCAGTTTCTGGGCATCATGTCTTAGGAACGTGATCTCAGCCTTCATCCCCTTAAGCTCAGCGGTCAGTGCGGCCAGAGAGATATTGCTAGTGGTAACCGCAGCAAATATATCCCTCAGTGTGGATTCAGCCCCATTCTCCGGAGGGCTGGAGGGCGTGTGAGGCCAAGCGCCAGTGTTCTCAGGCGTACTCACTGTGTCCCAGGAAAAAACGGCGCCATGTCCATCTTCCAGCGGCACCGTGTCATCAGCCTCGGAGAGACCTCCGGCATACTGGTGGAGGCAGTAGGGTCTGTGGAGAGCGGCATGGAGAACAACTTCTCGGCACCCTCCCTGTGCTTCTCTTTAGCTGAGCGCTGGGCCTGGGCGCCATTTTGGGACACGCTGTCCACGGTCCGGGATGAAGAGAGCTTCTTTGCGGCGGACATCTGGCGGATTCGACACCGATATAAGGTAAGGCTATACTCTGGAGGCCCTCCGATACCCATCAGTCTATTTGCGGCAGTTTTTAGAGTAGATTCCCAGGAGATTAGGTCGGATTCTCGGCGGAGAGAAGTGAAACACGTCCGGTTACATCCGCTGCCTGGCCACGCCCCCCAGGATATTCCCTTTTTCGAACACCAAGGCAGCTACCGACACTCCAGTCAGGTGAACAAGACCCATAAGAATAATTCTCCCTCAATAACGAGACAAAGCTCTGTCTGAGGTTCAAGCAGGACTGACAATCTTTATTGAAAAGACCACAAGTTTTATACACGGTCAAAAGAGGAGGTGCATCCATATTCTGCTCATATTACTCTGAAAATACACCTGTGACCAGACCTAATTAACGTGAACTAATTACCTAACCCCTTTAAGCAGCCTGGCTGTCTCAGAATTTCCTAGCCTGGCTGTCTCCTAAACTCCAATACACATCATCACAGTACTCCTTCATACAATACGGGTCAATTAGCCCAATCCACAAAGAAAAGATCCTTAGAAGTTAGCCTGGACTCAATTTACATTACAACAGTCAGACAGGTGGTTGGAGTTGATGACATTAGCATCGTTAAGCAATAGACGGTCGGCCTGTTTCATTGAACTTCCTGGAATGCCCAAATAAGGAGTTATACTTCCTAGGCATCACAGTGTACAGGGGATAGCATCTTTCAATTAACATGTTGAGTTCAGAATCAAACAAACAGTAAATAGTCTTTTACATATCCTGGGAGATATTGTGGATAAATATTACTATCCCATTTTAAGTAGTCCAATATATATTTTCTCAGTAACCCTATGCCCCTAATGGACATAGGGTGATTTAGACATAAGAGGTGCATGGGGAGCTGAAGCAAGGGTATTTCATACTTTCTAAGGATTTCTGGCCCTCCACTTACAGGCTATACCTGGAAAAATATTTTCAGACAGTGTGGGCTCAAGGGGCAGCTGCTTTGGGCCCCACAACAATGACTGGGCCTGAGGCTGCTGCCTCTTTTGCACTGCGTTAAAGGCGGCCCTGTTCATAGGGGTTGATCGACTAAAAGCAAATAGACTGTGCACTTGTAGAAGACTTAAGACGTGTGCAGTTGCACTCTGCAAGTGCAGTTGCTCCAGACCTTAAGGTTTAATAAAGGTTATGCGGCGCCCTCTCTATAAATGACTATGTGATCAAAAATTTACAGTGCAATAATATTCTATGTGTATAAAATGAACATAAATACAGCACTTTACATTAAATAAATCAATATAGATGTAAATAACACTCCACATCCACAATAAATAACAAAAACTTTTGTGATGTGAAAACAGTCCATAAGGACTATAACAATAATCTTACTGAAATCAAGTTCCAAAGTGAAATATCCACATTGACTCCTCCTTCACTGCGTGCACAAGCGTTACAATTGTAGCACCCCCTAGCTAATGTGCTAGATTAGTTTACATAGTTGTTAGTGTAGGTAAATTGGTCTGGCTGAGAGCCAGGCCTGGGTTGAATCTGGGTCAGGGCTGAGTGACTCAGGGAGGCTGGATGACTCATCAAGCAGCACCTCTGGTAACTCCTCCTGCTCTTTGGAACCTTGGAGAAGCTTCCAAAAGTAGAGGGTGGAGTTTAGGAGAATCTGCTTGGAGTATTAATTGGGCCCCCAGCTAATCCCCAGCAAGTGGGCTGGCAGAGGGCGGGTACCTCTTAAATACTCTTTGGTCATGCCAGCAGAGGCAGTCAAATGAAGATGGAGAAGGAGTGCTGTTGTGGCCCTTGAGGGTGTTGCAAAGTACGATTGATAGGTGCAGCGGAGTCAGTTCAGATCAGACATTGTGTAGTAACAGGAACTGGCTTCTTTATTGGAACATAACCACACTAGCAAAGATGTCACTTCACATTGTAAGAAGAATCACAGACAGGAAAAAGAAACCAACAAGTACATCACAGTATACAGGAAATACAACACATCATAGAGAAATACATAGCATAGCATATCACTGAGCATTAGCGACATCTTGTGTCCTTTTTCTAAACTGCAGTTATATAAGCTAAGCTGAAAATTTGTTGTATCTCCAACAGAGGGTGCCCTAGTCTAGGGGGGGTGACCTTGGGCCTGAGGCTCGGGTGCTTGAGGGACCCTCTACAACACATGGAGGATATCCTTCCTGGAGGCACTGGAGCAAGTGTGAGGACAGCAGGAGCAGGTCAGCACGTCCAGGAGTTCTCCAGGAAAGGTCAGCCAGGTGGGCTGTAGTGTGCAGTTTGGGAGGACTGTGGATAGAGTGTCAGTCTGAGAGGACTGTGGAGAAGTAGCCAGAAGGGCTAGTAAAAGGTGTAGCTGCAGCCAGACGGGCTAGCAGTGCCTGAAGAGGTGGTGCTGGGATCAGTAGCCATGGGTATGTAAGCTGGACACTGGACTTTACTACACAACCAAGGGGCCCAGGGTCCCTACCTGTAAATGACTTTTGCTTTGATCTGGCTGAGTGTTTTGCCAGATTCACTAAAGGTGTCCCATCTGAGTCTGTTTTTGCAAGCAAGTGAGTGCTGGAGGAAGAAGAGGAGTGTGCATAGAGACTGTATATAGCTGTATATAGGAAGAGTTGTCCCTGAAGTTGTCTGAAGTCAAATGGGCATCCCATAATACCCCTACTCCCCATCCAAGTTTTACCCCCTCAAAAAAACATAAAAAACAAGCACTGGACTGTTTCCTGACTCAAGTGTGCCTTTGAAAATTTGGTGTGCCTGGCTGTGCAGGGTGGAGGATCCCATTCACCTGCGGCTCCTACGTGGGATTGTGCTACACAATATTTTATTCCTGTCATGCAAGTGTGCATGCAGTGAAGGAGGAGTCAATGTGGATATTTCACTTTGGGACTTGATTTCAATAAGATTGTTGTCATAGTACTTATAGACCACAGGTGTCAAACAAAAGGCCCGCGGGCCGAATCCGGCCCTCCAAGCCATTTAATGTGGCCCTCGCACCTCCCCTGCAGTTGCAGGAGAGCTCCAGCCCTCCTCTGGTCCTCCTCCAGACCCTTACTTTCTGCTTTCAAGCAATGCATCCAGCTTCTTCCCAGCAGCATTATAAGGAAAGGGGCGTGCACTGTGATGTAAGGGAGAGTGGGGGACTCAACTTCTGATGGTGGGTTGGCTCTTGACATCTGATGTAAGGGGAGGCGATGCGCTGGACATCTAATCTTGCAGATACAACTGGCCCTTTTGAGGGCAATCATTATGCTGATGTGGCCCACAATGAAATTGAGTTTGACACCTCTGTTACTCTGTTATAGACTGTTTTCACATCACGAATGTTGTGGTTATTTAATGTGGTTGTAGAGTGTTTTTTACATCTACAGTATATTGTTTTATTCGATGTAAAGTGCTGTATATATGTTCACTTTATACACATAGAGTACTATTACACTGTCAATTTTTGATCACGTATAGGGATGAGCTGAACACCCCCCGGTTCGGTTCGCACCAGAACTTGCGAACGGACCGAAAGTTCACGCGAACTTTAGAACCCTATTAAATACAATGGATGCGAACGTTCGAAATCAAAAGTGCTAATTATAACGGCTAATATGCAAGTCATTGTCGAAAAAGGATTTGGGACCTGGGTTCTGCCCCAGGGGACATGTATCAATGCAAAAATAAGTTTTAAAAACTGAAGTTTTTTCGGGAGCAGTCATTTTAATGATGCATAAAGTGAAAAAAAAAAGTGAAATATTCCTTTAAATATCGTACCTGGGGGGTGTCTAAAGTATGCCTGTGAATTGCCACGTGTTTCCCGTGTTTAGAACTGTCCCTGCACAAAATGACATTTCTAAAGGAAAAAAAAGGTAATTTAAAACTGCTTGCGGCTTTAATGTAATGTCTGGTCCCGGCAATATGGATGAAAATCATTGAGAAAAATGGCATGGCTGCCCCATCACCCCCCCCCCCAGCCCATTACCTGCCCCTTTGGGTCTTGTATTGATATTAAGGGGAACCCCGTATCCAAAATAAAAAAAGGCCCTATATACTCTGAACAGCAGTATACAGGCGGTGCAAACAAGACAGGGACTGTAGGTTTGTTCTTAAGTAGAATCTTTTTCTAATTTGGAACAGGTACATTTTTTAAGTGTAGCTCTAGCCAAAAAATCTATTTTTAAGCTTTTTGGAGAACATAGGGAAGGGTTATCACCCCTGTAACATTTGTTTTGCTGTCTGTGCACCTGTTCAGAACATTTCACCTCACTTTCCGTCCCAATGACAAATGTTTTTGGAAAAGTGTTTTTTTTATTGAAACAAGGATTGGTGATAAAGCATCAGTGGAGAGGAGACACCTTTTTCCCATATTAACTTTTACAGGAGATAATTTCCCTTCCTAGGGGTAGATTTCCTCTCACTTCCAGTTGTCTCCTTCCGTTTGCAAGTAGGAGTCGTTTGTAAGTTGGATGTTTGAAAGTAGGGGCCTGCCGTATATACTCTGCAGAAATTTGCCCCTTAGGTGTTGGTGTTGCCACAACACTGTAAGCCCTCACAGTTACTCTTGGTGGGCGCTGGAACGCCCTGCTGTGAACTATTATATCAGGAATTGTAATTACATGCCATTGTTGAACAGTGGTAGGAAAAATTGGGCCTTTGGTGGTGGTGCTGGTGCCACAACACTGTAAGCCCTCACAGTTACTCTTGGTGGGCGCATGAATGGGCCCTGCTGTGAATTATTAGATCAAGAATTGTAATTGCATGCCCCTGTTGAACAGGGGCTGAAAAATTGGGCCTTTGGTGATGGAGGTGGTGCTGGTGCCACAAGACTGTAAGTCCTCACAGTTACTCTTGGTGGGCGCAGGAATGGGCCCATCTGTGGAATATTAGATCAAGAATTGTTATTACATGCCCCTGTTGAACAGGGGCAGAAAAATTGGGCCTTAGGCACTGGTGCTGGTGCCACAACACTTCAAACCATCACAGATACTGTATTTGGAGCGCAGCAATGAGCCCTGTTGCAAAGTATTAGATCAATAATTGTATTTACATGCCCCTATTAAACAGGGGCAGAAAAATTGGGCCTTAGGCACTGGTGCCACAACACTTCAACCCATCACAGATACTGTATTTGGAGCGCAGCAATGAGCCCTGTTGCAAAGTATTGCATCAAAAATTTTAATTATACGCCCCTGTTAAACAGGGGCTGAAAAATTGGGCCTTAGCCACTGGTGCCACAACACTTCAACCCATCACAGATACTGTATTTGGAGTGCAGCAATGAGCCCTGTTGCAAAGTATTGCATCAAAACTTGTAATTATACGCCCCTGTTAAACAGGGGCTGAAAAATTGGGCCTTAGCCACTGGTGGCGACACCCAGAACCACAAATGTTCTTCCAAGCTATCGGCAGGATCATTGAGGAGGAAGAGGATAGTCAGTCAACATAACAGGACAGTCACTCAGCATCAGCATAGGCAGTCTTGAAGGAATGTGACATTTCAAAAAAAATTATTCGGTTACATCAGCTTCAGGTGCTTGGTAGCTGGTGGTGATCCAAGACTGGTTCATCTTTATGAAGGTGAGACGATCAACCGAGTCGGTGGACAGGCGCACCCTGTGATCGGTTACAAAGCCACCAGCAGCACTGAATGTGCGTTTCGAAAGAACGCTGGATGCAGGACAGGCCAGTAGCTCAATTGCATACTGTGCAAGCTCTGGCCAGTGATCCATCCTGAAGACCCAGTAAGCCGGAGGATTTTCGGTGGGAAAGGTGTCCAAGTCTGACCTTATTCCTAGGTATTCTTGGACCATGTAAATCAGACGCTGGCGATGGTTGCTAGAACCAATCACACCTTGGGGCTGCGTACTAAAAAATTGTCTGAACGCATCGGTCAGACGGCCACCTTCCCCACCGCTCCTTCTTTGACTGACCAAAGCCTCAGCAACTCGTTGTCCAGGACCAGGAGTTTGTAACCTCCCAGTCTCTGGGAACGCGTTGCACAGACCTTTCTGCAAGGAGATGTCTCATCCTCTGCTCCCTCAGCGATGGCAAGATAAGGTCTGCAACCTTACTCTTGTACCGTGGATCAAGGAGAGTGGCCAGCCAGTAACGGTCCCTCTCCTTGATCCGAAGAACATGAGGATCCTTCCGCAGGCTTTGCAGGATCAGGGAGGCCATGCAGCGTAGGTTAGCTGAGGCATTCAGTCCGGAGTCCTCTGGGTCACTAAGGACGACATGATCCGCAGCCACCTCCTCCCAGCCACATACTTACACGACAGGAAAACACAGCAATAAGGGGTAGCTTCAGGTGTATACTGTGCAGGAGGCACACTACACCCACTGTAACTGCTCCAGATGTCTGCCTGTAACACAAAAATAAAAACACGAGCAATAAGGGGTAGCTTCAGGTGTATACTGTGCAGGAGGCACACTACGCCCACTGTAACTGCTGCAGATGCCTGCCTGTGTTACACAACAGGAAAACACAGCAATAAGGGGTAGCTTCAGGTGTATACTGTGCAGGAGGCACACTACGCCCACTGTAACTGCTGCAGATGCCTGTTAGTGTAACACAAAAGAAAAAAACCACGAGCAATAAGGGGTAGCTTCAGGTGTATACTGTGAAGGAGGCACACTACACCCACTGTAACTGCTGCAGATGCCTGCCTGAGTTACACAACAGGAAAACACAGCAATAAGGGGTAGCTTCAGGTGTATACTGTGCAGGAGGCACACTACACCCACTGTAACTGCTGCAGATGTCTGCCTGTGTTAAACAACAGGAAAACACAGCAATAAGGGGTAGCTTCAGGTGTATACTGTGCAGGAGGCACACTACACCCACTGTAACTGCTGTAGATGCCTGCCTGTGTTACACAACAGGAAAACACAGCAATAAGGGGTAGCTTCAGGTGTATACTGTGCAGGAGGCACACTACACCCACTGTAACTGCTGCAGATGCCTGCCTGTGTTACACAACAGGAAAACACAGCAATAAGGGGTAGCTTCAGGTGTATACTGTGCAGGAGGTTTAGCAAAAATGACACTGACACTGTCCCCTGCCTATCCTTCTCTGTCCCTGTATACCAAGACACTGTAAATGCACAAGGTTAATGAAAGAATATTCAATAATAAAGGTAATACTGCGCTAATGTGATCAATGAAATAACGTGCTAGTAACAGCTAGGCTGCGACATAAAAATATGTGAAACCATATAAAACAGAAATAAAATCAAAAAGATGTCACGCACAAACAAGTGAAAAAATTCATATAAATAATGAAAATAATAAGATATTACATATCTTATTATTTAAAGCACTATTTAGTAATACCGTGTAGAAAGTACTCCGATATTTTTTTGTTGGTTATATCATTGCTTGATTTAATACCATACACATATTGGTTTAGTATTACTGTGTAATAGTATTCAGATAATTTTGCTTGAATTAGCACTTTACACATAAGAGCGTTACCCTTGCAGGCTCTGCATTCATGTAATTAGAGTAAGGGTGCAATCCTTGTACCTGCACATTAATATTTTTCTTGGGTATTTATTTATTCACTTTAATATTCACTTTTTTTCATTATTTATATGAATTTTTTCACTTGTTTGTGCGCGACATTTTTTTGATTTTAATGAAAGAATATCACTGTCATTGTCCCCTGCCTATCCTTCTCTGTCCCTGTATACCAACACACTGTAAATGCACAAGGTTAATGATAGAATATCACTGAAACTGTCCCTGTCTATTCTTCTCTGTCCCTGTATACCAACACACTGTAAATGCACAAGGTTAATGAAAGAATATCACTGACACTGTCCCTGCCTATTCTTCTCTGTCCCTGTATACCAACACACTGTAAATGCACAAGGTTAATGAAAAAATATCAAAGACACTTTCCCTGCCTATCCTTCTCTGTCCCTGCACACCAACACACTACACAAGGCCGCCGCGCTGGCGGCCTTTTATAGTGTGGGGCGTGTAATAAACCCCCCTTAGCTATAATTGGCCACAGGCATCCTGCCTGTGGCCAATTATGGCTCTCCTCGCTGCCGGTGCTGTGATTGGCCAAGCATGCGGGGTCACAGTGCATGCTTGGCCAACCACAGCGCCGGCAATGTACTGCGATGGCGCAGTGTATTGTGGGCCGTTTGCGTCACACGAATTTGGCGTGAACGGCCCACAAAGTTCTGGTTTCGCCGAACAGGCGAACAGCCGATGTTCGAGTCGAACATGCGTTCGACTCGAACACCGAGCTCATCCCTAATCACGTAGTCTTTTATTGAGGGGCACCTCATAATCATCATTAAACATTATATCCACGTGCAGGAGAGCATATGTATCTGAGCAGCACCCACTATATACAATGCTGTGAAAAAGTATTTTGCATATTTGTCACACTTAAATGACTCAGATCATCATTTTTTTTAATTATTACACAAAGATAACCTGAGTAAATACAAAATACAGTTTTTAAATGATGGTTTCATTTATTAAGGAAAAAAAACTGTCCAAACCTGCCTGGCTTCATGTGAAAAAGTAATTGCCCCCTAAACCTAATAACTGGTTGTGCCACCCTTGGCGGCAACAACTGCAATCAAGCGTTTGCGAAAACTGCCAATGAGTCTTTCTCATTGCTGTGGAGCAATTTTGGTCCACTCTTCTTTGCAGAATCCATCATGCTACTACCACCATGTCTGACTGTTGGTACAGTACCTGACCGCGACATTGTTTATTCCCGCGGCTCGGCATCGGCGATATTCATGCTCCACAACCTCCTTTGCGGGAGCCAGCGCCAAGCTCTGTCGCTCCTCCCGCTCTCCGCCCCAATAGATTCATATGGATGCGCTGCATCTCGTGGGGGCGGCGAGCGCGAGAAGCACAGCCTCGCAGTGCCGATTTCCAGCGCGACCCCATCGCGCTGGAAATACAATATCCGCGGCAGGTACTGTATGATGTTTTTGCCATTAAATGCTCTATTAATTTTATGCCAGATGTAACGGGATGCACACCTTCCAAAAAGTAAAATTTTGGTCTCATCAGTCCACAGAATATTTTCCTAAAAGTCTTGGGGATAATCAAGATGTTTTTTGGTAAATGTGAGATGAGCCTTTGTGTTTTTTTCAGTCAGCAGTGGCTTTGGCCTTGGAACTCTCCCATGGATGCCATTTTTGCCCAGTCTCTTTCTTATTGTTGAACCATGAACACTGATCTTACCCGAAGTAAGTGAGGTCTGCAGTTCTTTAGATGTTGTTCTGGGTTCTTTTATGACCTCCTGGATGAGTCATCGCCATGCTCTTGGAGTAATTTTTGTAGCCTAGGCCACTCCTGGGAAGGTTCACCACTGTTCCAAGTTATCTCCGTTTGTGGATAATGGCTTTCCCCATGGTTCACTGGAGTTTCAAAGCCAAAAGCCTAGTACTTACGACCGAGAATCTCGTTGCAAAAAAACCTGTAGTTTTTCTCGACGAGATTCTTGTCAAGCTTTCCTTGCATACACACTGTCAATTCCAAATCTCGTCGTTGTAAAGCGCGGTGACGTTCAACACATACAATGGCAGTATAAAGGGGAAGTTCGATTCCAATGGCGCCACCCCTTGGGCTGCTTTTGCTGATCTCGTGTTACCGCGTGTTAGTAAAAGTTTGGGGAGAGACGATTCGCGCTTTTCAGTCTTCATGCTTTTCAGTCCATTACAGCATAACGAATGTGCTATCTCCATTACGAACGCTAGTTTTACCAGAAGGAGCGCTCCCGTCTCATACTTGATTCTGAGCATGAACGAATTTTTAAGACTCAGAAAAGCAATCACACGACGGTTTTCTTGGGAAACAGGCCGACGAGAATCCCGACAAGAAAAACGAGAATCCTGATGAGAAAATAGAGAGCAGGTTCTCTATTTTTCTCGTCGAGATTCCCGGCAGTTTTCTCGACGAAAGACCATACACACGAACGGTTTTCTCGGCAAGAAAGCTCTCCCAGCAGTTTTCTTGTCGTTTCTTGATGAGAAAACCGGTCGTGTGTACGAGGCCTTAGAAATGGCATTGAAACCCTTCCTAGACCGATACATGTACATTGCTTTGTTTCTAATCTGTTCTTGAATTTTTTTAGATCGTGGCATGATGTGTGGCTTTTTGTGATCTGTTAGTGTATTTATGTGATTTCTTAAATTCAACAGGTCTGGCAATAATAAGGCCTTGGTGTGGCAAGTGAAATTTAACTCAGCTTTCAAAACAATTGTGGTTAATCACAGTTCATTCATGATTTAGCATTGGAAAAACTACTTTTCACAGCACTGTATATAGAGTTTTCACATTAAAGGTAGAGGTAGCGCGGAATTGTTCATTTTTTTACGTCGTAAATGAGGGGAAGCGCTACTGACCCCCATCATCCAATCATGTACAAGCAAAAATTATGTTTTTTCCCTTGCGTGTGTTTGGGTATTCTTTGTAAAATTATGCTTTACCTAATTTACTAAGCTCTAGAGCAGTGTTTCTCAACTCCAGTCCTCAAGGCGCACCAACAGGTCATGTTTTCAGGATTTCCCTCAGATGAAACAGCTGTGGTAATTACTAAGGCAGTGAAACTGATTACATCCCCTGTGCAAAATAATGGAAAGCCTGAAAACATGACCTGTTGGGGCGCCTTGAGGACTGGAGTTGAGAAACCCTGCTCTAGAGCAGTGGTCTCCAAACTGTAGCCTGGGGGCCAGATGCGGCCTGTTGCTTGCTTTTATCCGGCCCTTAGGGTGCTATTTTATTCACTGACACCAATGAAGGGTGCGATTCCTCCCAATGACACCAATAATGGGGCACAGTTCCTCCCAATGACACCAACAGTGGGGCCTAATGACACCAATGATGGGGTACAATTCCTCCCAATGACACCAATGGTGGGGCACAATTCCTCGCACTGACATCAATGATGGTGGATTTTGTACTCCTGATGGCCACAGTCTGGCCCTCTAAAGTCTGAAGGACAGTAAACTGGCCCTTTGTTTAGAAAGTTTGGAGACCCCTGCTCTAGAGCAACTACACTTGCAAAGTGCACAGTCTATTTGCCTTTAGTAAATCCACCCTATAGTTCCATAACACATGGAAAGCAATAGACGGCTTGATTGTGATGTACAGTAAAACCTTGGTTTGAGAGTAACTTGGTTTGAGAGCGTTTTGCAAGACAAGCAACATTTTTTAATACATTTTGACTTGATATACAAGTGATGTCTTGATATAAGAGTAGCGTCATGTCACAACTGAGTATAAAATAGAAGAGAGACGCCACTAAGTGTAGCAATATGGTTACATTTAATGAAGGTACAACATTTAGAAACTCACATGGTTGATGATTAAAACAGGCACATCTAAGTATGCAGGCATCCAGGGTAAAGCTGTCCACATAGACCATTCTCCTCACATCCACTGATGTCATCCCTTCCACTAGCGGTTCAAGCCTCGCTTTCAGATCACTTTACTGCAGGGTAATCTTCCCGGTCACAATTGCAGACTGATATCGGTGAGAGCCGGCAGTGCAGAGGATGGTTTATGTGGATCGCTTTACCCCAGATGCCTGCATACTTAGATGTGCCTCTTTTAATCATCAACCATGTGAGTTGCTAAATGTTGTACCTTCATTAAATGTAACCATATTGCTACACTTAGAGGCACCTCTCTTCTCTTTTATACTCTGGAGCTCCTGCTGGGCTTTGCTTCTAATCCCCTTGGGGAGGCTTCCATTTGTGGATGGACATTTTATGGTTACACAACTTATCACATCGCTATAATCTTTTTATATGGACTATAAATTAAAGGACTTATAAATAAATGGTTGTGGAACAAATCATTTGAGTTTTCATTATTTCTTATGGGAAAATTTGCTTTGATCTACAAGTGCTTTGGATTACAAGCATGCTTCTAGAACTAATTATGCTCGCAATCCAAGGTTTTACTGTACTGGACTGCAGCTTTCATATTTCAGTATATTATGATCTTTTCTCCAGACTTAAGACTGGAGGCTCTAATATTTATCCTGCATTGACTGTAAATGTTCTGCCTGTAACCTATTTACAGAAAAAAATGTTTCTTTCCTGAATGAATGAATGAATCTGGGCATTGTTATACAATCAAAGGTCTTCTTAACACAGCATTTCCATACAACCTTTTTTTACAACTGCAATGCACTGACAGCTTGTATAGAAAGAGTAGAAGCAAAAGCCCTTGAAGTCACATTTTCAATCATGACTGATGTGTTTCTTTGACAATGACCTGTAATATTTTGATGCAGATATCCTTTGGCTCCTGTATCATGAGCAGCAGGCAGTCCATGGTTATAAGTTATACAACTTGAGCTGCTGAGCTGTTTTATCTAGATTAAGGAATTTTTAGTTTGTCTTATAGCATTTGTGTTTTTGTATACATGTAACATACTGATCTCTGTTGGATGTAAGCATAACCTTTGACTAATAATCACTGGCTTAAAACAGTTGTAAACCGCCAGAAAAAAAGAAAAAGCAATGGGCCACCCTGCAGGTTTAAATCATAATGTACGAGTATGCACCACATACAAGCACATTATGACAGACTTACCTGTACATAGAGCATTCCAGCGCAGCGCTCTCAAGGCTCACCAACGCAGTCATCTTCATCCAGGCTTTCTTCAAGTCTTCCTTCTCGGTTTGCGGGCTCCGGCTGTATGAGTGGCTGGGGGCGTGATGACGTCACTGCCGTGCGTGCACGCAGGAGCTCTCGGCTCCGGCATAGAGTTCTGAAGGTCCGACATGGTATGCCTTCAGAGTGCATGCACTGGTGACGGCACCGTCTGCATATTGTGTGAATATCCCCTAAACAGTGCAAGTTTAGGTGATAGATATTCACAGGGCTTTTGTTCTCAGAAAATAGGTACAGGAACCCCCCTCTCCAAGTCACCCCTTGTCTTTGCCCCTACCCACCTTTGCGCACCATCCCTTGGTTCCACCACCTACCCTTTTTAGGAGAATACAGAACCAAATATAATTTGTGGTGCTAAGCAATTTGTATGGAATTTGTTAATGATAACAAGATAAACAGTAAAATAGATCCTCTGCAGCCAGCAACAATAGACCCCCCCCATCAACAATAGATCTCCCCCAGCAATAATTTGCCCCCAGCAACATAAGACCCACCCCAAGCAACAATAGATTCCCCACCAGCAACAACAGACTTTCCTAGCAACAATAAGCCCACCTGCAAAAAATAGATCATCTTCAGCAGTAGGTGTACCTCTGACAATAGATCCCCCAACAGCTAGCATCAAAAGATCCTGCAACACACCCAAATACCACTTGACATTACATACATTCAGTGGGAGAGGTGCCGGAACTGCGTTCCCCTGCGTTCCCGCTGAAAAAAAGCTCTGGATATTCACTGTACCTAAAGGTAAGTCTTATTATAGGCTGACCTGTAGGTAAAAGAAGTGGAGTTTAATTCTACTTGAAGGGCTGAAGTTTAGAAATGACAAAAGAGCAAATGTGGTTCCTTGTGGTTTATCATAACAAAAAAAAAACAATTACAGACAGACAATTAATGCCACTAGAGTAGCTCTGCTGAACACTAGTAGAGATTAGTGAAACAAAATTGTATTCTATATGGGCAACAAAGAATAATGCTAGCCAGGAGAACTTTCATCTAACCTGACAGAAGTGAATTGCATTTTTTGTCTTCAACCTTAAAGTCTATGTTAAGGCAAAAAAATAAAAACATGTCAAGATGGTTTCAGAAAATTCACAGAACAAGGATGTTTGTTGGAAAGTTCCAAGTGCTTGCTAAGTGACATGCACATGCTAATACATGTGGGCACGTTGTATGGATACCTGAGTGCGGAGGTCCTTGACACACATGCCTAATTCCAGACTTGCTGCCAGATGGCTTAGTTAAAGAGCTGACCTAGGAATTTGCTGGATGATCTTCAGCTGTTACCCTGAAACCTGAACCTGTCATTGAGTTTTGACTCAGTCCACCCTTGGACTTGTCTCTGTTCAGCCTTCCTGCTACTGACCTTGGCTAGTTCCTGACCATAGCTTGTTCTCACTGATTCCCAGCTTGACCTTGGATAGTTCCTCAACACAACTTGTTCATGCTGATTCTCGGTTTTGACCTTGGCTAGTTCTTGAGTACAGATTGTTCCTGCTGATTCACATTTTTAACCTCAGCTCGACCTAGACTGCTGCTGTTCCTCTGGTGTGACCTTAGCTTGTCTGCTCTTCTGATCACTACTCTGCCTGCCATCTGTCTTCTCAGCTGAAAACCTGTCCAGACTATGCTCTGTATGCGGCATAAGTCTTGTTGATGACTGACAACACACAAAAATTCTGTGGACTGAGTCGTGTCAGCCTTGACTAGTGCTAAACTACTCTACAACCTAGAGACTAATGATTCTTTAGTCCCAGGATAACAACTATGAGGGTCAATTAGACTCCTTGAGATAACACAGGAAGCATGCAGAGGACACAAGACTGCTTTGAATGTCTGACATGATTAGCAGATTGCTATATCTGCTTGATAACTGCAAAAAACAAATACTTTCTATGATATATGTAACAGACCAGAAGAGAGCAAAGAAGAGAAGTCTATTGTTAGGATTTACATACACTTTAAAGTCTGTCTAGCACCACTCTCCTTTGTTATTTTGTTATTTGTATCTTATCTTACTTTATTTTCTTGTTAAAATCATTATTTGTAGATAAGATCAGTTAACACTAGGGTGTTGATTTAGGCCGACCATACACAGAGCGAATTTCTGCAGGAATACCTCCTTTAGCAGCCGCTAGCGATAATCAAAGGTAAAACCTGACATGCTGGTTGTACCCGAGTTGATTGGTCAATCAACTTGGTACATTCAGCCTACACATACACAGTTCGAATCTCGAATTCCTGCTGAACCGTCCAAGATTCGAACCACGTATGGCCTGCCTAACTAAAACTGGAGCACTCAGAATCTGGTGCAGCTGTGCACACTAGCCAATCAGCTTCCAACTTCAGCTTGTTTGAACCTGGAAGCCGATTCGCTACCATGCACAGCTGCACCAGATTTTGCACGCTCCTGTTTTAGTAAATCCCCTCCATATGTGTTATATCTTATGCCGCGTACACATGACCGCTTTTCTCGACGAGAAAAACTGCATTTTTTTTTTTCGCCGAGAAAAACGATCGTCTGTGGGCTTTATGTCGTTTTTCTCGTCGAGAAAAACGGCATAAAAAACGACGAGAAAAATTAGAACATGTTCTAAATTTTCTCATCGTTTTTTCCAGCATTTTTTTCCGCGGCAGTTTTCCCATAGGGAGACACTGCCGCGGAGCCCACAGACGGTCGTTTTTCTCGTCAAGAGAAAAAATGACGGGAAAAACGACCGTGTAGGGAACCAAGCGGTTCCCTCGTTTTTCCTGTCATTATTCACGGCGTTTTTTTAACCGCCGTGAATAATGATCGTGTGTACGCGGCATTAGAGATCAGTTTATACAACATTCACTGGGAAATTCACCACGTGAATCCTTTAGGTATTCAGCCAAGTGTCATTCAATAGCATTCATTCATCATGTTTTGCCTGCATCCACTTGGTTTGATGGCAAAAGTTGTCAACTCAAATGTGTTCAAATGGAATGTCAACTAAATGTTGAAACCCAATAGAGGTAATTTTATGTTGTTTTTGGGTGAACGTCTTTCAAGAGTAGGGATGAGCTTCGTGTTCGAGTCGAACATACGTTCGACTCGAACATCGGCTGTTCGATCGTTCGACGAAGATCGAACGATTTGGGCCGTTCGCGCCAAATTCGAGTGACGCGAACGGCCCACAATGCACTACGCCATCGCAGTGTCATCCAGGCGCTGTGATTGGCCAAGCATGCACTGTGACCCCGCATGCTTGGCCAATCACAGCGCCGGCAGCGAGGAGAGCAATGATTGGCCACAGGCAGGATGCCTGTGGCCAATTATTGCTGAGGGGGTTTAGTACACGCCCCACACTATAAAAGGCCGCCAGCGCGGCGGCCTTGTGTAGTGTGTTCCGGACCGGAGTAGGGAAAGAGAAGCATAGGCAGGGACAGTGTCATTATTTTTCCTTTACATAATCCTGGATTCCTTGTGTTTAGGGACAGATAAGGATAGGTAGGGAGAGTGTCAGTGACAGTGTGCTATTCTGTGCTAATCCTTGTTTGTAGGGACAGAGAGGTACAGTGAGGGAAAGTGTCAGTGTGCTATTCTGTTCTAAACCAATCTTGCTGAACCATATTTTCAATCCTTGAGTTTAGGGACAGAGAGGTACAGTGAGGGAAAGTGTCAGTGTGCTATTTTGTGCTAAATCTTGTTTGTAGGGACAGAGAGGTACAGTGAGGGAAAGTGTCAGTGTGCTATTTTGTGCTAAAACTTGTTTGTAGGGACAGAGAGGTACAGTGAGGGAAAGTGTCAGTGTGCTATTCTGTTCGAAACCAATTTTGCTGTTCCATATTTTCAATCCTTGAGTTTAGGGACAGGGAAGGACACTCGTAGAAATTATCAGTGTGCTATTCTGTGCTAAATCTTGTTTGTAGGGAGGGACAGAGTAGGACAGTGAGGGAACGTGTCAGTGTGCTATTCTGTTCTAAAACTATTTTGCTGAACCATATTTTCAATCCTTGAGTTGAGGGACAGAGAGGTACAGTGAGTGAAACTGACAGTGTGCTGTTCTGTTCTAAACCAAATTTGCTGTTCCATATTTTTAATCCTTGAGTTGAGGGACAGAGAGGTACAGTGAGGGAAAGTGTCAGTGTGCTATTCTGTTCTAAAACTATTTTGCTGAACCATATTTTCAATCCTTGAGTTGAGGGACAGAGAGGTACAGTGAGTGAAACTGACAGTGTGCTGTTCTGTTCTAAACCAAATCTGCTGTTCCATATTTTCAATCCTTGAGTTGAGGGACAGAGAGGTACAGTGAGTGAAACTGACAGTGTGCTGTTCTGTTCTAAACCAAATTTGCTGTTCCATATTTTCAATCCTTGAGTTGAGGGACAGAGAGGTACAGTGAGGGAAAGTGTCAGTGTGCTATTCTGTTCTAAAACTATTTTGCTGAACCATATTTTCAATCCTTGAGTTGAGGGACAGAGAGGTACAGTGAGTGAAACTGACAGTGTGCTGTTCTGTTCTAAACCAAATTTGCTGTTCCATATTTTCAATCCTTGAGTTGAGGGACAGAGAGGTACAGTGAGGGAAAGTGTCAGTGTGCTATTCTGTTCTAAAACTATTTTGCTGAACCATATTTTCAATCCTTGAGTTGAGGGACAGAGAGGTACAGTGAGTGAAACTGACAGTGTGCTGTTCTGTTCTAAAGCAAATTTGCTGTTCCATATTTTCAATCCTTGAGTTTAGGGACAGAGAAGGATAGGCAGGGGACAGTGTCAGTGTCATTGTTGCTAAGCCTCCTGCACAATATACACCTGAAGGTAGCCCTTATTGCTGTTTTTCCCATCTCCCTGCAGGCCATCCATTAAAATGTCTGGAAGGCAACCAAGGAGAGGCAGACAGTCAGGAGGCAAAAAAAGAGGGCAAGCAGGCTCTGTGTCTGGGGGCAACAGTGCTGGTCGTGTACGCGGTGCATTGTCATCAGCACATGGCCATGGGACACGCTTGTTTTCGGCAGCTGGACATGTTGAGCCACATCATGCCGAAGACTTGGTAGAGTGGATGACCAAGCCCACCTCATCCTCCTCATCCTCTCTCACCCAGGCTCAGGGTACTGGCAAAGCAGCTGCCAAAGCGTCCTCTTCTCTGGTATCATTATCTTCATTAGTCAATCCTTCCCTAGACCCACCATGCCCTCCTCCTGAGGAGTCCCCCGAACTGTTTGAGCACAGTGTTGGGTACATGCTCCAGGAGGATGCCCAGCGTTTGGAAGGATCTGATGATGATACCCAGCTAGAGGAAGGCAGCAGCGTGAGAGCAGAGAGAGGGGATGCTCAAGAAGGACACCAATCTGGCAGTCATGCTCCAGCAGCTGCAGCATATTGCCAGATTGGCTCCAGTGATGAGGAGGGAGGGGATGATGAGGTCACTGACTCCACCTGGGTGCCTAATAGGAGAGAGGAGGAGGATGTCATGTACCTGGGTGTATTTGAACCGGGATCTTCCTGGTCCCAAAGCTGCAGCCTTACCTGTTGCGCTACTGAGCAGATCTGGACTTTTGGAAATGTCCTCTCAGTGTTAAACATTACCTTGGACTCACTAGCCCCACCTGTTGCCAGCTGTGGACAATTTTCAATCAAAGCAGCCCTTAAAAAGGAAGTGATGCTATCTCTCAGCGCCCGTTTGTGTGGAATAGCTCCCTGGGTGTTGTGACTGCTTTTTGATCCTGATTTTCATGTTGAACTTCTGCCTGAATTCCTGACTACTCTCCAGCCTGCTGATTTTGTACTTCACTGCCAGCTCATGTATGACCTTTGCCTGCCTGACCACTCTCTGGATTTCGATCGTGTACCATTTTGCCTGATCTGTTGCCAACCTAATCTGCCTGACTACGTTTTCGCCTGAATCCTCAGCACACAAGTTCCACTTCGGACACTACCTATCACAGGTACCTTACATTACAAACGGGCCACAATGACAGTGGACCCTGCTGAGATTGTTAAGGCGATTTCACGTCAGGGACAATTGATTGGAGCTCATGAACAGCATCTTTCTTCCCTGGACGCCAAGTTAGATGAACTTTGTACTATGCTTAAATCTTGTTTGCCTGCTTCCTCTGCAACGGTCCAGACTCTGGATCCTACTCCTGCTACGATCCAACCCACCTCTTCTGTACCACCCAAACTTCCTATGCCTGACAAATTTGGTGGTGATACTGAGGACTGCAGAGGCTTTTTAAATGTTTGCCGTTTGCATTTCCGCAACAACCCTGGGACCTTTAGCACTTCTTCTGCCAAAGTGACTTTTGTAATTTCCTTGTTAAAGGGGAAGGCCCTGGCCTGGGTCTCTCCTTATCTGGAACGCAATGATCCTGTGCTGCAAGACGCTGACAAATTTCTGGCTTCTCTCCAGACTGTATTTGACAAGCCAGATAGAGCTTCTGCAGCTGAGTACTCACTCTTGGACATGCAACAAGGCACCAGGTCTGTGGCACAATATGCTATTGAGTTTCGTACCCTTGCTGCTGAGACTACTTGGGACTCAAGGGCATTACGTGCAGCCTTCCGAAAAGGTCTTGCAGATCGCATCAAAGACGAATTAGTCTATAAGGATTCCCCAGAAGACCTAGAGAAATTCATAGAGCTCTGTGTTCGTCGGGATGTCCGGTATCATGAAAGGTGCCAAGAGAGACTTAGAACTCGCAAGTTTCCTCGGCCAGTCTACCGTTTGGCCCCTAACTTCCAAGCACCACCTCAGCCAGAACCTGAAATCTCAGTTGAACCCCAGACACCTGTGGAACCCATGGATGTAAGCCGTCTCCACCTAACTGAGTCTGAGAAACAAAGGAGGCGTGCATTGGGCCTATGCCTATACTGTGGACTTAAAGGACATTTATTATCTGTCTGCCCTTCCCGTCCAGTAAAAGGCAGGGTCTAACCAGTGTTGGAGGAGCTGGCTTAGACCTTACAGGTATATCCTCCAAGACCAAGATTACCATTCCTGCAATTATCCATTTACCCTCTAAACTTGTCTCCTGTGAGGCTTTTGTGGATTCTGGAGCTGCTGGCATATTCTTGGACTACACTTTTGCTAAAAAAAATAATATCCCATTTGTTCCAAAATCTAGACCCCTGAACATTACCACCGTGAATGGACAACCCTTGGGAGATGGCATTGTAAAATTTGAGACTATAACAATCACCCTTCAGGTAGGCGTACTCCACAAAGAGGAAGTTGTCTTGTCTCTTATTGATTCTCCACTTCTGCCTGTTATCCTTGGTTACCCATGGTTACAACAACATAACCCTTCTTTTGATTGGGAAAATGGAGAACTAACCTCTTGGGGGTCGTTCTGTCATTCAAACTGTTTGTCTCAACCCAAAATACTTCCTGCTTGTATGTTGGCTTCCGTGGCCGTCCCACCTACCTTGCCTCATGAATACCATGCGTTTGCAGACGTATTTTGCAAGCAAAAGGCAGAGGTTTTACCTCCACATCGTTCTTTTGACTGTGCAATTAAATTGATTCCTGGAGCACCTCTTCCCAAAGGAAGGACCTATCCCCTGTCTTTACCTGAACAAAAATCCATGGAGGAATACGTAAAAGACAACTTGGAAAGAGGTTTTATCCGACCCTCTTCTTCTCCAGTAGGGGCAGGTTTTTTCTTTGTTGAAAAAAAAGATGGGGGTCTTCGACCATGCATAGACTATCGAGGGTTAAATCAAATCACTGTAAAAGACTCCTACCCTTTGCCTTTCATTCTTGAACTGTTTGATGTACTTAAGGGGGCTGTTATCTTCTCCAAGCTAGACCTACGAGGGGCTTATAATCTAATTCGAATTAAAGACGGGGACGAGTGGAAGACAGCATTCAACACTCGTAATGGACATTTTGAATATCTGGTTATGCCATTTGGGTTGTGTAACGCCCCTGCTGTCTTCCAACGTTTCATGAATGAAATTTTTCATGATTTCAGCAACAGTTTTGTGATCATCTACTTGGACGACATTTTAATCTTTTCCAAGACTCATCTAGAGCACATCTCGCATGTAAAGCAGGAATTGCAACGACTGAGAGAAAACCATCTTTACGCGAAGATTGAGAAATGCAGTTTCCATCAAAGCCGTATTCCTTTCCTTGGATACATTATAAGTGCTGCCGGTTTCCAAATGGACCCTCAAAAACTTTCCGCTGTCTTGCAATGGCCCCAACCGACCACTTTAAGAGGGCTCCAAAGCTTTCTAGGGTTTGCAAATTACTACAGACGCTTCATCAAAGGTTTTGCCTCCATTGCGGCCCCCCTTACTGCTATGACTAAGAAAGGTACAAATTGCAAGGTATGGTCCTCAGAAGCAGAATTGGCTTTCCAGCAAATAAAAGACATGTTCAGCAAAGCTCCAATTCTTCAGCATCCAAATCCCGATCTCCAGTACATAGTTGAGGTTGATGCCTCTGAGGTAGGAGCAGGTGCCATGCTCTCCCAGAGACAGCCTAAGTCTGGTAGTATCCATCCAGTAGCATTTTTTTCTAGAAAGTTTTCTCCAGCGGAGATGAATTACGATGTTGGGAATCGAGAACTACTGGCCATCAAATTGGCATTGTCTGAATGGCGACATCTTCTGGAAGGGGCTCCCAAACCTTTTTCTATCCTCACTGACCATAAAAACCTACTGTACCTTCAGACTGCAAGACGTTTGAACTCACGTCAGGCTCGATGGGCTCTTTTTTTCTCCCGTTTTAATTTTGTTCTTTCTTATGTTCCTGGGCATAAAAACAAGAAAGCCGATGCTCTTTCCAGACAGTTTGCTACCTCTGAAGAAGACCAACCTACCGAGCAGTATATAATCCCACCTCACAAAATTGTCGCACAGATCTCTACGGCTCTTTCCCAACAGTTACAAGAAACCCAGAATTGTGTTCCCCAAGGCTTGAAGATACCACCAGGTCGCCTGTTCGTAGCCCCTAGCCTCAGAAAACCTGTACTCCTCTGGGCACATGATGGTGTTTTATCTGGTCATCCTGGTGTCACCATCACTCTTAAGACCTTGCAGCGTCATGTCTGGTGGCCTCATATGAAAAGGGATGTTACTGACTATGTGGCTGCCTGCCCAACTTGTGCTGCTAATAAAGTACCCCGTACATTGCCTACTGGACTGTTACAACCACTTTCAGCACCTCGTCAGCCTTGGACCCATTTGACTATGGACTTCATTACAGACTTACCCAAGTCCGAGGGCATGACTGCTATATGGGTCATAGTGGATCGCTTTTCAAAAATGTCTCATTTTGTGCCGCTCCCGGGATTACCTACAGCGGAAGCACTGTCTACTCTCTTCCTTTCCCATATTGTGAGATATCATGGCATACCTACCAATGTCATCTCAGACCGCGGATCCCAGTTTGTTTCCCGATTCTGGAGAGCGTTCTGCAAGAAACTGGGAGTAACGCTTTCACTCTCTACCTCACATCACCCTCAAACAGATGGTCAAACCGAACGCATGAACCAGACCCTAGAAACCTATCTTCGACATTATGTCAATGCCTTACACTCCAACTGGTCTGAGTATTTGCCTTTAGCTGAGTTCGCCATTAATTCCCGTTGGCACAGTGCTCTTCATACCACACCATTCTACGCAGCCCTAGGCTATCACCCTCAGACTTTTCCCCTACTTCAGCCTTCTTCTGGTGTACCAGCAGCAGATCAGCGGGTTAAAAATATTCTGCTACATTGGAAAAAGATTCGCTTTTTACTACGGAAGTCAGCAGGCAAGTATGCACCTTTTTCCAACAAACGAAGACGCCATATACCTCCATATGTGGTGGGGGACAGAGTTTGGCTATCAACCAAATATGTGAGACTGAAACAACCTTCTACCAAATTGGGCCCTCGATTCATTGGTCCTTACAGAATTATTGCTCGAGTCGGGCCAGTCTCCTATCGGTTGAAATTACCCTCCTCTCTCCGGATTCATCCTGTGTTCCACGTTTCCCTCCTCAAAAAAGCAATTTTCAATCGCTACTCCAGAACGCAACAGCTACCTCCTCCTGTTCTTGTTGATGGACAAAATGAGTTTGAAGTCTCCATGATTCTTGATTCTAGAAGACAGGGTCGTGGCCTTCGGTACCTGGTTCATTGGAAGGGATATCCTGTCACAGACCGTTCCTGGGTTCCAGCCAAAGATCTGCATGCCCCTTCTCTTATTCGAGACTTCCATGCCTCCTTTCCCACTAAGCCCCGCTAGGCCCCCGGAGGGGTCCACTGGGGAGGGGGCCCTGTCATGTACCTGGGTGTATTTGAACCGGGATCTTCCTGGTCCCAAAGCTGCAGCCTTACCTGTTGCGCTACTGAGCAGATCTGGACTTTTGGAAATGTCCTCTCAGTGTTAAACATTACCTTGGACTCACTAGCCCCACCTGCTGCCAGCTGTGGACAATTTTCAATCAAAGCAGCCCTTAAAAAGGAAGGGATGCTATCTCTCAGCGCCCGTTTGTGTGGAATAGCTCCCTGGGTGTTGTGACTGCTTTTTGATCCTGATTTTCATGTTGAACTTCTGCCTGAATTCCTGACTACTCTCCAGCCTGCTGATTTTGTACTTCACTGCCAGCTCATGTATGACCTTTGCCTGCCTGACCACTCTCTGGATTTCGATCGTGTACCATTTTGCCTGATCTGTTGCCAACCTAATCTGCCTGACTACGTTTTCGCCTGAATCCTCAGCACACAAGTTCCACTTCGGACACTACCTATCACAGGTACCTTACAGAGGATGAGGAGGAGGCACATCTCCAACGAGGCAGGATGCCCTTGAGTGGCCAGCGTATGGGCAGCACACCGACGGAATCACACCGCAGAGCTCCGCCTGTGCAGGGCGCTGCCTCTGCCCGTCATGCAAAAAGTTCTTTGGTGTGGGCCTTTTTTGAGGCGAGTGCATCAGATCGCACAGCTGCTGTTTGCAACATATGTCTCAAGCGTATATCGCGTGGCCAAAACATCAGCCGCTTGGGCACCACATGCTTGATCAGACATATGTTGACCTGCCATGCAGCTTGTTGGCAAGCCTACCTTAAAGACCCACACCAAAGAACAAAGCTGACCTCTTCTTGCACCGCATCAGCTGGGATCTCCAACCCCACTATACCTTCACTCCTCTCTGAAACCTGCTCTGAGAGGAATGAAGGTGTAGAATTAGGTGTGTCACAGGCAAGTACTTGCGGGCACTCTGCTAGCAGTACACCAACGTCCGATTCTAGCAGGCAAATTTCCCTGCCCCAGCTGCTGGACCGTCGAAAGAAGTTCACTCCCAGCCATCCACATGCCCAGCGGTTGAATGCTAGCTTGGCTAAATTGCTAGCGCTTCAACTGCTGCCTTTTCAGTTGGTAGACTCGGCCCCCTTCCGTGAGTTTGTGCAATGTGCGGTTCCTCAGTGGCAGGTTCCCAAACGACACTTTTTTGCACGGAAGGCTATTCCGGCTCTCTACAGGCATGTGGAAGGCAATGTCTTGGCCTCGCTGGACAGGGCGGTCAGTGGTAAGGTGCATATTACCGCTGACTCATGGTCCAGCAGGCATGGACAGGGACGTTACCTTTCTTTCACGGCCCATTGGGTCACTCTTTTGGCAGCTGGGAAGGATGCAGGACAAGGTGCAGTAGTGTTGGAGGTTGTTCCACCGCCACGCCTCCAAAATGCTACTACTGGTTATGACACACCTCTCTCCTCCACCCCCTCCCCTTCTTCTTCCTCCATGGCCTCTTCCTGTGGTTTGTCCTTGGAACCAGCGGTGCTCCGTAGGCGTTCAAGGGGCTACGCAAGTACGCAGGCAAAAAGATGCCATGCCGTGCTTGCGCTGGTGTGTTTGGGGGACAGGAGCCACACTGGGGCAGAGGTCCTGTCTGCTCTGCAGGGGCAGGCCGAGAGGTGGTTGACGCCACGCCAGCTTAAGCCAGGAATGGTGGTTTGCGACAATGGCACCAACCTCCTCTCCGCCCTCCGACAGGGACAACTGACCCATGTGCCCTGTATGGCTCACGTCCTTAACCTGGTGGTGCAGCGGTTCTTGGGCAGGTACCCGGGCTTACAGGATGTCCTGAGGCAGGCCAGGAAAGTCTGTGTGCATTTCCGCAGATCTTATAATGCCAGTGCTCGCCTGGCTGAGCTTCAAAAGGAGTTGAACCTGCCCAAGAACCGCCTTATATGTGACATGCCCACCAGGTGGAACTCAACGTTGGCCATGCTGCAGCGGCTGCACACGCAGCAGAGGGCCATCAATGAGTACCTGTGCGACTACGGCACCAGGACAGGGTCAGGGGAGCTCGGTTTTTTTTCACCACGCCAGTGGGGCATGATCAGGGATGCATGCACTGTCCTGGCACCATTTGAGGAGGCCACGAGGATGGTGAGCAGTGACAGTGCATGCATCAGTGACACTGTACCTCTTGTCCACCTGTTGGAGCACACGCTGCGTGGAATAATGGACAGGGCACTTGAGGCAGAACAGAGGCAGGAAGAGGAGGACTTCCTTGCCTCTCAAGGCCCCCTTTACCCAGACAGTGTTCCTTCTGTCCCACCCATCGCACAGGAAGAGGAGGAGGAGGAGGAGGAGGATTGTGTCAGCATGGAGGTGGAGGCTGGCACTCAGCATCATCAGCAGCAGTCTTTTAGGGATGATTTACAGTCCCAAGAAACCAGTGGACTTGTACGTGGCTGTGAGGAGGTGGCTGCGGATCATGTCGTCCTTAGTGACCCAGAGGACTCCGGACTGAATGCCTCAGCTAACCTACGCTGCATGGCCTCCCTGATCCTGCAAAGTCTGCGGAAGGATCCTCGTATTCTTCGGATCAAGGAGAGGGACCATTACTGGCTGGCCACTCTCCTTGATCCACGGTACAAGGGTAAGGTTGCGGACCTTATCGTACCGTCGCAGAGGGAGCAGAGGATGAGACAACTCCGGGAGGCCTTGCAGAAAGGTCTGTGCAACGCGTTCCCAGAGACTGGGAGGTTACAAACTCCTGGTCCTGGACAACGAGTTGCTGAGGCTTCGGGCAGTCAAAGAAGGAGCGGTGGGGAAGGTGGCCGTCTGACCGATGCGTTCAGACAATTCTTTAGTCCGCAGCCCCAAAGTATGATCGGTTCCAGCAACCATCGCCAGCGTCTGATAAACATGGTGCAGGAATACCTAGGGGCAAGGTCAGACTTGGACACCTTCCCCACCGAAAATCCTCTGGCTTACTGGGTCTTGAGGATGGATCACTGGCCAGAGCTTGCACAGTATGCAATTGAGCTACTGGCCTGTCCTGCATCCAGCGTTCTTTCAGAACGCACATTCAGTGCTGCTGGAGGATTTGTCACGGATCACAGGGTGCGCCTGTCCACCGACTCGGTTGATCGACTGACTTTCATCAAGATGAACCAGTCTTGGATCACCACCAGCTACCACACACCAGATGCTGATATAACAGACTAATTGATTTTAAAATGTCACATCCCTTCAAGACTGATGCTGATGCTGAGTGCCTGTGCTGTTATGTTGACTGGCTATCCTCCTCCTCCTCCTCAATGATACAATTAACGATGATAGCTTGGAAGATCATTTTGGTTTATGGGTGACGCCACCAGTGGCTAAGGCCCAATTTTTCAGCCCCTGTTTAACAGGGGCGTGTAATTAAAATTTTTGATGCAATACTTTGCAACAGGCCTCATTGCTGTGCTCCAAGTACAGTATCTGTGAGGGGTTGCAGTGTTGTGCCACCAGTGCCTAAGGCCCAATTTTTCAGCCCCTGTTCAACAGGGGCATGCAATTATAATTATTGATCTAATAATTCACAGCAGGGCCCATTGCTGCGCCCACCAAGAGTAACTGTCAGGCCTTACAGTGTTGTGGCACCAGCACCACCATCACCACCACCACCACCACCAAAGGCCCAATTTTTAAGCCCCTGTTCAACAGGGGCATGCAATTATAATTATTGATCTAATAATTCACAGCAGGGACCATTGCTGCGCCCACCAAGAGTAACTGTCAGGCCTTACAGTGTTGTGGCACCAGCACCACCATCACCACCACCACCACCACCAAAGGCCCAATTTTTAAGCCCCTGTTCAACAGGGGCATGCAATTATAATTATTGATCTAATAATTCACAGCAGGGACCATTGCTGCGCCCACCAAGAGTAACTGTCAGGCCTTACAGTGTTGTGGCACCAGCACCACCATCACCACCACCACCACCAAAGGCCTAATTTTTCAGCCCCTGTTCAACAGGGGCATGCAATTACAATTCTTGATCTAATAATTCACAGCAGGGCCCATTGCTGCGCCCACCAAGAGTAACTGTCAGGCCTTACAGTGTTGTGGCACCAGCACCACCACCACCACCACCAAAGGCCTAATTTTTCAGCCCCTGTTCAACAGGGGCATGCAATTACAATTCTTGATCTAATAATTCACAGCAGGGCCCATTGCTGCGCCCACCAAGAGTAACTGTCAGGCCTTACAGTGTTGGGGCACCAGCACCACCATCAAAGGCCCAATTTTTACTACCACTGATCAACAATTATATGTTATTACAATTCCTGATATAATAGTTGACAGCAGGGCGTTCCAACACCCACCAAGAGTAACTGTGAGTGCTTACAGTGTTGTGCCAACACCAACACCTAAGGGGCCAATTTCTGCAGAGTATATATGGCAGGTCCCTACTTTCAAACATCCAACTTACAAACGACTACTACTTGCAAACGGAAGAAGACAACAGGAAGTGAGAGCAAATCTACCCCTTGGAAGGAAAATTCTCTCCTGTAAGAATTAATATGGGAGAAAGGTGTCTCCTCTCTACTGATGCTTTATCACCAATCCTTGTTTCAATAAAAACACCACATTTCAAAAACAGTTGTCATTGGGATGCAAAGTGAGGTGAAATGTTCTGAACAGGGGCACAGACAGCAAAAAAAATGTGACAGGGGTGATAACCGTTCCCTATGTTTTACAAAAAACGAAAAAAAAGGAATTTGCCATGGAGCTCCACTTAAACAATGCAGCTGTTCAAAATTATAAACAGATTCTACATAAGAACAAACCTACAGTCCCTGTCTTGTATGCACCGCCTGTATACGGCTGTTCAGAGTATATAGGTCCTTTTTTATTTTGTGTGCGGGGTTCCCCTTAATATCCATACAAGACCCAAAGGGGCTGGTAATGGGCTGGGGTAGGGGGGGGGGGTTGATGGGGTAGCTATGCCATTTTTCCTAAAGATTTTCATCCATATTACCGGGACCACACATTGCATTAAAGCCGCAAGCAGTTTTAAATGACTTTTTTCCCTTTAGAAATGTTATTTTGTGCAGGGACAGTTCTAAACACGGGAAACACGTGGCACTTCACAGGCATACTTTAGACACCCCCCAGGTACAATATTTAAAGGAATATTTGACTTTTTTTTTCACTTTATGCATCATTAAAATGACTGCTCCCGGAAAACTTCCGTTTTTAAAACTTCTTTTTGCATTGATACATGTCCCCTGGTGCAGAAGCCGGGTTCCCAAACTCTGTTTCGGACAATAACATGGATAATAGTCGTTATAATTAGCACTTTAGAATCCGAACGTTCGCATCCATTGTATTTAATAGGGTTCTAATGTTCGTGCGAACTTTCGGTCCGTTCGCGGGTTCTGGTGCGAACCGAACCCGGGGGTGTTCGGCTCATCACTATTCAAGAGTGGCCAAGATGCACAATACTAAAAGTGGAAAACATTTTCTATTAAAAATGGATGGATTTCAAGAGAATGTTGGCTGAAGAGATGTTGAATGCTGTTGAACCTTTTATAAATAGACCTCTTAGTGTCACCAGTACTCCTGTTGTTCATAATTTGGAGACTTTTCAGTTTACAACTTACATTACATAAGTGTTTTTCCTTTTAACCTAATATATACAGAAACATTTATTTAAGAACTGTTATCTAGGGACTATCCTTGATTCCAGGCCAGCCCTTGTCAACTAATTGAAACTTGCCTCAGAGCCATTGCTTAATAGATTATCTTCAGGTGAAACTAGTGACCCACATCCTGTGTCAGAAAAGTCTTGCTAGCTGACTGACGCAGGCAGTTGCACGTGTTAATGCTTTTGTTGTAAAGCTCTTCAGTTAGGGTCGTGGTCTAATGACCAATGTCAAACTGAAGTGCATGCATTCACATGCATGTTAATCAGCATGTGCATGGATGTGCATGCATTCCTGGGGTTGGACTTCACGCACAGCATGCTAATTAAGGCTCAGCTTTAGTAGGAAAAAGTGCTGACTGGTCTTTCGCTCTACTTCTATGTCCTTAACTGAACTTTGTGAACTACTGCTGTTGCTTTCCCAGCTTTTTATCAACTCTGCATTTTTGAACTTCTAATAATGCCTTGCCTGAACCCTAGCTTTTCAGTTTCTGTCCTTGGCTTGCCTCCTGATCTTGCTTCCATTTCTTAATCTGGTTCCTTGTTGCCTGCTCATACACAGACCCTGCACATGATTGTCAGTTGGATTGTGCACTGCCTCATTATTTTCCAGGAAAGTTTGGATTGGAAAAGAAGGAGAGCTTGCCCTCATATCCACAGCTCTACACCATGTATACAGCATCTTGTCTCCTAAGCAATTGCTGTGCTACCTTTTTTTTCCCAACCAAAATATTTGCAAAGCATCCCTAATTATTCAAGATGTTCTGAAGTGGAGTCCAATCAGTTAATAAGTGGAAGGATTATTGAAAACTTTTTTTCATCAGAGACCGGAATACCCCTTTACCGCTCATTATCAAGTAAGGCTGCTTAGAGGGGTTAAGTTACATATAGATCCCAGGTGAGTATTCTGTTTAATATGAGCAGATTAACCTTCCAAGCAGTAAAGTGTTCCTGGAAATTGTTTACTAATGCTGGCATCTGTGCAAATCATCTTATTAGGCACAGGCAGCACAATTAACTATGACCTGTAAGAAGCAAGAATCTACCATTGACTCTTAACAAATTAAAGAAAAAAAAAAAAAAAATTATATAAAAAGCTCAATATCCCACAGAAAATTAGGTTATCAATCTAAATATATCTTAAAGATCACACTAATCATACATTTATTCAGTGTTCAAAAGATGAAAGTCAAGTTTGATGGTGAAAGCATAAGGAGGATAGCAGCGTCTCTGTGGAGTATCCTTCATGTTATAATACATCAGATTTTATCCCAGTAATAAAGATTCTGGGCCTCTAGAGAAACAATTAAAGACTATTTTTCTTCAGAGAAAGTGATACTGCAAGTTAAAAACGGTTTTATGCAAATTTATGTAAATTACTCAGATGCAATGAGAATTTACACAGGAAAATAAGTCACCTGGCTTTTTTTCCACAGAACAAGGCAAGATTTAAAGGTTGTATTATAACTTTATAATAAATAACTAATGATGGCCTCACAGAAACCAGTTTGCCCATTTTGGGTATCCGTGGTAAAAACAAGGTATATAGCATTCACAATACTATGCACAACACTAAGCACATAGTCCTTTCAGAAATTGTCCAAGTCAGCTGCCAGGAAAGATAACGTCACTCTAGTTAGATCTTATGCCCCATACACACGATCGTTTTTCATTCCGTTAAAAATGCCATTAAAAAAAATGGCCATTAAAAATGATCGTGTGTAGGCTCCAGAGCATTTTTAACGACGTGAAAAACGGCCATTAAAAATTTCGAACATGCTCTCTTTTTTCACGTCGTGAAACATGCTCAGAATCAAGTATGAGACAGGAGCGCTCATTCTGGTAAAACTAGCGTTCGTAATGGAGATAGCACATTCGTCACGCAGTCACGGACTGAAAAGCACGAGACTGAAAAGAGCGAATCGTCGCTCAACAAACTTTTTTTTTAAAGGGTAAATTTATTGAGATATAGACAAAATCTTATACAGTGCACTTCACATACATCATGTAAAAAAATGGTTACACATATGCGGTACAGTTTTGATAAATCCAACAATAAACATATCTGTAACACGTGCGTGTTTCACATCCTTCTTGTATCTATGTTATACCACAACCTACACTAGACATCCAAACAATCTGTGCTGCACTTCCATCTTACATGTATCTTTTCATTTTATATTTTTCTCTTTTTTTTTTTTTTTTTTTTTGTTATATTATTCATTTATTATTTATTTAATATTTTATTTTTATTATCAACTTTCCAAGTATGGATTAACATTGCTAACCCCAACAGCTACTTCCCTCCCACCCCCCTCTTTTCGAACTAAAGCTTGATCCATATGGTACTAGGCTGGTATAAGTATGGTCCTGATCTTACTGCAGTAGGTATCTCACCACTATATAAATATATATATGTATATGTATCTCCCCTCGACTATCCTAGTGCGCTTCTGTCTCCTCATTGAGAATCTGAGTCATCCTTCAACCATCCCGACCATATTTTGTCGAATTTCTGCGGGCATCCTCTGGAGGCGTATGTCAGCTTGTATAGTGGTAGTGCTTGGTTCACCATTTCTATCCAATTCTGTAATGTGGGCGGGGTCGGCTCCCTCCATCTAAGTGCTATCGCCTTCTTTGCGTAACAAAAAAGAATTCTGAGGAGTTTTTTCTGCGAGTCCGATATCCCTTCCTCCTCCAGATCGCCTAAGAGGCATCTGGCCGGAGAATAGATATTAGGAATGTCCATCTTTTCTACCAGAAAGTGTAAGATTGTTTTCCAAAATACCATCACTTTAGGGCACATCCATACCATATGGAAGAAATCCCCCATTTCATTTTTACATCTGGGGCATTCTGACGTGTCCCTTCTTCCCATTCTATACAACCTATGTGAAGTGTAATAAATCCTGTGCAGATAATTGAATTGTAGTAATTTGTCTCTGGCTGACACCATCGCCGGTATAAGGGAGTCTAGGATCTCAGTCCACGACTCCTCTGACATGGATGGTATATCTCTCCTCCATTGTGCTGCCACCCTTTCCAGTCCAGCGGAAGAGGGTGCCAGCAGACTGAAATAGTACCTGGAGATGAGTTTAGAGTGATCCTCCTCCGCTATCATTTTTTCCGTGCATGAGGGGGCAAGTGCCACCCCCCTCCCCCATACTGGGCTCTAGCTGCGTGTCGCAGTTGTAGGTAACGAAAGAAAAAGGTATTGGGCAGATTATGTTCTGTCTTGAGATCTGCAAAGGTTCTAATCCTCCCTTCCCTGAACAATTGGTGGGCATACTTTACCCCATATTCCGCCCAACACTCCCCATCTGGAATTTTATATATTTCCTGCAGTTGCGGGTTGCACCGCAGGGGGCGTTCGGGGATCTCGTTAGGCTAGTTCCCTTCATTCGGGCATTGCACATGTGAAATATTTTGTAAGATAACTTCAATAACCCCGCTCCCTGTTCCGGGTATGGTCCGTCCCGATACAGCTCAACAAACTTTACTAACATGAAGGGTGGCGCCATTCGAACGGAACTTCCCCTTTATAGTGCCGTCGTACGTGTTGTACGTCACTGCGCTTTGCTTGATCGTTTTTTTAAATGATCGTGTGTACGCAAGACAGGCTTGAGAGGAAACATGAAAAAAAACGACGTGAAAAACGGCAAGAAAAAAAATGGCAAGAAAAACGATCGTGTGTATGGGGCATTACAAAGGGATGAGGAACCTTTCTCTGCCCTTATGTGACAGTGATGCTTCAAACCATTACCACTGTCCTATAGGAGGAATGGGAGTAACTTAGAGTCTCTCCAAGCCCATAATTACTGGTATTTTCTCTCTTTTAGATGTCTGAACAGAGAAGCAAAGGAAAGGTAAGTATGGACTGTTAGGTATGGGGCAATAAAGATAACTTGTTGTTCTGCCCTTCTTGGGACAATAATATTTTTCTTTAAGGACTGTGTTGATGGTAATGCAGAATGCTTTTGACATTTGTTACAGCAGCTTGCTCTTAATTGAACAAAAGCCCATGAGCATTGATCAATTGTAATAAATGGACCTTGACCTTTAACTCTGTGTAAGTTCCAAACAGAGAAATTTACCCAGGTCTTCACACAGACAGATAGAGCTGAAGGGAGTGAAGAAAAGATAAGTATAGCAGAAGGTAAAGCTGGCAGGGCTGGCATATAAGTGAACCTGTTTCTTCTTCCTTCATGTGCTCAACTACAAGCTCTTCAGAGTTATCAGTGATTTTTAGGTTGCATTTTATGTTAGGTATTTTGACCTTGTTCACTGAGGTGTGGTAGACAGCCTTCTTTGTGTCATGGTTGTGCCATCATTTTTACATTTTTTAATAATAGATTCAATTGTGTTCTGGGGAGTAGTGCTAACCAAACTCTGATTGGCACCTCTCAGGATCATTAACTTGGGCTTGTTCAAATAGTCCCTTGGTCTTTATGAAGTTGTCAAGGGTTTTCCAGAAAGTGTATTAATTTTGAGATATTTGAAACTTTAATTCTACAATTACATTTAGCTCAGCTAGTAAAATTTGTTCAAATGTATTAAAAGTGAAAACAGTCTAGGTCAGAACATAATGGCCCCATAAAAGATGATCAAGGGAACTTGCCCACAAGTGACAGGGAGAAGGCAGCTGTATAAAATATATCACCAGGACTAGATGGCTTACAACCCAAAGTTCTCAAAGAACTTAGCCATGTTATAGCCAGATCATTGTTCCTAATTTTTAAGGACAGCTTACAGGCTGGAATGGTACCAGTTAATTGGCAAAAAACAAATATGGTACCAAATGTTTTAAAAAAGGGCAGAGATATATATCTGGTAGCTACAGACCAGTCAGCCTATGTTACATACCTGGTCTTGAGGCTGAAATGACGACAGAGCTTTCCTTGCGGCTAAATGCTTCTCACCCCTGAGAATAGTAACAGGGGATGCTGAGCCCAAAGAAGCAGGGATTGCCAGCTGTACTGAACACAAGTAGCGGTGGGACTTCTGCAGATGGAAACCAGATGATGATGGCAGCTGGTCCTTCAGGTGAATACAGAATCATGCAGTCAGGCACAGCAGAGGGCAGATTACAGCAAGCATGTCACAGCAGGCAGGGCAAGGCAGGAGACAAAGACAGGAACAAGTGCCAGGGTCAGAACAACGTAGTCAGAAAGAGAGAGATCAGAAGTGTAGTCAGAGGCTAGCCGGTGTCATACACAGGAAGCAGGCAGGGGTAGATCTATGAAGCCAGCTGAAGTGAGAGCCAGAAGAGAACACAGGTAATCCAGGAGCTAGCTGAGTCAATAACGGGAAGTCAGAAGTATAAGCACACAGCAAACACAGGTAACAAGGAGCTGAACCCCCATCAGCAAAGTCTGTGAGCATCTGTCCTCCTTATAAAGGCCCGAAGGCGTGAAGATCAATCACACGTGGCATGCATCAGTGCGCACAGGTGGGCGCTGCGAACAAATGTTTGTGTGCTGTGAAAAAATGTTCATGCATCGGGCGTAACCGGGCGTAACCATAATTGATGTTGATAATTGTGCCAGGTCTCTGAGCCAATCTTCTCTGGCTTATCCACTGACAGCCTAACATCAATAGTATGTAAACTGTGGAGAGGAATGATAAAGGACCATATTCAAGAATTTACTGATGAAAAAACTACCAATAGTAGTAACCAACATGGAGTTATAAAGAACCATTCTTTCCAACCTTTTAACATTCTATGAGGTGGTGAGCAGTAATTTGGATAAAGGAAGGCCACATAGTGCATCTAGATTTCTCTAGAATATTTGACACAGTACCCCACAAACAATTAATTTACAAATTAATATCCTTCGGCATTGATGACATTTTATGTACCTGAATGGAAAGTTAGTTACAGGAGAGAGTCCAGAGAGTGGCGATTTATGGCATATTTTCTGAATGGTCTAGAGATGTGAGTGGGGTGCCCCAGTGCTCTGTCCTGGGACTAATTTTGTTTAACTTGTACATAAATGATATAGAGGTTGGAATAAATAGTTAAATCTTGTTGTTTGTTGACGATACAAAACTAAACAGGGCAATAACTACACAACAGTATGCAGACATTTTACAAGAAAACCTAGATAAAATAGAGGGGTGGGTAGCTATATGGCAGATGAATTTCAAGGTTTGAAAATGTAAAGTAATGCAATTGGGATCTAAAAATATGCATGCAAATTACACACTGGGGGGGAGAACCTCTGGGGAATCAAGGATGGAAAAGGATCTGGGGGTCCTAGGCCCTAGTAGATGACAGATTCAGCAATAGCATGCAATGCAAAGCTGCAATAAGCAAGGTCGGCAGTCTATTAGCATGCATTAAAAGGGTTATTTACTCAAGAGATAAAACTATAGTTCTACTATTTTAGAAAACTCTGATTCGGCCACATCTTGAATATGCTATCCAGTTCTGGTAACCAATTCTCAGGAAGGATAAGCTTGAACTGGAGAGAGTCCAAAGAAGGGCAAAAAGCTAATAAGGGGCCTGGAGGGCCTCAGTTATGAGGAACAACTACAAATATCAAACATTCTCCCTGTAGAAGAGGTGCTTAAGAGGGGATATGATAGCAATATAGCAATCATGTGTCAGACTCAGCAGAGAGTGTAGATAAGGCAAAAAAACTTTTAGGTGTGTTTCTTAGTGAACACAATGTACAGGGATATGGAAAACAGTAGTCACAAACACACACATACACTCTCTCAGGTTGAACTGGATGGATGGACCCATCTCTTTATTCAGTCTTACCAACTATATAGAGTGCCTTAAAAAAGTATTCATACCCCTTGAAATTTTCCACATTTTGTCATGTTACAACCAAAAACATAATTGTTTTTTATTGGGATTTTATGTGATAGACTAACAAAAAGTGGCACATAATTGTGAAGTGGAAGGAAAATGATAAATGGTTTTCAATTTTTTTTACAAATAAATCTCTGAAAAGTGTGGCGTGCATTTGTATTCAGCCCCCTTTACTCTGATACTCCTAACTAAAATCTAGTGGATAGAAAAATGGGCTGAATGACCCCCTGTTCAGTCTGCGGCAGAACTTTTGAACATCGCAAATGTTCAGAACCGAATTTTGAAGCCCCAGTGAAGTCTAAGGGGCCAGAACTGGAAAAATCAAAAGTGACTATTTTGAAGTCTTATATGCAAGTAATTGGGAATACAATGGTTATGGGGTCTGGGTACTACCTTGGCGGACAGGTATCAATGAAAAAAAAGTTTGTAAAAAACATAATTTTGAAATGAACAGTGATTTACTGATGCTTAACCACTTAACGACCGCCCACCGCCGATTTACGTTGGCAGAATGGCACCAACAGGCAGAATCACGTAGATCTACGTGATCGCCTTTGTGCAGTTGGGGGGTCCATCCGGACCCCCCTTCACTGCAGTGAGCGGCCGTTAAGTGTTCGGGAGCGATCAGGCATGAGGGGGCGGCCGCTCGATTCCGCCCCCCCCTCGCGATCGCTCCCGGCCAATGAAAATGCTTCCTCCTGCCTGAAATGTAAACACAGGCTGGAGGAAGTGATGTCATCTCCCTCGCCGCGGTCTTTTCGTTCCCGGCGCCGAGGAGAGAAGACAGAGGTTAGTGCTCCAACAGTCCACTGACACGTAGGTACACATAGGCACACAAATCACCCCCCAGTCACCCCCAGATCACCCCCCAGATCACCCCAAAGCCCCCAATCACAGTGTCACTGATTGCAGTGATCATTTATTTTACTGATCACTGCATTTAGTGTCATCTGTGATTGTAAAAAGTTGCAGGGCAGTTAGGATTAGGCCCCTTTAGGTCCAGGGTAGCCCCCTAACCCCCCCCTAATAAAGGTTTAACCCCTTGATCACCCCCCAGGTAACCCTTTCACCCCCTAACTTCAGCGTCACTAAGCGATTGTTTTTCCGATCGCTGTATTCGTGTCGCTGGTGTTTTAGATAGGCAGTTATTTTTTTTTAGGTTCGCCGCAGGTTTTTATTAGTGTCAGGTACCCCCATATATTATTTTAACCCCCTGATTGCCCCTAGAGTTAACCCTTTCACCAGTGATCGCCGTATAAGCATCACTGGTGTCACTGGTTAGCCAGTAAGTTATTTAGTTATTTAGGTTACCCGTCAGGTTTTTATATAGTGTCAGGTACCCCCATATTTAACCTAATAAAGGTTTTAACCCCCTGATTGCCCCTAGTTAACCCTTTCACCAGTGATCACCATATAAAGGTTACGGGTGACGCTGGTTGATTAGTTTGCTTTTTATAGCATCAGGGCACCCGCCGTATATAACCCAATAAAGGTTTAACCCCCCTGATCGCCCGGCGGGTGAGATCAATTAGGTTTTAGCGCCAGAGAGGGTCTGCGTCGCCCCAGGCAGTGTTAGGTTAGTGCCAGTAACGCTAACACCCACGCGCAAAGCATACACCCCCCTTAGTGGTATAGTATCTGATCAGATCTATACTAGCATCCCCAGCGGTTTAGGGTTCCCAAAAACGCAGTGTTAGCGGGATCAGCCCAGATACCTGCTAGCGCCTGCGTTTAGCCCCTCCGCCCAGCCCAGCCCAGCCCAGCCCACCCAAGTGCAGTATCGATCGATCACTGTCACTTACCAAATACAACACACATAACTGCAGCGTTCGCAGAGACAGGCCTGATCCCTGCGATCGCTAACAGTTTTTTTGTAGCGTTTGATATATTTGCTGACGACAGTCAGGTGCTTTTTTTCCTGTGAATCTTACTAGTGTACCCCTAAATTTAGAGCCCAAAATGGCAAGACGAAGGTACACTAGTAAAGAGGCCTACGAGATTCTGAGCATGACAGATAGTGAAGAGGAGGTCACGTATCTGTCAGATTCAGGCTCAGAATATCTTCCCGTAGAAGACAGTGACGTCAGCGGCCCCACGTCAGATAGCTCTGACGACGAAGTTGAGGTCCCTGCTAAGGTCAGGTGTACCCGATCCCGATCTTCTGAGGTTGTTGAGGAGCAAGAACCGCAGGTCTCTCGTATCATGGAGCAGAGTAGTACTAGCGCCGCTATTCCTTCTGGTGAACTGGCAAGCACCAGCGGCCTAGTACAGCCTGGACGTACATCCAGCACTGCAGTAACACTTGGTGACGTGGCGAGTCCCATAAGTGCAGTTCAAGCTGGCGAGGTGGCAAGCACAAGTAGTGTCCCGCTGCCACCAAGAAGACAAAGGCAGGCCCGTCGTGCCCATACTGCCCTTCCTGCAGAATTCGCCTATCCTGATTGGGTCCCCACCACTTCTGCAGAACCCGTACTTCCCCCATTCACTGCCCAACCCGGTATTCAGGTGGAAACAGCTGATTTTATTCCAATTGATTTTTATTCGCTGTTTTTCACGGAAGATCTCTATAGATCTATTGTGGACCAGAGTAATTTATATGCTGGTCAATTTATCGCCGCTAACCCCCAGTTGCCTAAAATTGCCAGAAATTGGAAACCAATTACGGTTTCCGAATTTAAGACCTTTCTGGGCCTTTCCCTCAACATGGGCACACATAAATTTCCGTCATTGCGTGCTTATTGGTCCACGCACCCAATTGACCACATGCCCGTGTTCTCTGCCTCCATGTCCAGGGCACGATACGAGCAGATTTTGCGGTTCATGCACTTCAACGACAATGAACTTTGTCGTCCACGTGGGGACCCTGAATACGACCGGCTCTATAAAATTCAGCCCCTCATAAACCACTTCAACGAACGTTTTGCAGCCTTGTTTACTCCCGATCAAGTTGTCTGCGTTGATGAGTCCCTGATTAAATTTTCTGGCCGCTTGTCTTTCAAGCAGTACCTTCCCAGCAAGCGTGCCAGATACGGGGTCAAGCTCTACAAGTTCTGTGACAGGGCAACAGGCTATGTAGTGAACTTTACGGTTTATGAGGGAAAAGATAGTCAGATTGAGTCGGTCAACTGCCCGGATTACATAGGGAGCGCTGGCAAGATAGTGTGGAACTTGGTGTCACCCTTATTCGGAAAGGGGTACCACTTGTATGTGGACAATTATTACACGAGCGTGCCACTGTTTAGTCACTTGTTTGATCATCAGATTGGAGCATGTGGCACCGTGCGACCTAATCGCCGGGGCTTTCCCCAGCGGCTTGTAGATGCCCGTCTTAGGCTGGGGGAGAGAGCCTGCTTGAAGTGTAATAACTTGCTCGCTATGAAGTGGAGGGACAATAAGAATGTTTTCCTTCTTACCTCCCTTCATGCAGACACGACAGTCCAAATTCGTACGGCGACTGGTGTTGTGGAGAAACCCCTCTGTGTCCACGAATATAACCAAAATATGGGAGGGGTGGACCTCAACGACCAGTTGATGGCGCCGTATCTAATTGACCGTAAGGCGAGACGCTGGTACAAAAAAGTGTCTCTATCATTATTCCAATTGGCTTTGCTGAACGCTCATGTGCTATACAGAGCTTCAGGCGGGACGTTATCTCTTCTAAAATTCCAGAATGAGATAGTCACAGAACTCCTGTATCCAGGCGGTTCTGCACCTCACCATCCCCAACCAAATGCAGTAAGCCGGCTGCATGAGAGGCATTATTCGTATGTCCTCCCGAGTACCCCTACCCAAAGCCACCCCCAAAACAGATGTCGTGTCTGTAGCAAGCGCGGATTTAGGCGTGACACCTGTAGTTTTTGTCCACTCTGTCCTGACAAGCCTGGTCTTTGCCAAGGTGAATGTTTTGAACGCTACCACTCAAAAGTGAAGTTTTAGCGTAGGGTACAGCATTTCACAGACAAGGACACACTTACACAGGGTCTCCAAAAATGCCATTACATTTTGAGAGACCCGAACCATTACAGTTGTAAAGTTACAAAAAAAAGTGTAAAAAAGAAAAAAAAAAACGTAAAAAACAAAACACAAAAAAAATATAAAATAAAAAAACCAAAAATAGTTGTCGTTTTATTGTTCTCTCTCTCTCTATTGTTCTGCTCTTTTTTACTGTATTCTATTCTGCAATGTTTTATCATGCTTGCTTTTCAGGTATGTAATTTTTTGTTTTCAGGTGCGCCATTCAACTGCAGCGTGGAATTATTTATCTTGACAGCAACAGCGTTTGCTCCCACGATACATAAAGCCGTGACTCCAGTGCTGTAGGAGGTGATTTCACCACCACAGTTAAAAAAAAGAGCATATATGCCGAAGCATGGGGGCAGCAGGGGCGGAGGAGCGATTTTGCTCCTAATGCCGCGTACATACGGTCGAAATTCCGACGGAGGCCTGCCCGTGGAAAATTCCGACCGTGTGTACGCGGCATAACTTTTTTGCGGGAGGATGCCCCCATGCTTCGGCATATATATATTTTAGGCACAGGTTGCGTTAAAAATTTTTTTTATTTTTTACTAGGTTTTGTTTTGGTATTTGCTTTGCAGGTATGGCATGGTAAGGTCTTACTGTTGTACTGTAATGTTACTTTGTTTTAATGTTAACCACCATTTGCTTAGCAGGTACGCCATTCAGTTGCAGCGCGGATCTATTTATCTTGACAGCAACAGCGTTTGCTCCCACGATACATAAAGCCGTGACTCCAACGCTGTAGGAGGTGATTTCACCACCACAGTTAAAAAAAAGAGCATATATGCCGAAGCATGGGGGCAGCAGGGGCGGAGGAGCGATTTTGCTCCTAATGCCGCGTACATACGGTCGAAATTCCGACGGAGGCCTGCCCGTGGAAAATTCCGACCGTGTGTACGCGGCATAACTTTTTTGCGGGAGGATGCCCCCATGCTTCGGCATATATATATTTTAGGCACAGGTTGCGTTAAAACATTTTTTTATTTTTTACTAGGTTTTGTTTTGGTATTTGCTTTGCAGGTATGGCATGGTAAGGTCTTACTGTTGTACTGTAATGTTACTTTGTTTTAATGTTAACCACCATTTGCTTAGCAGGTACGCCATTCAGTTGCAGCGCGGATCTATTTATCTTGACAGCAACAGCGTTTGCTCCCACGATACATAAAGCCGTGACTCCAACGCTGTAGGAGGTGATTTCACCACCACAGTTAAAAAAAAGAGCATATATGCCGAAGCATGGGGGCAGCAGGGGCGGAGGAGCGATTTTGCTCCTAATGCCGCGTATATACGGTCGAAATTCCAACGGAGGCTTGCCCGTGGAAAAGTCCGACCGTGTGTACGCGGCATAACCTTTTATGCCGCGTACATACGGTCGAAATTCCGACGAAGGCTTGATCGTGTGTACGCGGCATAACTTTTTTGCGGGAGGATGCCCCCATGCTTCGGCATATATGCCCATCATTAGAAGTGGGTGGATGAAGGGAGGTATTCTAATGGTGGGCATACCCACCAATCAATCTCTTTTTTTCGTTCAGCCAATAGGCTGTATGAAAAAAAAGATTACAATACATGTCCAACAAGGACCAGCAACGTACTGGTATGTTGCTGGACTTTGAATGTTTATACCAGAATGATGCCTGCGGGTTTAGGTATCATCTTGGTATCATTCTTTTCAGCCAGCAGCCGGCTTTCATGTAAAAGCAATTCTAGCAGATAATTAGCCTCTAGACTGCTTTTACAAGCAGTGGGAGGGATTGTCCCCCCCCCCTGATATAAAAAGCGCCATTGGGAAATTGGGAAAGCATTTTATCACACCGATCTTGGTGTGGTCAGATGCTTTGAGGGCAGAGGAAAGATCTAGGGTTAACCCCCCAATTTTTTTCAAAAAAAGAGTACCTGTCACTACTTATTGCTATCATAGGGGATATTTACATTCCCTGAGATAACGATAAAAATGGTAAAAAAATAAAATATGGAAGGCACAGTTTAAAAATAAAATAAAAAAGCCAAATAAATAATAAAAATAAAAAAAAATTAAAAAAAAAGCACCGCTGTCCCCCCCTGCTCTTGCGCAAAGGCGAACGCAAGCGTCGGTCTAGCGTCATATGTAAACAGCAATTGCATCATGCATGTGAGGTATCACCGCGAAGGTCAGATCGAGGGCAGTCATTTTAGCAGTGGACCTCCTCTGTAAATCTAACGTGGTAACCTGTAAAGGCTTTTAAATGCTTTTAAAAATGAATGTAGTTTGTCGCCGCTGCGCGTTTGTGCGCAATTTTAAAGCATGTCGTGTTTGGTATCCATGTACTCGGCCTATGATCATCTTTTTTATTTCATCAAACATTTGGGCAATATAGTGTTTTTTAGTGCATTAAAAATAAAAAAAGTGTGTTTTTCCCCCAAAAAATGCGTTTGAAAAATCGCTGCACAAATACTGTGTGGAAAAAAAAATGCAACACCCACTATTTTAATCTGTAGGGCCTTTGCTTTAAAAAAATATATAATGTTTGGGGGTTCAACATAATTTTCTTGCAAAAAAAATTTTTTTTTCATGTAAACAAAAAGTGTCAGAAAGGGCTTTGTCTTCAAGTGGTTAGAAGAGTGGATGATGTGTGACATAAGCTTCCTAATGTTGTGCATAAAATGCCAGGACAGTTCAAAACCCCCCCAAATGACCCCATTTTGTAAAGTAGACACCTCAAGCTATTTGCTGAGAGGCATGTTGAGCCCATTGAATATTTTTTTTTTTTGTCCCAAGTGATTGAATAATGACCAAAAAAAAAAAAAATGTACAAAAAGTTGTCACTAAATTATATATTGCTCAAACATGCCATGGGCATATGTGGAATTACACCCCAAAATACATTCTGTTGCTTCTCCTGAGTACGGGGATACCACATGTGTGGGACTTTTTGGGAGCCTAGTCACGTACGGGACCCCAAAAACCAAGCACCGCCTTCAGGATTTCTATGGGTGTAAATTTTTGATTTCACTTCTCACTGCCTATCACAGTTTCGGAGGCCATGGAATGCCCAGATGGCACAAACCCCCCCCCCAAATGACCCCATTTTGGAAAGTAGACACCCCAAGCTATTTGCTGAGAGGTATGTTGAGTATTTTGCAGATCTCGCTTTTTGTCACAAAGTTTTGAAAATGTAAAAAAAGAAAAAAAAAAAGAAAAAAAAATGTCTTTCTTAATTTTCAAAAACAAATGAGAGCTGTAAAATACTCACCATGCCTCTCAGCAAATAGCTTGGGGTGTCTACTTTCCAAAATGGGGTCATTTGTGGGAGTTTTGGGCTATTTTGACATTTTATGGCCTTCAAAACTGTGATAGGTAGTGAGGAGTGAAATCAAAAATTTATGCCCTTAGAAACCTTGAAGGCGGTGCTTGGTTTTTGGGGTCCCGTACGCGGCTAGGCTCCCAAAAAGTCCCACACATGTGGTATCCCCGTACTCAGGAGAAGCAGCAGAATGTATTTTGGGGTGTAATTTCACATATAACCATGGCATGTGTGAGCAATATATCATTTAGTGACAACTTTTTGTACATTTTTTTTTTCTTTTTGTCATTATTCAATCATTTGGGACAAAAAAAAAATATTCAATGGGCTCAACATGCCTCTTAGCAAATAGCTTGGGGTGTCTACTTTCCAAAATGGGGTCATTTGGGGGGGTTTTGTGCCATCTTGGCATTTTATGGCCTTCAAAACTGTGATAGGTAGTGAGGAGCGAAATCAAAAATTTATGCCCTTAGAAACCTTGAAGGCGGTGCTTGGTTTTTGGGGTCCCGTACGCGGCTAGGCTCCCAAAAAGTCCCACACATGTAGTATCCCCGTACTCAGGAGAAGCAGCAGAATGTATTTTGGGGTGTAATTTCACATATGCCCATGGCATGTGTGAGCAATATATCATTTAGTGACAACTTTGTGCAAAAAAAAAAAGTTTGTCATATTCCCGCAACCTGTGGCAAAATATAAAATATTCCATGGACTCAACATGCCTCTCAGCAAATAGCTTGGGGTGTCTACTTTCCAAAATGGGGTAATTTGGGGGGGTTTTGTGCTATTTTGGCATTTTATGGCCTTCGAAACTGTGATAGGTAGTGAGGAGTGAAATCAAAAATTTACGCCCTTAGAAATCCTGAAGGAGGTGCTTGGTTTTTGGGGCCCTGTACGCGGCTAGGCTCCCAAAAAGTCCCACACATGTGGTATCCCCGTACTCAGGAAAAGCAGCAGAATGTATTTTGGGGTGCAATTCCACATATAACCATGGCATGTGTGAGCAATATATCATTTAGTGACAACTTTTTGTACATTTTTTTTCTTTTCTTTTTGTCATTATTCAATCATTTGGGACAAAAAAAATATTCAATGGGGTCAACATGCCTCTCAGCAAATAGCTTGGGGTGTCTACTTTCCAAAATGGGGTCATTTGGGGGGGTTTTGTGCCATCTTGGCATTTTATGGCCTTCAAAACTGTGATAGGTAGTGAGGAGTGAAATCAAAAATTTATGCCCTTAGAAACCTTGAAGGCGGTGCTTGGTTTTTGGGGTCCCGTACGCGGCTAGGCTCCCAAAAAGTCCCACACATGTGGTATCCCCGTACTCAGGAGAAGCAGCAGAATGTATTTTGGGGTGTAATTTCACATATGCCCATGGCATGTGTGAGCAATATATCATTTAGTGACAACTTTGTGCAAAAAAAAAAAAAGTTTGTCATATTCCCGCAACTTGTGGCAAAATATAAAATATTCCATGGACTGAACATGCCTCTCAGTAAATAGCTTGGGGTGTCTACTTTCCAAAATGGGGTCATTTGGGGGGGGTTTTGTGCTATTTTGGCATTTTATGGCCTTCGAAACTGTGATAGGTAGTGAGGAGTGAAATCAAAAATTTGCGCCCTTAGAAATCCTGAAGGCGGTGCTTGGTTTCCGGGGTCCCGTACGTGGCTAGGCTCCTAAAAAGTCCCACACATGTGGTATCCCCGTACTCAGGAGAAGCAGCAGAATGTATTTTGGGGTGCAATTCCACATATAACCATGGCATGTGTGAGCAATATATCATTTAGTGACAACTTTTTGTAATTTTTTTTTTTTTTTTTGTCATTATTCAATCACTTGGGACAAAAAAAAAAAATATTCAATGGGCTCAACATGCCTCTCAGCAATTTCCTTGGGGTGTCTACTTTCCAAAATGGGGTCATTTGGGGGGGGTTTTGTACTGCCCTGCCATTTTAGCACCTCAAGAAATGAGATAGGCAGTCATAAATTTAAAGCTGTGTAAATTTCAGAAAATGTACCCTAGTTTGTAAACGCTATAACTTTTGCGCAAACCAATAAATATACGCTTATTGACATTTTTTTTACTAAAGACATGTGGCTGAATACATTTTGGCCTAAATGTATGACTAAAATTGAGTTTATTCGATTTTTCTTATAACAAAAAGTAGAAAATATCATTTTTTTTCAAAATTTTCGGTCTTTTTCTGTTTATATCACAAAAAATAAAAATCGCAGAGGCAATCAAATACCATTAAAAGAAAGCTCTATTTGTGGGAAGAAAAGGACGCAAATTTCATTTGGGTACAACATTGCATGTCCGCACAATTTACAGTTAAAGCAGCGCAGTGCCGAATCCCAAAAACAGGCCTGGTCCTAATGGCCCGAAATGGTCCGGGGCTTAAGTGGTTAAACAAACAAAATGAGAAATAATAATAAAAATTAAAAATTATTTTAAATATAGTGCCTGGGGGGTGACACATCTGTACCATGTATAGAGCCTGCTGCAGCAATAATGACATTTATAAAGACAAAAAAATTACATTTTCCATTCAAGCTTTCTTTATGTTAAAAACAACAGTCTGTATTATGAGGCCACAATTTAGTGCACTCAGAACAAGATAAGAGATTTTTTGGATAAATTCTGGTGTCTCTTTTGCAGACTTTGGATAGAAGTAACAGGTGTGGAAAAATTGGGCTTTGGGTGTTGGTGGTGCCTTCACATCGTAACCCTATAGAGGTACTCTTGATGAAAGCAAGAATTGGCCTTGCTATCAAAAATGTAAATGATATAACTGGTACTCAGCTCACTCTTACCCCAACCCATTGTTTATTATTTGCTCCAATCACAAAGGTTGCCAAGTTACAGATGAGATTAATTCATACAATCTGTGTTGCTATCCATTGGGTAGTCGCTCTGCATTGAAAAACCCAATCGATACCACTCTCCCAAGTTAAACTCCGGATAGACTCCATAAGCAGGAGCAAAGACTTTTACCACACTATGCCCTATTATGAAAGTAAATGGTCTCCTTGGTCCGATCAATGCACTATTTTTGAATGATTCATTTTAGCTATTCAGAACTGCATATATACTGCTATGTTATTGTTGATGTCTTTTTATTTCTCTATTTGGAAATATGCTGGTTATTAGCATCAAAGTTCACAATTTTACATTGATATCTGTGCACTGTCATTGATTGGACTATCATGGTCATGACAAATTCTTGACAATATATATTTTTTTGTACTAAAATGTTATGATGAAATTTCAAAATGTTAATTTCTTTGTACCACCTTTTGCAACTCAACTTTTTTTTTTTTTTTTAACAATCAGGATTGCTTTATTAAAGGAATACCAATACAGTATATATGAAAAAACATGAAAAACATAATCTCTATGACCTGGTGCATTACAATGAAATGAGCAGGAGAGAAAGGTAGACAATATCCAAACAACAATCAAGCAGTGAAGCGATTTGATAATATGTTTAAAAATACATTATCTTCCCAATGGGCTGATCCAAAAATGATACTATCAGGGGAGAGGGGACACAGGAATTCACTCTATTGCGAGGTCCACAGCAATCATACCTTGTCAAATTTCCAAGGGCAGCCACGATTAATGTACGTCAGCTTATAAAGAGGCAATGAAGCATTGATCCTGGCTTCCCAGGATGATGCAACTCAACTTTCTAATAGAAAGTTTGTAAACAATTTTTTTTTAAAATCATATGCACCTGTCAACAGGTGCGGATAAATTGGTCTTTGGGTGTCGGTGGTGCCTTCATACCGTAACCCTACCGAGGTACATTTGATGAAAAAGTGGGGTGACTCCGCGCAAAGGAATTCAGACACAACACGGTAATCAGAACTGCTGCCTCTACTTATTGCTACCTCCTGTCTAGGTGGAGCAAGGAATGTGAAAATAAAATGAGGGGTGTAGTGGTGGCGCTGTTCTTACATAAACAAATCCAGTGGATATTAGATTAAATTGAAACCAGGTATAGAAGTAAAAAATTAAGTAAAAAAAATTCAGAATATATGAATGAACAAGTAACAAAGTGGTCTCTGCCGGGTGTTTGCTGTCGTCCCAACAAGTGATGGATGTGAAAATGTATTCAGAGCATTAATGTTGATATTAAATATGACGAACCTCAAGTGAAATTGTGAATGAGATAAATGCTCCATTTTAAATGCTTTTATTTGTCTAATACAACGTGAGTACCCTTTTTTTCCCGATTTCATAAATAAACAAATTTTATACGGGTTCACACTATGGGCATCCTTTTTTCCTTTCCATAACCCTCACCTTCGCGGAGGACCACAAGGGACCATTGGAGCCATCCAGTCTTCCTGAAACTGCTACACAGTGGCATATACTGTGACTGCACCATACCCCTCGAGGGTATGAAGAATCTGGTGAGTGTAACATCTTAAACGATCACGGATAACCACATTCACGGCACAGGCTACTAGAATAAGCGCAACAGCAAAAGTCACCAATTTATCCTGTCACCATTTTTTGGACTTATCACCATTGGACATTATTTATTTATATCATTTTCTATTATTATCTTTTTTCACTTTATGTTGAACATTCTATGTGTAACATCAGAGTATACCACGGATCACTTTAACACTCTCTCTAATAGCTCAATCACTTGGGATTGAGCACAATCTCAGCTGGGTTCAGCCAACACCCGGCCGAGACAACATTTCAATTTATTTCAATTCATTCACTCATTTTGTATCCCCTGCGATACGCATAGTATTTCATCGCCAGTACTTTTCTCATCAGTATTTTCCTAAATAGCACTCCTAGTAGCTAGTTTGAGAATTAGCAAACACCCGGCCGAGCCGGAACTGGCATACCCATATCACCTACCTATTTTAAATATTTTCTCACTCACTTGTACACCCATTAACACAACCACTCTGAACACTAAGCCTACCACCAAGGTTCAGTAAATACCTGGTAGAGACAATTTTATCTAAATTTTTTCATTTATAAAATTATTTTTATATCTCATTCACAATTTCACTTGAGGTTCGTCATATTTAATATCAACATTAAGGCTCTGAATACATTTTCACATCCATCACTTGTTGGGACGACAGCAAACACCCGGCAGAGACCGCTTTGTTACTTGTTCATTTATATATTCTGAATTTTTTTTACTTAATTTTTTACTACTATGCCTGGTTTCAATTTAATCTAATATCCACTGGATTTGTTTATGTAAGAACAGCGCCACCACTACACCCCTCATTTTCTTTTCACATTTGATGAAAGCAACAATTTTTTTTATGTTATGTACCGATCAAACAGTTGTGGAAAAATTGGTCTTTGGTTGTTGGTGGTGCCTTCACACCGTAACCCTCCAATGATATGCATCTGTCAAACAGGTGTGGAAAAATTGGTCTTTGGGTGTCGGTGGTGCCTTCACACTGTAACCCTATAGAGGTACTCTTGATGAAAGCTAGAATTGGCCTTGCTGTCAAAAATTGCAATGACATGCACCTGTCAAACAGGTGTGGAAAAATTGGCCACCTTGGGTGTTAATTGTGTCCATTAGACCTACAGCAAAAAAATTCTTCCAGATGAAATCAACACCCACAAAGCTAGGCAGCTTAGACAGTATTTAAGAGATTTGAGATTTAGAAAGCACTTAATCAGTGACATCTGCATCAGGGGCTTGATAGCTGCTGCTAATCCAGGACTGATTCATTTTAATTAATGTCAGGCGGTCCACGGCGTCTGTGTACAGATGTGCTCTGTTATCTGTCACAAAACCTCTGGCAGCACTGAATACCCGTTCAGAAAGTACACTGGATACAGGGCAGCCCAGCAGATCTGTTGCATACTGGGCAAGTTCTAGCCAATGGTCTATTCTCATGATCCAGTAACCCGGTGTATCGTAAACTGGAAAGCTAAACAGCCCTGAGGACTAACATTTTTTTGAAAGCATCACTGAGGTGGCCTCTTCTCCACCACTCCTCTCTTGATTAACAGAAGCCTCAAAACAATGTTTTCCACCTGATTGTAACCTACCACAGTCGGGAAAGGCGGATGGAATGAGTTCTGAGACTTTCCTCTTGTAACGTTAGTGATCCTTCTCCTTGATGTCTCGGGTCCTTTCGCAGGCTTTTAAGAATGAGAGAGCTCATGCACCGCAAGTTTGCGGAGGCATGAGAAGCAGACTCCTTGGGGTCACTGAGGATTACAGTATCTGGAACTGCCTCCTCCCAGCCATGTACTACTTACGAGAGTTCTCAGATTTGAAAACCATCTATTAAGGGTTGAGGTACTGTATGTCTTGCTCTGCTTCAATGCCTCCAAAGCTGCCAGAATCCCCCTCTTACTTTTCCTCCCTCTCCTCTTGTGTGTTCTGTGGTGCAGGAAGAATGGTGTCTGCATAAAGTGGGCCTTGAGAGGAAAGGAAATGTGTCACTGATGCATGCATTGTCATGGCTCACCATCCTTGTGGCCTCCTCAAATGGTGACAGTACAGTGCATGCTTCCTTTATTAGCAGGCATTGGCGTGGGTAAAAAAAGCTGAGCCGACCTGAGCCTGTTGTTGTGCCATACTCACACAGGTACTCATTGACAGCCCACTGCAGCATTGCCAAAGTCGAGTTCCGCCTGGTGGGCATGTCACAAATTAGGCGGTTTACGGGCAGGTGGAATTCCCACTGAATTTCAGGTAACCGAGCACTGGCTGTGTACGACCACCTGGAATGGTTACAGACTCTTCTAGCCTGCTTCAGCAGACCTTCTAACTCTGGGTACCTATTTAAAAAACGCTGCACCACCAAATTGAGGACATGCGCCAGGCATGGCACATGTGTCAACCTTCCCTGTCTAAGGGCGGACATTATCACACACCATTCCTGACTTCAGCTGGCGTGGGGAGAACCAACTCTGGACCTGCCCCTGCAGAGCTGCCAGAATCTCTGTTCTGGTGTGGCTCCTGTGCCCTAGACACACCAGCTGAAGCACTGCATGACACCTTTCAGCCTGACTCATTGAATAGCCCCTTGAATACTTAGGGGTACTTGTAGTTCATGGGACAGTTCAGCAGAGGAGGGCATGGAGGAGGAGGAGGGGGTGGAGCTGACAAATCCCGTATCATCACCACTAGCTGTATGGAGACTTGGCGGCACAACAAGCTGCAGCACTGAGCCCTGTCCTGCATCCTTCTGAGTTGCAAGCAGAGTTACCCAGTGTGCTGTGAATGAAATATATCATCCCTGACCATGCTTGCTGGACCACGTGTCAGCAGTAATGTGGACCTTGCGGCTGACTGCCTTGCCCAACAATGCTACAACATTGCCTTCCGCGTGATGATAGAGAGTTGGAAAAGCCTTACGTGAAAAGAAATAGTGACTGGGAACCTGCTATTGTGGTACAGCACATTCTGCAAATTCACAGAAGGGTCAGAATACACCAGACAGAAAGGCAGGAGTTGTAAAGCCAGCAGCTTTGACAAGCCTGAATATAGACGCTGGGCATGTGGATGGCAGTGACTGTATTTGTTTTCCGCTGCAGCATATGGTACAGAGAAATGTGCCTGCTGTTGTCTACTGCTGGTGGTGTGCTACTGGCAGACATGCTGCAAGGACCTGGGACACCCTGCGCTATACCATCCTCCCTGTCAGTGGAGGCTGCTGAGAGGTCATGAGGTATAGCGGGGGTAGACCGGAATGATGAGGAATGAGGAGGGGCAAAATTGCATCCCTTTTGTGTGACGTCCAGGTGTTCTTGCCAATGGGCTGAGTGGTGGGAGGTTAAATGCCTTGTCAAGCATGTGGTATCCAAATGGCTGGTGTTATTGCCACACTTGATGTGCTTGAGGCAAAGTTTGCACAAACAGTGCGATCAGCTGCACATTTGTTATAAAAGGCCCAAACAGCTGAGCTGTGGGAAGTGGGCAGGTAGAAAACAGCTCCACAATCTGGTGGAATAGTTTGGCTGCTCTCTACTCTTCCATGATGGCTGCCTCTTTGGGGTTGTACCCTCACTTTCCTCCTCTGCTCTATCTGCCACCCAAGTCTCATCCGTGACCTCATCATCATCCCCTCCATCCTCATCCTTATCACTGGAGACAACTTGGCAATACGCTGTGGCTGGGGAACATGACTGACAATTTGTTGTTTACCAGTGTTCTCTCCTCTCTGTAGGCTCATGTTCCTACCTTCCTCTACCTCAGAACCAAGATCTGAATCAAGTGATGGCTGTGTATTGTCAAGCAGCAAGTGGTGGCTGATGCTGTTTTTAAATAACTCAGCTGACTCCTCCATGCCTGATGCTGGGGCTATGGCAGGAGTAGCTGTGGACAAGGAGGCAGAATATGCCACTCTGGCAGCTTCAGTGGACCGTGCACTAGTCTCTGCTTGGGTGACGGAGGATGAGGAGGATGATGATGGCTTAGTAAGCCAGTCCACCACCTCCTCTGCATGCTGTGGCTGGATGGCACGGGTAACATCTCTAAACAGAGGAAACGATGCCCTGCCTAAGGACGGACGACGTTCACCTTTGCCTGTGGACACATAGGCTTCTGGCCCCCTCACAGTGCCATGGGAACATCTGCCTCTTCTTGTTTGCCTTCCAGACATGATGTTATTAACAAAATGTAATAAAGATGTGGAAATATGTACATGGGTGCATTTTAATCAATGGAAAGTGGTCTTTGGTGCACTTTAACTTGAGTACTCACTACACAGACACACTCCACTGACACACTACAATACACTGCAGTAAAATTGCACTGACACACTGCAATATACTGTGGTAAACATGCAGTAATGCATTGAAATATACTGTGTTAAATGTGCAGTAACGCACTCAAATATACTGCATTAAATGTGCAGAAACGCACTGATATATACTGCTTTCAACGTACAGTGATGCACTCAAATATACTGTGTTAAACATGCAGTAATACACTGATATATTCTGCGTTAAAGAGGAAGTAAACCCCCCTCTTAAAAAAATGTTCCTTTATTGAGGCAAAAAAGAGTTAAGCATGATACATCAATTGTCCAAAATGGACCAAATCAAAACAAGGGAAAAAGGGTAGAAATCAGGTTGACGTAGTCACCCCACACAGTCACGTGACGTTAGCTTGAATGGAGCGGGCGGAGTGACACGGAGAGGAGATCGTAGGCAGCAGCCAGCGCTCATAGCAAGCGGCAACAACGGCAGCATCAAGCACTCCTAATGGTCACTAAACCGGACTTCCTATATACCAGTGCAGGTACTGATCTGTAGCCTTGGACTTCCTCTGACCACTTTTCCGGGCTAACGGCCAACAGAGCCACTCGGTTTGGCCAGAACCTTTCAACATCAGCCGTAAGGTACAAGGCAAATATGGACCCATAGGAACAGACTTGGTTAACCCAACTTAAACACCAAGGCGTCCAATGGTAATGTACGCATCTCTTTGATTTACTGATTGTAATAGAACTGAATACCAGGACCAAAGACTGGTCCCGTACTGTCCAAGTCCTCCTGTTGCCTTAAAATTGTCATGTCCCACAATGAACTACTGACACTTGAACAATAACTATATGGATGGATTTCCAAATCCAAATTATGTCAGCAAATTTCAGATGAACTATTTCTCATCAAACCAGCATCTATTGGAGCATTAAACAATTTATTAAGGACAACGCCTTAATAAGGGGATCCCCATGGTTGACGTACTTCATGTAATTACCATCAAGGTCATATGTACCGATTCAACCAGATTGCAGGTTCCCTTTAACAACACGGTTCCCCTGCCCTACCTCCCTCCCCCCACTCCATCAGGTTCAGCCCCTTGTTAATTAGCACCCATTTGGCCTTATTTAGGGAATCCACATACCAGTAAGTGGATTCAATTGCCCTATATCCTTTAGAGGAGGGTAACCAATTAATTATTTTATTTGGGCTGCATATCACATAAGGCTGAACCACACGTCCGGACCAGTGTATTGTTATATGTACAGTCTTTGTAGGTCTTGTTTGTTATTTGATGTCCTCCATTAGTTAACTTATGCATTGTAATGCTAGTTTCCTTTTGGGTACCTATACTGCACTTTAACTATTTAAATGTAAAAATGTTTACAGGAATTAATAATTAAAACATTTTATTATTCCCGCCTTTCGATCTATTTTTGTTGCAAACGTAACCCCTTTTTGCCTGTCCTAAACAGGCTGATCCCCCTTCCCCTTGCCCCTTTTTTGTGGAAATCAGGTAGACATGCATATAAGAGATAACCAGTACAACAATTTAGCAGGGGTAACATCCACACATCCGAACTCCCTCCAATCCTATCAAAACCGGAGCCTAAATCAGGGTTACACCCCCACCCCCCAGGGTCTGTGCCAGAAGGCCTCTCCCCCCTACGCTGTCCAAGGCAGCCAGATCTTGTCAAATTTTTGTGGACAGTTCCTGCTAATATACGTTAATTTATATAGTGGCAGCACGGCAGTCAAGGATTTCTCCCATGATTCCACCGCCGGGGGGGGGGGAAGAAGCGGTCCAACGCAAGACAATTTCCCTTTTTGCATAAAAAAAGAGGTAGGTGATGAGTAGTTTGGTGTAGCGAAGTCTCTGAATATCGTCCTGAATGTCCAGGAGCGCTAGCTCGGGGGACACAGGAAGTGTCAGTTGGAGGCGGCCATTCATAGTGTCCACGACTTTAGCCCAGTATCTAGCAATTTTAGGGCAGGTCCAGAACATATGAAAATATGTGCCCACATCAGTTTGGCAGCGGGGACAGTGCGGTGTGCGTTGTGGATACACCTTGTGGAGTCTCTGGGGAGTATAGTACACTCTATGCAGGAACTTGACCTGAATCAACCTTTCTTTCGTGGAAATCAGTAAGGCAGTACTGTCAGCTAAGCAGTTATCCCAATCCTCCCTATTGAGATCTGGTATGTCAGTCTTCCATTGATCCCAGAGCCTGTCAACCCTAGCAGAATCAGTCCTCAGCAGGTCAAGATATAAGGCAGATAAGGGCTTTTGGAGTTGCTCTTGGGCCAACAGTTTCTCAATTGGATCCATAGACAGTCTGGGCAGAGACGGGAATTGGGCCCGAAACGCATGACGTATCTGGAGATACCTGAAATACTTCACCGTGTAGGTTAAGGAAATATTTCTTGCACCTACAGGTAAAATTTAATCTAGGCTTACCTGTAGGTCTAAGTGGTCTGTAAGGGTTTACAACCACTTTAAATGCAGCCGAAGCCTCAGCCACCACTACCTAATAAGCAGTCTGGTGGGAGACACAATGATTTTGTGCCAAATTCACAACTATGATTGTATAAAGTAGACAAGCTCCAATGTTAAAAAACACTTAACAAACCCATTAATTTGATAAATAACAGTTCAAAGTAAAAATAAAACATTTAAATATTTACAAAAAGTAAGAAGGAGAAAAAGATAGGAATGAAAAACATTTTAAAAAATGCAAGGAAATGGAACAGGGGCAAAAATATCCTCAAAGACAACCATAGGGTGCTAGAGATTCCAAACTCTTATGCCGTGTACACACGACCGTTTTTAATGACAAGAAAAATGTCATTTTTTAAAATGGTCATTAAAAATGATCGTGTATGGGCTTCAGAGCATTTTTCACGACGTGAAAAACGGGCATGAAAAAATTGGAACATGCTCTAATTTTTCACGTTGGTTTTTTACATTGTTGTTTTTCTCGTCATGTGTGGGCTTTAACGACGTGAAAAAAATATGCATGCTCAGATTCAAGTATGAGACGGGAGCGAATGTTCTGGTAAAACTAGCGTTCGTAATGGAGATAGCACATTCGTCACGCTGTAACGGACTGAAAAGCACAAGGCTGAAAAGCGTGAATCGCCGCTCAACAAACTTTACTAACATAAAGTGTGGTGCCATCCGAATGGAACTTCCCCTTTACAGTGCCGTTGTACGTGTTGTACGTCACCGCACTTTACTCGAGCATTTTTTTCCAAGATAGTGTGTAGGCAAGGCAGGCTTGAGAAGAATCACGTCGAGAAAAATGCATTTTTTTTCAATGACGTCGTGTGTACGCGGCATAAATCTCTATAGCCTCTTTTTTCAATAACAAATATACATAATATATATAATAAACCAAATGGCGTTGTGAGGCCGTATTTTTCAAAAATAACGAGAAACTACTTGATTTTTTGAACAGTTATGTATAGCTAACTTGTGGGAAGAAATTCTATCTCTATCCTTATGTGGTATTTCACTGAATAAAACCTCACACTTACCTGCTCTGTGCAGTGGTTTTGGCTTGAGCTCCTGGCCGCTCCCTTCTGCCAAGTGCCCCCACAGCAAGCAGCTTGCTATGGGGCACCTGAGCCGAGCTGCAGCTCTGTGTATCCATTCAGACACGGAGCTGCAATTCGACCCCGCCCCCTCTTTCTGCTGATTGGCTTACTGAATTTAATTGACAGCAGCGGAAGCCAATGGCACCACTGCTGTGTCTCAGCCACCAATCAGGAGGGAGAGTCCCAGACAGCCAAGGGATGGGGCTCAGGTAAGTTTCAGGGGTGCTGAGGAGGGCTGCTGCACACAGAAGGCTTTTTGTCTTAATGCATAGAATCTTCTGCCTTTACAACCACTTAAAGACAGTGTAGCGGCCTCACCCTCTCTCTCTTCTTTAGCGGTTACTTTGGCTTCGGTCTAGGGGTACCTTGAAGGGGAGATTGCAGCATGTACAGGTCCTTCTCAAAAAATTAGCATATTGTGATAAAGTTCATTATTTTCTGTAATGTACTGATAAACATTAGACTTTCATATATTTTAGATTCATTACACACAACTGAAGTAGTTCAAGGCTTTTCTTGTTTTAATATTGATGATTTTGGCATACAGCTCATGAAAACCCAAAAATCCTATCTCAAAAAATTAGCATATTTCATCCGACCAATAAAAGAAAAGTGTTTTTAATACAAAAAAAGTCAACCTTCAAATAATTATGTTCAGTTATGCACTCAATACTTGGTCGGGAATCCTTTTGCAGAAATGACTGCTTCAATGCGGCGTGGCATGGAGGCAACCAGCCTGTGGCACTGCTGAGGTGTTATGGAGGCCCAGGATGCTTCAATAGCGGCCTTAAGCTCATCCAGAGTGTTGGGTCTTGCGTCTCTCAACTTTCTCTTCCCAATATCCCACAGATTCTCTATGGGGTTCAGGTCAGGAGAGTTGGCAGGCCAATTGAGCACAGTAATACCATGGTCAGTAAACCATTTACCAGTGGTTTTGGCACTGTGAGCAGGTGCCAGGTCATGCTGAAAAATGAAATCTTCATCTCCATAAAGCTTTTCAGCAGATGGAAGCATGAAGTGCTCCAAAATCTCCTGATAGCTAGCTGCATTGACCCTGCCCTTGATAAAACACAGTGGACCAACACCAGCAGCTGACATGGCACCCCAGACCATCACTGACTGTGGGTACTTGACACTGGACTTCAGGCATTTTGGCATTTCCCTCTCCCCAGTCTTCCTCCAGACTCTGGCACCTTGATTTCCGAATGACATGCAAAATTTGCTTTCATCCGAAAAAAGTACTTTGGACCACTGAGCAACAGTCCAGTGCTGCTTCTCTGTAGCCCAGGTCAGGCGCTTCTGCCGCTGTTTCTGGTTCAAAAGTGGCTTGACCTGGGGAATGCGGCACCTGTAGCCCATTTCCTGCACACGCCTGTTCACGGTGGCTCTGGATGTTTCTACTCCAGACTCAGTCCACTGCTTCCGCAGGTCCTCCAAGGTCTGGAATCGGTCCTTCTCCACAATCTTCTTCAGGGTCCGGTCACCTCTTCTCGTTGTGCAGCGTTTTCTGCCACACTTTTTCCTTCCCACAGACTTCCGACTGAGGTGCCTTGATACAGCACTCTGGGAACAGCCTATTCGTTCAGAAATTTCTTTCTGTGTCTTACCCTCTTGCTTGAGGGTGTCAATGATGGCCTTCTGGACAGCAGTCAGGTCGGCAGTCTTACCCATTGCGGTTTTGAGTAATGAACCAGGCTGGGAGTTTTTAAAAGCCTCAGGAATCTTTTGCAGGTGTTTAGAGTTAATTAGTTGATTCAGATGATTAGGTTAATAGCTCGTTTAGAGAACCTTTTCATGATATGCTAATTTTTTGAGATAGGATTTTTGGGTTTTCATGAGCTGTATGCCAAAATCATCAATATTAAAACAAGAAAAGGCTTGAACTACTTCAGTTGTGTGTAATGAATCTAAAATATATGAAAGTCTAATGTTTATCAGTACATTACAGAAAATAATGAACTTTATCACAATATGCTAATTTTTTGAGAAGGACCTGTAGAGGTGAAGGCCAGCATAAAATTACATTCGGGCTGTGTATACGCTCAGAGCTAAGTCTGTTCTGCTGATAACCCCCCCTTTCTCCCAGTAATTGGAGTACCACACACTGAAAAAGGTCCAACACGTATTTATTCCATAACGGCAAACAAATAGTCCTTTGCGAGCAGACAGTTTGAGACCCATAGAACAGTCCAGTATTGGTGGGGAATAGGTCAAGGCACAATCCTCAAAGAAACGAAACCGGTGAGGTTTCACCAACGGTTGCTAAGCACAGTGGCTGTTAAATGGACTTTTTAGTTGCAGAGTCTTTTCCAGCGACTCTAGTGAACAGGAACTGGAGTTACCTTCGCTACGTTGCAGCCCCTGTCAGGGGGAAGACATCCCTCCAAGGGAGTTACCAGAGGCCCCGCCGTCACCGGATTAATGCTGTACCGGGCTATTCGGAAGGGTTACACTCCCCGGCCTCCTCGCCTCAGATACGGGTCCCAACACCTTAGGGCCCCTCGGACTCCTCCAACCTCGTGGAACCCAGTCAAAGTCCTGGGCTCCAGGCCTTGGCCGTAGTACCTCACCCCAGGTTTAAGGTGCCTGGGATGGACTCCATCCCTCGCTCCGGCCAGGTCAAGGGCACCTGGGCCCGGAACTCCGGAACGCCAGCACCCAGGCCGAAGGTGCCTGGGTGCGGCCGCGTCCTCCAACTCTGAACCCTGGGGTCAGGGCGTCCGCCCCTTTTATCTCCTCTCCCTTTGCGTCACAGCGGGTTCCCCGCCCCGCTGTACCGGCGCCAGGAAAGGACAAAAAGGAACAGTCTTGCGGTGCAGGTTCAATTCCGACCCAGGGCGACAACGCCACCTGCAGGCCACAGGGAACCTTGTACCACCAGAGTCCTCCAAGAACCACAAAAGGGATTCTCAGATTCCCTAGCAATTAGTACATCTGGGTTAAATGACCCAGGTGCTCCCCCCCAAATTTAAATACCCGCTACCACATTATACGACATACTCAGAGTTATAGGTGAACAAACCGTTGAATGTATGAGAATAGTAAACATCCAGTGATTTATTAGTTTGGTCTTGATGTAAAAGATGATTTTTGAAGGATTAATGGTTTTTATCAAGGGCAGATACTTGGCATTGAAACAAATTTGTAAGCAATGTCACCTTTAGGTACATTGTTGCCCTAGGCACAACCTACACAATGTTATGTGCTCTTTTGCTTACTACAAAAGATACTCTGAACAGAACCCCCACTCTTGGGGCATATGTCTGCCTTCACCAATTTACCAGAATATGAAGGAGCTCTTTTATGTGATGTCAAAAGTTTACACTTAAACTCTGGGACAAAATTTAAAGCTGAAGTTTATGTATGGATTTTTTTTTCCTTTGCATAGCTACATTGGTCCAGCATGGACCAAGATAAGTATACATGTGCCACTCGTGGCAAACCCCTGTGGGAGCTGGAAATCATTGTAGTAGACACTGCTACTACAGTGATTGCTGCTAGCTTCCAGGTCCTACTGCATAGTAGTGGGGGTCATTTACTAGGCACAGGCCCATTCAAAGAATGTCTTGCATGCTTCTCAATAAATGCAGGGCATTTTCTGATTGGACAGGATGGAGATTGTGATAACACCATCCTGACTCCCCCACCTCATCCAATCAGAGGATGCTTCGCACTCATTGAGAAAAGTGTTCCCTTATTTAGATAAAAGAGGGGAAAAGGGGAAATAGGAGGTATTGGGACTTTATATCAAACACAACATTCGGGTAGATTGAATCATTCAGAGGTAGAAATAGTAATGTTTATTAAAAAACACAATGGAGCATAGTGCGATACATGGCATCAGTAGTAAATCAATGTATAGTACAGGCTTATAATAGACATGATTGGTACATCACATAATATAAAATTGATAACATAACAAACATTGTTGCATATGATTGGTGATGAGCCAGCAATATACTCAAAAAATGTAAAAACATGATAGGTAGTATAAATAATTAATTGATGATTCAAGCGAGTCAAATCCATAGTAAACACATGATTGCTGTGGCATAGCATCAAATAAAAAAGTCTCAATGCGTTTCGTGGACTGTCCACTCATCAGGAGCAGCTATACAATAGGGTACCTATAATGAATATAACTTAATAATCAATGGTAATTGTTAATATCCACCCTGCTCTTCCACATCCAGCTTGGCACACGCAGCCATCACTTCCTGACATCACGCTTCACCAAGATACTCCAGGTATATTCATTGCCATCGCTTTCTCCAGTTGCCCTATGGTGGTTTGATATCTTACTTTGTATACCTCCCTGCACAATTTCTCTATTTTCTTTTTCTTTTTTTTTCACACTTGGGTGTCCCATATGATTCACTTCACCTTCCATTTAAACACCTTAATTCTTCTCTTAGCACTTAAAAGCCAATCTCCCTTTGGTCACCACATCAATTTTATTCATACCATTTGTTACAGAAGCCTCATTGGCCCCACTAATCACCCAACCTTGGAAGAGTGATTCCCTCATTTGAGAAGTTCATTCACTTACCACTTCGGCCCTCCCGTCGTTACATTGCCATCACCTCAACTCCCGGGGGGAATGTCCTTTACCCCCCATTGCCTCCTATTATCATTACCATGATCTACATTCTATTAAATTCTACCCATAGGTAAGAGTGCTAGGACTATAGTTTATTGTCCCCTCTCTCCCTATTATAATCAATTACCATTGATTATTAATTTATATTCATTATAGGTACCCTATTGTATAGCTGCTCCTGATGAGTGGAAACAGTCCACGAAACGCGTCGAGACTTTCTTATTTGATGCTATTCCACAGCAATCATGTGTTTACTATGGGTTTGACTCTCTTGAATCATCAATTAATTATTTATACTACCTATCATGTTTTTAAATTTTTTGAGTATTTTGCTGGCTTATCACCAATCATGTGGAACAATGTTTATTATGTTATCAATTTTATATTATGTGATGTACCAATCATGTCTATTATAAGCCTGTACTATACATTGATTTACTACTGATGCCATGTATCGCACTATGCTCCATTGTGTTTTTTAATAAATATTACTATGAATGATTCAATCTACCCGAATGTTGTGTTTCATATAAAGTCCCAATACCTCCTATTTCCCCCTTTCCCCTCTTTTATCTATTATTAGGGATGGAGACCTATGTACTGGTGAGTCATAGCCTCATACAAAGTCCCAACAATTTTTTCTGTTACAACCACCCTTATTTAGGGTGGACATGTAACATGTTCCAGCAGCTGCAGCCTTCCCCCCCCAGTGACATTGAATGGGCACTTTCTCCGGGCACCCGATGTCACTGTTTGAAAATAATGTGGCTATGCGGGGCTCTGCCTGGCCAGTCACGCCATTCATTCACAGTGCTATGTGCATGGGAAACTACAAGTCTTGACAGCCTTTGTGGCTGTGGGCTTGTAATTTCAGAGAACTACCATGGCGCTGTGGGAAGCTTTGGTAGTTCATTCTCTCATCCTGTCGGTGTGTATCTGCCTGCCTGTACGAGGTACGAGCAGACAGATACACAGAGTCGTCTGCAGGTGTCCTGTGTGGCACCTGCGATCTGGTAATCACGGGTGCAATGCTTTACAGCCTCCAGGTAAAAAAAATATATAAATGGACATTCTTTTAACTGCAAAAAGATGTACATTTCTTTTTCTTTTTTAAAAGTTGAACTTATTCTTTAAGATTATCCCTAATAATCTTTCATCTTTTCTGAATATATTTACTAATATGAGTGGACAGAATACAGTGACAAATGAAACCATAGTTAAATGTGATCTTCTTTTTTCTCTCTCTCTCTATCCAGATTAAGTCAAGTCAAGTCATGGAGCTTCTCCTTGTAAATTTATGTTACATATCCAACAGTCTCTCACATCTTATATCCATTGCAATCTTATCCACTGTCAACATCTAAGACTCAGGGACAGTATGTGATTTTCCGATCAATCGGTTTCACAAAAAGATCCCTCTTGAGAACATTACTGACCCTATTAATTAATGTGTCCAAGAATGCAATTCCACCACGCTCCAATGGACGGAAAGCTTAATAACTGGATACTTCTCTTGCATACTTGTACAAAATATGTTAGGGTTGAACATGGCCCTGATCACATCAGAAATGTATCACAATTATATCTCATTGAAAGCTGGGCAGATTGATGAAACAAAATATCAGTGTAAAACAATTCATACATTTCCAGAACCAAATTAGCATAGGACAGGGCTGCACTAAATACCTTAGCGGCTCTTTTACCACTTCTCAACTTAGATTTGATAGATAGAAAACATTTATGCATCAAAACAATGCAGGAAATATTTCTGCAACCTTAAGTACGGTAATTGGAATGCACCAACATACGTCTGCAATCATCTCAATCCTTTTTTGTGGGGTATTGCTGAATAAAAAAAAATTCTACACCCAGTGTAACCAATAAAAATTATTTGTGTGTGAGCTATAGATGTTCAACAGCTCTAAAAACATCCCTGTGTTTTACACAATCTCTGCAAAGAGACAAAGTGACATAATACTGCATCTAGAAGTTTAGCAAGTGGAACAATGCCCGAGTTACTTACATACAATAGGCCATCCATGGGCGGCACACAATAACTTTTTGTACTTTTGCTAAAATATACAAAACTGGTGTAATTGGAATTCAAACCTGTAAATATTTTGCGAGCTTTCCATCAATAATGACCCTCAATGTAGTGCTCTCTGGACAAGCCCTTAAATCAATTTCTGAATATAAACACAGGGTTTTCTACTATTCTAGATATGTTGAAGAAGTTGACAGTAGTGTTTGGACCTGCTGCAGATCAAAGGCATGGGTGTCCGCTCCATAGGGCGAAGGGGGGCGATTGCCCCCCCTGGAATCCAGTGCTGTGTTTTGGCCTGGGCCAGGGGGGGAAAAGAAGCCTCCCCCCACGAAAACGGCACCCGCGCCCTTCTCCCGACTCCCACACGCAAGGCCACCATCAGGGGAGTAAAGCCTAGAAGTGCAGTGGTTTGCGGGTGCGGGGGGCCAGGAAGCAGTTTAAGCATGAGCCGTTAAGCCACCCCCCCTACAGCTGTGATTCTCTGATTGGCCCTCTGCTGTGGCCAATCATGGGGAGGAAAACAGCGGGCAGGAAGCAGGGCGGCGGTGCGGCAAATTCAATTAGAGCTGCTCTCTCTCTCTCTCTCTCTTCGACTGACAAAAAAGGTGAGGGGGGCGATCGGGGGGAGATATACTGTACAGACAGCCTGCGGCTCTCCTCTCCCTGTCACGGCGCCACTGCCGAGTTCTCTGGTAAGTGGAGCAGCAGCGCTGTGACAGGGAGAGGAGAGCTGCGGGCTGTCTGTAAAGTATATCTCCTCCGATCGCCCCCCTCCCCTTTCTGTCAGCTGCAGCTAGAAGAGAGAGAGAGTGGCTCTAATAGGATTTGCCGCGCCGCCGCCCCGCTTCCTGTTCGCTGTTTTCCTCCCCATGATTGGCCACAGCAGAGGGCCAATCAGAAGACTCTGGGGGCATCATGGGAAATGTAGTCCCTGAAGAGTGGTGGCCCCAGTGTGTCCACAGACACCATGCTACAGCCCCCAGCATGCAAGCACTCTGCTGGGGGGGGTGTTACAAGAGGAGAAAAAATAATACTGTGCTGGGGAAGCCAGAGAGGGAGCCACGCTGTACCCGCACCACCAGAGAGCCACGCTTTCCCCGCACCACCAGAAAGCCACGCTGTACCCACACCACCAGAGAGCCACGCTGTACCCACACCACCAGAGAGAGAGCCACGCTTTAACCGCGCCACCAGAGAGGGAGCCACGCTGTACCCGCACCACCAGAGAGAGAGCCCTGCTGTACCCGCACCACCAGAGAGGGAGCCACGCTGTAACCACACCAACAGAGAGGGAGCCACACTGTACCCGCACCACCAGAGAGGGAGCCACACTGTACCCGCACCACCAGAGAGGGAACCAAGCTGTACCCGCACCACCAGAGAGGGAGAAAGACCGAGCCACTGCCAGGGTACAGACATGCTACACTACTGACTAGAGTCACCCCGAGTGAGCGAATGTCCAGCCAGAGGGATCACTGTTGCGATTTCACCAGGTCTGGTAAGAGGGCCTGTTGGCAATTATCCATTACTGTTCCTAGGGACTGAGCCATTAGGAAGTGTCTAACCTGATATCCTCCCATCTATGCTGGGGGCAATTATTGCAGAAAATGACACCAAATGCTGGGAGTTTTTAGTGCGGAAACTGACACCAGTGCTGAGGGTCATTATTATGTACACTGGTACAGATGCTAAAGTTTTTATTCTAGAAATCTGCACCGATGTGGGGGGTTATTATTGTTTCTACTGACACTAATGCTTTCGATTTTTATTGCGGAAACTGACAGCAAAGCTGGGGATTGTTATTGTAGAAACTGACACTGATCCTGGGGGTTGTTATTTCCTTTTATGATATTGTTATTCAAAGTTGCTAGTTGCTTGATAGTTGCATCAGGTTTCTCAAACCTTTGCATGCCTGCGCTTTATGCGATAATGACTAAGCCCCTCCCCTTCATGACATTGTCAAAAAGGGGCCAAGCATGGATGACCTTAAAATGATGCCCTCCTTTGAAAAAAGTTCAGCGGACGCCCATGATCATCACTGTTGCTGGTCATATCTTGACACTCTTCTCCCCAAATATGGCATCAACAATGAATTTCTACATGGCTTTAAGGCTCTCTATCACAACCCACAAACACGTATCAAACTCCCAGGTAACAATTCTGACTTTTTTCCCCTGACTAAAGGTACCAGACAAGGTTGTCCACTCTCCCCTCTACTCTTTGCCCTCGCAATAGAACCCCTCGCCTGTGCAATCAGAAACAATACAAATATTAAAGGATATCTTAAGGGATCCAAAGAATACAAACTGAGTCTTTATGCGGATGACGTCCTTCTATTCATAACTGACCCTCTTATTTCCCTACCTAATCTAACTAAAACCCTGGACGTCTTCCATGATTTGACAGGTCTGGGAGTAAACCTATCTAAGTGCTCGGCTTTACCAATCAACATTCCCCCAGCCTTAATATCTTCACTTAAAGACAAATTCTCATTCAATTGGCACGTAGATTCGTTTAGATACCTAGGTATTCAGATTACACCTTCATACAAAACGTTATATCAAGCAAACTACCCTCCTTTATTTAACAATTTTAAAAACCTACTTAAACTATGGTCATCATACCAGATTTCTTTCTCGGGCAGGATAGTAGCCACAAAAATGATGATATTACCCAAACTTCTATTCTTTTTTAGAACCCCTCCACTTATTCTACCCAAAAAAACACTAGAATCTTTACAGAGAGAAATCAACAAATTTATATGGCAAAACAAGAAACCCAGATTTAGTTATTCCCTTATGTTTAGACCCCATTTAAAAGGAGGCCTCAGCATTCCAAACCTTTGGCTATATTATTTGTCGGCCAGATTCACCCAATTAGCCCAATGGTATGCCCCTTCATCCCAAATCCCTTGGCTCCTGTTCGAAGAAGAATCTATCCTACCCTACAATTTACAAGGACTTCTCTGGTCCAAAGTCATCCCACCACAAAAAATAAGGCCCTTAAACCTCATCGTCACTCATACTCTTCAACTATGGAACAGACAAATCTCTCATTTTAAGTTATCCTCGGATGTTCCCCCCTTGGCTTCCTTTATGGGTGACACACGTTTTTCCCCCCCAGATAGAGCTCAAGATGAAAATTTACTAACGTATTGGAAGTCACATAATCTAATACATTTAAAATCGCTCTCCCAAGACAATGCATTTCTCACTTTCACCAGACTACAAACAAAATACAATATCTCTCCTACCGAACTAGAGATCTATGCGAAAATAAGACAATTCTATGAGAAATATTACTCACTTACACTCCACCCCCCTTATACACAATTTGAGCAAATTTGTATCTCCTCCCCTCGTGACCGGGGTTTAATCTCCAGAATATATAAAAATTTAAATGAGACCAACGTGCCTGATAAATCACATCCCATGTTACAATGGGAATCAGATTTAAATACCTCATTTACTCTTGATCAATGGGATACAATTTTTACAAATCTCCACAAATGTACCAGAACAACCTCGATTAGAGAATCGGCCATCAAACTACTCTATAGATGGTATCTTACCCCCGCTAAACTCAATTCATTTTATCCCTCAGTATCCCCACTCTGCTTTAGGGGTTGCCCCACCCAGGGAACACTTTTACATATATTTTGGGATTGCCCCCACATTAAAGACACTTGGCATAAGGCAAGTATTATAATAGAAAAAATATCCAGTAGAAAGATCTCTCTTACACCCCAAATAGGCCTTTTATTCACCCCCATACAGGATATTCCAATGACTAGTACAAGGTTAATCTATACACTCCTCAGTTCCATCCACTGGGCCATAGCATTTAATTGGCGCTCCACTACGGTACCTTGGCCACAAATTCTTAACCGCATGTCGAACATTAAGCTTTCAGAAAGAATTCACCACACATTATATGATTCTATGCCCCTTTACCAAAAAAAATGGACTCTCTGGGATACCACCTCTCTGGTCTAGTACCTTCCCGTTTTTTACCTCCCACTCTTAAAATATATGCAATTGTCACTTAGCCCTCTCTCCAATACAATGCTCCTGGTTGACTTCATTTGAACAATATACATTCCTATACCTGACTTAAAAAAAAAAAAAACCTTTTCTCTTTCCTCTGTACAATGCTCAATATTAACAATGTTTATATACATACCTGTACCATCATTGTGATTTGTTTTTATACCTTGACCTTTTCTATAATAAAAATCGTTTGTAAACGGGATCATCATCACTGTTACCCTTTCTTTGTCTGTCCGTTTCATTATCAGTTGCTTTTCATGTATAAAAGCTAACAAGACCTGTTTATTCATATCCAACAAATTTGTTTCAATGCCGAGTATCTGCCCTTGATAAAAACCATTAATCTGTCAACATCATCTTTTACATCAAGACCAAACTGATAAATCACTGGATGTGAAGAAGTAGTGATGGATTTGGGTAATGGAAGACTCATTTTTTTTTAACACTTGCTATTTGTATAGTTCCTAGATGATGTAATAGAAAAAATAGTTGCTAAATGATGTTTAAAATAAATGATATGGAAACATCTGTGGAATTATAAATCTAACTCAAAGACATCTGGTAATGTGACTGGACATAAAGATTGTTCATCCTTTGTTAAATCCACCACTAAAATGCTCATAATTAAAGACTTCTTCTGTACTGCTACTTGCTCTTTTAATGAGGAATGGATATGCACTCCTTCTCTTCTCTTTTTCCTTTATTTTGCTGAAACTTCATTGGGAAATTCTCCAGTGGTTGAGCCCAATACATTGCTGAAAGTATCATTCTCATCTTTTGTATGTTCGATATCACATTAATATTTCTCATTTAAGATCTTTCATCAGCTGATCATCATTGTTGCCTTTTGCAAACCTAACCCATAGAATAGTCAACTGCCTCACGCCCTAATTTCTGTCCCTTTTGCATCTTAACATGGTATGGCAATGTGCTAAAAGAAAACTATGCCATTTGTTCATCCTCAGCATTTCATTCAGTTGAATCTGCATTTCCTTGATTTTTTGAGATTTATGCCTAGTACACACGATCAGTTTTCCCGGCAGTAAAAAGTCAGCCGGGAAAACAGAGGGGAAAACCGAGAACCTGCTCGGTAGCTTTTCCCCCTACACACGGCTGGGTTTCCTGGCAGGAAAACTGCCATGAGAGCTTGGTCGGGAAACCCGGCCGTGTGTATGATCCACCGCAGTGTTTCCCATAGGAAAACTGCCGGCTTAAAAACCGCCGGGAATCCCGGCAGGAAAAAAGAGAACATGTTCTTATTTTTCCCGCCGGGATTCCCAGCGGTTTTCCTGTCAGGAAAACTGCGATGGAGCATACACACGGCCGGGATTCCTGGCCAAAAGCTCTCATGGCAGTTTTCCTGTGTGTACGAGGCATAAGAGACTAATTCCTGTTGTATCCGTTCAATCAGTAATAGTACTGCATCAAAATATGCTTTTTTCTAAATTCTTTCTCATGTAACACAAAACTGTTCATCACTGGGAAACATCAGAGGTCTGACATGTGATGTCATATCTCTTGGAATGTGATGAATCACATCATTTCCTAGGGTCGTCTCCCATGGAAATTGTTTGTGATTGGGTGCTGCAAAATGAGCATTTTTTTACCTGGTAAGTACTTTTACAGGGCGATTTTAATTTTATGTGTTTGTACTTCATGCTTATGTAGCACCACCCTCTCTTCTTAGGGGAAAGAAGAGGCACCCATGCCACAAGCCCGTGTCCTCTAGTTTAGAGGTCAGACGGTGTATATGTACCTGGGCCCCGCAGCGAGTTACCTCCTTCCACTGGTTCCCATCTCCAGGGTGTAGAGACGAGTCTGTACTTTTCCCTGTTCAATAAAGTCAATGTCCAAACCACTTAAACGCCAACGTTGAGTTTATTTTTGTATCTTTGCTTGATAGGTAAGAGAGTAGATGAGAGAGATAATAGTTGAACTAAAAGCAGATTCAGGCACAGAACTCCCAGATTTATCACCACTCGGTCCCGAGTGGGTATAGCTTACCCTGATAGTCCCTCAATGGTCCTAGCAGCCGATTTGGAGCTCGAACAAGCAATTTAAATCCTCCAAGGACAAGTTCAGTATGTCCTCGAAGAGCAGCAGCACTCCGCAGGGTCAGTTCTGCGGAGCATAGGATCCTTCCCTCCGACAGGTCACCAGGCCTTTCCCGAGACAGCAATCTGACTATCACTCATCTCCTGTTATGGGACCGATCCTCCCCTGGCTTCCTCTTGGTCGGAGCGGATACCCTCACCGGGCATCCTAGGACTCCAAAGTTCTACCTGTAGACCCAGTTGAAGGTACTGGGCCTACCCGGAACATTGCGGTCTCGGGCTGAAGGTGCCCGAGACTCTTCATTCGGTGTACGTACCCCCCTCCTTAGGTAGCGCACTCCTCCGGGTCTCTCCCTGAACAAATGGCGTCTGCCTCTTTTATATCCTCTCCCGGGCATTCACAGCAGGCAGAACCAGCCCACTGCATGGTAGCCGAGAGAGAACATCCAATTGCGCCAATGCAACCTATGGTTCAACCTTGACCCAACATGGCAGCGCCACCTGCAGGGCACAGGGAACTTCACATAGGCACACAGCAACAAAGCAGAGTCCAGCACTAATAGAAGGCCCGAGCCATACTAGTGCTCGGGTCATCCCCCCAAATTTGGACCTAGAGACCCCACTAAATTTGGAGTACCCGCTACACACACCCCCTCTTTAATAGACACTGTCCCCAGTGTCTGGAGAAGTTCAGAAGACCCCCCTCAATCCTGAGTGGGTTCTGGTTATTTCCAACTATGTACAATAGGATTAGTTCAGTGCCTGAATCAAAAGGATATCCCCCCTTTTTTTTTTTTAACAAAAGAAAGAAAGAACCAGTAAGTTATATACATTACAATCATTTTACATAACAATCCCTTTTTTCCTATCCTATCTTTCCACCCACTCTCCGATGTACATGATAGGCGATCACCTATATGATACTAAATATAATGGCCCTCCCTTTTAGTATCACTCTGCGCTTATGGATAAAAACTCTAAAGGAATAATGCTAAAATAGGGATATAAAAGATGACAGCAGCTGCTTAAAAATCACAAGTACATATAAAACACAGTCATATAAAAACTCCCATAAAAAAGTTCAGAATAAAACTGTAGCAGCGCTACGGACAAACAATGTTCATTTGTGCGTCTTCTATATAATTGAATATATCGGTGATGATGATAGTGAATGGTGGATTTGGTTCTACTTGATCCTAGTTTCAGTGCTTCTTTTCACCCAGATGTGATTCACCACGTGGGGGGTAAAAACAGTCCCCCTATGGGGATGCACTCACCAGATAATAGATCAAAAAAGGCATGTATGAACCATCCTCATTCCATGTGACTGCAACTTTAAACTTGGACACCGCTTGCATATGTAAGGGGAAAACAAATCCACATAGGGCAATATTGTTTGCAAATTTTATTTAACAATCAATCCCCACAATCCCCTTTACAAAATGCATGTACCAAAGCTCAATAGTAAACAGGCGTTTGTATATAATGAGCGCTGTTGGCGCTTAAAACTTGCCACTTGATGAGCGCCCCCGGCGTCCTCCTGGTACTGCAAGTCGTGGAGCGCATACAGCTTCACTTCCGGTCTGCTTGGTTTGCTGGTCACGCCCTGACGTTTCGTCACTTCCTGACTTCTTCTGAGGGCGTGACCAGCGTTACCTGCGACCGGATTTAAGTAATGCATCCATCCCGCCCATCGACGTCTGGATGGCGTCAGTGCGTCCGCGTCATCACGCATGCGCACTGGACCATCCACGTCTAGTGCTGTTGTGGGCGGAAGTGCTTCATCACGAGGTTCGCAATTGCGTTGCCCTCATTGGTGCACACGTCCGCTGGCCACTCTGATTGGATGCGTAGTGCAACCATGGCAATGTTAGTTGGACAATACAGAGCCAGTTAACCCCTCGCGTAACGTTACTGGTTGTATTGTGAATGCTGAACAGGGCTTCTTACATAAAGCAGGCATACAGGTCTTCCTACAATGCGGACTTCTGCTTTGCTGACAGCATCTGTCAATACCTGTTGTCCGCAGGATGCCTTGCTTAATATCCACCATTGGCGCCGTCTTGGTACATACGGCGCCATCTATGTGATACTGCAAGTACTTGTAAGTTAATTATGCATACCCATAAATGAGCAGTAAGAAAGGGATATATAAGTTAGGTAAAATGTTAGCTCAGTAAAACCACTATAAAAATGGTCAAACCTCGCCACATAAAACCACCCATATATATACATACAACCAAGTGTATAAAATACATATAAAAGATATATAAAAATATATATACAAAAATGCTTTTATGTATAAAACGATCATATAAACTATGCACACCACATTAAAAATGAGTCAAACTGTGTCTCTATAAAGTCTTCTAAAACTCATGTACACATGATGAACCGTAATTAAATGTACTATAAAATGTATATGGTCTACCTGGATCAAACCTAATGTCTCTGAAATCTTTCGATTTTCAATCTCGTGTGAACATAAAATTGGACCCTATTTTCTAAAACAATCTTAGGAGTCACTTATGAAACAATTGATATCAAGCTCGACGTTCAGTCCTTTCGGCACTAAAGCGTCTGTTAGAAAAATCCATTTAGTTTCTTTCTTTGATAGTTCCCTTACTTTGTGTGAGCCCCTCCAATTTGGCTCTAGGCATTCAATACCCCAAAATTGGAGGCCTGAGGCATCTTGGTTGTGTTTTAATTTAAAGTGCAATGACACATTATGGTCCTTGAAGCCAATTTTTATATTCTTGATGTGTTCTGCTATCCTGATCCTCAATAGTCTCTTTGTCCGACCAATATAGAGCAGTCCACATGGACACCTAAGAGCATATACCACGTAACTACTATTACATGTTATAAACTGCTCAATGTCGAACTGCTGTTGGTTAGAGGGGGAGATAAAATGTTCCAGACCTCTGATTGGTTGAGATACTTCTCGACATGCCTTACATTTCCTACAGGCGAAGAATCCGTTTTGATTCCAAAATGTTGGAGGTTTGCCTGGGGGGTCTAGGACTTTTTTGACCACTCTGTCACCGTGATTGGATGCTTTCCGATAAATGAACTCAGGTTTTGGAGGTAATACTGGGCCCAATTTTTTATCCAGTAATAAAATGTGCCAGTGTTTTACAAATATAGCCTTTACTTCCTTGTACTGGGAGTGGAATTGAGAGATGAATCCCCACTGTTTTGAGTTGCTTCCATCTGGAGGTGGTTTGGGTTTGGTTTGCAGACAAGTTACCCTGGGTATTACTGCCACCTCTTCTACAATTCTCTGTAGGGTTTCAGGAGCGTAGCCTTTTGCTGCGAATCTGTCCGAGAGGATTTTCACCTGTGTGTGAAAATTCTTGTCATCGGTACAGTTGCGTTTCACTCGCATGAACTGGCCTTTAGGTATATTCTTTAGCCATTGTGGATGATGTCCACTTGTTGTCGGGAGATAGCTATTCCTGTCCGTTGGTTTAAAATAGACTTTTGTACACAAATGTTGATTTTGGCAGTAAATAGTGACATCTAAAAAATGTATTGTTTCTTTGTGCCATTCTGACGTAAGTCTGATGTTGTTATTGTTCACATTTAAAACCTTTAAAAATTCTTGAAGTGTCTCTACCGTGCCCGTCCATATAAAAAACAGATCATCAATAAAACGTTTATAAAAAATGAGCTCAGCTCTTCTGTTTTTAAAAATCACTTTATCCTCCCACTCTGCCATAAAAAGGTTCGCGATACTTGGAGAAAATTTAGCTCCCATCGCCACCCCCTTTTGTTGCAGATAAAATTTGTTAGAATACCAGAAATAATTATGTGAGAGGCAGTAATCTAGGGCATGGCCGATAAACACCTTTTGGTTATGGGGTAAGTCCTCCCTCTTGCTCAAGGCCCAATTTAAGGCCAGTAGAGCATCGTCATGTTGGATGATTGTATAGAGGGAGGACACGTCCGCTGTTACCAAAATAATTTCTTGGTTTTCGGTAAGTGTGATATTTTGTAGACAATTCAGGAAGTCTTTCGTATCTCTCAAGTATGCTTGTGTTATTGTCACACTTTTTTGTAGGAACGTATCTAGGTATTGTCCCATTCACGATGCGATCGAGTCTATACTATTGACAATAGGTCTTGGGGGTGGGTTGATGGGGTCTTTATGTATTTTCGGCAATGTATAGATCGTGGGGATTTTGCTGCTTGCTGGTATCAGATATTGTTTTTCTTTCTCTGATAGTACTCCCAACTTTAAGCCAATTCCCACTAGTACTGTTAGCTGATTTCTGAACGCCAGTGTTGGGTCCCCTTCTAACACTTTATACGTGCCTTCATCAGACAGCATTTCCATAATCTGCGTGTGATACATTTCTTTTGTTAATATAACGACTCCACCTCCTTTGTCGGCTGGCCTAATGACGATGTCTTTCCTTTTTTCCAATGCGACAATCCCGTCTTGTATATGTCTTAAACTTGTATTCTTCTTGGGTATAAGTTCATGTAGATCGCGTATAATGAGACCCTTGAATACCTCCACCTGATGATTGGGGTTGTTCAGGGGATTAAATAGCGATTTGTTTTTTAGTCCGCTGTTTACAGACTTCTGAGGGTCTGTGTTTGTGATCATATTCTGTGTATTCAGTCCTACGAAATGTTTTTTTATGTTAAGCTTCCTGATGTATTTGTGTACGTCTATATAAACATTAAATGTATTCACTGGTTGCTTTATTCCACATTTAAGGCCCATATTAAGAATGTTCACCTCTTTATGTGTAAGCTCCACTGGGCTTAAGTTGTATATTCCGTTGTTCATTGATTTCTCCTTCTTTGTTCTTGACCTTCCTCCCTGCCCGGCATCCTCTAAATCTGCATTCCTTTGATGTGTATACTGGGTTTGGTCTCTGGTCCACTGGTTCTGGATTTGTGGGTCCCTCCAATCTTGATCTCTCGGATAAACCATGGGGTACTGGGGTTTGCCTCTGTGTGGTGGGGCCCCTCTTCCCCTTCTCGGTCCCCCCCTCCTCTCCCTAAAAAAGGACGGGGTGGTGGGTCATAATTCTGTTGTTCTGGTGGTTGGAATTTATTTTGAATAGGTGCTTGATACGGTGTGTATTGACGATTATTATATTGGTGATTCATTGCCTGATTGTTTTTTCCACCTCCTCCTTTCGGTTTTCCCTTTTTAATTATTGGGATTGGGGTAGAGAAGTTTGCAGGAGCATCAAATTCTATATCGTCATCACTTATGAAGCCCCGTACTCTATCCATCAGTGTTGTGATGGCTTGATTGATCAGGGGTTCAGTTGTTTTTGGCTTTTCTAATAAGTTTACATTCTCAGGAAGGGTTTGCTGCCATGCATAAATGCTATTGGCCTTGAAGTCGCCCATATCTCTGTGAAATTTCTTTATTTTCTTTTTTTGTGTGTCTTTGTCTACTTTTTCTAATCTCCTGTTGGTTCTGACATTGAAGTCCGTGATGGATTGAGTGTCTTTAATAGGTTCTAATTGTTGCTGTAATGCATTAATTTTGTTCTCCAGGATCGTCATTTTACGTTTTTTTCTTTGTAGGATTAGTTCTTGTAACTTATACCCCACTCCATTGAAAAAATCAAACCATTCTTGCACGGAGCCTTGATCGTCTAGTCCATCTTGGGGTACTACTTCCCATCTTAGGCTCCGAATAATGATTTTTTCTTTAATGTATTTCTCTAGGGTGCATATGTCCCACCATGTTCTCAGTTGCTTTTCTAAAATATTCCCCAACATTGACATGGCCCCATTATACTTTACCTGGGTTGCAATGGGTTCACTATCGGAAAATAATGTATCTAAATTAATATTCCTATTGCTTAAAAACCTTAGAGCATCCATTGCTGCGGAGTAAAACAATAATGTAAAATCAATAAAAGATACTAAAATATAATGGCCCTCCCTTTTAGTATCACTCTGCGCTTATGGATAAAAACTCTAAAGGAATAATGCTAAAATAGGGATATAAAAGATGACAGCAGCTGCTTAACCACTTAACGACCGCCCACCGCCGATTTACGTCGGCAGAATGGCACGGACAGGCAGAATCACGTAGATCTACGTGACTGCCTTTGTACAGTTGGGGGGTCCATCCGGACCCCCCTTCTGTGCCGTGAGCGGTCGTTACTTCACCGGGAGCGATCCCAGATGAGGGGGCGGCCTTTCGATTCCGGCCCCCCCCTCGCGATCGCTCCCGGCGAATGGAAATGCCTCCTCTGTCTGTTTCAGACAGAGGAGGCAGGAGGAAGTGATGTCATCTCCTGTGCGGCGCTCACATATACCGAGCGCCGTACAAGAGAAGACATCAGGTCAGTGAGCACAACACTACACTGACACCAGGACACATAGGAACACTAATCGCCCCCCCCAGGACCCCCAGACCCCCCCAGATCACCCCCCAGCCCCCAGTCACAGTGTCACTGATTGCAGTGACCATTTATTTAGTGATCACTGCAATCAGTGACATTTGTGACTGTGAAAGTGTCACTAAAGTTTAGTTTTAGGTCCAGTGTAGCCCCCTAACCCCCCCTAATAAAGGTTTAACCCCCTGATCACCCCCCAGATAACCCTTTCACCCCCTATCACCGCTGTCACTATGCGATCATTTTTCTGATGGCTGTCTTAGCATCAGTGATGGCGATCGGTAGCCAGTAATTTTTTTTAGGTTCGCCGCAGGTTTTTATAGCGTCGGGTACCCCAATATATTATCTAATAAAGGTTCAACCCCCTTGATCACCCCCCAGGTAACCCTTTCACCCCCTATCACCGCTGTCGCTAATCGATCGTTTTTCTGATGCTGTCTTAGCATCAGTGATGGCGATCGGTAGCCAGTAATTTTTTTTAGGTTCGCCGCAGGTTTTTATAGCGTCAGGTACCCCAATATATTATCTAATAAAGGTTAAACCCCCTTGATCGCCCCCCAGGTAACCCTTTCACCCCCTATCACCGCTGTCGCTATGCGATCATTTTTCTGATGGCTGTCTTAGCATCAGTGATGGCGATCGGTAGCCAGTAATTTTTTTTAGGTTCGCCGCAGGTTTTTATAGCGTCGGGTACCCCAATATATTATCTAATAAAGGTTTAACCCCCTTGATCGCCCCCCAGGTAACCCTTTCACCCCCTATCACCGCTGTCGCTAATCGATCGTTTTTCTGATGCTGTCTTAGCATCAGTGATGGCGATCGGTAGCCAGTATTTTTTTTTAGGTTCGCCGCAGGTTTTTATAGCGTCAGGTACCCCAATATATTATCTAATAAAGGTTAAACCCCCTTGATCGCCCCCCAGGTAACCCTTTCACCCCCTATCACCGCTGTCGCTATGCGATCATTTTTCTGATGGCTGTCTTAGCATCAGTGATGGCGATCGGTAGCCAGTAATTTTTTTTAGGTTCGCCGCAGGTTTTTATAGCGTCGGGTACCCCAATATATTATCTAATAAAGGTTTAACCCCCTTGATCGCCCCCCAGGTAACCCTTTCACCCCCTATCACCACTGTCACTAAGCGATCGTTTTTCTGATCGCTGTCTTCGTGTCGGTGATGCCAATCGGTAGCCAGTCATTTTTTTTAGGTTCGCCGCAGGTTTTTATAGCGTCAGGTACCCCCAAATATGATCTAATAAAGGTTTTAACCCCCTAATTGCCCCTAGTTAACCCTTTCACCAGTGATCACCATATAAGTGTTACGGGTGACGCTGGTTAGTTAGTTTGCTTTTTATAGTGTCAGGGCACCCGCCGTATATAACCCAATAAAGGTTTAACCCCCTGATCGCCCGGTGGGTGATATCAATTAGGTTTTAGCGTCAGAGAGGGTCTGCGTCACACCCCAGGCAGCGTCAGGTTAGTGCCAGTAACGCTAACACCCACGCGTAAAGCATACACCCCCCTTAGTGGTAAAGTATCTGAACAGATCAATATCTGATCTGATCAGATCTATACCAGCGGTTTAGGGTTCCCAAAAACGCAGTGTTAGCGGGATCAGCCCAGATACCTGCTAGCACCTGCGTTTTGCCCCTCCGTCCAGCCCAGGCCACCCAAGTGCAGTATCGATCGATCACTGTCACTTACAAAACACAACACACATAACTGCAGCGTTCGCAGAGACAGGCCTGATCCCTGCGACTCCAGTGCTGTAGGAGGTGATTTCACCACCACAGTTAAAAAAAAAAAAGCATATATGCCGAAGCATGGGGGCAGCAGGGGCAGCAGGGCGGAGGAGCAATTTTGCTCCTAATGCCGCATACATACGGTCGAAATTCCGACGGAGGCTTGCCCGTGGAAACGTTTGACCATGTGTGTGCGGCATAACTTTTTTGCGGGAGGATGCCCCCATGCTTCGGCATATATAAATGGTGCATGTATGCCCATCATTAGAAGTGGGTGGATGAAGGGCGGTATTCTAATGGTGGGCATACCCACCGATCAATCTCTTTTTTCGTTCAGCCAACAGGCTGCATGAAAAAAAAAGATTACAATACATGTCCAACAAGGACCAGCAACGTACTGGTATGTTGCTGGACTTTGAATGGTTATACCAGATTGATGCCTGTGGGTTTAGGCATCATCTTGGTATCATTCTTTTCAGCCAGCGGCCGGCTTTCATGTAAAAGCAATCACAGCGGCTAATTAGCCTCTGGACTGCTTTTACAAGCAGTGGGAGGGAATGTCCCCCCCCCCCCGGATATAAAAAGCGCCATTGGGAAATTGGGAAAGCATTTTATCACACCGATCTTGGTGTGGTCAGATGCTTTGAGGGCAGAGGAAAGATCTAGGGTCTAGAAGACCCCAGTTTTTTCAAAAAAAGAGTACCTGTCACTACCTATTGCTATCATAGGGGATATTTACATTCCCTGAGATAACAATAAAAATTATAAAAAAAAAAATATATGTAAGGAACAATTTAAAAATAAAATAAAAAAGCAAAATTAATAATAAAAAAAAAAAAAAAAAAAAAAAAAAGCACCCCTGTCCTGCCCTGCTCTTGCCCAATGGCGAACGCAAGCGTCGGTCTGGCGTCATATGTAAACAGCAATTGCACCATGCATGTGAGGTATCACCGCGAAGGTCAGATCGAGGGCAGTCATTTTAGCAGTAGACCTCCTCTGTAAATCTAACGGGGTAATCTGTAAAGGCTTTTAAAGGCTTTTAAAAATGTATGTAGTTTGTCGCCAATGCGCGTTTGTGCGAAATTTTAAAGCATGTCGTGTTTGGTATCTATGTACTCGGCCTAAGATCATCTTTATTATTTCATCAAACATTTGGGCAATATAGTGTGTTTTAGTGCATTAAAATTAAAAAAAGTGTATTTTTTCCCCAAAAAATGCGTTTGAAAAATCGCTGCGCAAATACTGTGTAGAAAAAAAAAATGCAACACCCACCATTTTAATCTGTAGGGCCTTTGCTTTAAAAATATATATAATGTTTGGGGGTTCAACATAATTTTCTTGCAAAAAAAAAATATGTTTTCATGTAAACAAAAAGTGTCAAAAAGGGCTTTGTCTGCAAGTGGTTAGAAGAGTGGATGTAAGCTTCCTAATGTTGTGTATAAAATGCCAGAACAGTTCAAAACCCCCCCAAATGACCCCATTTTGGAAAGTAGACACCCCAAGCTATATACTGAGAGGCATGTCGAGTCCATGGAATATTTTATATGTTGACACAAGTTGCGGAAAAAAGACAATTTTTATTTTTTATTTTTTTTTTGCACAAAGTTGTCACTAAATGATATATTGCTCAAACATGCCATGGGCATATGTGGAATTACACCCCAAAATAAATTCTGTTGCTTCTCCTGAGTACAGGGATACCACATGTGTGAGACTTTTTGGGAGCCTAGCCGCGTACGGGACCCCAAAAACAAAGCACCGCCTTCAGGCTTTCTAAGGGTGTAAATTTTTGATTTTACTTCTCACTGCCTATCACAGTTTCGGAGGCCATGGAATGCCCAGATGGCACAAACCCCCCCAAATGACCCCATTTTGGAAAGTAGACACCCCAAGCTATTTGCTGAGAGGTATTGTGAGTATTTTGCAGATCTCGCTTTTTGTCACAAAGTTTTGAAAATTGAAAAAAAAAAAAAAAAAAAAAAAAATTTTCTTTCTTCATTTTCAAAAACAAATGAGAGCTGTAAAATACTCACCATGCCTCCTCAGCAAATAGCTTGGGGTGTCTACTTTCCAAAATGGGGTCATTTGGGGGGGTTTTGTGCTATTTTGGCATTTTATGGCCTTAGAAACTGTGATAGGTAGTGAGGAGTGAAATCAAAAATTTGTGCCTAGAAATCCTGAAGGCGGTGCTTGGTTTTCGGGGTCCCGTACGCGGCTAGGCTCCTAAAAAGTCCCACACATGTGGTATCCCTGTACTCAGGAGAAGCAGCAAAATGTATTTTGGGGTGCAATTCCACATATAACCATGGCATGTGTGAGCAATATATCATTTAGTGACAACTTTTTGTAATTTATTTTTTATTTTTATTTTTTGTCATTATTCAATCACTTGGGACAAAAAAAAAAAATATTCAACGGGCTCAACAGGCCTCTCACCAATTTCCTTGGGGTGTCTACTTTCTAAAATGGGGTCATTTGGGGGGGTTTTGTGCTATTTTGGCATTTTATGGACTTCGAAACTGTGATAGGTAGTGAGGAATGAAATCAAAAATTTGCGCCCTTAGAAATCCTGAAGGCGGTGCTTGGTTTCCGGGGTCCCGTACGTGGCCAGGCTCCTAAAAAGTCCCACACATGTGGTATCCCCGTACTCAGGAGAAGCAGCAAAATGTATTTTGGGGTGTAATTCCACATCTAACCATGGCATGTGTGAGCAATATATCATTTAGTGACAACTTTTTGTAATTTTTTTTTTTTTTTTTGTCATTATTCAATCACTTGGGACAAAAAAAAAAAATATTCAATGGGCTCAACATGCCTCTCAGCAATTTCCTTGGGGTGTCTACTTTCCAAAATGGGGTCATTTGGGGGGGTTTTGTACTGCCCTGCCATTTTAGCACCTCAAGAAATGAGATAGGCAGTCATAAATTTAAAGCTGTGTAAATTTCAGAAAATGTACCCTAGTTTGTAAACGCTATAACTTTTGCGCAAACCAATAAATATACGTTTATTGACTTTTTTTTACTAAAGACATGTGGCTGAATACATTTTGGCCTAAATGTCTGACTAAAATTGAGTTTATTCGATTTTTCTTATAACAAAAAGTAGAAAATATCATTTTTTTTCAAAATTTTCGGTCTTTTTCCGTTTATATCGCAAAAAATAAAAATCGCAGAGGCAATCAAATACCATTAAAAGAAAGCTCTATTTGTGGGAAGAAAAGGACGCAAATTTCATTTGGGTACAACATTGCATGTCCGCACAATTTACAGTTAAAGCAGCGCAGTGCCGAATCCCAAAAACAGGCCTGGTCCTAATGGCCCGAAATGGTCCGGGGCTTAAGTGGTTAAAAATCACAAGTACATATAAAACACAGTCATATAAAAACTCCCATAAAAAAAGTTCAGAATAAAACTGTAGCAGCGCTACGGACAAACAATGTTCATTTGTGCGTCTTCTATATAATTGAATATATCGGTGATGATGATAGTGAATGGTGGGTTTGGTTCTACTTGATCCTAGTTTCAGTGCTTCTTTTCACCCAGATGTGATTCACCACGTGGGGGGTAAAAACAGTCCCCCTATGGGGATGCACTCACCAGATAATAGATCAAAAAAGGCATGTATGAACCATCCTCATTCCAAAAAAAGAAGAGCTGAGCTCATTTTTTATAAACGTTTTATTGATGATCTGTTTTTTATATGGACGGGCACGGTAGAGACACTTCAAGAATTTTTAAAGGTTTTAAATGTGAACAATAACAACATCAGACTTACGTCAGAATGGCACAAAGAAACAATACATTTTTTAGATGTCACTATTTACCGCCAAAATCAACATTTGTGTACAAAAGTCTATTTTAAACCAACGGACAGGAATAGCTATCTCCCGACAACAAGTGGACATCATCCACAATGGCTAAAGAATATACCTAAAGGCCAGTTCATGCGAGTGAAACGCAACTGTACCGATGACAAGAATTTTCACACACAGGTGAAAATCCTCTCGGACAGATTCGCAGCAAAAGGCTACGCTCCTGAAACCCTACAGAGAATTGTAGAAGAGGTGGCAGTAATACCCAGGGTAACTTGTCTGCAAACCAAACCCAAACCACCTCCAGATGGAAGCAACTCAAAACAGTGGGGATTCATCTCTCAATTCCACTCCCAGTACAAGGAAGTAGAGGCTATATTTGTAAAACACTGGCACATTTTTTTACTGGATAAAAAATTGGGCCCAGTATTACCTCCAAAACCTGAGTTCATTTATCGGAAAGCATCCAATCACGGTGACAGAGTGGTCAAAAAAGTCCTAGACCCCCCAGGCAAACCTCCAACATTTTGGAATCAAAACGGATTCTTCGCCTGTAGGAAATGTAAGGCATGTCGAGAAGTATCTCAACCAATCAGAGGTCTGGAACATTTTATCTCCCCCTCTAACCAACAGCAGTTCGACATTGAGCAGTTTATAACATGTAATAGTAGTTACGTGGTATATGCTCTTAGGTGTCCATGTGGACTGCTCTATATTGGTCGGACAAAGAGACTATTGAGGATCAGGATAGCAGAACACATCAAGAATATAAAAATTGGCTTCAAGGACCATAATGTGTCATTGCACTTTAAATTAAAACACAACCAAGATGCCTCAGGCCTCCAATTTTGGGGTATTGAATGCCTAGAGCCAAATTGGAGGGGCTCACACAAAGTAAGGGAACTATCAAAGAAAGAAACTAAATGGATTTTTCTAACAGACGCTTTAGTGCCGAAAGGACTGAACGTCGAGCTTGATATCAATTGTTTCATAAGTGACTCCTAAGATTGTTTTAGAAAATAGGGTCCAATTTTATGTTCACACGAGATTGAAAATCGAAAGATTTCAGAGACATTAGGTTTGATCCAGGTAGACCATATACATTTTATAGTACATTTAATTACGGTTCATCATGTGTACATGAGTTTTAGAAGACTTTATAGAGACACAGTTTGACTCATTTTTAATGTGGTGTGCATAGTTTATATGATCGTTTTATACATAAAAGCATTTTTGTATATATATTTTTATATATCTTTTATATGTATTTTATACACTTGGTTGTATGTATATATATGGGTGGTTTTATGTGGCGAGGTTTGACCATTTTTATAGTGGTTTTACTGAGCTAACATTTTACCTAACTTATATATCCCTTTCTTACTGCTCATTTATGGGTATGCATAATTAACTTACAAGTACTTGCAGTATCACATAGATGGCGCCGTATGTACCAAGACGGCGCCAACGGTGGATATTAAGCAAGGCATCCTGCGGACAACAGGTATTGACAGATGCTGTCAGCAAAGCAGAAGTCCGCATTGTAGGAAGACCTGTATGCCTGCTTTATGTAAGAAGCCCTGTTCAGCATTCACAATACAACCAGTAACGTTACGCGAGGGGTTAACTGGCTCTGTATTGTCCAACTAACATTGCCATGGTTGCACTACGCATCCAATCAGAGTGGCCAGCGGACGTGTGCACCAATGAGGGCAACGCAATTGCGAACCTCGTGATGAAGCACTTCCGCCCACAACAGCACTAGACGTGGATGGTCCAGTGCGCATGCGTGATGACGCGGACGCACTGACGCCATCCAGACGTCGATGGGCGGGATGGATGCATTACTTAAATCCGGTCGCAGGTAACGCTGGTCACGCCCTCAGAAGAAGTCAGGAAGTGACGAAACGTCAGGGCGTGACCAGCAAACCAAGCAGACCGGAAGTGAAGCTGTATGCGCTCCACGACTTGCAGTACCAGGAGGACGCCGGGGGCGCTCATCAAGTGGCAAGTTTTAAGCGCCAACAGCGCTCATTATATACAAACGCCTGTTTACTATTGAGCTTTGGTACATGCATTTTGTAAAGGGGATTGTGGGGATTGATTGTTAAATAAAATTTGCAAACAATATTGCCCTATGTGGATTTGTTTTCCCCTTACATATGCAAGCGGTGTCCAAGTTTAAAGTTGCAGTCACATGGAATGAGGATGGTTCATACATGCCTTTTTTGATCTATTATCTGGTGAGTGCATCCCCATAGGGGGACTGTTTTTACCCCCCACGTGGTGAATCACATCTGGGTGAAAAGAAGCACTGAAACTAGGATCAAGTAGAACCAAATCCACCATTCACTATCATCATCACCGATATATTCAATTATATAGAAGACGCACAAATGAACATTGTTTGTCCGTAGCGCTGCTACAGTTTTATTCTGAACTTTTTTATGGGAGTTTTTATATGACTGTGTTTTATATACACAAATAACATCTCCTAACTTTCTGGAAGTCAGAAACGAACCATTCCTCCTAGAAGGAATGATTTGCTTCCGCAACACAAATTTCTGAAGACCACCACCACCTAGTGGCAGCACACATTACTACATGACCTAGGTGCGCATAGGCACAATCTTAACACAGGAACCCTCCTCCTTGTTCACGCCATCTTCCTGCTTTGCCCTAACTAAATCTACCTAAAGTTCAGTTCTTTTTGCAGAACAGCAGAGGGGAAGAAACACAAACAGTTCCCCAAAGTCTCCAAAGAGTAGATTTTCCCTTGGGTGGAAGGTCAAGGTAATAGTTCAGGCAATGTCCCTGAAGTGAAATAATAATTAAAAAAAAACAAGCTCCCACTTCAGAGGTAGTACTGGGGATCAGGGAGAACAAGAGTTTTCCAGTCTTTGTCCAGAGTCTCTATAGAGTATACCACATCATCTCCATCCCTGCTACAAATCACTACCTGGTCAGCATGAATGTGCCGACCAAGAGTCCAGTCTTTCCGGCAGCCCTTGTATAGCTCAGTCATCACGGCTGAGCACTTGAAGTAGCGGTGACCTTTCTTTACCTCTAAGCGTTCCCACACAAAGTCTGCATACCATCGCTCTTGGGAGGCTTCTATTTCCAAAAAAAGGTTCTTGGGAACATATGGGTACTCCCAACCATATTCCGCTGCCACTTTCTGGTGCAAAAGCCGCTGTAATCGGGCCAAAGGCGGCATGTTCGCACGATCTCCATTTCCAGGGAGGACAATCGCATCTGGGGATCTCTTTATTAGTGCGGGCTCCAATTGTAACATAGGGGGCCACAAAGGAGAGCGAACAGCAGCAGTAGTAGGCACAGAAGATGCCGGGGCAGACAAAGCAGGCATCGGGTTGTCCTCTTCCCTTGGGACAGTCACTTCCACCCGGGGTGTAGTTTCCCCAGAGTCCATTGGCGAAACCCCCTTTAAACTACGGGATGAGGTCAACGGGATTTTGTCCCACCCCTTGTGGATGAAAATCTCGTCAATTTCGTGGTCATCCCCCACATCGGACGATGATTCAAAGTCAGAGGTGTCATATGCCTCTGCCGGCAAATAACTGGTAGTAGACACCGATACATTGTCCCGAAAAATGGAAGGTCCTTGCGGGCTGGCGGTCCGCACATCCCCGGTAGCGTGGAGTGTGGACTTTCTACCCTCTCTCAACAAAGTCAATGTCTCAGTTTTCCCAGCCTTCTTACCTTCCCCTGACTTGGATCGGCCGGAGATCTCTCTGGGTTGATGATCCGGTTCAGGCAGGTGCTGGGGTAGGCCTTGACCGCGGCCACGAGAAGCCTTCACATATCGCACCTTCCTCTTAGCAGGGGGAAGGGAGGACTCCATTGCAACAGAGGCAGCATCTGCTGGGTTCTCCGTCTCAAGCTCCGTAGCAGCCGGAACTTTTTCCTTAACATCCGCTGTTTCCGCGGGGGTGCGTATGGGCACGGCTGTGGAAGCACAAATTTTCTTCTCTGGAGTAACAGCGCCAGAGAGGCAGTAACCCGGTAGACCTTTGGCTTTTCAGTAGGCTGATCTACCTCAAAAAGAAATTCCCCGCAAAGGGCACATCTCCCAAAAGGGCGAAGCTGTACGGCCAGTCCCTGGCACTTTGGACAGATCATGCCCAAGGCCTCTGCGTCTCTGCACGTGTAAAGGGCAAAGCGACCCTGGGGCTTCAGCCGAATTCCTGTATCCGTCAAAAGAGCAGCAAGTGACGCAACGTCCATGGCTGAAGCAGTTGAGAACCTACGAGGTCCCGGTGAAGCAGAGATCCATGGAGCGGCAGACATGTTGCTTCGTCACTGATCCAATCTGTACTGTCCTTTGGCGCCAACACATCACGTGGAGTACACACCTAGCAGGGCTACTCCCCTTTTCTCTCTTCTGCTGCACGCAACTCACAGGCTTTTCCAGGCTCGAGACACGCCCACGAACTACGCAGCTAGAAATTAACTAGGCTCGTACCTCTATCTCTCTCTCACAAATGGCACAGTTCGAATTCTCTCAATATGGCCGACTTCCACAAAACACACACAAGGGAAAAAGCAAAGTCCAGCTTCCAGGGGCAGCTGCAGAATCCCGGACCTGAGCCCCCACGTGTAGCACCACCCTCTGCTCTTAGGGGAAAGGAGAGGCACCCATGCCACAAGCCCGTGTCCTCTAGTTTAGAGGTCAGGCGGTGTATATGTACCTGGGTCCCGCAGCGAGTTACCTCCTTCCACTGGTTCCCATGCCAAGGTGTAGAGACGAGTCTGTACTTTTCCCATGTCCAAACCACTTAAACGTTGAGTTTATTTTTGTATCTTTGCTTGATAGGTAAGAGAGTAGATGAGAGAGATAATAGTTGAACTAAAAGCAGATTCAGGCACAGAACTCCCAGATTTATCACCACTCGGTCCAGAGTGGGTATAGCTCACCCGGATAGTCCCTCAATGGTCCTAGCAGCCAATGTGGAGCTCGAACAAGAAATTTAAATCCTCCAAGGACAAGTTCAGTATGTTCTCGAAGAGCAGCAGCACTCCGCAGGGTCAGTTCTGCGGAGCATAGGATCCTTCCCTCCGACAGGTCACCAGGCCTGTCCCGAGACAGCAATCTAACTATCACTCATCTCCTGTTATGGGACCGATCCTCCCCTGGATTCCTCTTGGTCGGAGCGGATACCCTCACCCGGGCATCCTAGGACTCCAAAGTTCTGCCTGTAGACCCAGTTGAAGGTACTGGGCCTACCCGGAACGTTGCGGTGCCCGAGACTCTTCAGTCGGTGTACGCACCCCCCTCCTTAGGGGGCGCACTCCTCCGGGTACTTGTCCCCGGGTCTCTCCCTGAACAAATGGCGTCTGCCTCTTTTATATCCTCTCCCGGCATGCACAGCAGGCAGAACCAGCCCACTGCATGGTAGCCGAGAGAGGACATCCAATTGCGCCAATGCAACCTATGGTTCAACCTTGACCCAACATGGCAGCGCCACCTGCAGGCCACAGGGAACTCCACATAGGCACACAGCAACAAAGCAGAGTCCAGCACAATTAGAAGGCCCGAGCCATACTAGTGCTTGGGCCATCCCCCTAAATTTGGACCTAGAGACTCCACTAAATTTGGAGTACCCGCTACACTTAAAAAAAGAGCAGTAGTTCAAAATGTTGCTCTTTGATATGGAAGATTTTGTGCTTTAACTTGCTGCTGCCTGATTTCAATTTAAAGCCTACCTCCAGGATATTAGCAACCCCCCTACCAGACCTCATTCCCACCCTCTAACTAACTGCTTGCATGTAAAAAAAACAAAAAAAACAACCCAAAACAACCTATCCAAATGACAATTTCAGTTAACTGAAGCCACGGTTACATGATGATCCTTCTCCCTTCTTCTGTTTACTTCTTGGGGTTGTGAGGGGACCCAATGCTGTATTCTGGCCTAGGCCAATAAGGCCCAGGCCTAGGGCAGCACTTTGAGGGGGCAGCACGCACGCTGTTAGTGTAACGCAAGCTGCTTCTAATTTTGACTGTCCTATCACCCTGGACCACAAACCTTCCTCACTGTGCTATATGTTTTCTGCTGCACCATTGGCATGGTTATATCTTCTTAGTCCTCTCCATAAAATTATCAGAAGTTTCTGCTTAAAGTAGAACTATAGGTAACACTTTTTTTTTTTCATTTTGGATAGAGTAAGGGAGGGTTATAGCCCCTGTCAGTTTATTTTTTTTACCATCCCTGTCCCATTACAGAGATTTCCCTTCACTTCCTGCCCCATAGCCAAACAGGAAGTGAGAGGAAATCTATGCAAATTAAGGGAATCCAATGCCCTCCCCCAGGCCCTAAGAACTAGTGTCCCCACTCGAAAATATCAGGGCGTGTCTTAAACAGAAAGGGGTGTGGCCTTGTCAGGAAGGAGTGGGTCATATTTAAATTGATATTTAAACACCAAACTTTATACAGCCAGCTCTTCGCTCAGTTCGGGCAAGAGGAACCTACATGTGGAGCTGCACATGGAGTGTGTAGAAGGTTCCAGACACTTAGGATCATGCAGAGAGCAAAGTTCACCCGTAGGGGGCAAAAAAAGGACCCAGTATGTTCAAAATTGTTTGAATATGAGCAATGGCGGGGGCGAGCAAATTGTATGGTACATATGCCACAAGATAGTTGACCGTGAGCCAGTCTGACAGATCAGCAGACACTGTATCAAAGTTGCATAGAGTAAGGTCGCCCCTGTGTTCCAGCTGGGTAAAAAAAACTTGAATTGATGCAAAAAAAGTGCATAGAAACGTTACAGCTGGCTGATGAGTCAACATTAACACAACCTTCACCTTCTTCTCTTTTCTTTCAAAGTGACAAAAACTGGAACAGTCACTGTAATGGATCACCAGTAGAAGTGAGGATTCGGCAGAGTCAGTGTTCTCCCCTGCTTGTCCACAGTAGTGATGAAGTAAACGTGGTCGTTCCTACCAGGTTGGCAGATAACCACTTTGTCAGCATAAATGTGCCGACCATAGCTCCAATGTAGTAGACATCCTTTAAAACGTTCATCCATAGTGAAAGAATTGCCTTTTTTTCTGAAATGGTTTAGGTACCTCGAGATAGTTCCACACAGCTTCATGTACCATTCCTCTCTGTGAGCCTCAATCTCCTGCATAATTTCCCTGGGAACATAGGGGAACTCAAGTCCATAATCAGTGGCTACCCGTTTGTTAAGCAATCTCTGTGACCGGGCAAGTGTAGGCAATTAATGGTAGCTTCCATATCCTGGAGGTATGCAAGAGGCTGGAGATTTAAGTATCATATGATTCACAGACAGTTTTCCTGACCCATATGCATTGGTAACTTTGGGCAGGATTTTACTCGTAACAAGCGGGGCTTCCACTCTAGGTGTTGTCTCCCCGGAATCCATGGCTGTCAATTCTGAAAAAAACTATGTACCGAAGCAACATTTTCCATGTTGCTCCACAACAATTCATGAGTCATGGCCTTCAATATGTCCCCACAAACATCCGACAAGGACTTCATCCCTTCTGTTGGCAAACATGTGCGTACAGTCCCAGGTACTTGTTCCCCAGATATCTTACCGGTTCCTGGCGTTGACCTCCCGGGGGTATCACCTCTCTCGGGGTCCGGTTCCAGCAGTCTCTGGGGTTGGCCTCCACCGCAGCCGTGGGAGGCCTCCACGTATCCCACCTTCTTCTGGACAGGCTTAGCGAAGATAGGTGCAGCGAAGGGGGATACCGTTGAAGTAACAGTAGTAGCGGTGTCCACCGGTGACTCACAGTGATAACAGCGCCAGCTCCCTCCGGAGTGGCTGTTGTAGCGGATGTGGCGGGCATAGACCGATAAAACAACAAAGATCACAAGCACTAAAATAGGTGGAGAAAAAAAAAAAAAAAAAGTTTTTTTTGTGAGTAATTGATCACAAAAACCCCAAATATTCAGAAAAATATAAACAAAAGGGGAGGACCAGAATCCAGAGCAGCAAGAAAAAATTTGTACCCGGAAGTACAAAACGCACACCATACACACACTATTATCCAGCGCTCATGGAAAGTCCCAATAACTAGTGAAGACTTTGGGAGTAATGATGAAAAAACTTTGTCCGTTTATTATTGACAATAGAAAGAGGGAATCCACTCCCAAATGTACAGAAAGCAGGTAAAACTTTACTCTCTAGCCGCCATTGAAATGCCCCTTATTACACTTGCAAAAAAAAAAAAAAAAGAATCCGTGGAGCAAGGAGGGGTTAAAAGAAAGTCAGCACAAAGCCTGCAATCTGATCCCTCTGTGGGTACAGTACCTTGGATGATATGATCTGACCGAGCGGCGTGTGGAGGACCCTCCAGCGAGGGATACAGAACCAGGTTCGTAGTGCAGCTGGGACAAGAGGAATCACTCACTGCGTTCCTCCGGATCTATGACGTCACCCGGCTGCGACGCCAGCTGATGTGTCAGGGAGCAGACAGTGTGGTGAGACGAGAAGTGCTATCCTGCGGGTTCCTCTCCTACGAGGATATCAGCGTCACTGCTCTCTGCTCTACTCTCAGCGTCACTGCTCTCTAGTGGAGTAATAGAGGAATGACCACTTCAGAAATTAAAAAATGTTTAAATCAACACATGAGCACAAAAGCCAGGGAGGTTCCAATGCAGAGCCATTCCTGAATAATAGAAATATATGAAAGATGTAATATCTTGAAGAGGGAAGGGGATAGTGCCTCGACTAACGTTTCACGCTTCCCTGAGCGCTTTATCAAAGTCAAGGCATAGAGGCACCTCTGGTAATTAAATAGGGATAAGGGGAGGGGTTTGTGTGGCCTACAATGGCAGGGGGATGTGATAGTACTTTTATTTTTAACCCCTACCTTGCTCGCCAGATAAGAATATAACATAAACATTAAAATACAAAAAACAGACAACAAAACACAATGGATCATTACGAATTAACTTCTATAAAATAGTATCTTATTAAAAATAGTATTTTTTATAAAAATAAAATATTTTTTAAAAATATATTAAAAGTATTTATATTAAACTATTTATATAAAACTACATGTCTCAATTCCCTCGTTTAACCCCTTGGGGGCCAATGAATCGAACATAAAAATCCAAAAGACCTCCCTTCTGCATAAGAGGGAAAATCTTTCGTTACTAGTTAGTGTTCCCTTAGGGATAGATTCGATTACAAATACCTCTAGGCATTTGAAATCCCTATTGTGTGCACGGTCAAAGTGACGAGGTACGCTGTGATCGTTACATCCCTTCTTAATGAGTCGGCGATGATCTCCGACTCTTGCACGCAGTGCGCGTATGGTGCGTCCTACGTAAAATAAACCGCAGGGGCACCGCAAGACGTAAATGACAAAGTCAGTGGAACAGGTAACAAATTGTCTTATTCTAAATTCTTTACTTGGATTTACCCTAATTCTGTCAGTACCATGCACAATAAACTGGCAGGTTAGGCATGCTCTTTTTTTGCACTGAAAAATGCCTTTTCTGTCGTTAAAATAGGACCTAATGTCCAAAGGAGATCTCGTGGGTTTTGCTTGCACTTTACTAGGGGCCAGTATGTTTTTGATGGTTCTTGCCCTACGAAAAGTTATATGTGGAACCGGAGGTAATACCGGAGCTAGTCTCTGATCCAACTGAAGGATATTAAAATGTTTCTTAATTATCCTATATATTGACTTATATTTGTCATTGTAGGTAGATACAAATCTTACCGTTTTGGTATTATAACATATGTCTTTCTGTACTTTCTTAGTCTGTTCGGAACCCACAAAGGATGAAAAGGCTTCCCTGATAAGCTCACAGGGATAGCCCTTGTCCTCAAATTTCTTTGACATCAGACTGCTCTGTTCCACATAGTCTTCATTTCTGGTACAGTTCCTTCTGAGTCTATTAAATTGCCCCTTGGGGATGTTATGTTTCCAGGTAGGATGATGGCAGCTTTTATAATGGAGATACGAGTTGCCACTAGTAGGTTTTGTATGGTTTTTAGTGATAATCTTCTCGGAATCACTTGTTAGAACCAAATCCAAGAAAAACAATTCTTTTTTATCCAACACGTACGTAAACGTTAAACCAAACGTGTTGGTATTACAGTGGGCCACAAAGGAGGAGAAAACATCTGGGCTCCCGTTCCAGATGAGCACAATGTCATCAATATAGCGACCATAAAACACTATGTGCTCAGCAAACGGGTTGTTAGACCAGACGTATTCCTCCTCCCAATGGCCCATGGTCAAGGAGAAGAAGGGATGTAATGATCACAGCGTACCTCGTCACTTTGACCGTGCACACAATAGGTATTTGTAATCGAATCCATCCCTAAGGGAACACTAACTAGTAACGAAAGATTTTCCCTCTTATGCAGAAGGGAGGTCTTTTGGATTTTTATGTTCGATTCATTGGCCCCCAAGGGGTTAAACGAGGGAATTGAGACATGTAGTTTTATATAAATAGTTTAATATAAATACTTTTTAATATATATTTTTTTAAAATATTATTTTTATAAAAAATACTATTTTTAATAAGATACTATTTTATAGAAGTTAATTTGTAATGATCCATTGTGTTTTGTTGTCTGTTTTTTGTATTTTAATGTTTATGTTATATTCTTATCTGGCGAGCAAGGTAGGGGTTAAAAATAAAAGTACTATCACATCCCCCTGCCATTGTAGGCCACACAAACCCCTCCCCTTATCCCTATTTAATTACCAGAGGTGCCTCTATGCCTTGACTTTGATAAAGCGCTCAGGGAAGCGTGAAACGGTAGTCGAGGCACTATCCCCTTCCCTCTTCAAGATATTACATCTTTCATATATTTCTATTATTCAGGAATGGCTCTGCATTGGAACCTCCCTGGCTTTTGTGCTCATGTGTTGATTTAAACATTTTTTAATTTCTGAAGTGGTCATTCCTCTATTACTCCACTAGAGAGCAGTAACGCTGAGAGTAGAGCAGAGAGCAGTGACGCTGATATCCTCGTAGGAGAGGAACCCGCAGGACAGCACTTCTCGTCTCACCACACTGTCTGCTCCCTGACACATCAGCTGGCGTCGCAGCGGGGTGATGGCATAGATCCGGAGGAACGCAGTGAGTGATTCCTCTTGTCCCAGCTGCACTACGAACCTGGTTCTGTATCCCTCGCTGGAGGGTCCTCCACACGCCGCTCGGTCAGATCATATCATCCAAGGTACTGTACCCACAGAGGGATCAGATTGCAGGCTTTGTGCTGACTTTCTTTTAACCCCTCCTTGCTCCACGGATTATTTTTTTTTGCAAGTGTAATAAGGGGCATTTCAATGGCGGCTAGAGAGTAAATTTTTACCTGCTTTCTGTACATTTGGGAGTGGATTCCCTCTTTCTATTGTCACTAATAAACGGACAAAGTTTTTTCATCATTACTCCCAAAGTCTTCACTAGTTATTGGGACTTTCCATGAGCGCTGGATAATAGTGTGTGTATGGCGGGCATAGACCGGGCAATCTGGTCAAAGACAGCAGCTTCTTCTGTCACGTTGCCTGTGACCCAGTCCACTTTGTAAGCGCAGGGTGGCACAATTGGTTGCTCCACTGAGAACAGGTACTCCCCGCATCGTAGGCATCGTAACGAAAGGACAGGGATGCATAGCCAGTCCACTACACCTGTTACACAGCATACCCAGCGCCTCCACATCACCGACTGTATAAAGCAGGAACCGCCCATGCGGCTTCAATGGAATGCCAGTGTCCGTTAGCACAGTTCCGGGCAGCATGGTACTTTTAGCGGTACTCACAGGAAGCATCCTGGGCCCAGAGCTAGACTGTAATGACAACATTGAAGACATGGCAATACTCCGTCTCTCAGGGTGTTGGACACACATGCGGCATCCCACGTGGCAAACAAGCGGGAACTCCTCCTCCTTGCTCTCTTTAGTACGTAGCTTGCAGGCTTTTTATTTTCCTTGACTCCGCCCATGGCCCACACGGTCCAGAAGTGATCTTAAGTTTCTCCCCGTTTAAGCACAGTCCTCCCTCTGTGGATAGGTCCCAAAATGAACAGTCTGTTTAGTTGCGAGGGGTAAATCCCGGGCGAGCCCCCAAGTGTAGCGGTACCCCCGTAGGAGCTGCTGGGTTAGTTTTGGGTCTGCACGTTACCTCAATGTTTCAAATGTTCGGCTCCAGGGGTTCTCCTTGAAGATTTTATCTGGAAGAAATGTCTGCACTAACACAAAGTCTCTTTCGAGGGTTTATTTGAATAAACATTCCAACAGAGGGGGTAGAGGAATGGGGAGAACTCAGGTATCTTACTTGTCGATCACGGAAATCTCCTAGGTCCAGAGGAGCAACTGTCTCCACGCTGGACTCAGCAACCACCGGATAGGCCTACTCTCACCGGCCTAGCAACGGGTACGAAGCTCGATCAAAGATAGTCTCTGCCACAGAATAGGTATTAGAATTTGCTCAATAGTTTCTGCCACAGACTTGTATAACCCCTCACTGGGTTAGCTCCCTCATAAAAACACAGCTCTCAGTGCCAGGATCTTTCAGCCGCTCCGGCAGCACTGTGAGGTAGACTTTTAGGATCCGGGAACATCCTCCAATTGAGTCCTCAATTGCTCAGTCCCTTCCATCAGGCAAGGCGACACAGGATCTCCCTGGATCGGTACGCCCTAGTAACTCCAGGGCCTACATCTCAGTTGCGAGGCCTCGGGCCAACGTGGCCCCGAGGCATGAACTGCCAACACATCCCTGAGGCCAGGAGGGCCCTCAGGTGAGGATCGGAGATGAACGACCCCCAGAAATGGCGTCCGCCCCTTAAGTACCCTCTCCCAGCATGCACAGCAGGTTCACCACGCCCCCTGCGCTACTTCTGGGAAAGAGGTACCCAATACGTCCAGCCTGTTGCCTTTCCAACCCTGACCAGCGGTGACAGCAACACCCACCGCCGGGGGGGGGGGGGAAATCATGCAACCAGCTAAATTGAAACTGCGCCACAATTTGAATAAATCTCTCTGGGCCAAACTAATGCCCAGACAACTATAATTTCAACATATAGCGCCCACTCATTGGGAGCAGGGCGCTACACTGTAATGACAATATGCAAATATTAAAATTGCCTGGTAAAAAATCTAAACAGGAATGACAAAAATATTCAGAACAGAAAAATGGAAATATAAACCTCTAAAATCAATACGAATGGGGTAGAGCCCAACACAGTAGTTCTAATCAGAGAGCAAACAGCAGTCTCTCCTTCAAAACTTTATTGAATACAAAATAGTACAAAAAAAAAAATCCAAAGTGGCTTACACAATTCAAGGTAAAAATTAAAACATTGTCAATTCTTAAAATCGTACCAGGATCACACACAAGCCTTCACTCACACATTATGCCAGCAAATATATGGAGAGTAATAATAAATAGTAATAAAAATGTGCTAACTGGCTCAAAAGGTCTTATTGAGACAAAGGAAAAGGCTGTAGTGGTGAATCACACAAGGTGAATAGACCTCCAGCTGACATCTAAGCTCAATAATGCAACCCAGTGGAAAGAGCTAGTACAATAGCTGGTGTGCATCCAGGGTTAGAGCATCACAGTCCTCAAAAGTAAGCTATCCACAGGCCATACAGTAATGAAGGGCAATCTTGACAATGGAGGTTCTCAATTACCTGGGCATATACACAAAATGTAGCCACATCAACTTAGAGCGAGAGGGTGTACCGTATATACTCGAGTATAAGCCGAGTTTTTCAGCACATTTTTTGGTGCTGAAAATGCCCCCCTCGGCTTATACTCGAGTCAACTTTTGGCGCCTGATCTACCAGACTTTGGGGACCTGGTAACTTCCTCTACAAGTGTGCAAAGTTTGTTGTCCGGGGGACCTATGGCCGGGGAGCAACGATTTTTCAAAGCCGTGAACCCCTTCCATAGACTCCTATGTTAAACTGTAATTTCTCCGGTGATTTTGGGGACCCGGTACTGGCCAGTCATAGGTCCCCTGGACCCGAAACATGACACACATATAGCCCCATTTCTCCTCTACAAGTGTGCAAAGTTTGTTGTCTGGGAGACCTACGGCTGGGGAGCACCGATTTTTCAAACCCGGGCACCCCTTCCATAGACTCCCATGTTAAACGTCAGTCTAGTTATGGACACAGTGAGGCATGGACACAGTGAGGCGTGGGCACAGTGAGGCATGCACATGGACACAGTGAGGCAAAGTGAGGCACAGTGAGGCATGCAGATAGACACCCTAGGCTTATACTCGAGTCAATAAGTTTTCCCAGTTTTTTGTGGTAAAATTAGGTGCCTCGGCTTATATTCGGGTCGGCTTATACTCGAGTATATACGGTAAGTACAGTATATGGAGCAGTAGTTTGCAATAATTGAAAAAAGCAAGCAGGCAAAAGCAGCAGCGGGTGGCAGCAAAAAGCTCACTCAGATAGAAGCAGGTGATGGCACACACTGTAACAGAGTTTGTTAGGCATGGCAGATAGTTCAGTTAGTTTACAACAGGCTGCTCCTGAATCATAGCGGCTGGCATTCAGCATAACAAATGCCAACAGGTTCAGATTAGGCATATATGCTATGATGGCACTAGGGTAGTTCAGAGCCCCAGTCTGGCTCAATATACTCACAGCTACCTCAAGCCAAAGCATCCGGTAGAAGCTCCTATGGTTCTGGCAGTTTCAGAGATGGTGGCATACATGCCACATGTGCCTCCTTGCTGGCTAAATCCTCCACTCAGCAGCAGTGGTCTTGGGAAGTTCAGTCGATAGGTGTCAGGGGCTCCATATAGTCACCTATAGCCCACTCAAGGATCTCCTCAGCTGGGAATTCAGAGCATGGCGGCGTGCTGGATCAGCCACATGACATGCCTGGGACCATGGGCGCGATGACGTAATCACATCAATGCGTTTTGCACACTGGTCACGTGAATTTCAGCAAGTCACAAGTTCATTTCTACTTCATAGCTGCAACAAACAGTGCCTGGACTAAGCCCTTTAACACCAAAAGTAAACAGGCCAAATTGTGCCCCTCCCTATGAGCTTTGAACTACTTCAGCAGCATAGGTTGCATGCCCTGTCCTTTTTACACCCCTTTCTGTAGAGGTGCTCAAAGTGGTCTCTTCTGTCTACTTCTTGGACCAGCCCCTACTACAAGCAAATAGTTTCCTAAAAGCAACATTTTACTTACAGAGAAGGGGGCAGGAGTAATAAATGGGTATGCAAACTTTGTATATGGTGTCCTGACAAAGCAGCAGGGGAGAGACTGCCTGAACATGATGCTGGAGTCTGCACTGCAATCTGCTTCTGTGCTGTCTGTTCTTTGCCTGACAGTTAACAAAGGTGTGTACAGGTCTGTGGTTCTGATCTTTGCTTCTGCTAGCTCCTTCTTGACTGTTTCCATTTCTATGGGAGCTGCAGGGAGTAAATTAGCACAATATATGCAGACAATTTTTCTCAGATGGAGCAGCAGACTTCCATTTAGGGATCTGCATTGTAGCACATCGGTAGTGTCCCCAAGCAAAGGGGATGCCTGATCCACACTATAAATCAGGGGCCAATGAATGGTGGCACTACATTTTGGGACTGATAGCTGCTGCAGAGTTTCCATGTGGCCCAGGAGGAGAGGACAGTTTTCAGAAGGAAGGGGAGGGTGGAAGTGACACAAACTGCAGTTCTGGCCAGAACAGAAGGCACTGAGTAGAGGCAGGAACCTCAGCAGGAAGGGGAGAGTGGAATTTTGGAAGTCTACATGCTCCCTCCAGTGGCTGTGCTAACCTAGACCATGGTGCTAAAAATCTGATCCTGTTTGTCTTTGACATTATGGGCTAGTTTGTGTAAATCAATGAAAAAAAATCTCAAACTCCAGTTTTAACAATATAAATCACAAGGTCTTTTTTATTTTCTTCTTCTGGAACAGAGCTGCAGGAGTTAGAAAAAGTCGAATTTGATGGACATTTTTTACTACAAAATCCAAAGTGGTGGTGGGGAAGGAGCTTGAACAACTTTTAAAGCACTTTAAGTACAATCTCATTTTAGAAGTGGGAATCTAAAGCTGTGGCAGGACACCTGACTGCTGCTGTGGGACCCTTTGGCACTAAGGTAACTTAAGTGTGTCCAGGTCAGTTAGCGCTGTTGTAGATTTACAATTGCAGCCTAGTTTCAGGTACATTTAACTTTCAAATGGGATCACTTCTGAGTTACATCAGATATTGCTAAGTTTCATCAAGGTTTCTATATGGGTGCTTCTGACATGCAGATGACATCCTTCTACCCTGCATTTGACCCCTTTTTAAGCTTTTTCAAGTTGCCTTTGAATTCCCATTGATTTGCATAGGCAGAAAATAATTTTTGCAATAAAAGCCTATATGAAATAATTTGGTGCCACTGTTCTCAACGGGTCAAAAAATAATGTCCTCAAATTCATAATAGGATTGGATTGGCATTAATTGGATAAGGACTGAGGGGTATATTTGACAAAAAACAATTGATCACTATCTTAAAATGCCTTTCTTCTCTACTAATAGAAATCCATAAGCCCAATCTAGACCATCACTTGTCATCCTGTCTGGCCTTTCTAGAACAGTGTTTAGTTTGTCTTTCAAATGTGTCATTATGTCATCTTCCATCAGAACTTGATTAATTCTGTGCGTTTAGTGACAGTCAGACAACTCTTAGAACAGATGGGTAGAGCCCTTTTAGCTTTCAGTGGATAACCTAGCATAAAGCTTTTAATGAAGCTTAAATAAACTTAAATTGGGTTTTACAGACAATGACTGATTAGCCTCTATGTCAAAAGAAATAGATTCCTGTCCTGTGTAATATAGACTCATATATTTTTTTAATTTTCCCATACATTCTATTTTATTAAGCAACATTCCCTCTTGTTAATGTCTGTTAAAATTAAAATGATTTATTTTGAAAGTAGACCTATTGCAGTACTGGACAAATAGGACAGAGGAAAGGTGATGAAAACCAAAAGCAAAAGATAGCAAGAAAACAACATGCCAAAATCTCGAGTAGATCTAGTGATATAAGCAGCTGATAACATGTAGAAAGCTTGACATTTCTGTAAAAGTTTAGCATGAGCGCTCCCCGTGCTGCCATCTGGAAGCTCCCTATTGGTCACTCAGTGTGGCTGTCAGTCAAATTATAGTAGAAAAAGAAAAGCTAAAAAGATGGGAGTGGCAGGGCCAAGCTCAATTTTTTACAACAAATGTGAAAGTTTGAATATACAGTAAATTCACCTTCCTATATCCCTGGATCTTTTCAGCATTCTGACATATAGTTTTCACTAAAGGTTTCATCTGCCAATGCATTTTTAAAATCGGAATAGCTTTAGGTGTGTGACTGACAAGTCTACTTTAACAGGTGTCCTAAACCCTACCCAGTCTGTCCAAAACTAGCTCAAGTTCTAATTTAATATTATTGTAAAAGACTTCTGCACCATGAAGCACACAAATGTCAGATGTGTAATTTCTAACTTCTTTATGAAGAAGCACAAATAGAACCTGAAATCCAACATGATATTTTCACATTATATTATTTATCATCTTGGAAGACACTGGATCCAGAAAAACACCAGGTTAGGCCATTAAAAAAAAAAATATGTATCAATCTTGCAGGTCCTACGAAAATGCCATTTCATCACCCCTGGCTTCTCAAACCTTCTAGATCTAGAATGACCACTCCAGAACTTTTAATTTTCTACACAAAACATCCTCTTTATTTGGCAGAATCATAAACCAGTAGGTACAAAGTCAATCAAAACACTTTGCTTTGCTAACCCTTCTATTTGGAGAAGCGAAAAAGATTAAAGCCCTCTTAAAATATAACAATAAAGACAGAAATTAAGATGCCTCTTATAATACATAGAATTCGCCACAGGTTTAATAACAAAAAAAAAGCTAGAGTGGCTGAAATTGTTTGTAGTTATGATGCATAGCTCCCATTGGAGTCACTGAAGCATGAACACAAAATAAAAACGCCAGGAATTTAATAAGATTCCAAATGGCTTTTCTTCTGAATTTAAATAGGTTCATATATTACAGAATGTTCACAATAACTATAACACTTCTGTTTTCTTCAGTTACTTTTTGGTATACAATATATTTCAATATATTCTTGTGTTAATGAATTTTAGATTTTCATTTAATAAATGTTTCCTACAAAATCCTCATTATTTGTGGCTCATCAGTCTTTAGTGGAGACACAAATTGCCCCTTTGTAAGTACCTGTATGCCATACGGTATGATCCTCACGTAGGTGTGCTGTGCACGGTTCCACCGAGAAGAATTCAGTAATTGAAAAGACGTTATAAATCAATAGAACTAAATTGGAAACTCAGAGAGTATTTCACATAATTCACAGGCTCTCTTGTTAAGACTTCTCCTAGTTTTATTTGAGTTTGCTCGACAAAAAAATTAGGATGGTTAAAAAAGTGATGGTGTTTCTAATGATTCATACATTTTCAGTATGCTCTATGGATATAAACACCAAGGCTTTGTTCACATGGGGTATGCGATGCAAAAGCACCTGTGTTACCTGGTGCTGTGGACATGAAAGCAACTGAATTGAGTGACCAGATGGGGCCCAAATGCTGCATATATTGTTTGGGTAACCCATAGGCTGGTAGGCAAATACCATTATGTATACTGAGCCATCTGGTTTAGTATACCTTGTTGGAGTCAGTGGTTGGGGTGACTTAGTGGGAGTTGGAAACCCTCAGCAAACACCTCACTTTTACACTTATTTATAATATATACACCAACTAGTAGATGTCAAGGGGTTATTCAAACGTATTCAAAGCTAGAAAGAACTTTGCATATCTGAGCTAATTTTAGGGGAATAGTATAACCATTAAGGTCATGGAGAGGCCCACCTCTAAAGCACAGTGAGATACATCACTGGAATTGGGAAATTTTCTGGACTGCTGCACTCTGTTAAACCACATCTTTAGTGGATAAAATCAAATCAGAACATAATCCAAAATGGTGCAGTCAAGATGAAAATGTGGACAACAGGACAAAAGGTGGCTAACATGTTTCACATCATGAGATGCTTACTCATCAGCTATGAGACGCTCAGTCTCTGCTTATATGTATGTGGACAAAGTCATGCAAATCATTCTTTTTTTCCCCTGTTCATCCTGCTGGTGTATATCACATATATAACCATAATTTTACAGAGCCAGTATTACTAACTTGCATATAGCCATTTCAGACTTCTTAGCCCTCATCAGAGCTAAGTGCAAAAACCAAAGTAAAGGAAAGTGGATGCATTGCTAAGAGCCATCAAATTAATTTTCCATTGCCTATTTGCCAATGTATGTTAGAAAATGAAAGTACTGTAAACACTTAGTTGGTTGCTACAGACAACTTTTTTGTTCCCCGTTTTATTGTGTGAATTTGGTTGGCTAAGGAGATAAATACATTTCTTAAAGTTCCTCTGTCCCTAGCTGGCATGAGTTTAGACAATAAAAAAACCTTTGAAAAAAGAACAGAAATACTTACTTTTTTGGCAAGTGTTAAATCTTCGTTTTATACATGAGCTACCGCCGTCACTATCCAACACTTCTGGGTGTGTTGAATAGCGTGCCTTCTGCTCCCTTCTGTGGTTACTGCTGCTAACCCCTACATCAATACAGGCAGGCCTGGATTTACTCCCTTTGCTGCCCCAAGGCCGGGTCCTTCAATGCCGCCATCCCCCACTATCACATAGGCGGGGGGGGGGGGGTAAGCGATTTTTTGCAGACAATGACTGGTGTTAGTGCTTCAATCATTCCTGCACCATGGTGGTCACCATGGATGATTGAAATGCATTATTTCTATCATTACATTGTAATATAAAATGAAATAGTTCAACTCACCATAAAGCAGAATGAGTGGGAGCCCTGAGTGTGTCACTTGCCACTGTCACTTGTCACCAGATGGGAATGTCACTTGCCACGCTGCCTGCCACCAGATGGGAATGTCACTTGCCACGCTGACTGCCACCAGATGGGGATGCCACTTGCCACGCTGCCTGCCACCAGATGGGAATGTCACTTGCCACGCTGACTGCCACCAGATGGGGATGTCACCTGCCACGCTGCCTGCCACCAGATGGGAATGTCACTTGCCACACTGCCTGCCACCAAATGGGAATGTCACTTGCCACGCTGCCTGCCACCAGATGGGAATGTCACTTGTCACACTGCCTCCCCCCCCAGCATTGCAGAGTACTTGCAGCCAGGTACAACGCTGTCAGCCTCTCCTCTCCCACGCAGGAAAACTAGCTGCAGGTGAACCGTGAAACAGAGGCACATGAGACTCGAGTGAGAGATGAGAGTGAGGGCGGGCGGTGAGAGATGACGTCATTCTCTCTCTTCTGTGTGATGTCGCGCAGCCTTTGCGGCCCTGTAAGTAAGGGCGGAAGTTGGAACAGCAGTGCGGGCAATGAGAGATGATGTAATCTCTCTCCGCCGCCCAGTGGCGTAGCGTGGGTTGTCAGCACCCGGGTAAAGGCAAGTAATGTGCGCCCCCCCTAACCTGTGGACTTTTAGCACTCCCCGAGTCCCTTCAAATACAATAGTACTGACCTACCTGATTCCAACACTGACCTATCTGATACCTATACTGACCAATATACTATATTGTCCACTACACTACACTGACCACTATACTATACTGTCCACTACACTGACCACTATACTGACCACTACCCTGACCACTATACTATACCGTCCACTACACTACACTGACCACTATACTATTTTTCCACTACACTACACTGACCACTATACTATTTTTCCACAACACTGACCACTATACTATACTGACCACTACACTACACTGACCACAATACTACACTGTCCACTACACTACACTGACCACTATACTGTCCTGCCTACTGTAACTCTCTCTCTGCCTCTGCCACTCTCTGCCTCTGCCACTCTCTGCCTCTGCCACTCTCCCTCTCTCTGCCACTCTCCCTCTCTCTGCCACTCTCTGCCCATCTCTCACTTCACTCTCTGCCCCTGTCTCTCACTCTCTGCCCACCGTCTCTCACTCTCTGCCCCATCTCTCACTCTCTGCCCCGTCTCACTCTCTGCTTCTGTCTCTCTCTCTATCTGCCTCTGTCTCTCTCTGCCTCTCTCTTTGCCTCTGTCTCTCTCTCTCTTTGCCTCTGGCTCTCTTTGCGTCTGTCTCTCTCTCTATCTTTGCCTCTCTCTCTTTGCCTCTGTCTCTCTCTCTCTTTCTCTCTATGTTTGCCTCTGCCTCTCTCTTTGCCTCTGTCTCTCTCTTTGCCTTTGTCTCTTTCTCTCTTTGCCTCTCTCTCTCTCTCTTTGCCTCTCTCTCTCGCTCTCTCTCTTTGCCTCTGTCTCTCTCTTTGCCTCTGTCTCTCTCTCTCTCTTTGCCTCTGTGTGTCTCTCTCTCTTTGCCCCTCTCTCTCTCTCTCTTTGCCTCTGTCTCTCTCTCTCAGTGCCTCTGTCTCTCTCTCTCTCTCAGTGCCTCTGTCTCTCTCTCTCTCAGTGCCTCTGTCTCTCTCTCTCAGTGCCTCTGTCTCTCTCTCTCCCTCTAAGTGCCTCTGTCTCTCTCTCAGTGCCTCTGTCTCTCTCTCAGTGCCTCTGTCTCTGTGCCTCTGTCTCCTTGCCTCACTCTCTCTTTGCCTCTGCCGCTCTGTCTCTGCCTCCGTTTCTCTCTGCCACTCCCCCCCAAGTCTGTGTTCCTCCTCACCTGCTTGTCTTGCATCATGGACATTGGTCCGGAGGATAGGAGGAGGCGGCCGCCATGTTTGTTCAGTGTCCGGCGCACTGTGATTGGGCGTACGGAGGTCATGTGCAGAGGCGGGAGTTTAGGATCACAGATAGGCCAGCCCCATGCCGCACATGACCCCCATGGCCCAATCACAGGGCGCCGGACATTGAAAAATGGCGGCCGGAGCTTCGGGCGGCCGGGGACACAGGAAATGAATTTAGGAGGACCTGTCTCCTCCGCCGCGCGGCGCCGCCCCTGCAAACAGTGCCGCCCCAAGGCCTGGCCTCGTTGGCCTTGTGGGAAATCTGGCCCTGAATACAGGTCACTGTAGTAAAGAGGGAATAATGGCAGTAGGAAACATAGTATGCAACGGAGGACATGCTATACAATACACCTGAAAGTGCTGGATAGCAATGATTATAGCTCAGTAGTAGAGTGAAGGTTTTAGTACACTACACACTGGAAAATAAAGTATGCCTCTTTTTTTAAAGGGTTCTTCTGGTCTTATGTCCTGCCAGTTTGCAACAGGGTTGCTTGATAGCAGAAATCCAGGCAAATAGCTTAAAAATAGCTGCAATATACTAAGGGCAATTTCACACTGGGGCATTGGGGGCGTCGGCAGTAAAGCGCCACTATTTTAGCTTTTAACCCCCGCTAGCGGCCGAAAAAGGGTTAAAAGCACCCACAAAGTGCCGCTGCCGAAGCACTTTGCAGGCGCTTCAGTGGTGCTGCCCATCAATTTCAATGGGCAGGGGCGCTTTTGGAGCGGTGCATACACCGCTCCAAAAGCGCCTCAAAGATGCTGCTTGCAGGAATTTTTTTAACGTCCCGCAAGCGCACCGCTCCAGTGTGAAAGCACTCAGGCTTTCACACTGGAGTGACAGGAGAGGAGCTTTACAGATGCTTTGCAGGCACTATTTTTCGCAATATAGCGCCTGTAAAATGGCCTTAAAGGAACAGTTTTACTTTGCAAAAGATTTGTATTTTTTACCAGACATTCCTTTTATTTTTACAGTCATGCCAGACAGCAAAACCAGTTGTCGACCCTACTTTTTTTAATTTTATTTAAGTGATACAGCTCGATCATCTAATAATAATAATGTGATTAGGTGTTCTTTGCAAAGTGATTTTTGATTTTCGCAACATTCACTACGTTAAGGGAAAATTTCCTTGCAAAGTGAACAGCCTATTTGCCTTCAGTAAATTGACCCTAATAAGTGGCTGTGCTGATGTTTTTGGCACAGGCATGTTCCGCCTTTGTCAATATTTGATACAAGCAGTGATAGACAGCCACCATTGGAGTGCATATATACAGACAGAATGTGCTGCAAAAAAAGGCTAAAAATCTGGAAGTTGGCTTTACACCCATTACCTTGTGGTACTACTTAACCCACAGTGCCATGTGCATATTGTATTGGTGTAATAAAAATAAATAAAACTCCACGTAATCAAAGAAAACTAAACCATATGCACAACATATAAATCTCTTTCAAATGCATGAATAATAGATTTGTGTGTGACTAAAAAAATTTTTAGGAATATCTTCCATCACAAAATATAAAGTGGCAAGACCAAAATGCAGTGAAACATCCACTTATATGCAAATGATAATGAATAGTGAAGAAAATATATATAGTGAAAAAAGCGTATATATATATTAATAGTTCACCTCCTTTTTCTTCCACCTCAATTTGAGTCCATAAAAAATAAAACATGCACCAGTGAATATTCTAAACGAATTACCACCACAGAGTGCTTCTTCCACCTTCCAAACAGGCTGCTTATTTTAGATTTTGACCTATTGAAAATTAGGTCAATATGTGCCTTGCCCTTTAAAAGGGCTTTGTCTCCATGCAAACTTTCATCAATGCCTTTTTTCAGATACCTATCCAAGCAGTCATGATAGGATGACGAAACGCATCAAGGACATTGCCAGATGACGTCATTACGCTGACAGGAACTGGAAGTTGGCCATATTGGATAGATACCTGAACCCAAAGTCTAACCCTAAAGGGGAAATTCTTGTTTAAAGTTTAAAGTGGTTGTAAACCCACTTTAAAAAAAAAAAATAACACCTGCAAGAAAAATACATAATGAGCTAGTATGCTATGCATACTAGCTCATTATGTGGCACTTACCTCAGATCGAAGCCTCCCAAGTGCTCCTCGTCCCCCTCCGCCCCCACTGCCATGTCCGCTCCGGCTGTCTTCCTGTTATCGCTGTGATTGGCCAGAGTGGCAATGACGTCACACGCATGCGGGCGGGGCCGTCATTCTCCATTGAGAAAACCGGTAGTCTCCATTGAGAAAACCGGCAACGCTCAGTGCACCTGCGCCGTTGTCTACGGCGTGCATGCGCCGTAGACATCGGTGCAGGGTTTTCTGAAAATATCTCCTTAACCGTGTAGGTTAAGGAGATATTTCTTGCACCTACAGGTAAGCCTTAATTTAAGCTTACCTGTAGGTGCAAGTTGTGTGGTTGGGTTTACAACCACTTTAAAGAGGCAATTGTTCCTATGTGCACTGGATGAAGTGCACTCATTTTGTGAGTTAGATTTTAACCCTTTGTTTTAATAAATTGGTTGGGTAAGCAGATATGTTGTGCAATGAGGTTGTTTTTGTTCCTTTGAGCTACTTTTAAGGAAAGGTGTTTAAATGTGGAGAAAGTTTGCATTTTTTGGCGTAGGAACACATGGCAACAGCTGCAGTGATCATATATATTGTTTATAATCCAATCATTTTTAAAAAGAAAAAGAAGAACTTAACATGGCAGAACAATAAAATTGCGTTCAATATAATTCCATATCATTGGTTACATACAGATGAGCACATAATTTTCAAAAAAGAAAAATATGTCATGCATATTCCACATTCCACATACTAAGCCCTCTCATAATCTCTCTTCATTGGTTAGAGGGGCTTGCAATAGCTAGAAGAGTTTAATGGCACATATTCCCCAGTACCGAGGTTACTAGGTCAAGAAGGGGGGTGTGCTTGTAGACGTATTGAAAAAAGGCTAAAAGGAGAGAGGAAAGAAAAGGAAGGGAAAGTAAAAGAAAGGACAACAAGGACAAGAATAACCATGTGCACCAAGTAGACATCATCCATTTTTCGTAGCTGGTCATCTTGTTTGAGAACTGTTTATTAAAGTGGGAGTAAACTCCCATGCATGAATTTTACTTATAGGTAAGCCTATAATAAGGCTTACTTATAGGTACTGTCAATACCTCCTAAACATGCACCGTTTAGGAGATATTTACTGTACATGCAGCCAGTGACGTCACCAGCGCATGCACTCTGAAGGAACGGCATACACATATTTTCAGTTAGTGTACTGTGTCCTTTGCACAGTGTGCACCTAAAGCTACCTGAATACAATTGCTGGTGTTCTCATATTAATACCACAGGCAGGGAGCTGCAGTATTTTCAGTTAGTGTACTGTGTCCTTTGCACAGTGTGCACCTAAAGCTACCTGAATACAATTGCTGGTGTTCTCATATTAATACCACAGGCAGGGAGCTGCAAGTATTTTCAGTTAGTGTACTGTGTCCTTTGCACAGTGTGCACCTAAAGCTACCTGAATACAATTTCTGGTGTTCTCATACTCATACCACAGGCAGGGAGCTGTTAGTGTACTGTGTCCTTTGCACAGTGTGCACCTAAAGCTACCTGAATACAATTGCTGGTGTTCTCATATTAATAGCACAGGCAGGGAGCTGCAAGTATTTTCAGTTAGTGTACTGTGTCCTTTGCACAGTGTGCACCTAAAGCTATCTGAATACAATTTCTGGTGTTCCCATATTAATACCACAGGCAGGGAGCTGCAAGTATTTTCAGTTAGTGTACTGTGTCCTTTGCACAGTGTGCACCTAAAGCTACCTGAATACAATTGCTGGTGTTCTCATATTAATACCACAGGCAGGGAGCTGCAATATTTTCAGTTAGTGTACTGTGTCCTCTGCATTGGGTGCATTGGGTGACTCTTCTGGCAGCTGGGAAGGATGCAGGAGAAGGTGCAGTAGTGTTGGAGGTTGTTCCGCCACCACGCCTCCAAAATGCTACTACTGGTGATTCTGACACAGATTAAGCCAGGAATGGTGATTTGCGACAATGGCACCAACCTCCTCTCCGCCCTCCGACAGGGACAACTGACCCATGTGCCCCGTTTTGCTCACGTCCTTAACTTGGTGATGCAGCGGTTCTTGGGCAGGTACCCAGGCTTACAGGATGTCCTGAGGCAGGCCTGGAAACTCTGTGTGCATTTCAGCCGGTCATATAATGCCAGTGCTCGGCTGGCTAACCTCCAAAAGGAATACAACCTGCCCAAGAACCGCCTAATCTGTAACATGCCCACCAGGTGGAACTCAACGTTGGCCATGCTGCAGCGGCTGCACACGCAGCAGAGGGCCATCAATGAGTGTCTGTGCCAATATGGCATGAGGACAGGGTCAGGGGAGCTTGTTTTTTTTTTGCCACGCCAGTGGGTCATGATCAGGGATGCATGCAATGTCCTGTCACCATTTGAGGAGGCCACGAGGATGGTGAGCAGTGACAGTGCATGCATCAGTGACACTGTCTCTCTTGTCCACCTGTTGGAGCACATGCTGCGTGGAATAATGGACAGGGCACTTGAGGCAGAACAGAGGCAGGAAGAGGAGGACTTCCTTACCTCTCAAGGCCCCCTTTATCCAGACAGTGTTCCTGCTGGCCTGGCTATCACACAGGAAGAGGAGGAGGAGGAGGAGAAGGAGGATTGTGTCAGCATGGAGGTGGAGACTAGCACTCAGCATCAGCAGCAGTCTTCAAGGGATCAATTACAGTCCCAAGACACCCATCTACTTGTACATGGCTGGGAGGAGGAAGCTGCGGATCATGTCGTCCTGAGTGACCCAGATGACTCCGGACCGAATGCCTCAGCAAACCTACGCTGCATGGCCTCCCTGATCCTGCAAAGCCTGCGGAAGGATCCTCATATTCGTGTGATCAAGGAGAGGCTGGCAACCCTCCTTGATCCACGTTACAAGGGTAAGGTTGCGGACCTTATCTTGGCATCGCAGAGGGAGCAAAGGATGAAACATCTTCGGGAGGCCTTGCAATGCGTTCCCACAGACTGGGAAGTTACAAAATCCTGGTCCTGGACAACGTGTTGCTGAGGCTTCGGTCAGTCAAAGAAGGAGCGGTGGAGAAGGTGGCGTTCAGACAATTATTTCTCTGCAGCCCCAAGGTATGATCGGTTCCAGCAACCATCGCCAGCATCTGTTTTACATGGTGCAGGAATACCTAGGGGCAAGATCAGACTTGGACACCTTTCCCACCAAAAATCCTCTGGTTTACTGGGTCTTGAAAATGGATCACTGGCCAGAGCTTGCCCAGTATGCAACTTAGCTACTGGCCTGTCCTGCATCCCGCGTTCTTTCGGAACGCACATTCAGTGCTGCTGGAGGCTTTGTAATTGATCACAGGGTGCGCCTGTCCACCGAATCGGTCGTTTGGCTGACCTTCATAGAAATGAATCAGTCTTGGATCACCAGCTACCAAGCACCTGATGCTGATGTAACCGAATATTTTTTTTTTGAATGGGAGATCCCTTCAAGACTACCTATGCTGATGCTGAGTGACTATACTGTTATGCTGAGTGACTATCCTCTTCTTCCTCCTAAATGTTAATGCTGATAGCTTAATAAAAAGAAAAACTGCGCTAAGACTAATAAACTACAACATATGGGCAGCAGCAATAATGTGATAAACATAAACAGTAATAGGAAAAAATAGAAAACTGCGCCAAAAAATATGAAACAATCCTGAATAAACGTTTTTGGTCAGTGCAGTTCCTAAGGAGCCTGAGGTATTGGCTCTTCGGAACCGCACGGAGCCAGGGGTCATGATGGCAGCTACTCAAAGGAATGAACAAGTTTTTTTTCTCTCCTAAGGAGGGCTCTTCCTTCTTCTCTCCCCTATTTTATATATATTTTTATATATTTTTTTCTATTTTTTCTATTTTTTCTTTATATAAAAATAAAATTATTTTTTGCTATTAATTTCGAGCAATTTTTATATATTATTAAAATTAAAATTCTTTATATAATTTATATCACTATATAATTATATAATATTTGTCACATATACACATATATTTTTCACAATATTTCACTTCATTTTTATATATTTTCTCTTTATTGAAAAATATTCTTGTGATATATTACTACTAACATCCTAATATAGACAAGTTGTATTTTCACTCCATTAATTTAGTTTACCCTAATCGGGGCTTTATTATTTAATTTACTCTAGTGTATTCTCACATGCGAGTGTCTTTTGGTCACTGGTATTTTGTTATACTAGATTATCACAGGTTATTTGTGTCTTTCTATAACATTACTAGTAAATAGAGAGCGACTGCGCTGGCGCTGGCGCCGTTTGCCTTGTTCCTGGTCTTTTTAATTATACATGCTAATAGGGTTGCTCTGCCCAAAATATTTTTTGTTTAAGGTTTGTTTTTGGCTTTAGTTTATATCCATCTTGGATCCTTGCCGCTACTTGCTGTTCTAAGAGGTACTGGCATTGTTGCCCACAAATAAGATGGCACTCGTAACCAAATGCTGGCATCTCAGAGCGAGGCTTGGTTTTGTCTATATATTGCAGTGAGTCATTGTGTGCCCTATACCATTGAGAACGTCATATATGACGAAACGCGTCTGGCGGACACGCAGTGACATCACCACGCAGCTCGAATAAGGAAGGGCTTTTGTTCATGCCGGCCGGCATGTCTTTTATGCACATTGAATCTACTATGATGTAAGTACGATATATTTTTTAATAAACGCGCTTTTTGGAGGGTATTACTCTATGGTCTCCCCCTTCTTTTTGGTACCCTATACAGAGCATGAAGCAGCGTCTCACTTAACATTGAAGAGTGTCCCGGGAGTCTGTATCTGGGTCCAAGGCGCAGGATAAAGGCCGTGGCTAGGTTATAGCTGATTGTGCGCTCCTTCCTTGCCTCTGGTAAGGAGCCATTTTTTACTAGGGTGGTGGTCACACATTATCTTATGTATCACGGTGGTGGTGTTCAGTATTCTACCCTGTTAATGCGTTATCACCCTATGGCATCTCTTTTTTATTTGTGTAACGGAGCCATCTAGAGGTCTATGCTAACATTGGAGGAGTGTCTGGGGGACTTCGGTTGGATTTCTCTCAAGCTAAAGGCCGCGGCTGGGTTATAGCTAACTGCAAGTTTTTTGCTTGCATCTGGTAAGCAGCCATTTCATATGGTGGAGGTTTACTTGGTGGTATATATGGTGGAGTCATAATACACTGACTGTTTGGACTGTTTATAACCTATGGAACCTCCCCTTTAATTTTGGGTCACACCTTTGGACATTTTTTATCCTGACGTTATTCAGGATTGTTTCATATTTTTTGGCGCAGTTTTCTCTTTTTTTCCTAATGCTGATAGCTTGTAAGAACATTTTTGGTTCTGGGCACCGCCACCAGTGGCTAAGGCCCAATTTTTTAGCCCCTGTTTAACAGGGGCATGTAATTACAATTTTTGATGCAATGCTTTGCAGCAGGGCTCATTCCTGCGCTCCAACTTTAGTATCTGTGAGGGGTTGCAGTGTTGTGGCACCAGTGCCTAAGGCCCATACCGATTTTCTCAATGATTTTCATCCATATTGCTGGGACCACACATTACATTAAAGCCGCAAGCAGTTTTAAATGACTTTTTTTCCTTTAGAAATGTAATTTTGTGCAGGGACACTTCTAAACACGGGAAACACGTGCCACGTCACAGGCATACTATAGACACCCCCAGGTATGATATTTAAAGGAATTTTTCACTTTAATCATCATTAAAATCACTGCTCCCGAAAAAACTGACGTTTTTAAATCTTTTTTTTGCATTGAGACATGTCCCCTGGGGCAGGATCTGGGTCCCCAAACCCTTTTTTAGGACAATACCTTGCATATTAGCCTTTAAAATTAGCACTTTTGATTCCGAATGTTCGAGTTCCATAGACTTTAATGGGGTTCGATAGTTCGCGCAAACTTTTTGGTCCGTTCCCAGGTTCTGGTGCGAACCGAACCGGGGGGTGTTCGGCTCATCCCTAGTATTGAGGATTGAAATGGGTCTAAAGTTTTTTGGATGATCCAGTTCCCTACCTCGTTTGGGCAGGGTAATTATTATTGCCTGTAACATTTCCTGCAGAAAGAAAGCAGAAGATGCAGCTGTATTAAACATTGCTGTCATATGGGGGACAAGAATGTCCTTAAATGCAGGAATAGAGGGTTCTGAAGGTTGGGGGTACTAGGGTCATCTCTCAAATTATATAGTGCAGAGTAATACTTCCTGAAGGCATTAACAATATCAGCAGGGTGAGAAACTCGCAAGTTAATGATATATGAAGGAGGGGTAGTGTGTCACGCCGTGTCTGGGATTTGATCCCAGGGCCTGGTGTTCATAGACTGTTTTCCTATGTCCTGAACCACCAGTGAACTGGTTTTATGTTAGCATCGTAGTTATGTTCTTTTTCACTAGTGGGGATGTTTGCTCCACCCTGGGACCAGCTGTCAGCAGTCTTCTCATTAGTGTCCCTATATATTCCCACTTCCCCTTCCTGTCCGTGCCTTAGGATAGGTTCCTGTTTATGGATGCTCTTTCTTTTTGGGACCTACTTGGCTCGTCTTGACTACGATTCCTGGATTATCCCTTGAACCTGGTTAACCTTGCTGCCGACCCTCCCTGGCTTGTTCTGACTACGTTACCTGGATTGTCCTTTTCCCTCCTGGGATCCTGTCTTCTGCCTACTAACCGTGAGTTGTTGCTGGGGGTTGTGGTTAGGCTATCTGCACCTTCCTTTGTGGTTCCTTATTTCCTGTCTGTGGGAGATCTCAGCGGTCCCTCCACCTGACACCGGGATAACAAGACTACCGGTCAGGAAAGCGGAGGGACGGTTGTAGTTTCCTGGCAGACCTGACATTATCCTAAGGCCAGATGGACCTCAGCGAGCTGGTACAGGCAGTCTCTCTACAGGGTCAGATGTTGGGTGAGCAGGCTAATCATGTACAGTCATTGGAGGAGAAATTGGGTGCCATCGCTACTCTGTTATCTACTTTGGCCTCGGCACATGGTACTAGTCCTGCTACACCAAAAAATCTTGAGTCTGGGGTTGGGGAACCTGTAGTTGTGTCTAAATCTGTGGGCTCTCCCGCTCCAAAGATACCTCTCCCCGATAAGTATGATGGGAACCCCTTGGATTGCAGGGGATTTCTCAACCATTGCCGGTTGCATTTTAAAAATCAACCTTCTGTGTTTACCTCTACCCAAGCCAAGGTGACATTTATTATTTCCTTGCTTAAGGGTAGAGCTCTGTCCTGGGTGTCGCCTCTTCTTGAGAAAGATTCTCCTGTACTTACTGATTACCCCACGTTTATGCAAACCGTTGAGAGAATATTTGACGTTCCTGACAGAGTAAGGGCAGCTGAGGCCAGTATTCTTGACTTACACCAGGGTAAACGCACAGTAGCATCTTATGCAATAGAATTCCGCACACTTGCGGCAGATACTTCCTGGGATAATTGCGCCCTTAAGGCCGCCTTCCGCAGAGGTCTAGCGGAAAGCATTAAGGACGAATTAACTTACCGTGAGATCCCAGTGGCATTGGAGGATTTCATCACTTTGTGTATCCTCGTGGATACTCGCTTCTCTGAACGCCAGTCTGAGAGGGAGCGTCAGAGACAATTTTTTCCTCCAACCGCCGGGTTTGAGGAAGAACCCATGGATGTAGGGGCTGTGCGTTTGTCTGATGATGAACGTACCAAACGCAGAACTCTAGGCCTCTGTCTATTTTGTGGTAAGCCGGGTCACTTCCTGCATTCTTGTCCGATGCGACTGAAAAAACTCCCGGGCTTAATGGGAGATCAAGGAGCCCCATTAGGCCACACTGTTTTGAAACCTCCTCTAGAGAGATTAGTAGTACCCGTATTATTATCTTGGAACAATAAGAGCTACTCCACCGTTGCCTTTGTTGATTCCGGTGCAGGTGGGGTATTTCTCGATGCAACGCTGGTTAAGAGTCTTCAGATTCCGACGGTTCCGAAAGATCCACCTCTGTGTGTAACTACTCTTGGCGGAGAACCTATTGGTGATGGACTTATCTCTCTAGAGACCAAGCCCCTTTCCGTTCTAGTGGGGGCTCTGCATTCTGAAGAGCTATCATTTAATGTCATTCCGTCTCCTAAGTATCCTGTAATTCTTGGGTTCCCTTGGTTATGTAAACATAACCCATCTATTGACTGGTCCTCTGGTCAAATTTCTGCCTGGAGCACCTTTTGTCATGTTCACTGTATCCAAAAGTTTATACGTAATAAAGTGTCCATTCTTGGGGTCTCTACTGTCCCTGAACTACCGGAGGCTTATGCCGGGTTTGCTGACGTATTTTCTGAAAAAGAAGCAGAGGGCCTCCCTCCACACCGCCCGTATGACTGTGCTATTGACTTGCTTCCCGGTTCTCCTCTTCCTAAGGGGAGAACCTATCCTCTTAACCTTGCGGAAACCAAGGCTATGGAGGAATACATTGAAGACAGTCTAAAAAAGGGTTTCATCCGGCCTTCCTCCTCTCCTGTGGGAGCAGGCTTCTTTTTCGTGGAGAAAAAAGATGGAGGACTTAGACCCTGCGTTGACTACAGATCTCTCAACCGTATTACTGTAAAAAATCGGTATCCGTTGCCCTTAATTACTGAGCTGTTTGACCGTGTCCAGGGGTCAAAGATCTTTACCAAATTGGATCTTCGGTCTGCATATAACCTCATTAGAATTAAATCAGGAGATGAATGGAAGACAGCTTTTAATACCAGAAGGGGGCATTATGAGTGTCTTGTGATGCCTTTTGGGCTTTGCAATGCTCCCGCGGTATTTCAAGAGTTTGTGAATGATATTTTCAGGGATCTACTTGACTCTTTTGTTGTTGTCTATTTAGATGATATACTCATTCACTCTAAAGACTTAAAGCTTTACCGTGGCCATGTTTGCACTGTTCTCCAACGTTTAAGAGATCATAAGCTGTACGCCAAACCTTCCAAGTGCTCTTTTGAACAATCGGAAATACCTTTCTTAGGTTATATAATTTCATCTAATGGATTCCAGATGGACTCCAAGAAACTCGATGCTATCTTACAATGGCCTAGACCTTCTACCTTAAAGGAAATACAGCGTTTTATTGGATTTTGTAACTACTACCGCAAATTCATCAAGAATTTCTCCAAAATTTTGGCTCCCATCACCGTCCTCACAAAAAAAGGGACCAAATGCTCTCAGTGGCCTCCTGAAGCTCTGGAGGCTTTCGACCTTCTAAAATCTGCTTTTTGCTCTGCTCCTGTTCTTCGCCATCCTCAGCCTTCGGCTCAATATTTCTTGGAAGTTGATGCCTCCGAAGTAGGGGCCGGAGCAGTATTATCCCAACGAGAACCCACTTCTAACAAGTTGCATCCGGTTGCCTTTTTCTCCAAGAAGTTCTCTGCTGCAGAACAAAAATATGACATAGGGAATAGAGAACTTTTAGCTATAAAATTAGCATTTTCCGAATGGAGACATCTTTTAGAAGGTACGGAACTTCCTGTTGTGGTTCAAACTGACCATAAGAACCTAATCTACTTAGAGAAGGCCCAAAGACTGAATCCCAGACAAGCCCGCTGGGCGTTATTCTTCACCTGATTCAACTTTGTAGTGATGTACATTCCTGGCACCAAGAACACCAAGGCCGATGCCCTGTCTCGGCAATTCCCTTGTGAGAATCTGCAAATACCTCCCTGATCATATTGTTCCTCCGGAACGAATTATTGCACAACTGGATACTGCTTTACAAAGGAACTTGTTGGCCGCACAGTCTCGGGCACCTTCTAATCTCTCAGTTCCACCCAATACCTTGTTTGTTCCCCTAGAATTACGAAAATAAGTGTTACAGTGGGCCCATGGCCAGATGGTATCCGGACACCCTGGTATCAACCAAACCTTCCTACGTTTGAAGTCCCTGGTTTGGTGGCCTACTCTAAAAAAGGATGTTATAGCCTTTGTTAGAGCCTGTTCGGTTTGTGCTGCCATCAAAATGCATCGTTCTGTTCCACAAGGTCTACTTCAACCGTTACCTGTTCCTCGTGCTCCCTGGACTCATATCAGCATGGATTTTATCGTGGACTTGCCCACCTCCAGTGGAAATACCGTAATTTGGGTGATAGTGGACCGATTTTCAAAGTTGGCCCACTTTATTCCCATGCCCGCACTACCTTCTGCCCCAAGCCTGGCTTTATCCTTTATTGAGAATGTCATCCGCTTACACGGCATCCCTGTTGATATTGTTAGCGATAGAGGCCCTCAATTCATATCCTCGTTCTAGAGGGCCATTTGAAAACATCTGGGGATCAAGAATTCCCTGTCCTCTGGATACCATCCTCAATCTAATGGCCAGACAGAGAGGGTCAATCAAGATTTGGAGATCTACCTACGAGCTTATATCAATGCTGAACATGACAACTGGAGCGAGATGTTACCTCTAGCAGAACTAGCACACAATTCGCAGTGGCACTCTTCCCTTTAGATGATCCCCTTTCCAAGCTGCCTTTGGGTATCAACCCAGGGTTCTCCCCTTCCAGTCTTCCTTGGTGGAGGTACCTGCGGCAGCCAACATGGTATCAAGATTGACTACGCACTGGAGAAACATAAGGGTTCTGCTTCAGTCTGTACATAGATACAAGGGGTATGCAGATCGTCACAGAAAACCTGCACCCCGCTATCGTCTTAATCAGCTGGTTTGGTTGTCCACCAAGAACATGAAACTGCGACAACCTTCCTCCAAGTTAGGTCCTAGATTTATAGGACCTTTTCGCATTCTCTGTCAGGTCAACCCTGTGGCTTATAAACTACGCTTGCCCCTTCATCTTCGTATTCCCAATACATTTCATGTATCTTTGCTTAAGCCCTTTGTCAAGAATAGATTCTCTCTCCCCTCTAGACGTCCCTCTCCAGTCTCTGTGGATGACCATCAAGAGTATGAAGTTAGCAAAATTCTGGATTCCCGACATAGGGGTAGACAATTACAATATCTGGTGGACTGGAAGGGCTACTCCATTGCAGAGAGGACTTGGGTGCCTGCTCGTGATGTTCATGCCCCACGGCTGGTCAAGTCCTTCCACGACAGGCACCCATCCAAACAGGTTTGGGGGCATCTTTGTGTGGGGGGTACTGTCACGCCGTGTCTGGGATTTGATCCCAGGGCCTGGTGTTCATAGACTGTTTTCCTATGTCCTGAACCACCAGTGAACTGGTTTTATGTTAGCATCGTAGTTATGTTCTTTTTCACTAGTGGGGATGTTTGCTGCACCCTGGGACCAGCTGTCAGCAGTCTTCTCATTAGTGTCCCTATATATTCCCACTTCCCCTTCCTGTCCGTGCCTTAGGATAGGTTCCTGTTTATGGATGCGCTTGCTTTTTGGTTACCTACTTGGCTCGTCTTGACTACGATTCCTGGATTATCCCTTGAACCTGGTTAACCTTGCTGCCGACCCTCCCTGGCTTGTTCTGACTACGTTACCTGGATTGTCCTTTTCCCTCCTGGGATCCTGTCTTCTGCCTACTAACCGTGAGTTGTTGCTGGGGGTTGTGGTTAGGCTATCTGCACCTTCCTTTGTGGTTCCTTATTTCCTGTCTGTGGGAGATCTCAGCCGTCCCTCCACCTGACACCGGGATAACAAGACTACCGGTCAGGAAAGCGGAGGGACGGTTGTAGTTTCCTGGCAGACCTGACATAGTGGCGCTACCTCCCACTAGATACCCAGCAGGTATAAGTGATTAAAGTGTCTAACAAGCATCAATAGTACTGTGACTCCTCATAGGTTACCAATAATGCAGTATACCTACATTGGTGGCTAATTACGTGTGAAATAATATACCTCTTATTAAACGTGTGGGAGCTTGAATGAGCTTAAAGTGTGTAAACACAGATAATGTACATAAGAACCTATCGCATATGCAAATATACGTTAGTCCAACTGATATACATCAATTAAAGTGAACCATCAACATGATTAAAAAATCAATTAAAAGGTTAGTGTAGGTTATAAAGTGTCCAGTGCAATAGTGAAAGTAAACAAACAGTCCACATAGACTAAATCACAAAACACAGATATGTGCCATAAAGTCAATAATTAATTTGAATCCAAAAGACAAATGTTCTTCAAGGTGACTTCAAGTGATAAAAAGGTGCTCTCAGTTGACAAATGGTGACTTCCGTGACCCCTCTTATTACCCTGCTTACCAGATCCTGGAACCCCTACAGGGGTATCGAGCACGTCAGGTATACTGTCAGCGTCTCCACGCAGGGGGTCCTTGTGTTCAAACTGAAGCCGTCACTCGTGCACACATACAGATAGTCAGTCCAATGGCAAAGGCAGAAAAACGTTCCTCACATGGGCAAAAAAAAGAGAAAGGGCTCCCATAGTGTAATCCGTGATGGCGTAATAGCGTGACTCCGCCTTACGCATTTTGTCACTAGACATCGTCTGAGGCAGTCCGGACAACGTCTAGCGACGAAGCGCGTAAGCCGGAGCCACGCTATTACGCCATCACGCCAGAAGGTCCTGTGAGTAGGGGTTTGGAACGCAAGGTGAAGCGCACGCCGCCAGCCCAAGCTACGGACCGCATTAGATTGTCTAGCTGCTACGTTTAAAACTGCTGGAGCAGGTGCATAGCACCGCTGTTTTTTTTATCCTGTTTTGCTTATTTTTTACTTAAATTTTAAATAAAAACCAGCGTTTACGGAATACACTATGGGAGCCTTTTCTCTTTTTTTGCCCATGTGAGCAACGTTTATCTGCCTTTGCCATTGGACTGACTATCTGCATGTGTGCACGAGTGACGGCTTCAGTTTGAACACAAGGACCCCCTGCGTGGAGACGCTGACAGTATACCTGACGTGCTCTATACCCCTGTAGGGGTTCCAGGATCTGGTAAGCAGGGTTGTAAGAGGGGTCACAGAAGTCACCATTTGTCAACTGAGAGCACCTTTTTATCACTTGAAGTCACTTTGAAGAACATTTGTCTTTTGGATTCAAATTAATTATGGACTTTATGGCACATAGCTGTGCCATAGTTTTGTGATTTAGTCTATGTGGACTGTTTGTTTACTTTCACTATTGCACTGGACACTTTATAACCTACACTAACCTTTTTATTGATTTTTTAATCATGTTGATGGATTACTTTAATTGATGTATATCAGTTGGACTAACGTATATTTGCATACGCAATAGGTTCTTATGTACATTATCTGTGTTTACACACTTTAAGCTCATTCAAGCTCACACACGTTTAATAAGAGGTATATTATTTCACATGTAATTAGCCACCAATGTAGGTATACTGCATTATTGGTAACCTATGAGGAGTCACAGTAATATTGATGCTTGTTAGACACTTTAATCACTTATACCTGCTGGGTATCTAGTGGGAGGTAGCGCCACTACCCCTCCTTCATATATCATTGCCTTATTCTCCCTAGGGAGTTTTTAGGGGGGCTGCAACCTCTTTTTGTTGGCTTACCTAAGCGCAGAATCTTTACATCTTTTTCAACTCGCAAGTTAGTTCCTGGGTCCACCACAAAGGGGAGCCGAGACTTGGCTTGTTTAGCCTGCAACATTGGCTAAACGTTTGCCTGCTCTGTTGCCTTGGGCATAAAATCTAGCTTTTGCACTTTTTAGCGCCTTCTCCTGCTCATTCATTAGAAGTAGCTGGAGATCTTTTCTACACAGCATATAGAGGTAGGTGAAAGTTTACATTGCACCTCTAAAGATTTAATTTGTGACAGCAATGATTTAACAGGTCGCGCTCTCCTCCTCTCCCTTGCAGATAACCGTATCAATATTCCTCTACTATACGTCTTATGAGCACACCAGACATTAAGAACATTAGTGTCCACACTAGGATTGTGGTTAAAGAATTCTTGCAAGCTTGGGTTCACTTGATCCCGAATGTGTTGCTGAGATAAGAGGTAAGTGTTATTGCGCCAAAGAATAGAAGGAGACACACTGAGATCTTCTTTGAGCATGACTGATATGGGAGCATGGTCCGACCATGTAATGGAATGGATATCTGCCTTGGAAACTTAGTGTAGTAAAGGCAGATCAACAATGCATAAGTTGATTTTAGAGTAATGCCGCGTACACACGATCATTTTTCCCGTCGGGAAAAATGACATTTTTTTTTTTCGCCGAGAAAAACGATCGTCTGTGGGCTTTATGCCGTTTTTCTCGTTGAGAAAAACGGCAGGAAAAACGACGAGAAAAATTAGAACATGTTCTAAATTTTCTCATCGTTTTTTCCATAATTTTTTTCCGCGGCAGTTTTCCCATAGGGAGACACTGCCGCGGAGCCCACAGACGGTCGTTTTTCTCGACAAAGAAAAAAATGACGGGAAAAACGGTCGTGTGTGTGGGGGAAAATGCCGTTCCCTCGTTTTTCATTTTTTTTTCATGTCGTGATTCACGGCGGTGTTTTCACCGCCGTGAATCACGATCGTGTGTACGCGGCATATGAGTGATGGGCTTTTGAGTAAAAGGTGAAATCTTTCTCTGTAGAGAGCAAACAACGCCAGACATCGTAAAGCACAGATGTATGAATGAATACATTTTTAGAGTGTCTAGCTCTGGATGCAAATGCTGTGGTGTCAGGATCTGGGCCCGGAACAGAGTTAAAATCTCTGCACATTAAGATCCTGATAGCAAGGAAAACTTGCCACAAGTTTGAGGCAATGTTGAATTGTAAGTGTGTTAACTTGCTGCACATTTTCACTGGCAAGTTGTACACTTGCAGAGCACTTGAAGCACAAGTTCTAGTTGACACTTTTCCAATTTGCAGCAAATCTGCACGGCAAGTCTCTAGCAAGAGTTGCAGTGGTGAGTCTCCAGGAAGAGCTCTGCAAGTCTACAGCATGAAAATTCAGCCAAAGTGACCCCTGTGGTGGGATGACTATTGCACAACATAACTGAACTAGAACTTGCAGCAGACTTGCAGAATGTTTGCAAAGAAAGTTGATCTGGAGTCATACAATGTGGACTTGCTGCAACTATGCAACAAACTTGTGAATGAGATTGCAGGCCACACCCGCCCAGACCAGAACTTCCCCAGATACAACTAATTAAATAAATACCTGAAACATTTTATTTGGCAAAAACTTGGCCGCGACACCTTTATTGGTTTTTCACAAATAATTTTCCATAAATCTTTATTACCATTCAAAACTTCATAAATATTCAAATAACATGTTTCTACCTGCTCAGTTGTTAGAACTTGAGCAGTAGCTCAACTTCAAAAATAAATAACAGTCCCCCTGGATCCAGGGTGACCCACCACATAAAAGTGCACGCGACTGGGGCGGGAGGGAGGGAGCTCAAATCTTCTTTGCTGTCATCCGGAAAGAGGCAGAACCCTGCACCTGCTGGCCTTTTTATAGGCAATCCCAAACATCCAGAAAATTCCCTGAACCCTCATTGGCTCTTCCTTCCTAGCTATGGTCCGGCCCCTTTAAGGGGCGGACTCCTGACTAAACTATCCTATTGCTGCCAAACCTAACTTATTTTTTATTAATTTGGGCTAGGGAGGCCGCAATCTCAGGAAAGTGGCCCCATAATGTGACCCCTTTAATCATGAGATTGCAGGCCACACCCGCCCAGACCAGAACTTCCCCAGATACAACTAATTTAAATAAATACCTGAAACATTTTATTTGGCAAAAACTTGGCCGCGACACCTTTATTGGTTTTTCACAAATAATTTTCCATAAATCTTTATTACCATTCAAAACTTCATAAATATTCAAATAACATATTTCTACCTGCTCAGTTGTTAGAACTCGAGCAGTAGCTCAACTTCAAAAATAAATAACAGTCCCCACACGCCGGTCTTGAGCATCAAGACCGGCCCACCCCAAGCGTTGCGGCCTTTTCGATCATGTTCTGCAAACCCAAATTAAAGATATCATTACCTACTTCGGATAAGTGAACGCCATCCAGTCTGTATAGACCTGGATAACCCCCTTCCAAGTCCACGTGCCGATAGGGGCATGAACTTTTCAAGAGCCCTATTGACTCTTTTCCTATTTTTTTCCATAACTCTCCTTTGTGCAGAGGAGAGCCATGAAAAACGAGGAACACCTCAGAAAAAACTAATGTTGTACCTGGGAAAGTCGTACTGAAGCGATGCAGGTCGCGCTTAATCATAAACAGTAAGTCTAACGTTTTAACATTTCCCAAATCATTTCCTCCCAAATTAATTATCAGAATAGATGGCAACGGCCATAGGTGACACAACCTAGATAAATGCAAGTTCAGCTGAAGCCACTGAAGGCCTCTTATACCTTTCCAGAACAAACGAAACGAGTCCGGGTGCAGAGACAAATTCGATGAATAGCTGCGTTGAGCTGCTCTTTTTTGTGCCCAATAAATAAATGAGTGCCCCAAAATCCACACTGTGTGCTGGGTACCTAAAATTAAACAAACAAATTGGGACGAACGTATAACTTAAAACATTTCGACTTCCACCTACCCATTGCCTTAATATCTGCTTCGGAGATGCCTGATCGAGCCGCCTCCGAGGCTGCGCCAATACGAAAAGAGTGGGAGGAAAACTTGAATTTACTTAAACCCATGGCACCCAAACTCTTCTTTAGGACCGCATCGAATTGGTACTTCGTCAGGGGCAACAAATTAGCGTGAATGAGAAATGTTTCCCCCCCGGGAGGCCTAAGTCCCATGAATTGCTTAACCAAGGCTACTGGGCATATTAAAACATCATTGTGCTCCTTTAGATGCACCCATCTACCCTTGCCATATTGGTCTGTTTTGGAATACTGCAACCACACATGAACACCTGACTGATCCACTAGCACCTGATCGAATCGAACACCAGAACCTCCCTTCTTGCTTACTGGAATTAATTCCGAGATACGAAATGCCCCAAAAAAGGCTAGCACAAAGGCTGTCCTGAATAATAAAGCCTCATAAGAGGAAAAACAGACCACCGAAGTCATTCTGCAAAGGCCACTGAGAATGTCAAGAGAGATCGGTCTTCTATCATCTATGACAAACGTCAATCTCTTGTATCCCTTCAGCGCCTGTTTTACAGAAAAATAAGAAGTACAGGGTCTCAGACCCAATATTGACATGCCGGCCAGCATTTTTGTCACATGACTATGCGAAAATTGCTGCCGCATTAAACTTGACAGAAAAGCCAAAATGGTACCCTCCGAAGGCCTATTAAACTGAAAACCTTCAGTACTGGCAAAGGATATCCAGCTGCTCCAGGCTGCGGAGTAACTTGACCAAGTCCTAGGAGCTAAAGAGCCCTTAATAGCATCCATTACAGCACTCAGATCATCTCCCACAGATGGGCCGGGCACGGGCTGCCGACTGCGTCCGCCTACGGAAGCAGACTCCGAAAACGCTCCTCCTGGAAACGAGATAGAGAATCAGCTATATTATTCAATATCCCCGGAGTATACCTAGCCTTCAACCAAATATTGAATTTGAGGCATCTGAAGACCACCTGACGCAAGATTTTGATTACCAACAAAGAAGTGGACGAGAGACAGTTCACTGCATATAACACACCCTTGTTATCCGTCTCCACCAAGATGCGCCTATTAGCAAACTCTGAGCCCCACAACTCCAGTGCCACTAAAATTGGAAACAACTCTAGCAATACCACGTTCTTGGTAGCTCCTGAACTCACCCAAAACTCCGGCCAAGCCGCACAGCACCAATGCGATCTCCAGATGGCACCAAAACCTTTGGAGCCAGCTGCATCTGTAAACAGACAAAAATCCTTTACCACAACAAATTCCGCCTGAAAAAAGGACTTACCGTTATAACAATCAAGAAAGCTAGCCCAAACCATCAAATCTTACTTAATAGGGGTAGTTATCCTAACATGATCCAAGGGAGATTTCAAACCCGAAATCGCCAGGTAAAGCCGATGTGAAAAGATTCTGCCAAAAGGCATGATTCTGCACGCAAATGCCAGAACCCCCAACAGCGACTGCATTTCTTTCAAACGCACTTACTTCTTTTGCAACACCGTCGCGATTAACCATTTTAATTTATTCAATTTTTTTTCTGGCAAACGGAATTCCATACTGTGGGTATCTATCTCAATGCCCAAAAATTCCAATGAAGTACTGGGCAGGCAAGTTTTTTCCTCAGCCAATGGTACGCCAAATTCACGAGACATAGTTTGAAAAGATAGCAACAAGTCAGAACATAAACTAGAGTCTGCTGGGCCAACAAATAAGAAATTGTCTAAATAGTGCACTGCACCATCAAACCCGGACCGGATGCCAAGAACCCAGTGAAGAAATGTGGAAAATGTTTCAAAGTATGAGCAAGACAACGAGCACCCCATTGGGAGACACGTCAAAAAAGTATTGGCCCTCAAAATAAAAACCCAAGGAGTTTAAAGGCCTCCGGGGAAACGGGCAAGAGCCGAAAAGCTGATTTTAGGTCCGCCTTTGCCAATAACGCCCCCGGGCCAAACCGCCTGATCTTATCAATTGCTTCCTCAAATGAAGCATAAGACACTGAACATAGGCTCTCGTCAATTTCATCGTTCAATGAATCACCTTTAGGAAAGGATAGATGGTGTATAATACGAAATTCATTAGGTTCCCTTTTGGGCACTACTCCCAATGGGGAAATCCGAAAATTATAAAAGGGGGGGTGCTCAAAAGGCCCCGCAATCCTACCTTCCCTTAGTTCCTTGCATAGCTTATCCCTTACCACCTGGGGAAACTGGTGTACAGATTTCAAATTTCCCACCAATTTACACCCATCCCCTGAAAAAGAGGGCAACGGGAATCCCTGTTCAAAACCCTTACTGAGTAAACAAGCCTTCTCCCTGTTTGGGTAGATGTCCAGCCACGGGCGCAGTTTTTCCAGCCTCACTGGCGTGCAGGCTTTTGGAAAAAATATGCTGCGCCGGGCTTAATCCTGCTGCTGCATTTCACTTAAAACACTTTGCCGCTGGGTGCGTCCCCGCACAAACAGAACATTCATGTCTGTATTTACAAGAATTATTCCAGCGGCATTGACTGTCATTATATGCAAAACAGCAGCCTTTTCTAAAGGCCGCTGTGGAAGAGTTAGCAGTGAGTTGTCTAGGTACTAGCTGCTTCTGCGGCAAAATCAAATTGAGCCACAAGCCCACATCTTTCATACCCCACCTAAGAGACGGGTGGATGGACAACTTCTGACGAAAGAATTCGTCATAGTAAAACCAACCCAGGCCACCAAAATTTTTATAGGCTTCTAGGATATGATCTAGATGCTGGAAAAGCCCCTCACACCGTTCTGGGTGCTTTTCTGCTATTATGCCAGAATAAATACAAAAGGCTTGCAGCCAATTGTTAAATGATCTAGGGATCGCCCTGCGCCTTTCCTCCTCACTTCTATCCTCACCCCTCTTGTCCGTTCTGACCATAAATTCTTTATGAGCAGGCAGGAGAGAGAGAATGTCTACGTATTCCCCTTTCCAAATTTTTTCTTTAATATTTACACTTAAATGGTATCCTAAAGGGGACATTTCACACGGCATGACATCTTTCATATTTGTCTCGGGTACTTGTATTTTTGCCTGCACAGCTGTCTGTAATAGTTCAGGAGCTAATCTGGCAGACTGCAAAATAGAACTTTTATCTTGCTGAGATAGTAAATCAACAGGAAGAGGAGTATGAGAGGAAACAGAAGGGTTAACAGGCAGAGAGATCATAGAAGCTGAAGACACAGCAGGAGCTGACACTTTAGACAGTGATTGAATTAGAGAAGACAATGCTACCAAACCAGACAACACATGTAATTGTGTCAACTCACCACCAGCTGGAGCCTGTAACACATGCTGCTAAGCCGCCTGCTCCAACAGTAAAGAAGGGTCTTGTACCTGTGATGTCTGCACACCTGGCACCTGCTGGGGCACCTCTGTAGTCTGAGTGCCTTGCTGCCATTCTGTGCGCTGCTGCCTGGGAGACTGCTGCACAAGCTGTCTCCTCCTTGAGTCCTGTGCGGCCTGCTGCGGCAGGCCGCGCCGTCCGCTTCTTCTTGCCGGCGACTGTGAACAAGTCTGCCACTTCTGGCCTCTGCGGCGGCCCCGTGACGTCACGCCGCCGCCATCTTCCTTTCGCTTCCCATGAGGCACGCGAGTCTCTTTGGCTTCTTCCGAAGCCCGTCCTTCTCTCTCCGGCGGCGCGCTTCTCCTTGCTCTTGCAGGCGGAGCGAGCTCAGGAATGCCCCGCCCTATGTCTGTGACATCCATAGACTCGCGGCTCGCTGCCAAGCCTCCTCCCTCTTGTTCCAGCAGCTGTGCTTCTTCCTCTGGGGCTGACGCCAGGCAGTGTCGTAACCATGCCTCTCCTCCTGCGCTGCCTGCCTTCTCCAACAGCTGCATCACTAGTGCTTCCATGAGGTAGGAAAAAACTTCTTCCTAGCTCAAATCTTCTTTGCTGTCATCCGGAAAGAGACAGAACCCTGCACCTGCTGGCCTTTTTATAGGCAATCCCAAACATCCAGAAGATTCCCTGAACCCTCATTGGCTCTTCCTTCCTAGCTGTGGTCCGCCCCTTAAAGGGGCGGACTCCTGACTAAACTATCCTATTGCTGCCAAACCTAACTTAATTTTTATTAATTTGGGCTAGGGAGGCTGCAATCTCAGGAAAGTGGCCCCATAATGTGACCCCTTTATTCATTCTGGCAAGTCTAGAAATAGCTTTGCAAGTCATTTTCAAACTTGCAGCACAATTGCTTGCTATCTGGGGAGGAGGCCACGTTGAACCCTCCTTATTTTTTGGAAGAGAGTGCCAAGAAATTTCTGTTGGCCCGTATTGGGCGCGTAAAGGTTAACTATTGTGAAGGTAGTGTTATTCAAGTCACACATTATAACCAAAAATCTACCATGACGGATCCATGAAGGTATCATGCAGTTTGAACGCGAGTGAGTGTTTGATGGCCACCATCACTCCACGTTCTTTCTCCCGTGCGCTAGCCATAAATATGTTAGGGTATTCCTTGTGAGTGAATTAGGGGGCTTTCTGGTCATGGAAATGTGTCTCTTGAACACATAAAATATCGGTTTTAAAATGATTAGCCTCCGCCCACATCGCCTTCCATTTGTATGGGCTATTTAGCCCATGGGTGTCTGACTGATGTCATTCCTATCCCTCCATTATCACCACCACTGATGTCATCCCTATGCCACCACCGCCACTGATGTCATCCCTATGCCACCACCGCCACTGATGTCATCCCTATCCCCACTACCACTGATGTCATCCCTATCCCACCACCTATTGACTGTAGAACTTGTTGTGATTATAGTAGTGTTTTGCACTTTAAGATATGTTTCTTTCTTTCCTCCGGCCCTGGAAAGTAAGAAACTGCCTTAAAAGTGTTTAAGTATTTTATTTTGATAATTTGAAGCACTGTTTATCACATTTTTCTTAATGGTTGTATCTGCTTCTGTGTTTTGTCTCTTTGAAATTTAAAAGTAATTACATTCCAATTGTATTGATTTGACGGTCCGACTCACGGGGAAGGCGGCAGGGTCGCGAGCGCGACCACGCGGCAGGCATTTAAAGGGCCACGTACAGGTACGGGATTATGCCTGTCCGTGACATTCTGCCGACGTATATCTACAGTGCGAGGTCGTTACGCGGTTAAAGAATGGCCCAATAGACCCAGTGGACACTGCCTTATTATCCAAGGTAAAATATCTTATTAAACTGCATGTCTGTGGATGATTAATTATATTGCAGGACCTTATGTGATCAACACCCTGGAAAACAGATGGATACACAGAGATTAATTACTTGTGTCATAGGCAGCTCATGTATGTCAAAGCATATACCAGCATAACTGGAAGCTAAAAAATTTACATGGCTATGATTTTAAAAGTTTGAGACTGTATATAGCAGTGTACATCCTAGGATTTGGCTATATGTCATCTGTTAATTCTGTAAGTGAAAGTCGTGACATTCAAAATATGACCTTGTAACTGTTTTTGTGCTGTCCCAATTGTTTTGTACATATACATTGCAACACTTTGAGTATACACAGTGTACAGTATATATACGTATATAGTGTGTGTGTGTGTGTGTGTGTGTATGTATATGTATATGTGTATATATATATATATATATATATATATATATATATATAAAAACTGTGCAATAGTCTTAGGCAAGTGTGAAAAAATACTGTAAATCAAGAATGCTAAGGCTTACCTGTAGCTACCCTGGATATCTCCTAAACCTGCACGGTTTAGGAGATATCCTCTGTATCAGCATGTGCCGATGTCATGCGCACTGAAGCAATGGCACGTTCGTGCTGTTGCTTCAGCTAGTGTGCCGTTACAGGCGGCTCCCGCACGCATGCATGGAAGTGACGTCATCGCGACTCTGGCCAATCACAGCTCCGGAGCCCGCGATACCTGGAAGTAACTCCGGGAGCGATGTCGCTGCCCGGAGCTGTGTATGAGGACCACTGCGGGGGCTTGATCTAAGGTGAATATTTCATAATGAGCTAGTATGCTATGCATACTAGCTCATTTTGCCTTTGTCTTGCAGGTTTTTTTTTTGTTGTGGGTTTACAACCACTTTAAAGGGTAAGTACACTTTCGTGGGGGGAAAAAAATAGCAAATTAAAACAAAAATAATATAGCATACACAATTGCAACGTAAGTCATATTGTAATTGAATGTTATTAAAAATGTTCTTTTCAATCTGCAGCTCTGTTGTTTTATGTAAAATGCATGGCAATATGGCTATCTGGAGGCGTTCTGTACACACAATGTGTACAGAACGCCCCCCAGATATGTCATTTCCTGCTTGTGTGATTGCCTCACTGATTTTCCCAGAAGTCTGCACTAAAATACAAGTCAGATTTCAGTCATCCCCGGCAACAAAAATTTAATTTTTGGTGTGATACTCCCAATAGTATATCATGTCTAAAGGGATGCAGACCCTGCAATTTTCCTCATTAGAGGTCTGCAGGTGCAACAGCTTGTTGATAATTATGAAACCACTCCAGCCCATGGGAACAGAGAAACACACAGGGACTTCTTCAGAACAACAAAAGGTAGAAATCTGCAACAAAGTTTGTTAAAATCCCTGCCATGTACATGATCACCCAGGGGGAATGTTTTTTTCTCAACAAAAGTGGATACTCTTTAATGCTTTCTGACCAGAGATTCAAAGCCTGAATACCAAAACCAATTTTTTGCAGCCTTTGTATATTTCAATTAAGTTGTTAATAAGTCTACTTTTTACATTGTTTTCTAGTAATATTTAAGAATTGTACATTGGTACATTGTTATAATACATACTTTGTTCTGTTTTTTTTTTTTTTATTATAGGATGACATTTGGACAGAAAAGTGAAAAAAAAAAATAACTTTAGGAAAAAGGTTTTGAACAATTGAAATTTTGATCATTTAATACTGTAATTGTAGCTGACAAGTGCAATAGTGACCAGAGGCACACATCTTTGGGCTGCAGTGGCATCTACAGGTTGAAGCCTAGGTTCACATTGGAGCGATTTGTCATGCGATTTGAGAGATCAAATTGCATGACAAGTCACAACGTATTGGAGGCAATGGCACTGTTCCAATCGGTGCGACAACGATTTTGCACTACTTTTGCCGATTTCAGGTGCGACTTCAATAGACATCTGTGCATGAAGCCACAAAGATGTCTATCAAGTAGCAGCTGAAATCGCGCTGACCTTGCTACTTTGAAATTGCGCTACTTCAAGTGAAGTAGCGCGATTTCAAAGTAGCAGCAATGTGAACCAGGGCAAAAATGCTTATTTTTCTCAGTAAGGGGACCTGTGCCTGGGGGGGGGGGGGGGATGCTTATATACAGACACCTAGCAGTTAGGGGCTGTCATCTTTATCTTTGCTTCACTTTTTAAAGGAGTCACTGATCTATAGTAATTATATAACCAATGAAGTTGAGACTTCTGACCTAAATACTTCATATCTGTTATTCACAAACAAAAGAAGCCTTAGATCAGGGGTGTCAAACTCAATTTCATTGTGGGCCGCATCAGCATTACGATTGCCCTCAAAAGGGTCGGTTGTATCTGTAAGATTAAATGTCCAGCTCATCCCCTCCCCTTACATTAGATGTCAAGAGCCACTCCACCATCAGAAGTTGAGTCCCCCACTCTCCCTTACATCACAGTGCACCCCCCTTTCCTTATGCTGCTGCTGGGAAGAAGCTGGATGCATTGCTTGAAAGCAGAAAGTAAGGGTCTGGAGGAGGGCCAGAGGAGGGCTGGAGCTCTCCTGCAGCTGCAGGAAAGGTGCGAGGGCCACATGAAATGGCCTGGATTGCCAGATTCGGCCCGCGGGCCTTGTGTTTGACACCTGTGCCCTAGAGCTTCCACTTTTTCAATCAAGCCAGCAATGGTAACTCTGATGCCTTGTACACACAACCGTTTTTAATGTCATTGAAAAAACTGCATTTTTCTCGACGTGATTTTTCTCAAGCCTGCCTTGTCTACACAATATCGTGGAAAAAATGCGTGAGTAAAGCGCGGTGACGTACAACACGTACGATGGCACTATAAAGGGGAAGTTCCATTCGGATGGCGCCACCCTTCATGTTAGTAAAGTTTGTTGAGTGACGATTTGCGCTTTTCAGCCTCGTGCTTTTCAGTCCGTTACAGCGTGACGAATGTGCTATCTCCATTACAAAAGCTAGTTTTACCAGAACGAGTGCTCCCGTCTCATACTTGATTCTGAGCATGCGCATGCGCATTTTTTTTCACATCGTTAAAGCCCAAACACGGCCATTTTTCATGACAAGAAAAACAACGATGTAAAAAACGACGTGAAAAATTAGAGCATGTTCCATCTTTTTCATGGCCGTTTTTCACGTCGTGAAAACTGCTCTGAAGCCCACACACACGATCATTTTTAATGACCATTTTAAAAAATTTAATTTTTCTCGTCATTAAAAACGGTCGTGTGTACACAGCATCATACTCCTATCCTGACAGATTCCTTTTAATCTATCATTAGTCCTGCTGCTCTGGCTAGCCTGTTTCACTATTGCATAAAGAAGGACCATATCTGCAGGGAGACCCTGTGCTGTGTACCAAAAGAACCTCTGTCCATAATAGTGATGAACAGAAAGTCATTGACATCCATAAAGCTCATCGACTTTACAGAACTTCACACTTATCTAATGTCCGGCGGCAGGCTTAATCAATAACACAGTGCAACAGCAAATGATGATGCGTGAAATGCATTAACTGATAGCAACCAATGAGATTTCAGTTTTGTGAAAAAAAAAAAAAGGTGGTTTTCAAATGGTTGCTATGGGTTATCACATTTTGCATATTATTTTCCCTGCCTACTGAATGAGGGATACATTTCTTATATTAAGTCATGCTCATGCTAATTGACTTCTCATATTTTGTGATGAATGGAAAGCTCTTTATCTCGCTGCTTACTGAAAAAAAATAATCCCAGAACAGGAGTAGTTTACCTGAAATACATATCATCACCTTCTCCTAAAACTGCTCAGCAAGTGCTTCTGTGATGAGATTTGAATACTCAATTACCTTTTTAAAGTGAGAAAAAATGATGTTTGCTCGGCAGTCTGAGCTGACAAATACCTTTTATTGTTAAAGCGCAGGCAATTTACAGGAGTGTTTCAGAGTTGTTATGAAGAAGAAGTGACAGGCTAATGATAGCAGACTGAAAGCATTGTGCTTCCTCAGTGTGTTTTATTTCTGTTACCTGATATTGCTGGATGTGTAGTGAGACTGTTTGTTTGTTCTGGCTCTCTTGTAGAAAAGAAAGTTTGGCCATTGAGACATACAGTACACATTGCCATCTGTATGGTGGAAAAATAAAATTACCCCCAAAGAAAAGAGCTTCCTCTTCAAATAAGAATGTAGTAAAATGACAGAAGCTCTGTGCACTGCAGAAAACCAGGTCTAAAAAATGAAAGGTAATAAAAATACTATTATTGCTTAAATATTCTTAATTAGATTATAATATGTAACTCTAGCCCCAGCTTGTTTGAATAAAGAAGGGAACAGTTAAAAAAAATCTTTACAAATTGAGGGCATAACCGCTCTTAGAAAGTCATCAGCAGAACAGTCCCTTTTGGAAGATTTACAGTACTTTCACCTCTTGTTTCAGTGTCCGCTGTAAAAGTATGGATTTCTCAGGGCCGGACACAGACAGCAATAAAAACCTGGCAAAGGAATTGATCCCCATGACTAAGCTCCGAGGGGTGGAGTGAAACACGTTGGGGGCATGGCCCGGAAGGAGCCCAGGCTGAGGTTGTCTCTCTCATAAGTTTGAAGAGAGACAGCGCACACAACAGGGAACTCCCAGTCCAATTTGCAAGATTCTCGTTCAGGTGCTCAGGCTAAGTTTGTCCTTACACACTACAGCAGAAACAAGTACAAGGATTTAGCCGGCAACTCTGTAGCCCATATAGCGATTTTAATGGTCGATTACAAAAAGTGACAAAGCTTGTTACTTTTTGTAACCAACCATTAAAATGGCTATATGGGCTACAGAGTTGCCGGCTCAATCCTTTTACTTGTGTCTCTCCTCATACCACCATAGGACTCTGTGGATGTGTGGCACCAGGGATTTTTCCTCTCTTCCTTCAAAGGAATTAACATGTTACTAAACCCAGGACCCTGCATTCACTATATCTGGTCCCCCACAGTACACAGAACATGGGAATGCAATTATTTTAGTAAATATAAACTGCTAAATACCTTTTCTCATCGGCAGTATATAGCAGTCTTGTGACTTCTATCAGTGTCTGGTTATAGCTTGTAGGATGAGTTTTCATTCTCCTCTGATTGTCCTTTGAGGCTGCAGGACCCCTGACCCTCTATCTGGACAGTGCTGATTGGCCCTGTGCTGATCACATGCACTCTTCCAAGAAAATAAAAACTCTCTAGCAATACGCACCAAACTGAGAATGTGCAGCTTGCCCCCAAGGCTCTGTTCTATCAGGAGATGGATTGGGGACATTGGAAGAAGGGGAGGATCAGAGAAGACAGGATCAAACAGCCTTTTTATACAATGCAGATGAATAACCCCCTAAGGCTCCACAGTGAAGATAACAAGCATGATTTACTGCATACAGAGACTAATTATACTGTTGTGGGTTTAGTAACACTTTAATTGAACACAGAAATTTAGATAGCATGGTCTATAGTATTATTACAAAACCTTAAAGGAAAAGTATAGCCAAAGTTATTTTGGCTGTACTTCTCCTGTATGTAGGTCACAGGAGGACACTTCATTCTGCCCAGCTGTGACCCATTTTCAGCCAACAGCGGGCTAAAGCCCATTGTTGGCAGACATCAAAGAGCTGGCTCAGGCTCTAACCTGGGTCAGGATCCACCCAGATGCCTGGACAGGCAGCTGGTTCTGCCTCTCTCAGTAATCCACTGAGAGCCTGAGCCAGAATCTCCTGCCCCCTCCACAGCCCAATGCTGGGCTCCACAGCCCAGCGCTCCAGAGAACTGATCGATCAGTGGTGTTTGATCACTCAGTTCTCAGTTCAGAGCTGGTAGGGGACAGATGCAGCATTGGATTGATGCAGCATCCACCTAGGTGAGTATAAATGTTTAAAAGTCCATACTTCTCTTCTAGCTACTTCCCACTCAGGCCAATTCTATCTTTTCTTTCCCACATGTAAAAATCATATTTTTTTTGCTAGAAAATTACTTAGAACCCCCCCAAACATTATACAGGTCCTTCTCAAAAAATTAGCATATTGTGATAAAGTTCATTATTTTCTGTAATGTACTGATAAACATTAGACTTTCATATATTTTAGATTCATTACACACAACTGAAGTAGTTCAAGCCTTTTCTTGTTTTAATATTGATGATTTTGGCATACAGCTCATGAAAACCCAAAAATCCTATCTCAAAAAATTAGCATATTTCATCCGACCAATAAAAGAAAAGTGTTTTTAATACAAAAAAAGTCAACCTTCAAATAATTATGTTCAGTTATGCACTCAATACTTGGTCGGGAATCCTTTTGCAGAAATGACTGCTTCAATGCGGCGTGGCATGGAGGCAACCAGCCTGTGGCACTGCTTTGGTGTTATGGAGGCCCAGGATGCTTCGATAGCGGCCTTAAGCTCATCCAGAGTGTTGGGTCTTGCGTCTCTCAACTTTCTCTTCCCAATATCCCACAGATTCTCTATGGGGTTCAGGTCAGGAGAGTTGGCAGGCCAATTGAGCACAGTAATACCATGGTCAGTAAACCATTTACCAGTGGTTTTGGCACTGTGAGCAGGTGCCAGGTCGTGCTGAAAAATGAAATCTTCATCTCCATAAAGCTTTTCAGCAGATGGAAGCATGAAGTGCTCCAAAATCTCCTGATAACTAGCTGCATTGACCCTGCCCTTGATAAAACACAGTGGACCAACACCAGCAGCTGACATGGCACCCCAGACCATCACTGACTGTGGGTACTTGACACTGGACTTCAGTCATTTTGGCATTTCCCTCTCCCCAGTCTTCCTCCAGACTCTGGCACCTTGATTTCCGAATGTACTTTGGACCACTGAGCAACAGTCCAGTGCTGCTTCTCTGTAGCCCAGGTCAGGCGCTTCTGCCGCTGTTTCTGGTTCAAAAGTGGCTTGACCTGGGGAATGCGGCACCTGTAGCCCATTTCCTGCACACGCCTGTTCACAGTGGCTCTGGATGTTTCTACTCCAGACTCAGTCCACTGCTTCCGCAGGTCCTCCAAGGTCTGGAATCGGTCCTTCTCCACAATCTTCTTCAGGGTCCGGTCACCTCTTCTCGTTGTGCAGCGTTTTCTGCCACATTTTTTCCTTCCCACAGACTTCCCACTGAGGTGCCTTGATACAGCACTCTGGGAACAGCCTATTCGTTCAGAAATTTCTTTCTGTGTCTTAGCCTCTTGCTTGAGGGTGTCAATGATGGCCTTCTGGACAGCAGTCAGGTCGGCAGTCTTACCCATGATTGCGGTTTTGAGTAATGAACCAGGCTGGGAGTTTTTAAAAGCCTCAGGAATCTTTTGCAGGCGTTTAGAGTTAATTAGTTGATTCAGATGATTAGGTTAATAGCTCGTTTAGAGAACCTTTTCATGATATGCTAATTTTTTGAGATAGGAATTTTGGGTTGTCATGAGCTGTATGCCAAAATCATCAATATTAAAACAAGAAAAGGCTTGAACTACTTCAGTTGTGTGTAATGAATCTAAAATATATGAAAGTCTAATGTTTATCAGTACATTACAGAAAATAATGAACTTTATCACAATATGCTAATTTTTTGAGAAGGACCTGTATATGTTTTTTTATCAGAGGACCTAGAGAATAAAATTGTGGGTTTTGCAATTTTTTTATGTCACACCGTATTTGCGCAGCATTTTTTTAAACACATATTTTTGGGAAAAATACTCTTTAATACCTTTTTATTGTTAAAACATAAAACATGATGTTACTCTGAGTAAATACATACCTAACATGTCACACTTTAAAACTGCGTAAGTTCGTTTGTCTTTACAGGTTTCCAGTTTAGAATCACATGAATCTACCCAACAGCCAGCAATACACCATGGCCAAAATCAGTATCCTCAGCGGTCCTTACATCCACCTACTAAAACCTTGAAAAGACCAGGTTGCAGCATTGCAAACCTGAGCCACTGATGCCTGATGACGGATAGCCCAAGAGGCTCTAATGCTTCTGGTAGAGTGAGCCCTTACTTGAAATAGTGGAACCTCACCCATCAAACCCTATGCTTGGGCAATAAGCTTACAAATCAATTGTGAAATGGTGGATTTAGTAGGTGCCCGAACTTTCCTAGATCCTTCAGGAAGAACAGACAATTAATCTAACTACAGTGATTGCAGCAGACATTTTCAAGTACATCTTGTTAGCCTGAAGCACATCTAATGTGTGCACTGTGCAGGGCTTTTTCTCACAGAAACTGTGGGCTGAGGAAAAAATTAAGGCAGGACAATTATGTCCTGATTTGAGGTGAAAATTCAAATCAGCTTTCGGCAAGAACAACAGATGTACTACTAGTTCCAACATCCTCCTTGCCAAAATGATTGCAACCTAAAAAATGACCTTTCGAGTCAAAAGGAATAACAGAATCTCATGAATTGACTCAAAAGATGGTTTCTGTAAAGCAGATGTAGTGGGTATATGCTTTTCTATTATGTTTAAATTTGGTGGGGAATCTGTGATGTGTGGTTCCCTGGGGCCCAGCGGGTGGCGCTGTCACTTTGGGCCCGGGGTTGAGCCATCGTTGCAGTGGCATACCCTTTTTGGCCTCTCGCAGCATGAGTACAGCGGGGTGGGGGCTCCGCTGGGCTTGCTGGGGGAGGGTATAAAGGGGTCGGCCATTTTTGGTCACGGGGTCGTGGAGTCCCCGGCACCTTCAGCCTGAGGGCTGTGGTTCGTGGTCGGTGTCCAGGCGGGTATATGCTTTTCTATTATGTTTAAATTTGGTGGGGAATCTGTGATGTGTGGTTCCCTGGGGCCCAGCGGGTGGCGCTGTCAATTTGGGCCCGGGGTTGAGCCATCGTTGCAGTGGCATACCCTTTTTGGCCTCTCGCAGCATGAGTACAGCGGGGCGGGGGCTCCGCTGGGCTTGCTGGGGGAGGGTATAAAGGGGTCGGCCATTTTTGGTCACGGGGTCGTGGAGTCCCCGGCACCTTCAGCCTGAGGGCTGTGGTTCGTGGTCAGTGTCCAGGCGGCCTAGGCCTGGACACCCGGAGCTCGTGTTCCACCCCAGGCACCTTCAGCCTGGGGTGAGGTACTCGGTTGGAGGCCTGGGGTCCAGTGTCCTCCGCTTGGCTCCGCGAGGGAAGGATTTTATAGGGGACCCCGGGAGTGGGGTACCCGAATCCAGAGGCGTAAGGGACCGGAGGAGTTACTCACCCGAAGACCTGGTGCAGCAGATTGCCGGTTCCGGGTGAGCCTCAGGGGACCGCCCGGAGGGGAATCTTCCCAAACAGGGGCCAAGTGCAGTCTGGAGGAAGGTTCATCGTTCATCCGGTCGGTGGCAGCGACCAAGATTCTCAACAGGTGGCATAGATCATGTGCCAAACCTATTCGCTGTTAGAGGAATAGGAGAGTTCATTGTGCCTGGGCCTACTCGTATCCACACCCCCTGTCTGTTCGTTGAGGGAGTCCAACTGATTGTGTTTCATCCTGACATTGAAGAATAAAGGAGTGTTGGACTTTTATTGGTGTGGGGCTCCTTTACTGGCAGACACGGTTCCACAGAAGAGGCAGAGGCTCCAAACTCAGAACACCGACCCGAAGGTAAAGGAACTTTGCTTACACCACACAAACATCTGCGGTGAAGGCTTGGCGTGGTGACCCCATACTCTCTCCTCCAAGGTACCCCTAGACAAGCAGAAACCAGCCAACAGCGGAGTGAGAGAGTGGAGGCCGCTACACAGACAAGACAAATTAATGTCCCATGGATACAAGGGTGACCTAACATGCAGAACCATACGGGTTACCCCCGGAAAAAATGTGCGTACCAATGAATGAGAAGCAATTGGTCTAATCACATATTTACAGGGATGAAACTTCCTAGCCTCACACCAGGCCACATAAGACCTCCATGTCCTATGGTAAATTTTCCTAGAAGAGGGCTCTCTGGCTTTCAATAATGTAGAAAGAACTCAGATCAGATCCAACTCCTTGATCCTTCAGCTGGGTTTCAATAGCCAAGCCGTTAGAACCAGCAACTGTAAAGCAGGATGCAATATTGGACCTTGTGGCAGGAAGTCTGGTCAAGCCAGAATATCTGTCCACGTTCAGCATACCATGTTTATCTGGGCTAAGCCAGCGCAATCAAAATTACCGGTGTTCTTTCCTCACAAATCCTGCGTAACAGATACAGAAGAAGGTGAATTGGCGCAAGACATATATAAAAAAGTCCTATGACATCACTAGGACGTCCACAGCAATCACCTGCGGGTCTCTTGTCCCCGAGATATTTCGTTTTGAACCTGAATGCTAGCAGATTCACACCTGGCATGCCCCATTGATGACACAGTGCCCTGAATATGAGAATACACCGCTCCAATATAATTACCCCTTCTGAGGTCAGCTGTCTCCGTCTTTAATGAAGCAGGGTGCTGGCTCTGTTTGCAACAGAGATAATGAAAAGAAAATAGCTGGATAGCCGCACTCCAAATATTCACCTTTATTCAAAAGTATAAAATCAAGGCATCAAGTGTAAGTACAGACTAACTGCACTGCCGCTGTAAAGAAAGGTTCCATCCGCTGGTAATATTTATCATCTGGCGTGCAGTACTGAGGTCCACCAGCAGGTGTCTCCTGGCAGTTTTGAACTGTCAGGGGAACTTCTCTCTGCTGGTGTTATGTCATCCTTGGGCCACAGTATTGGCGTCCACCAGCGGATGGATCCTGGCAGTGTGGTGCAGATGTTACTTCCTGCAATCAGGGGTCACCTGAGCCTGTTAGCAGGTTTAATATAAATACCCGGCAAGTGCACACACACACTGCCCTGGTATCGTCCTCGTGCCCTGATCTGTACCTGCTGCCTGTTTACCTGAACCTGTTTCTGAATCTGCTACCTGAGTTCCTTATTCTGTCTCCCTGTCCTGACCCATCCATCCATCCTCTCCCTGTCCTGTGTTCCTTACCCCATCTGCTGATCTCCCTGTGTATGACCCTGGCATGGCTATTGTTTATGATTCTGGCATTTCCCATTTATTGCACATATCAGTCTGTTGTTATTTGTGGGTCGTTGTCTGTTGGTTGGTTTGTTGCACTGTATCATATTGGAGGTGGTTATACTTATATTATTCACTCACCTAAATAAATCTTTATATTTACACTTATATGTGTTTGGTGTTCCTCTGTTGCTAGCCACACACTTCTGGTCACACCTGGTACATGACAGCCGCTGACATGTTTCACACCAGACACGGTGCTTAGTCATAGCTAGGTGCCCCTGAATACCCCTGAGTGAGAGAGCACTCCCCCGTTGACAATTGCTAGTGTAACGGGTGTTTGAATTTATGTGAGGACTCTGGTGGTGTGGGGTTCCTTGGGGCCTACAGGTGGCGTTGTTGCCTTGGGCCGGAGCTGAACTCACACCGCAAACTGTGCCTTTTTGTCCTCCCCTGGAGCTGGTACAGCGGGGCGGGGAACCCGCTGTGACGCAAAGGGAGAGGCCATAAAAGGGGCGGACGCCCTGACTTTAGGGGCAGAGAGTTGGAGGACGCGGCCGCACCCAGGCACCTTCAGCTTGGGTGCTGGCGTTCCGGTGTTCCGGGCCTAGGGGCCCTTGGCCTAGCTGGAGCGGAGATGGAGTCCATCTCAGGCACCTTTAGCCTGGGGTGAGGTACTATGGCGGATGCCTGGGGCTCAGTACCTTCGACTGAGTTCCGCGAGGGTGGAGGAATCCGAGGGGACCCTAACTCCTTGGGTGCCCGTGTCTGAGTTTGTGAGGACTGGTGCGCAGTAACTTCTCCAAAGAGCCCGGCGCGGCATCGCTGGTGACGGAGAGGCCTCCATTTCTCCCTTGGACGGATTTCTTCCTCTGACAGGGGCAAAGTGAGCGAAGGTAAATCACGTTCGACTATATTACCTAGTCAGTGGCAGTGACTATTCACCACTGGTGACAGCACAGTGGGCAGCAGCAAGAAGGGAAAGGATTGTGCCTCGATCTGTCCCCATTTTCCAAAAGAGGAAAAATTGTTTTATTGCTTGGCAAGAAGATTAAAACTGAGTTGTACCTATTCACTGTGTGGAACTTGGGTTACTAAAGCAAAGGAGTCAGGGATGAATGACTGGACTTGACTCTAGGACACCTACACAAAAGCCCAATCTTCTGGCCTTCACCTCTTAGTTATGGAGGACATGGGCTGTGGTGTGTATCATCTCTCTCTCCCAGGTACCCCTAGACAACAGCCATATAACCGATAAAGAAAGGGAGAGGGATGAGGCTGTTACACTAGCAATTGAGGAAGTCCGCCTGGCAATTTTCCATTCATCCCCAGAAAGTGGACCTCTAACAGAACAGGAGTTCTGCCCAGGACAGGTTGGGATTCACCTCTTCCTGGCCAGCCCAACTCCTGATGCTCTCCTGCTGATTGATATATGCCATAGCCATGGCAGTGCCTGGCTGGACTTTTACCAGAAGACCCCACAAATAAACCATTTGGTACATCAGACCCAAAATTTCTCCCCCTCTTGTGAGGCTAGCATCTGTCCTAACAGGAGATGGGGGGAAAAATACTTTTCTGTCTGCATTTACGGAGGACACTTCCACCAGTTTAATGGCAGTAGCATTCTGGAATGTAGGGACCTCAGAGAATCCAGCGAATTAGTCTACCTGTTCCATTCCAACAGGATATTCTGTTTCTGAGGCCTAGAACAGATAAGAGCAAAAGGAAATGCCTCCAACAAGGCAACCATCTTAAACAATACTCCCATACAGAGACAAATTGAGAGGTCTGAGGGAAGAATCTTGATTTCTCAGAGAAACACACTTATTTAGAGGAGGGATTACATGTTCAGGAGTAGACCCAAATATTCCAGCCTCTGACTTAGCATCATGCTGATTTCCTAGAAATTGTGAACCATGGGAGACACATTGTGCCCTGACCGGTGACAGATAGAATGGCAGAGCCATCCTCTGTAGAACAAAACACGGTGTTCCCATTTTGCAGTTGTGCCAATGCAATCAGAGTAACCACAGTGAAGAGACTTATAACTGACTTAGTGCAATCAGCTCAATTGCACTTTCTACAATCAGAGACACTTCTGTGATATTACAATGATGTCTCTTCATGCCTGACACAAATTTACTCCGATAGAAAAATCTTACATTTACCATACATAAAAAACAAACATTTGCATCTATGGTCTAATCTATTCAGACAAAATCTCCCAAATTGGTCTTTCCAGGCAAAAAAGTTCCAGATGTTTGTCATCTGTAAAAACGTACGCCTTCCACCCCATTTTACAGTTGTCCCAATGCAATCAGACTAACAGCAGTGAAAAGACTAATACCTGATTTAGAGCAATACGCTCAAATTTCACTGTCTACAATTAGATACACTTTAGTGCAATTACAATCAAATGTTTTTATACCAGTCACACATCATACTCTGATTGTAGCATCTCACATTTATAATACATAAAAACAGACATTTTCATCTATGGCCTAATCTACTCTGACAAAATCTCCTGAATTTGTCTTTCAGGGCAAAAGGGCAGCCTGCTGTCTGTCCTCTGTAAAAGGGTACAGCTTCCTCCCTATTTTACAGTTGTGTTCCAATGCAATCAGACTGAATGCAGTAAAGAGACACAAACCCAACTTAGAGCAATATGCCCAATTGCACAGTCTACAATCAGAGACACTTCTGTGCAAGTACAATGAAGTCTCTTTATGCCTATTCCACATTTAGTCTGAAGGAAAAATCTTACATTTACCATACAAATAAAACAAAAACCCTAGACATTTGCATCTATAGTTTAATTCACGCTGAGAAACTATCCTGTCCTCTGTACAAAAAAATTATGCACCAGCATACTTACCAGCTAGTCTGTATAAAAAAAAGAAAAAAAAAATTCAACTCACGGTAAAAACAGAGTTTAGTCGCACATATTTTCAAATATATGTGAAAGCAGCAGTACCTCATCAAGGCTCCTCTGTATACTGCGGTCCTAAATCTGAATTTGAGAGTCCCCAAGTTGGAGCATATATAGCAGTGGATAAATTAAAGTGATTGTAAACCTTTGTGTTTTATTTTTTTTAAATAACAAACATGTCATACTTACCTCCACTGTGCAGCTTGTTTTGCACAGAGTGGCCCAGATTGTCCTCTTCTAAAGTCCCTTGGCGGCTCTCACGGCTCCTCCTCGCATCAGATAACCCCCTAGGAGAAGCGCTCTCCCAGGGGGTTACCTTGCGGGAGTGCTCCCGAGTCCAGGATTTGCATCCTTAGACGCGAATGCTGGACACGGCCCCGGCGCCCACGTCATTGGATTTGACAGCAGCAGGAGCCAATGGCTGCGTTGCTATCAATCTATCCAGAAATATGAAGGTATTGGGACTTTTAAGGTGCAACAACTACACAATATTCAGTATAAAAATATAATTTTATTACAAAAAATATATGAAAAATCATATGTACAAATATACATGAACCATCAAAATAAACATAATAGAGTTTCCAAAGTGCATACAGACAAAATTCTCTACATGTTTCACCATTTATTAGGCTTCCTCAGGAGTTTGTCATGCAAAAACTGGAAACAAAGAAAAGAAAATAAATACATAATAATATTTACTCAAAATTCAAACTCAAAATTACAAAAACATAATATTTTTTATTATTTAAAAAAAAAAGGATGACTGAAAACCATATCCAGCCTAAGGGTTGCTCCAAAGTTCATCTCAGTATTGGATCTATTTATTCAAAATATAAATGACCCTATTAATATCAGTTGTAAGTACATTACCTGTAAATTTTGATGGTACAATCTAAAAAGAAGAATGACCAGATAGCCAATGAGCTATCCCACACGGGGGCGCCCGTAAGGAGGGGATCATACAGTGTATCATAGAGGGGGAGAAATACTGGCACAGATAACCACCCGGATATTACTAGCACAGGAACAGAGGGCCATCTGAGGGAAATTACAAAGAAAAATCTAATGAAGTCAAATAACAATCTATATATAAGAGTAAAGGCGTCTCCATCTAGTTAAACGGCACATACCCCATCAGTATTTACCTGTTTATGGCTTGTTGATAGTTAAAAACATTAGAATAGGCAAAAAGGGGGTAATATCTCCAAAGTACCCCAATCAGTGTCCACTCTAAAGGAAAAAGAATTAGTGGAAATTACTATAAATATATAATAATCCACTTTAATTGGTAATCAAAATTTTAGCCATATGATTGCTAGCTGATGTATACCTGGTTAATCCAATTGGATAAAGTGTGTCCACATTAGGGCATCACTGCCGAAAAGCTTGTTTTACAAAACCGATCAATCAGTTTACTGAAAATATATATATATAAAAAAACATTTTAGATTAAGGACCAAGTAAACCAGACAACAGGATAAAAACCAATGTTGCCCGTGAAGAAATCTAGTGCCTAAGTAATTACCTTTGACTGATATCTAAGAACGTCTTCTCCCCAGGATGTTGGTCATGCTACTGATTTGCAAGGCTGCGATACGGACTATACACCCCCCCTCCTCCTTCCCATTGGACGCACAATGGCGCCAAATCAATGGGTGGAGCGGGCACGTCAGTTCCGACATCCGCTCCCACACCGTCAGATCCGACCCGGAAGTGACGAATCCACCACTGAAAACCGGAGACGTCTGCCGGAAGCGCCACCCCGCTCGTCAGGAGAGACATCCTGACGAGCTGGACGCACCATAAGACGGATCCGGAAGGGGAAACATGCCTGAAGTATAGAAAAGGGCGGACTTCCCTTTAGAATCACGGCAGAAACGGCACAATACGATGTTAGAAGAAGAGGGCCAGGATATCCGGTGGGCTTGGTCAGATGGCGCTCACATTGTCTCCTAAAGGAGAACAAAGAGAAACACCCTGGGCGCCCATATGATCACCAAATCCCCCCCAAAAAAGGGGAAACGCCACCCTAAAAAATGGTAGACTCCATTGAAATCAATTACATATAATATAGATTATCAATAATTAAAGGGAGCCCCTATGGAATATAGAAATGGTACATTCAGTCACCTGTACATAAGCACAAATTTAATAAACAAAAATAAGATAACAAAACAAAATTTTATTTGTTTTGAGCAGAGTCTACATATACAGCATAACTACTTTTATCCTACAAAAAGGGTTTGAAACTGATGGACTCATTTAACCCGGGATACATAGTAGCTCTCAAGGTATGTATCCATCTGGTTTCTCGTTGAAGGAGATTTTTGTCCACATCCCCACCTCTTTCATTGAGAGGTATGTATTCTAAAGCAAAGAATTTAATCTTTGACAAATCAAAGGAATGGAAAAGACCACTATGTCTGCTAATAGGAGTCTCCATTTTTTTCTTTTGAATGAGAGATACATGGTCTCTCATTCTGTGAAAGAAAGGCCTCCTTGTTTTGCCAACATAAAAGGCCTTACAATCACAGATCATCAAGTAGATAACGCCAATCGACTGGCAATTGCTAAAGAAATTTGGTCTGTACGTGACTCCATTAGGGAGAACTATTTCAGTAGAATCATAAATAAACCTACAAAATTCACAATGACCACATGGGGCCGAACCTTTTCTACTCTCAACCCTCTTGATTTGGAGATGGCTGTGAACTAGTTGATCTTTTAGAGACCTAGATTTTCTATAGGTAATTTGGGGAAATGGCTTAATATATTTGGAGATAATCTCATCTGTTGCTAGCAAAGGCCAGAATTTTTCAATAATTTTTCTTACTTTCTGATGTTCACCAGAGAACCTGGTAATTAGTCGTACCGATTGGTCAGTAGTTTGAGATTTCTTAGGATGTATTAGATCTTTCCTATTTTTATTTTTTGCTCGTTTATAAGCTTTTTTGAGGGTTGAACGACTATACCCTCTAGCAATTAGTCGAGATTGGAGGGCAGAAGCCTCCGTCTCGAAATCTACTTCCTTGCTACAATTTCTTCGGATTCGTAAGTACTGACTGTATGGGATACTTTGTACCAGAGTCCTGGGATGAGAACTTGTGGCATGCAAGATGGTATTGCCTGAAGAGGGCTTTCTATATAATGAAGAGCCCAAGGTGCCATCAGAATTTAAGTAAATAGAAATATCCAGAAAATTTATCACATTCTGGTCACAAATCATTGTAAATTTGAGATTGAAAGAATTTACAGCTAATGAAGACATAAAGGAGGTTAATTCCTCTAAGGAGCCAGTCCACACAACAAAAATGTCATCGATAAAGCGTCGCCATATCAAGACTTTATCAAAAAACATTTCAAATGATTCCAAAGAAAAAATCTCCCGTTCCCACCCCCCCAGGTACAGATTGGCGTACGACGGGGCACACTTGGTCCCCATCGCAACACCCTGTACCTGGAGGTAGTGGGAACGGTCGAAAACAAAAATATTGTTGGTAAGTATAAACAGCAACAATTCCAAAATGAAACTGTTGTAGGGCCTGGCTCCAGGTCCTCTCTCAGAAAGGAAGCCGTCTATAACTTGAATACCCCTGGTATGGGGAATAGAGTTATAGAGGGCTTCGACATCTATAGCTACTAGCCATGACCCAGGTGGTACACATAGACCATCCAGGGATCTCAATAGATCGGCGGTGTCTTGAATGTAGGAACTTAAGGAACCTACATGGGGCCTCAAATAATCGTCTACCAGCTTGCTAGCTGGTTCTGTAAGGCAGCCAATCCCTGACACATTCGGACGACCAGGGGGATTTGCCAAATTTTTGTGCACCTTTGGCAGAGCATAAAACGTGGGAAGTCTCGGCTTGTCAATAACCAAGAATTCACACGTTTTTTTGTCTATAAGGTTGTCACAAAATGCCCGATTAATGAGGATACGGTATTTTGTCTCCGCATATTTTACCTGTGCAAAAGGAATAGAGCGATACCAACTTTTATTTAAATGAAGGTTCATAACCATCTGCTTATATTTGTTTAAATCCATTACCACTATGTTACCTTCTTTATCCGAGGGTTTTATCACTAAATGTTCATTCTGCTTTAAAGATAACACAGCTTTTTGTTGGGATGGTTTAAGGTTGGTATTTCTTCTCAACCTTTTCCAATTGGTACTCTGTAGTTCCTTTGTAACTTGTTGGGTGAATGCCCAAATGTTGGGGTTTCCTTGGAGAGTAGGAAAGGTCCTGGATTTCGGTTTATATAGATTTGGTGGAGGGAAAATTCTCTCCGTGGGAATCTCATCTACGAGGCCAGACTGGGGTTCCTCAAGGGGGTCATCTAGTGGATTACCTTCTTCCCATAATTCCATTAAATCATTTATTGCCTGAATCTCCTTAATTGTTTTATTTTGCCAGAGATCTTCCCCCCTGGAATCCATGGGAGAACGTTTATAATCCCTGTCAAACATGATCTTAAAAGTAAGTTTTCTCGCAAAGAGATTGACGTCCTTTATAATTTCAAAGGCATCAACCTCCTGATCAGGACAAAAAGTCAAACCAAGGCCCAAAACCTCCGTCTGATCCAGTGTAAGTGAATGTGAGGACAAATTGATTACTTGGAAGTTACTTTGGAAGTCGCTTTGGGTGCCTGTGAAAGAATGGGTGTCTTTTTGGTGTCCAAAGTTGGGGGTGGTGAAAAGATTGGCGCAGTGCGAAGATCCCCTATAATGGGGATTTGAAAGTCCCCCGAAGGGGTGACTGTTGATTGATTTGACTTAGGTGCATTAAGGATATTAGAAAAACTGGGTGTAAACAAATTAAGGTGACCATCACCTGTGGGATGAGTGGGAGGGGGTACATTTTTGGACTGTGAATGTAAACCCTGACGATTCGTGTCCCGTTGGGTGCGTTTAGAAAGCGCTGACATCGAAGGTGCTCGATCAGTCTTTCTTTTATTCGAACTAGCTGAAGTGTTAGAGGCATTACCTGGTAGGGACGAGGAAGATAAAGACGATTCATCAGGATCAGTGGCTTCCTGATTTGTATTTGTTTGCTTACGAGCTGAGGATTTGGATTTCCTCCATTGGTTTTCAGTAGTCCAACGATAGGCTGTGTTTGATTCATATGCCAGACGATCCCTATAATATTTTTTATCCTTAGTTTTAAGGATATTGGAGACAAAAGACTCCAAATGTTTTTCTAAGAGAGCAATCTATCCAATCAAGAGCCGGGACCCCGTGCAGAGAGGGAGAGCGCGTATCCGCAGAGGGAAATACGGGGCTCAGGTAAGTAAAAAGGGGGACTAGGGGGCCGGTCACTGCCAGAAGTTTTTTCACCTTAATGCATAGGATGCATTGGGGTGGAAAAACACGAGGGTTTACAACCCCTTTAAGGGCAGGCATGCCTGGAGTGAGCCCACCCCTCCTTAAAGTCATAGGGACATATTAGACACCCAGCAAGAGCACAATGGAAGCTGAAATCATCCAATGTGTCCCCATGCCAAATCCAGTGAACAAGCTATACAAAACCATGGCTGCCACCCCAATTTATAACTAGCCTTTGCAGTAAGGTGCACGTGGAAGGGCTTTGCACATGGTAAAGAAAGAAATTCCCAGCACGATTATCAGCTAGCCTGCAAGAAAAACTAATTGACACTGTCTAACATTTCACATTAAAAACAGAAGGTTTAGTTACACATATTTGCAAATAGAAGTGAAAGCCGCAGTGTCCTCTGTAGAAGAGAACACTGCGTTCCCCATTTTGCAGTTGTGCCAATGCAATCAAAGTGACAGCAGTGAAGAGACTCATAACTGACTTAGAGCAATCAGCTCAATTGCACTGCCTACAATCAGAGGCACTTCTGTGCTATTACAATGAAGTCTCTTTATGCCTGACACAAATTTACTCCAATAGAAAAATCTTACATTTACCATACATGAAAAACAGACATTTGCGTCTATGACCTGATCTACTTTAACAAAATCTCCTGAATTGGTCTTTTCAGGCAAAAAGCTCCGGCTGTCTATCATCCATAAAAGGGTACGCCTTCCTTCCCATTTTACAGTTGTGCCAATGCTATCAGACTAACAGCAGTGAAAAGACTCATACCTGATTTAGAGCAATACGCTCAAATCACACTGTCTACAATTAGATACACTTAACCACAATTACATTTAAATCTTATTATACCGGTCACATATCATACTCTGATTGAAGCATCTCACATTTATAATATATAAAAACAGACATTTGTATCTATGGCCTAATCTACTCTGCCAAAATCTTCTGAATTGGTCTTTTAAGGCAAAAAGTTCCAACTGTCTGTCATCTGTAACAGGGGTACGCCTTCCTCCCCATTTTACAGTTGTGCTCCAATGCAATCAGACTGACAGCAGTGAAGAGACTCGCGATTTACAGCAATAAGCCCAATTGCACAATCAGAGACACTTTTGTGCAGTTACAAGTACTAAAATGATTCTAAACCTTAAAGGGGTTGTAAACCCTTGTGTTTTTTCACCTTAATGCATCCTATACATTAAGGTGAAAAACATTCTGTCATGCAGGAGCCCCCCAGACCCCCCATTTTACTTTCCTGAACTCGTTCTTTCTCGCCCCGGGGACGAGCACACCAGCTCTAGCCGTTGTCTCGTGTCCTCATTGAATAGATTGATAGCAGCGCAGCCATTGGCTCCTCCTGCTGTCAATCAAATCCAATGACGCGGGTGCCGGGGGGCGGGGCCGAGTCCTGCTGTCTGTGTCAATAGATGTAGCAGCAGGACACGGAAGCGCACCTGCACGAGTGTCCCGAAGGAGATCGCTTCTCTGACGGGGCACTCGAGAAGAGGAGGAGCCATGAGCGCCGCTGAGGAACCCCAGAAGAGGAGGATAGGGGCCACTCTGTGCAATACCATCTGCACAGAGGAGGTAAGTATGACATGTTTGTTATTTTAAAAAAAAAACAAGGGTTTAGTAACCTTTTAAAAAATAAATAAATAATAAACATGTTCTACTTACCTGCTTTGTGCAATAGTTTTGCAGAAATCAGCCCCGATCCTCTTTTTCTGGGGTCCCCCACCAGCCCTCTTTCCTGTTCACACAAATGTCAACGCTTACTTCCCTTTACAAGGTAAAAAAATGTGGGTTCAGTCAGCGCAAAACCAAAGAACAATCCTAACATAAGCAGCGGAACACTCAAGGTCAGTATATAGGAATCCTTGGATGAGTACACAAAAGAAAAAACAGTGCAGCGCTAAAAACCAAAAATCATAACACTAAGGCCACTTTCACACTGGGGCGGGAGGTGCGTCGGTGGTAAATTGCCGCTTTTTAGCGGCGCTTTACCGTCAATTTAGCGGCGCTATTCGGCCGCTAGCGGTGCGGCTTTGCGTGTTTTTTAACTCTTTCTCGGCCAATAGCGGGGGGTAAAACCGCACCGCTAGCGGCCGAGAAAGAGTTAAAAAACACGCAAAGCGCCTCTGCAGAGGCGCTTTGCCGGCGGTATAGCCGCGGTGCCCCATTGATTTCAATAGGGAGGAGTGGTATACACACCGCTCCTTCACCGCTCCAAAGATGCTGCTAGGAGGACTTTTTTTACCGTCCTGCCAGTGCACCGCTCCAGTGTGAAAGCCCTCGGGGCTTTCACACTGGAGACACAGCAGCGGCTGTTTCAGGTCAGTTTGCAGGTGCTGTTTTTAGCGCAAAAGCGCCTGCAAAACGACCCAGTGTGAAAGGAGTCTAAAAATACATTAGAATAATATCTGGCAACAGAGAGCCATATAAAAAGTCCCAGTTCATATATGTAGCGGGTGGTTACATTTAGGGGGAAGCATCTGAGTGGTAACTAGGCTAAGATGCACTAATTGTTAGGTCTCATGGACCATTTCTATCCCTGGGAGATAGTACTGGTGTGAAAGTTCACTGGGGCCTATGCGTGGCGCTGTTGTCATGGGCCCGGGTTGAACCGCAGTACAAGGTTGTGTCCTTTTTGTCCCCTCTCGGCAGCAGTACGGTGGGGCGGGGAACCTGCTGTGCCTGTCGGGAGAGGATATAAAAGGGGGCGGCCATCTTCCAGAGATGTCGGTTCCGCGCTCAGGCACCTTAAGCCTGGGTGCGTGTGTGTCGTCTCCGGGTGCCCTAGGCCCGGAGGCCTGGTCGGGTTGTCTCTGGGTGCCCTAGGCCCAGAGACGGAGCTGCTGTTCCATCTCAGACACCTTCAGTCTGGGGTGAGGTACTTTGGAGAAAGGCCCGGAGCCCAGCAGCCTTCGGCTGGGATCCGCCGGGGACCGAGACTCCCAGGGATCTGCCTTGTGAGGGGACCCGTATCCAGGACGAGGAGGCCAGGGAGGTGACCCTTTCTGAAGACCCAGTGCAAAGTCGTGGCGACAGATGGGGCCTGTGGTAACTCTCCGGAGGGATGTTCTTGTCCTATAAGGGCTAGTTCACTAACGGAAGGAAGTGTGTGTTCTTTAAATCACAGTGGCAGTGATACTACGCACCCAAGGTCAGTAGCAGTGGCTTTCATATTTTTTCACCCGGTCAGTGGCAGTGACCGACCTCATGGTCTGTGGCAGAGACCATGCGCCAAGCCTGTTCGTGCTGATCAGAGCAGGAGAAACCCAAATTCAAGTTTGTGCCTGGACCTCCTCCCACCTTATTTGACCTGTGTTTGTCCCAACCTGTCTGCTCTCAAAGAGACTGTTTATTGTGCAAGAAGGAATAAATAAGTGTTGGACCTTTTAGTTGGTGTGGACAGTTGCTTACTGGGGAGAATTAAAGACTTGTTTCTGACTACTGCAGAATCGAGGTCAGCACTGGAGGCTTTTTGACACTGGCTGCAAGCAGGAGGGTACGGGCTTGTGGTGCGGTGTGCCTCATTCTTTCCTGCGGAGGAGCCAAGCAGAAGAAAAGCAGGTAAAGTCTGAGGTTGGTGCGCTACACGTGGGGGCTCGAGTCCGGGATATGTTTGCGTTCACGGAGCGAAAACCCCCCACAAGCTGAACTTTTATTCCCCAGTAAAGTTCCGTGGAGGTCGGCCATGTTTGGAACTGCGCCACGAGGAGAACCCTGACTGCGTAGTTCGTGGGCGTGTCTATTCAGAAAAGCCCGCGAGCGATGCAGGAGATGGGAGTCTGACCATGTATGGAGTTACACGTGGGGACTTTGGTGCGAAAAGGTCAGTGCGCGATGGAGCAGCAGATGGTCAGCATGTCGTCTCATGCATCATGGGTTCCAGCTTCTACAACCGTGAAAATTACTTCATTCGCTGCTTCGCTTATGGATACAGGGATTCGGCTCAAGCCCCAGGGAAGATTTGCCCTCTATGTGTGCAAGGACGTGGAGGCCCTCGTGTGATTTGTCCTGGCTGCTCGGGACTGGTGGTTCATCTGAAGCCATTCGGGCGATGCGAAAGCTGTAAGGAGTTTCTGTTTGAGGTGGAGCAACCTACAGAGAGGCCTCGGGCCTTCCACCTCAATTGCCTTACGGGCGCCACTACTCTGGAAGGAGGAATCGAAGCTCGTACAGCCACCCCTGCACGCACTGACAAGACTTCAGAGGAAGTCACAGAGGAGATCGCTTTAGCGAGTGAGAAACCGGAGGATGCTGCCTCGGTAACGACAGAGTCTTTTCTCCCACCGCCCAAGAGGAAGATGGGTCTTGTGAAGGCTTCCCGCGGCCGTGGTGGAGCAACGCCCCAGTGCTTACCCGGAACGGATGTCTCTGAAGGGAAAAGTCCCGGACGTCCGAGTCCTTCTTCAAGCCGAGGTAAGCCAGAGGGAGAGACTTTGTTAAAGGCCCCTAGCCCTGGGGATTCACATGCTAGTGAGTTGGCCAGAGGGGGTGAATCGTCCTTCACCAGGAATTACTTCCCTGTGGAGGAGTACGATACCTCTGACCTAGAGTCCCTCTCAGATGCGGGTGATGATGCCGCGATTGACAAACTGTTTGAGAGAAAGGGATGGGATAAGATGCCCCTGTCCTTGTTCAGTAAGCCTAGGAACCCGCCCATGTCTACTGGGGAAAGTACACCCGGGTGGTGGCCTCCGAGCCTGAGGAGGGATCTGTCCCCTTGCCTGCCCTTCCACCGTCGGGAGCACCTGCTTCCGCCACTACCACTACTGCTAGACCGGTGTCGCTGCGGGCCCCTGCAACTGGCCCAGAGGCAGGTAAAGTGCCTCGACAGCCGGATGCTGTTGTTTTGCCTGGCGCAGGAGACCGCGCCACTATGCCACCGCTGTCCCGGTTACAGAGACTCTTCAACCAGAAGGTTGCCAGTGAATATGGGTGGCAGTACCCGTACCTACCCAAATAACTTTTGTTTGAGGTTGAGGCCTGTAGAGATTGGTGGTACTCAGAGTTTGTGTGGACACACATTAAGGTACCCCAGGCCAGAAGGTACTTTTCACGTTCGCCTGCCGCCACTCTGCGGTTCAGGGATTGCAAAGCTGTTTGGATGTTGGGTCGGCACATTCATGCGGACAAAGTGCTTATCTGCAGAAAGGACAAGAACGATGTGGAGTATCACATAGATACCTTCGATAGACATTGGAAGCCGTTGGTGTTGCCTGATCCACACTACTATTTGTAAGAGACCAGACTCTTGTGTTTTGCGTTTGAACTTTTTTTTTCCCCCTTCTCTTTAGCAACTTTGCCCCATGTTAAGGGTACTTTACTCTTTGGAGGAGCGGGAGTTGTTGCTGTTTGATTTTCTCCCTTCTCTTCCCACCACAAAGATAACAAGGACTTTGGGGTTGTAGTTAGTTGAGGGCCACAGTTCACAGATAAGAGAATTTCCTTGTCATGAAAAGGTGTTCTGACCGCGGCACTACCACTAGGTGGTGGTGTTGCGCAACTGTTATATTAAAAGCCTAAAGCCGCGTACACACGACATAGGCCACTAACCCCAGGCTCCTCCTGCCTGACATTTTCCTGCCTCTCATCCTGGCTGACCTCCTCCTGTGTAAAAAAAGGGACATATTTAGAGTTTGGTTTCATCAATCACACACAGGGGGTTATTTACTAAAGGCAAATCCACTTTGCACTACAAGTGCAAACTACAAGTGCACTTGAAATTGCATTGAAAGTGTACTTGGAAGTGCAGTCGCTGTAGATCTGAGGGGGACATGCAAGGAAAATAAAAATCTGAAATTTAGCTTGCACATGATTGGATAATAAAATCAGCAGAGCTTCCCCTCATTTCAGATCTACCCCTCAGATTTACAGCGACTGCACTTCCAAGGGCACTTTCAGTGCAATTTTAAGTGCACTTTGCACTTGTAGATTGCGCTTGTAGTGCAATGTGGATTTGCTTTTAGTAAAGAACCCCCACAATGTTCAGCTCCTGACTGTTGCAAATAGAATTTCAAATATTTTTTAGTACTCTCATTATGCCCCCATCAATTTTGCATTCATCTCCCAAACTTTTTTGCCCACTACTGTCTATTGCTATGTCAAACACTTTTTCTTGATTGACTAAATCTGTTCCCATCTTAACATCTATATTACAGCATTCATTTTTTAACAATACATGTTTTGAAAAGACTATACCTGGCTCCAGACGAACAGATCTGGGTCTTCATCCAGGATGGAAGGCTCCTCCCGATCCTGAGAAGGATCATCTTGGCTGGAGGGAAGGCTGGAGGGAAGCTGGAGGGAAGGCTGGAAAGTGATTCCCTCAGTGTAATGTGGTCATTCAGAAAGGCCAACCTGTCGTCAGTGCCGGGACAAGGTCATCAAGCGCCCAGGGCAAAGATGCCAAACTGCGCGCCCTTTCCTTTAGGGTTAGGGTCTGGGTGCCCCCCCATCCCTGCAATAAACCATTGCGCCAGGGGCAGCCGTCCCTCCTGCCCACCCCTTGTCCCGGCCCTGCCTGTCGTAGTACCACAAATGTGGGACATATACCTTCCCTGCTGCTGCTCCTGACCTCTGAGAAGCCAGGACTCGATTGCGCATAGTCCTATATGTGCCTCTCAAGGTCCCAATTTTTGTATCCAGCTGCTCAATGGTTGCGTTGGGCATCCTGGTGTGCACAAATGGGAGCAGGCTCTCCAGCGCTGCTTTCCTTACCCCCTTTTTTTGTGTATCAGGTTTTTGGTCTCCCACAGAGCGGGAACCTCCCTTAACCGATCTATAAACTCGGACAGAAATTATTTTTCAAGAAAAGCATTCATTGTTTCTGCAAGACAAAACACCAGACAAAAATACAAATGTCAATCACACTCTAAACTCGAGTAATCTTTATGCCCATATATGCCTGTTCAATCTCTATGCAGTATAGGCCACTGATGTACCAAGTTAAAATCTTACCTTCGGTCTAACGTTTGGCGCTCTTAACTCCTTCCTCCGCACACAGAACTTAGTAACGTCATATGTGTGTTAGCTTTATATACACTACGCATGCGTGACACATGTCGCCCGCCCATGATGTTCTTCCTCAATGTTTCCCCGCCCCTTCTCTTTCGGCGCGCAGGCGACATGGCGGAGTCACAGCAGGTGTCTGTGAATTCAGATAATTCTAACGAGGAGACAAGCCCGGAGCGGGAAACGTCACGAACAAGGAGGCGTTACAAGGCATCTAATATGTCCTTTGAGGAGATGGCGGAGATGGTGGCCATATTGAACAATTCTGATTATGATGCAAAGCATGGGCCGTATTCCCACCCTAATCTAAGGAAGGACAAAATTATGAAGCAAGTAGTGAAAAGTCTGAAGAAGAATTTCGGTGTGAAAAGATCAAAGGAGCAGCTCAGACGTGGTCTGACCTCAAACTGAGGGAGCCGGAGCAGTTAAGGAGCATTAACAGAATGCTAAAAAAAAGTAAGTACTTCTCCTGTGTCCCTATTGTTGTATTTCACAACTTGCATGTTGCTCCATGTTGTCGATTTTTACTCTTGTACATTCTAAAATGACATTTTAAAAAATTTAGTGGTTACAGTAATCGGTCGATACAAACACATTGTTTGCACACTACATACGATGATTTGTCAATATCCATGTTTTTTTATTTTTGGTAAAATGTCTGTTTAGATTCCATAAATATTATGACATTGTTGTCTAGATCAGTGTTTCTCAACTCCAGTCCTCAAGGCGCCCCAACAGGTCATGTTTTCAGGATTTCCCTCAGATGAAACAACAGTTGTAATTACTAAGGCAGTGAAACAGATCAAATCACCTGTGCAAAATACTGGAGAGCCTGAAAACTTGACCTGTTGGGGTGCCTTGAGGACTGGAGTTGAGAAACACTGGTCTAGATGATGTGTTTGTAACTAGAATGAAATGCAAACTTGAATCAATGTAAAGGAGAGGACACTCAGCAGTTGTTTACACATCTGCACTCACAAGAGCACTATAGTGTGGGCCACCAGAACAACCTTTTTAGGGTGTCCAACACAGGTGCTACAGTGGGTACTGGGGGGGGGGGGCCCATGTGAGAAAATTGTTAAGTTCAAAAATCTTGTCTTCAGCTTGGAACTGTGCCACAACAGACAAGTGTACCCCACCTGCAAGCTATGTTTCATATTCCTAGTTATGACTTCAAATATGTGTGTGTTAAGTGTACTATTTGTTTCATTCTCATAGGGGAGAGAAGACTGGGAGGACACCACTCCTCGGAGCCCAGGCACCCCACACCTTCTAAAGAACCCCAACCTCCCCAACAAGCCCAACCTGAGGATGTGGAGGAAGTAGAAGTGGATAAAGGAGAGGTGGAGGAAGGAGAAGTGGAGGAAGGAGAAGTGGATGAGGTGGTGGAATTTGTCACTACAACAGGTCAGTATCTGTCACCACAGCTTCAGGTAAGAGATGTAGGCATGCAGATTTTTATGATTTTTATTTTATTTTAGGGGATGAACATGTTGATGAAATTCCTCGATTCTCCAGTGATAGTGCACAAAGAATCATCCAACAAATAATGGATTGTAGTACTCAACTGGACTTAATGAAGAAAAGGATGAATGCTATGGAGAATACATTTAAGGACATCATTGATGTGTTGGGGCGAATAGAATAAACCCCCCCTTTTTTTTTCTATTTTTTTTTCATTTTTTTAGCACTGGGGGGGGGGGGGGAGTTTAGGACTTTAAATGAGGCGCATATGTGGTGCACCTCCATCCCTAATTCGAAAAAGTAAATGGAGGTTTGGGACTTTGAGTGAGACTGTAGACATGGTGTAGGTAAAAAGGATACATGTTTATTCAAATTAAAACGCATGACACATCTCCAAACAGAAATCACATGAAATGAAAAACATTTTGGTTGATGCGATTCCCTAGAGTTACACACACATAAGTATGGGTATGCACAATATAAGCAACAAGGTACATCAGTGTGTGACCAGGTGCCACATAGTGATCCGTATAGATAATGGAATACATTCAGTGAATTACATATGTACAGATATCACATGGCAACAAGCGCTAAAAACATGAAAAAAAAAACAACACTTTTTTTTAGCACTTTTACTAAAAGACAAAATTTGAAGATGCACACAGTGGGTCAACATGTGCTATCTGCCATCACGGGATCTCCATGAACGTGTTTTGTGGGTGCTCAAGTAGGTGAAAGGAAGAAGGGGTTGCCCCCCCAAAACATGTCGATTGATCCCCCATGATAGCGGATAGCACATGTTGACAATAGGGATGAGGAAGAAAATAACCTATTTTACCCTCCAAAAAATTGTGTGCATCTTTAAATTTTGTCTTGTTCAGGGGTGACAACACTCTATCTTAGGAAGGGCAGATAGCCCTTTTTTGAAAAATCAAAGGTCTGAGATCTTGCCTAGAGCAGGGATATGCAATTAGCGGACCTCCAGCCAGTGGCGGAATTTTCAGGGTCGCGACAGTCGCAGTTGCGACTGAGCCCTGTAATTCCGCCAAGTCCGGGGGGCCCGCAACCCGTCCGTGTACTCCGCCGGCGCCGCCCACCTGACTGTCACTCACTGACGTGTGCGGCGCGCACTACGTGCTATTCGTTCGGCCGCGGGGCTGCCGCTGACTGAAGACAGACTGAGATAATTCAAGAGAGCAGGGCAGCTGAGGCAGCACTCACTCTCACTGACTGGGTTTGTGGACCGCCTCCGCCCCCGCCTCCGCCTATCCAGAGACACAGAGATGTAGGGAGGCGGGGCGGACTCTGAAAAATGAGAGAAGGCGGGGAGAAGCTTTCCCCTCTATGGCAGCGTGGAGTACCTTCCCGGAGTCTACCCAGGCATGAGGCAAGGCAGAGTGGCAAATTTTTCATCCTGGCGCCTGGCGGGAGAAGGCACACACAGTGGCATCTGTTAGAGTGACCCACAGAACGGAATTCCCGGGGGAATCGATTGATTGACGGTAAGTCAATCAAGTGACAGAGCTCAGCTCAGCAATCGATGCCAACCTCCACCACCTGTGCCTCGTCTTACTGATCCCACCCCCCCACCAATGATCTCATCATCTCTATCCCCCCCCATTACTTCTACAACAGAGGTGATGGGGGGGGGGGGGATAGGGATGAGATCAGTGGTGGGGGATGGGATCAGTAAGGAGGCACAGGTGGTGGTGGGAGAGGATGGCACCACCGCAGCCACCCCCCCTCAAGTACCACCGCAGCCACCCACCCTCAAGTACCACCACAGCCACCCCCCCTCAAGTACCACCACTACCACCCCCCCTTAAGTACCACCGCTGGTACTTGAGGGAGGGTGGTACTTGAGGGGGGTGGTAGCGGTGGTACTTGAGGGGGGGTGGTAGCGGTGGTACTTGAGGGGGGGTGGCAGTGGTGGTACTTGAGGGGGGGTGGCTGCGGTGGTACTTGAGGGAAGGTGGCTGCGGTGGTACTTGAGGGGGGTGGCTACAGTGGTACTTGAGGGGGGTGGCTGTGGTGGTACTTGGGGGGTGGCTGTGGTGGTACTTGGGGGGTGGCTGTGGTGGTACTTGGGGGGTGGCTGTGGTGGTACTTGGGGGGTGGCTGTGGTGGTACTTGGGGGGTGGCTGTGGTGGTACTTGAGGGGGGGTGGCTGCGGTGGTACTTGGGGGGTGGCTGTGGTGGTACTTGAAGGGGGGTGGCTGCGGTGGTACTTGAGGGAGGTGGCAGTGGTGGTGCTATCCTCTCCCACCACCACCACCTGTGCCTCCTTACTGATCCCATCCCCCCTCCACTGATCTCATCCATATCCCCCCCCCCATTACTTCTACAACAGAGGTGATGGGGGGATAGGGATGGGATCAGTAAGAGACACAGGTGGTGGTGGGAGAGGATGGCACCACCACTGCCACCGCAGCCACCCCCCCTTATGTACAACCGCTGCCACCCCCCCTCAACACCAGCACTTTACTGATCTCATCTAGGGTTGCCACCTGTCTGGGATTCACCCGGATAGTACAGGTTTTGAAACATGTGCCCGGGTCTCTGCCCGCCTGAGACCCAGGCACATTATTCAGACCCGCCAGTTGCTCCCTGAGTCCCTGTGCCTGTGCCAAAGCTGTGCCGCCACCGCCGTGTGCGTCTCGAGTTCGGTCCGCTTTATTCTGCAACTGCTGCCTTCCTATCTACCCCCCCCCGCATTGTCGGTTCACCTCCGTCCGCTCTGTGTGCTGCAGATGGGACACAGAGACGGAGCCTCCATGTTGCCGGAGACTCTCCTCTGGTTTTGCCCCCCCCCCCATACACTACCATACAGTTCTGCCACCCCCCTCCCATACACCATCCATCCATTCAGTTTTCCCTCTCCTCCTCATACACACATTTATCATCCCCTCCATACACCATCCTTATATACAGTCCCCCCCATATATATATATATATATATATATATATATAGTTCTCCCCCCCCCATACACCATCCATATATACATTCCCCCCCATATATACAGTTCTCCCCCCCATACACCATCCATATATACAGCCCCCCCACATATACAGTTTCCCCCCTATACACCATCCATATATATACACTCCCCCCCGTATATACAATTCTCCCCCCCCATACACCATCCATAAATACAGTTCTCCACCCCCCCCATATACCATCCATATATACAGTTCTCACCGGGTGACACCGTCCACTGCCCTACTGACACCGTCCACCGCCCTACTGGACACCGTCCACCGCCCTACTGGACACCGTCCACCGCCCTACTGACACCGTCCACCGCCCTACTGACACCGTCCACCGCCCTACTGACACCGTCCACCGCCCTACTGACACCGTCCTCTGCCCTACTGACACCGTCCTCTGCCCTACTGACACCATCCACTTCTCTACTGGCTGACAGTGTCCACTTTTAAGGTAGACTAGTTTCATATTTTAACTGATATTTCTTTTATTAATTAAATCATATTTTATGGGTACGCTAATGCTTTTTTTTTTTTATTTAACCATGCCCCTTTAAGTCTCCCCCCACTGTTAATGTAATTTGGCCACAGCCACTGTTCATTGTAGCACACCTCATTACTACTCTCTTTGGGTAACCCAAAAGGTGTCCCAGGTATTTTACAATCCTATAGCGCGTAGTACAAAAAAATTGCCGTGCACCGCAAAAGTGTTCGGGTTTGGCTTGAAGAAAAGGTGGCAACCCTAATCCAATCCCTCCTCCCCACCAGCACTGTTACTGATCCCATTGCCCAGGTCAGATTTAATTGATCCTATGATTGGTTCATAGGATCAGCAACTGATGTATTGCTTCATTTATGTGAAATCCCTGGTGATATGGCCAGTCCCTCTTTGTACAACAAAGTCCCCCTTTGTTGTACAGTGTAAAAAAATTAAGTATCAAAATTAGGCTTTTCGTGGGGGGGGCCTTCATGATTTCTTGCATCGGGGCCCTGAAGTCTCTAGTTACGCCACTGCCTCCAGCTGTGGCAAATCTACAAGTCCCATCATGCCTCTGCCTCTGGGTGTCATGCTTGCTGCTGTCAGAGTCTCGCTATGCCTCATGGGACTTGTATTTTGGCAACAGCTGGAGGCCCGCTAATTGCATATCCCTGGCCTAGAGGTTTACATTGTTGTATTTTGAGGTATGTTTAGGAGAATTTTTGTAATTTCATAACCCCAAAAATTTGCCAGTTTAGGTCAAAACAAAATTGTTCTAAAGACCATGTGTGATTGTGCACAGAGTAAAAAACATGAAAATACCAAAAAAGTGTGGCTTTTATTTTTAAAATCCACTATAACCTTTTTTTGTGTTTAGTTTTGTTGTTACCAGTGAAATGTTTGGTCTTTACTAAGGAAAATACACTTGGCACTACAAGTAAACTTTGAAAAACTAACAGACAGCTAAAATAAAAACAAAGAAAATATACAAAATGAAGGTTCAGATTATTTATAATTTTTTGGGGTAAATAGTAAAAACTATCAAAGATTTGCTGGCATTGGAATGACCCCCCTACCCATGAAATAGTCCACATAGTTATGCCGGATTGCACGGGCACTTCAGGGGGGGGGGCAAGCCAGCACGGACATGTTCGAGGCCCGGCAGGGCATGGTCTGCTGCAAGTTCGGCCTCCGGCCCAACTGTGGCCATATAAGTTGGTGATTGCTTGCGCAAAAAATTGTGGAGAACACAGCAACAAAATACTATATAGTTCAGTTTGTACTCCGCCATGTGAATACTTGTTAAAAATAGGCGGAACCGGCTGGCCATTATCCCAAAGGCATTCTCCACAACTCTTCGGGCTCTGGCCAGCTGGTAGTTGAAGACCCTCCTCTCCGGGGTGAGGGTCCTCTGGGGGAAAGGCCTCATGAGATGCGGACCCAGACCAAAGGCTTCATCAGCCAAAAAGACAAAGGGGAGTCCTTCCACATTCCCTGCATCCGGTGGCAAAGCAAGATCATCACTCTGTAGACGAAGAGCAAACTCCGTCTGGGTGAAGGCTCCCCCATCCGACATCCGGCCATTCTTCCCCACATCCACATAGAGGAATTCATACTTTGCTGACACCACCACCATCAGCACAATGCTATGAAACCCCTTGTAGTTGTAAAAAAAGGAGCCCGAACGGGGTGGTGGCACGATGCGGACGTGCTTCCCGTCAATGGCTCCACCGCAGTTGGGGAAGTCCCACCGCCTGGCAAACTCCGATGCCACAGTCTGCCATTGCTGTGGCGTGGAAGGAAGCTGGGGAATCAAACAAGAAAAAAAAATATTAGTACTTATGCAAATAACATTGCAAGCAGATTATACAAAAACATTCTTGGCCAACATCAGTATAACATTTTGTTTAAGGATTATTAAAAATTAAAAATATAAAGAACAATTATCACATTGCTCACCCCCCTCTGATGGCCCATTGTTTTTCTTTTGGGGGGGGCTAGATGAGTTTGGGATCCCCCCAAAAATCTAATTCTGGAAAATGTAGACATTAGAAACCATTTGAGGGGGGTGGGGGAGCACTACAATGGAGCTGACAAAATACATTGTTAACAGACTAGGCTAGATGAGTTTGGGCCCAGGAGAGCATGCTGGAGAGGTAAGTAAAGGGAAATATGCATGTAGGCCAAAAAAGGACTTAAAAAATTACAGCATGCATGGGGACAAAGGGAACTTTCACAGCATATTACAATCATGGTAATTAGGAAAGGATGAAAGAAATACAATACATTATCATACATGAAATATATAGAATGTGATATTAAATGAGTAAACTTACCCTCATATAGTCATCCTGCAAGACTTGGATGATGGCAGAACAGGTCTCTGGGATTATGACGCCCAGAGCCTGGGGGAGATGCCTGTCGTGAACTTCAGGTCCTGCAGACTTCTCCCTGTCGCCAGGTAGCGTAAGGTGGCGATGAGCCTCTGCTCAGCACTGATGGCTTCCCGCATAACGGTGTCCTGCCTGGTGATATAGGGGGACACCAAAGCCAACAGATGCTGAAAAACGGGGTCAGACATCTGAAGAAAATTCCTCTAGTCCTCAGGATTATTCTCCACGATCTCCCGCAGCAAAGGCATGTGAGAGAATTGGTCCCGCTGGAGCAACCAATTCTTGGTCCATGAACTCCTCCTCACCCTGTTAATGGACTCGTCTTGGTCCAAGACAAGAAGACCAACAGAAACACAAAGACGATGCACAACACGATCACTACGACGAGAACGTATCCGCAACATGGCTAGAAAACGGTCGTCTGATCAAAACGAACTAAACAGAACGCACTGAAATATAGCAAGGCCTATGAAGAACGACCTGAAAATCAGAAACAAGTGGACAAGAACACACTGAAAAACAGATACGACCTGACTACATGCCCTGAAAGACAAGATACAAACCCACAAGCACCAACTGAACCGCAGAAATCGATCTGAAAGCACAAAGTCTGAAAAGCGTGAATCGTCTCTTCCCAAACTTTTACTAACATGCGGCAACACAAGATTAGCAAAAGCAGCCCAAGGGGTGGCGTCATGAGAATTGAACTTCCCCTTTATACTGCCGTCGTACGTGTTGTACGTCACCGCGCTTTTAGACCGACGGGATTTTGGATTGACAGTGTGTATGCAAGGAAAGCTTGACAAGAATCTCATCAAGCTTGACAAGAAACCCGTCGAGAAAAACTTTTTTTTCCGATGAGATTCTCGGCCGTGAGCACGAGGCTTTACACTGCACTTACTGTTAGAGCAAACAGGTTTTTCTCTAGGGAGGGACCTGTTCATTCTAAATTACATATTGTTAGATTATGTGTTTTCTTCTTCCTCTGCAGGTAAACGACAAGCAAGACTGCTGAGTATGGGGTGGGTCTTAGCGAGTTCTGCAGGAAGGAATTGTACATTTTTACTGTGAAATTTGAGTGATCTTAAAATGTTTTATATACATGTACACCCTCATTCCCATCTGTGTTTTTTTCCTTTCCCATGTTAGGTTCCGGCACAAACGAACAAAATTTTAAATTTGTCATTTTTTTATTTTGTCTCTGGATCTGGCTTATGTTGACTCAGGTTGAGGAGGCATAAATTGCTTTCAGACACTGGGGACCAGTGTTCACAAGTAGGGATGAGCTTCGAGTTCGAGTCGAACTCGTGTTCGACTCGAACATTGCCCGTTCGCCCGTTCGCCGAACAACGAACAATTTGGGGTGTTCGCGGCAAATTCGAAAAGTCTATGGGAGAAATCTAAAGTGCTAATTATAAAGGCTTATATGCAAGTTATTGTCCTAAAAAGTGTTTGGGGACCTGGGTCCTGCCCCAGGGGACATGTATCAATGCAAAAAAAAGTTTTAAAAACGGCCATTTTTTTTAGGAGCAGTGATTTTAATAATGCTTAAAGTGAAACAATAAAAGTGAAATATTCCTTTAAATTTCGTACCTGGGGGGTGTGTATAATATGCATGTAAAGTGGCGCATGTTTCCCGTGCTTAGAACTGTCCCTGCACAAAGTGTCATTTTTGAAGGAAAAAAAGTAATTTAAAACTCACTCGCGGCTATAATGAATTGTCGGCTTTTATCAATACTTAGAAAAGTCATTGATAAAAAAAAAAAAGCATGGGGGTTCCCCTAAATTCAATTACCAGACCCTTTAGGTCTGGAATGGATATTAACCACTTAGCAACCACCTGCCGACAAATAACGTCGACAAGGTGGTTGCTTAACTCTGGGAGGACGTTATATAACGTCCTCCCAGAATCGCGCTCCCGCGCGCCCCCTGGGGCGCGCACACGGGAATCTCCGTGACCGCCGGGTCCAGAGGACCCGGCGCATCACGAATCGCGGTAAATTGCCGCTGATAGCGGCCGTTTACCACGTGATCGCTCCGTCAAATGACGGAGCAATCACTTGTAAACAGACCGGCGTCATGTGATGACGCCGGTTCCTCTCTCCCCTCTCTGTACCGATCGGTACAGTGTGAGAGGAGAGGGGAGGGAGCGGATCATGTCAGCTCCCTCCCCCATGTCAGATCATGTCAGCTGTGGGCTGGATCTGTGACAATTGCAGTCACAGATCCAGCAATCCATCCATCCCTGCTCAGCCATCCCTGCGCAATACTCTGCAAAATACTCTGCAAAATACTCTGCAATACCCTGGTGCAATACTCTGCAATACCCTGCGCAATACCCTGCAATACCCTTCGCAATACCCTGCAATACTCTGCAATACCCTGGTGCAATACTCTGCAATACCCTGGTGCAATACCCTGGTGCAATACTCTGCAATACCCTGGTGCAATACTCTGCGAAATGCTCTGCAATACCCTGCGCAATGCTCTGCAATACCCTGCAATACCCTTCGCAATACCCTGCGCAATACTCTGCAATACCCTGCGCAATACTCTGCAATACCCTGCGCAATACTCTGCAATACCCTGCGCAATACTCTGCACAATACTCTGCAATAACCTGCACAATACTCTGCACAATACTCTGCAATAACCTGCACAATACTCTGCAATACCCTGCACAATACACCCTGCGCAATACTCTGCAATACTCTGCGCAATACCCCGTGCAATACCCTGCCATACTCCGCAATGCCCTGCAATACTCCGCAATGCCCAGCAATACTCCGCAATGCCCAGCAATACTCCGCAATGCCCGGAAATACTCCGCAATGCCCGGAAATACTCCGCAATGCCCGGAAATACTCCGCAATAACCACTTCCCGCCCGCCGGCCGTCATATGACGTCCTTGACTTTGTGCGGGGATATCTGAATGATGCTTGCAGCTACAGGCATCATTCAGATATTACCAACATGGCCTGAGGAATGCCCAGGAAAAAACCAAGCCTACTTACCGACCAGCTCGCTGACAACCAATTAACCTGTCTAACAGTATGCGTTAAAAACAGGGGTTTGTCCGCACGCATTTGCAAACGCATGCGTGAGCCACAGAGCCACGCCAAGGCCCCCTGGAGTCTGTGGTCCTACACTAACATTGAGTGTCCCCACAATGGAGGCACATGCATTCTGATGGTTAGATGAGGGCAGGTGGACTGAAGGGGAGCCACCCCTCCTTAAAGGTACAGGAGCACACCAAACACCCAGCGTAGCACAATGGCAGCAAAGGTGTTGGTGCACTGCTGGACCAATACAAGCACCATAGGTGAAAACAAAAACATGTCCACCGCCCCCATCTATAGCTGGCTATCACGGTAAGTAGCATTGGAAGGCTAAAGCAGATAACAACATGGCCTGAGGAATGCCCAGGAAAAAACCAAGCCTACTTACCGACCAGCTCGCTGACAACCAATTAACCTGTCTAACAGTATGCGTTAAAAACAGGGGTTTGTCCGCACGCATTTGCAAACGCATGCGAGAGCCACGCCAAGGCCCCCTGGAGTCTGTGGTCCTACACTAACATTGAGTGTCCCCACAATGGAGGCACATGCATTCTGATGGTTAGATGAGGGCAGGTGGACTGAAGGGGAGCCACCCCTCCTTAAAGGTACAGGAGCACACCAAACACCCAGCGTAGCACAATGGCAGCAAAGGTGTTGGTGCACTGCTGGACCAATACAAGCACCATAGGTGAAAACAAAAACATGTCCACCGCCCCCATCTATAGCTGGCTATCACGGTAAGTAGCATTGGAAGGCTAAAGCAGATAACAACATGGCCTGAGGAATGCCCAGGAAAAAACCAAGCCTACTTACCGACCAGCTCGCTGACAACCAATTAACCTGTCTAACAGTATGCGTTAAAAACAGGGGTTTGTCCGCACGCATTTGCAAACGCATGCGTGAGCCACAGAGCCACGCCAAGGCCCCCTGGAGTCTGTGGTCCTACACTAACATTGAGTGTCCCCACAATGGAGGCACATGCATTCTGATGGTTAGATGAGGGCAGGTGGACTGAAGGGGAGCCACCCCTCCTTAAAGGTACAGGAGCACACCAAACACCCAGCGTAGCACAATGGCAGCAAAGGTGTTGGTGCACTGCTGGACCAATACAAGCACCATAGGTGAAAACAAAAACATGTCCACCGCCCCCATCTATAGCTGGCTATCACGGTAAGTAGCATTGGAAGGCTAAAGCAGATAACAACATGGCCTGAGGAATGCCCAGGAAAAAACCAAGCCTACTTACCGACCAGCTCGCTGACAACCAATTAACCTGTCTAACAGTATGCGTTAAAAACAGGGGTTTTTCAGCGTACCAGATGCGGAACGAGAGAAGGGGCGGGTCTATTCATGTATTACACAGCGAAAAAAGTTCCCCATCAGGTCCGCCCCCTCGGTATGTCGGACCCCGCCTATGTCATTGGCCTGAGCGGGGAACTTCCTTCACTGTGTAATTCAAATTTACACAGTGAAAGAAGTTCCCCGCTCAGGCCAATGACGTAGGCGAGGTCTGACATACCGAGGGGGCGGACCTGATGGGGAACTTCTCTCACTTTGTAATACATGTATAGACCCGCCCCTTCTAAAGTTCCCCATCAGGTCCGCTCAGTGGACCAGATGCGGAACGAGAGAAGGGGCGGGTCTATTCATGTATTACACAGCGAACAAAGTTCCCCATCAGGTCCGCCCCCTCGGTATGTCGGACCCCGCCTACGTCATTGGCCTGAGCGGGGAACTTCCTTCACTGTGTAAATTTAAGGAAGTTCCCCGCTCAGGCCAATGATGTAGGCGGGGTCGGACATACCGAGGGGGCGGACCTGATGGGGAACTTCGTTCGCTGTGTAATACATGTATAGACCCGCCCCTTCTCATGTTCCGCATCTGGTCCGCTGAGCGGACCTGATGGGGAACTTTAGAAGGGGCGGGTCTATGCATTTAAAACACAGCGGAGGAAGTTTCCCATCAGGTCCGCACAGGCACAACCAATGACGGACAGCGCTGGACATCGGGATCGCCGCGGGACACTGGATTTCATCGCTGGAATGTTGTTTTTTTTTTTATTATTTTTTTTATTTTTAATAAAGGACTTTTTCAAGGTTTGTGTGTTCTTATTTAAATTTTTTGACACTTTCTTCATGAAATGGTAGGGGTACAATGTACCCCTTACCAATTCACATAGGAGGGGGCCGGGATCTGGGGGTCCCCTTTGTTAAAGGGGGTCTTCCAGATTCCGATAAGCCCACCGCCCGCAGACCCCCACAACCACCGGGCAAGGGTTGTGGGGATGAGGCCCTTGTCCCCATCAACATGGGGACATCCTCCCCATGTTGAGGGCATGTGGCCTGGTACGGTTCAGGAGGGAAGGGGGGCCGCTCTCTCATCCCCCCTCTTCCCCTGCGGCCGGCCAGGTTGCGTGCTCGGATAAGGGTCTGGTATGGATTTTTGGGGGGACTCCACGCCATTTTTTTTTAAATTTGGGGTGGAGTTCCCCTTAAAATCCATGCCAGATCTCAAGGGCCTGGTATGGATATTTAGGGGGAACCCCACGCCATTTTTTTTTAAATTGTATTGATAAAAGCCGACAATTCATTAATAGCCGCGAGTGAGTTTTAAATGACTTTTTTTCCTTCACAAATGACACTTTGTGCAGGGACAGTTCTAAGCACGGGAAACATGCGGCACTTTACATGCATATCATACACACCCCCCAGGTACGAAATTTAAAGGAATATTTCACTTTTATTTTTTAATTTTAAGCATTATTAAAATCACCGCTCCCGTAAAAACGTCTATTTTTTAAACCTTTTTTTGCATTGATACATGTCCCCTGGGGCAGGACCCAGGTCCCCAAACACTTTTTAGGACAATAAATTGCATATTAGCCTTTATAATTAGCACTTTAGATTTCGAACGTTCGAGTCCACTGTATTTAATAGGGTTCTAAAGTTCGCGCAAACATTCTGTCTGTTCGCAGGTTCTGGTGCGAACCGAACAGGGGGGTGTTCGGCTCATCCCTGTTCACAAGTGAAGGGGATGTGTAGCGGGTGGTTACATTTAGGGGGAAGCATCTGAGTGGTAACTAGGCTCAGATGCACTAATTGTTAGGTCTCATGAACCATTTCTATCCCTGGGAGATAGTACTGGTGTGAAAGTTCACTGGGGCCTATGGGTGGCGCTGTTGTCATGGGCCCGGGTTGAACCGCAGTACAAGGTTGTGTCCTTTTTGTCCCGTCTCGGCAGCAGTACGGTGGGGCGGGGAACCTGCTGTGCCTGTCGGGAGAGGATATAAAAGGGGGCGGCCATCTTCCAGAGTGGTCGGTTCCGCGCTCAGGCACCTTAAGCCTGGGTGCGTGTGTGTCGCCTCCGGGTGCTCTAGGCCCGGAGGCCTGGTCCGGTTGTCTCTGGGTGCCCTAGGCCCAGAGATGGAGCTGCTGTTCCATCTCAGACACCTTCAGTCTGGGGTGAGGTACTTTGGAGAAAGGCCCGGAGCCCAGCAGCCTTCGGCTGGGATCCGCCGGGGACCAAGACTCCCAGGGATCTGCCTTGCGAGGGGACCCGTATCCAGGATGAGGAGGCCAGGGAGGTGACCCTTTCTGAAGACCCAGCGTAGAGTCGTGGTGACAGATGGGGCCTCTGGTAACTCTCCGGAGGGATGTTCTTGTCCTATAGGGGGTAGTTCACTAACGGAAGGAAGTGCGTGTTCTTTAAATCACAGTGGCAGTGATACTACGCACCCAAGGTCAGTAGCAGTGGCTTTCATATTTTTTCACCCGTCAGTGGCAGTGACCAACCTCATGGTCTGTGGCAGAGACCGTGCGCCAAGCCTGTTCGTGCTGATCAGAGCAGGAGAAACCCAAATTCAAGTTTGTGCCTGGACCTCCTCCCACCTTATCTGACCTGTGTCTTGTCCCAACCTGTCTGCTCTCAAAGAGATTGTTTATTGTGCTAAAAGGAATAAATAAGTGTTGGACCTTTCAGTTGGTGTGGACAGTTGCTTACTGGGGAGAATTAAAGACTTGTTTCTGACTACTGCAGAAACAAGGTCAGCACTGGAGGCTTTTTGACACTGGCTGCAAGCAGGCCCAAGAAACTAACACCGCTCAACCTCCCTATTCAGGAGGGTACGGGCTTGTGGTGCAGTGTGCCTCATTCTTTTCCTGCGGAGGAGCCAAGCAGAAGAAAAGCAGGTAAAGTCTTGGGTTGGTGCGCTACATATAATATGAGAGCAAAGGATGACGTAAAAAGATGACACCAAAGCTAAGTATATTCTCCTCAGTAGTGATCAGGGTGCTCGGAAAACATTGCAATTAACGTGCGTCCTCACACTGTAGACCTCTGAGCTAACAGATAGGTACTAGTAACACACTGAAGGTTTTTTATCTTAACGCATAGAAAACTTTCTGCCTTTAGAACCACTTTTAGGCTGGTGGTTGATATTTAGCCCCTACAAGTGGTTCACTAGACCAACCTTCTTCAAGCTTTCATGCCATTAAGCCAGAATGGAGCTTTTGTGCGCAGTTATGAACATATATAGATTCTTTCATTTCAAGGACCTGTAGTAGAACGCAAAATCTAAGCAGAAAGTGTAAACTGTTATGTTGATATTAGAACCAGTGGATTCTTAAGTTTATTGTTGTTTGTCTTCAATAGATTTTCTTTCAGCTTGCAGTGACTTCCTATCACAGTCAAGCCCTGTACACACTATCAGATATCCTATGGATTTTCGTCTGATGGATTTGTCCATCAGAAATCCGATGAAACTGTTTTCCATCAGTCTTGCCTACACACCATCAGTCAAAAAACCGACCGTTCCAAACGTGGTGACGTAAAACACTCCGATGAGCTGAGAAAAATGAAATTCAATGCTACTGAGCATGTGTCGACTTGATTCTGAGCATGCTTGGGTTTTTTATCTGATGGATTTCCCCACAGACGATCGGAAATTGCCATCGGTTTTTTATCCATCAGATAATTTTAAAACATGTTCTATTTTTTAAAACCGATGGAAAAAAGACTGATGGGTCCCATACACGATCGGTTTGTCTGATGAAAACAATCCATCGGACGGTTTTCATCAGTCAAACTGATCGTGTGTACAGGGCTTCAGGCTACTTTGTCAGTTGTCTTATATTGGCTGTCAGTCAAAATATGCCAGAAAATATGTGTAATGCTCTTAATATCTAAAACGTCAATCAGCACAGCAGTAAGATAAGTAAGTCACGGTTGCAGATAATTATTTATTCCTGTAAGCTGACTAAACACTACCTTTGTCCATGGAGAGGTTAATATCTGATCATCTGAAAGCTGTGGAAATTGCCTGCCTTAAAATAGGACTTGACATTATTGATTACAGATATACATTATGTTACAGAAGGTCAGAGATGACTGAGTTACAACTTGTCAGCATTTTATTGCACAGTACAATGGACAAACTATTCTTCGCTCAGGTTGTAGGGGAAAATAAAACTATCTACATCTATCAGGGCAATAGAAGTCTTCTTTTTAGTTTCAGTGATGACATTTAAAAGCCATTTTAGCAAAATAGCATAAAATAATCTACCTACAGATTGAATTAAAAACTGGAGAGTGCAAATCTGGCTCAGCTTTGCATGGTAGCCAATCAGCTTCTAATTTTAGCTTGTTCAATTAAAGTGGAGCTCAACCCAAAACGGGAAGATCCGTTTTAGGCACCCCTCCCCCTCCCCTGCCACTTTTGGCATGTCATTTATTTGGTGGGGGGGGGGGAGTTATGGCGGGTACCTAGCTTTGACAGGTACTCGCTCCCACTTCTCCCTCCCTACAGTCTTCTGGGACACGTCACAGGTCCCGAAGACTTCCGGACCATTCAACAGGCAGAGCGTGACTTGCGCATGCGCAGTGCACAATCGGCTGTAAAGACGCAAGCTGTCACAGCCAGGTGCCCACAGTTGAAATGCTGGTGCCGTGAAGAGGAGAGGAAGAGAGAAGCGATGGTTTGGGTGACCACATCGCTGGATCGTGGTACAAGTGAGTGTGTGTTTATTAAAAGTCAGCAGCTACTCTTTTTTTTTTGTAGCTGCTGACTTTAAATAAACACAAAAACAACTGGAGCTCCGCTTTAAGCTTTGACAAAAAAAAAATACCTGGAAGCTGATTGGTTTCTTTGCACAGCTGAGCCAGATTTTGCACTCTCCAGTTTTAGTAAAACATCCCCACAGTATATTAGTATATTTTAAACTTTTATACATAGTTAAAGTGGTTGTAAAGGTTCATTTTCTTTCTCTTAAATGACAAACGTGTCATACTTATCTCCACTGTGCAGTTAGTTTTGCACAGAGTGGCCCCGATCCTCCTGTTCTGTGGTCCCACGGTGGCTCTATCGGCTCCTCCCCACAATAGATAACCCCCTCTGGGAAGCTCTCTCCCGAGGGAGTTACCTTGCGGGCGCGCTCCCGTGTCATACACTCGGCGTCCATAGACGCCAAATGTATGACTCGGTCCCGTCCCCCTGCGGCCACATCATTGGATTTGATTGACAGCAGTGGGAGCTAATGGCTGCGCTGCTATCAATCTATCCAATCAACGCCGAGACTCTGTGGAGAAGAGGACGAGCCGAGCAGGTGAACTGGCTCAGGTAAGTAAAACGAGGGGCTGGGGGCCCCTGATTGCCAGGTGTTTTTTCACCTTAATGCATAGGATGCATTAGGATGAAAAAACACGAACCTTTACAACCCGTTTAAGTCAAGATTACTACTGGTGAAGAATTGCTTTCTTACAGAAAATAAATGCTGGTTTTGGATACAGTATATTTTTTTTAATAAAAAAAATAAATAAAAAAAAAATATAATAATAAAAAAAATATATATATACTGTATACTGTATGCCCCATAGCCAAACAGGAAGTGAGAGGAAATCTATGCAAATTAAGGGAATCCATTGCCCCCCACCCGGGCACTAAGAGCTAGTGTTCCTACTCGAAAATTTCAGGGCGGGTCTTAAACAGAAAGGGGTGTGGCCTTGACAGGAAGGGGTGGGTCATATTATTTAAATTAAGGGGTGCACGAGTTTAGTCAGGCCTAGGGCAGCACAAAACCTAAATACACTACTGGGGCAATGTATTGTAAAATCTTGGATGAGAACCTTCTTTCCTCAGCCAGAACACTGAAGATGGGTCAGGGATAGGTCTTTCAGCATGACAATGACCCAAAACATACCTCCAAGAAAACAAAGGAGTGGCTCAAGAAGAAGCACATTAAGGTCATAGAGTGGCCTAGCCAGTCTCCAGACCTTAATCCTATAGAAAATTTATGGAGGGAGCTGAAACTTCGAGTTGCCAAGCGACAGACAAGAAACCTTAAGGGATTTAGAGAAGATCTGTAAAGATGAGTGGACCAAAATCCCTGCTGAGATGTGTGCAAACCTGGTCACTAACTACAAGAAACGTCTTACCTCTGTGCTTGCCAACAAGGATTTCTCCACCAAGTACTTACCATATATACTTGAGTATAAGCCGACCCGAATAAAAGCAGAGGCACCTAATTTTACCACAAAAAAATGGGAAAACATATTGACTCGAGTATAAGCCTAGGGTGTCCATCTGCATGCCTCACTGTGCCCATGCCTCACTGTGCCCATGACTAGACTGACGTTTAACATGGGAGTCTGTGGAAGGGGTGCCCGGGTTTGAAAAATCGGTGCTCCCCAGCCGTAGGTCCCCCAGACAAAAAACTTTGCACACTTGTAGAAGAGAAATGGGAATACATGTGTGCCTACGATAGGCCGGTACCGGGTCCCCAAAATTACCAGAGAAATTACCGTTTAACATGGGAGTCTATGGAAGGGGTGAAAAATCAGTGCTCCCCGGCCGTAGGTCCCCTGGACAACAAACTTTGCACACTTGTAGAGGAATGTGTGCCAAGTTTGGCCAGTACCGCGTCCCCAAGGTCCGGGAGATCAGGTGCAAAAAGGTGACTCGAGTATAAGCCGAGGGGGGCATTTTCAGCACAAAAAAATGTGCTGAAAAACTCGGCTTATACTCGAGTGTATACGGTAGTCATGTTTTGCTTGGGGATCAAATACTTATTTTACTCACTGAACTGCAACTCAATTTATAACATTTGTATCATGTGATTTTTCTGGATTTATGGTTGATATTCTATCTCTATCATTTAAAATACACAAATTATAGACCCTTAATTTATTTTCTTTTTTTTTTTTTCACAATTAAAGGTCTTAATTTTTTTGTATGTGGGCAAACTTACAAAATCTGCAGGGGATTAACAAATTATTTTCCCCACTGTGTGTGTGTGTGTATATATATATATATATATATATATATACACACACATATATGTGTAGCGATACCCCTGAAGCTGCTTAAATTGTTTCAGTCCGTTACTCTGCCTCTCAACCCCAGGAATGGCCATAGCCCTTCTGACACACCTAGCAATGTGATTAATGGAATACCACAGTAATGACACACTGACACTGTTCAAGATCAATGTTTATTTCTATTTACTTAGGCAGTGAGAACTCAAAATGGTATTGGTCAGCCAGATCCCGGACAAACAACCAGGATTTGGTTGAAGTGATTTTAATAATGCTCAAACAATTATGCAAATTACAGCATTCAATACAATCAGTGACAGATAATCCGTAAATACCTTCTTCAAACTATTGAGTACTTGTAGATATTACTAATACTAAAGGGGAACCCCAGGCCAAACTATTAACTGTTAACTGTATTGAGAGGTCTGACTTAAAGGGAGTGGTATAAGTGCCCTTATAGCAGCAATGACAGTAATGTCCCCATTGCAGATCTGATTGTCTTCACCGGCAAGAAGGAGCTCATTAACTTTTATTCAACAAGGTGTAGTAGCAAGCAAAAGGTTTCTTGAAATGAGGAGAGCTAAAGGTGTCTCTGCACAGTGTTTAAAGTAGGTTCAGCAAAGTATTCCTAAAGGTAGAGATGTCTGTGCAAAGTGTGCCAGGGAAACCGTGAGAAAGTATTTGTAAAGGTGGGCGACTGCCCTCTCACCAACAACCAGGCCGATACCATGCCTTCCCGACAGTAGCTCATGTAGCGACATTCGTGCAGCGGATCCGCCGTATCGATCTCCCGATGAGAAGCTCAGTACACAGGTTGGCAGGCGACCGGCGTGGTGCTGGATGGATGTCAGACGAACAGCAAACAGAGTTGCCCCTCTCATCTGGGTTGGAATGTGGTATTCTGCATGGTAGGCTGCAATCCCACTCTCGCTGCAGCAGGATGGCCTCTACATGAGGGGATCCAGGAAGCAAAGAGACCTGGGCCTAATCCGCCATGTACTTTTATAGTCTCTCCCACAATTCTCTTGACTCTGTAGTACAGCCTAGAATTTGCGGTCCTGTCACCTTAAAAGTCAGTCAGGCTGCTTTGTGCTGGGACTTCCTATCCCACAGTTCTCTTCTGCTGCTCCCTGATGATTGGATCTCCGCCTCTGCCAATAGAGAGGCAGGGGAAAGAGAAAAGTGGGTGGATGCCTGTGTGTGAGTGTCACTCTGCACACAGGGAAACAAGAGAGCGAGAGGAGAAAGCCTGCGCAGAGGCTGACAGGCATCCATGCCTGTGTCAGTCTCTGCCTGGCGGCCACCGGCGGAGACGACATGAGGTGCGGAAGCCGGGGTTGGCAGACCCCAGGGCCATCTTTTCCATTGGGCACGCTGGGCAGTTGCCCGTCGGCCACACTTGCCTGGGGGGCCCCACCGGCTGCCCAGCGACCCCAGTAAAAAATGGTGGGAAGTGGCGGGTCAGAACTGTGCATGCACAGTTTGCAGAAATCGCAGAGAAGATCCGATCCTCTACGAGTGCTGCCTCTGTCTGTCCGCTGATGATGACGTTAGCCACACCCGCTAGTCTTTAAAAAAAAAAGCAGGAGGAGCTGAGGGTGAATGGACAGAGTAGAGTGGACAGAGCAGACAGCACAGCAGGCTTGAAGCAGAGTGTGGTGGAGTCGGAACCCTGTTGGCAGTGCCGGTTTTCGTGAGCCTGTAACCTGCCCAGCCACCAGCCAGTACAGACACGGAGTGCCCTGGTCGGTGTCGTACGGTGAGTGGCTGTCTGGCTGACTGTGCAGCTTGCACAAAGAGATCGGGGGGTGTTCTGTTGCTCTGATGTAAGTGGGAACTCTGATGTAAAGAGAAAGCAGTGGACTCTGATATAAGGTGGTCTCTGGTCACCAGAGCCCCCCTTACATCAGCGTTTCCCCTTACATCATGATCTGCAGCGTTCCCCTTTACATAAGAGTTCCTTTTCACTGTAAGGGGGAATCCTGCAGACTCTGATGTAAGAGGAAACTCTGTGCTGGCTGGGTTATAGTAACCTGACCTTCATGTCAATAAAGAAATGTTTTTTTTTTTACTTTTGTTTAACTTAAACACATTGCTAATAGCACGATCTATATTTGTATAGTTTAAATACTGACATTTGCACTGTTTGGCACTGAAAACTGTAGTTTTAGGTACCTTTTTGCAGTGGCAGTAAAAAATGTGGTTCTGCCAGTAAATGTCATGATTTCTGTCAGTAAAAAATTCTCGTGCGTGATTGTGTAGACAGGGCCCCAGTGCAGTGTATTGCCCGGGGGCCTATAATGCTCTTAAGATGACACTGGCAGACCCCTGCTACACATGTGTATTGTATTTATGTATTTTTTATAAATATATTGCATTGCATTATTTGTAATTTAATATCCAGCAGCAGTAAAGGCTTAAGACTCCTTTTTTCAATTAATTAGCTTGAGCAGTGACTCATACACCTCACTTCCCCTCCCTACTGTACTGCTTTGTCTGAGGTTTCCTTCAACATACCTGAAGGAAACAACATCTCTCCCAGTGAGAAAACTCACAGTGATCAAAAAATCTATTTCCATGTATTTAATGTTTATTTATAAAATAAAGATTTGATATATACCATCACATCTTTATGAGTTTGGATTTCCCAAACCATGCTATTAATATGGAGTTCCCTTCTCCCCTTTAAGGCAGTAACAGCCTCTGCTCTTTTGGAATAGCCTTTTACAAGATTTTGGAGTGTGTCTGTGGGATATATGGCCTATTAAGCTAAAAGATCATTTGTAGGGTAAGGTACTGGTGTTGAATATGCACTAGACTTCATCACAAAGGTCATCTGTTGGCTTGACGTCAGGACTCTGCGTGGGCAACTTGAAATCCTGGAAGCCAGTCTCATAAAACCATGTTTTGGCTTTGTGCACAGGAGCCCATGACCTAGTTATATGCACAGGAGCCCATTCCATCTGAAAACAAAAAGAGCTTCTTCCAAACTGTTGCTACATGGTGGAAAGAGCACAGTTCTCTAAAATCTCTTGGTATGCTGTAGAATTAAAGTGATTGTAAAGTCTATTTTTTTATTTTATTTTTTCTATAAAAATAACAAACATGTTATACTTAGACCCGGTTCACACAGGGGCGACTCCGGACGCGACTTCTGGTCGCCCCGAGTTGCCCCAAGTCATGCTATTTTTAAAACTAATTGAAGTGAATGGAGATGTTTTAATGCACACGTCTGCAGTCGCTCCGACTTCAAAAAAGGTTCCTGTACTACTTCAATCAGACTTCTAGGTGACCTGTAGGCAACTTGTACCCATTGATTTCAATGGAAGTCGCTTAGAAGTCTGATCAGTGTTCATTTTGAAGGCAACTTTACAAGAAGATAACATACATTTCTCAGGCAAACCCCTCCCTCCCCCTCCCTCCCACAGAGCTGATTCTTGTTTTATTGGCCACTGGAATGTCTCCTGTCCTGGAGGCAACTTCAGTCGTGTTGTAAATCACCACTTAGTCGCTCTGTGATTCATGCTCAAGTCATGTCTGAGTCGTGTTGAAGTCTGAAATCTGAAGTCGTGTTGAAGTCGTGTTGCCCCTGTGTGAACCGGCTCTTACCTGCTCTGTTGCAATTTTGGGTGGCACTTGGCATAAACAAATTAATTAACTACAATAAGCCTCTGGACTCTGAATACCGGAAGATTATATGACGGACACCGATATGAGGAGACATAGGGGAAGATTTACTAAAATGGTGCACCCAGAATCAGGTGCAGATGTGCAGAGTAACCAATCAGCTTCCAGGTTTTATTTGTCAAAGCTTTATTGAACAAGTTGAAGTTAGAAGCTGATTGGTTACTATGTACAGCTGCACCGGATTCTGGGTGCACCAGTTTTAGTAAATCTCCCCCAAAATGACAAGTCCAAAATATAGGAAATCTGTCAGCAGGTGTATTGGAACAACTTATGCTCAATATTTTTAGAAGATTCCAGGAGGGCTGGTGCTTCTAAAGGGTGCCTTCTCCAGGAACTGGAGGGGAAGTAAAGACTCTGTATATGAGCTTATAATTATATTTAGAAAATTGAAAGGCCGGGCAGGCAGTTTATAGACCAGGGTGGGCAACTGCGGCTCCCCAGCTGTTGTGCAACTACATGTCTTATGAAGTATTGTAAGGCTGACTGTTACAAGCATGACTCCCAGAGGCAGAGGCATGATGGGAAGACTGACCCATTTTTCCTAGAGGCAGGGACATGATGGGACATACTGTTCTTCAAGAACTGGTGGGCCACAGTTGTCCCCCTCTGTCATAGACTCTTAAATTTTACATTATATGTTTGATGCCAGCAAGTCGCATGCAATAAATGTACAATAATATATATAAGTAAGTATATAAAATTATGTTAATAAGAATGGATGAGGTTGATAAAGTAGTTATTGTGTAAAGATATTTCACCACTTACAGCAAACTTTTTTCTATTTTTCATATCTATCCCCTTTTATCTCCATAACAAGAATTAGGGAAATTATCCAGAATATGTAGATGTACTAATACAGCAATAAAATCCAGCCTACTCTATTCAAAACGATTTTTTTAAAATTTCTGCTTAAATTATTTATGGTACAGTGCACGCCCATGGGAGCATACTGATGAAGCCCAATACCTAAATGCCAACTAAAATCCTGAAGGTACATTTAGCCTTGAATGGCTATGTACTGCTGTGAAACCATGAGTCTTGTGTGGAAAACAACTGCTGTAAAGCAGAAAAGTAGCTGTGTTTTCAATATATCCATTAAAGTGAGGAGTAAGGAAGGCTTATGCCGCGTACACACGATCGTTTTTTCTGATGAAAAAAGACAGATGGACTTTTTTCATCGGACAAACCGATCGTGTGTGGGCCCCATCGGTCTTTTTTCCATCGGTATAAAAAAATAGAACATGTTTTCAATTTTACCGATGGAAAAAAAAATGATAGCAAATTCCGATCGTCTGTGGGGAACTCCATCGGAGAAAAAACCCACGCATGCTCAGAATCAAGTCGACCCATGCTCAGAAGCATTGAACTTAATTTTTTTCTGCTCTTCGGAGTGTTTTACGTCACGGCGTTTGGGACGGTCGGATTTTTGACTGATGGTGTGTAGGCAAGACTGATGGAAGTCAGCTTCATCGGATTTCCGATGGAAAAATCCATCGGATTTTATTCCATCGGAAATCCGATCGTGTGTACAGGGCATTAGAGTCTCTGTTAGGTTTAAGATGTGATGGTACGATACCCATCATACAGGAAATGAGCAGAAATCTCCTGCCTTGTTTCAGGGTAAGGAATAACTCACAAAATGCTATCCTCCCCATTACTTACCTGAGCCTGATCTTGATCCAGCAATGTGCATGAGAGCAGCTGCTCTTTTGGCTCTCTCCCTCTTCGTTGGCTCAGACACAGCAGAGGGAGCTGCTGTCAATCACAGCTAGTAAGCAGGGAGTGGGGGCGGGGCTGAGCCCATTGTGTGTTAAATGGAAACACAGAGCGGGGCTTGGGAGTGAACACATACAAGTGTCCCCATAGCAAGCAGGGGGCACTAGCTATGTGGGCACTTGGTGGGGGGGGGGGGGGGAGAAGCTCAGAGCATTGGTGGACTGCTATACACCCTTTCTAGCAAACTGTGCAATAAAAAACATGGATTTTTAGTTCACACATATTGCAATACATGCTTAAGCTGGCCAACTGTATTGCAATATGTGTGAACTAAAATCCCTGTTTTTTCATTGCATAGTTTGCTGGAGAGGGTGTATAGCAGTGTGCAGAGGGTTTATCCAGAAATTGTAGTGTTAATATGTGGTGACACCCCTTTAGCACCTGATAGATAATATACATGTACAGGCTATTGGGATTTGAGCACAGGTATGTCTAGTTTTTGTTTCAGAGCATCGGTGGGGAACCTGAGAACAGGCAGATTGGAGCTGCCTTATGCAAAACCATTGCCGAGCAGGTAAGTATAACATGTTTGTTATCTGTTTTTTTTCCTTTAGTATCATTTTAAGCTCCAGGGAAATTGAGTGCAACTGTACTTGCAACATGCACGGTCTATTTGCTTTTAGTAAATCAACCCCACAGTCTCTTTATATCTTCCAGTATGATTCTTCTTTAAAAAGTTTAACAGCCCCCCAACAAAATCATTACATTTTTAATTTATTTTTTGTCTTTGCTTCCCTGCTTTCTCTATCTGTAGGTATACTTTCCTAAGAAAATATGCAAATAAGTTCAAAAGAGATGTCCCTGTTTGATAAAAGATGGTAAACTTGTTTTAGGTGACACTGTTGTTTCATAATGTGGCTCCAGGCACAAATTGCAAACTCAGAGGCAACCACCTTACTAAAAGAAAACAACTGCCAAAAAAAGTAGAGAGAAGAAAGAATGAAAATGAAGATCTGATATTTACTGTATACCTTTGTTTCAAAGTCTTTAGAGTATCCATATATGTATGTAGCGGGGTGCTATATTTAGGGGTAGTATCTGAGTGGTAATATGGCTCAGATACACTAATTGTCAGGCTTCTTGGACCATTTATGTCCCTGGGAGATAGTATTGGTGTGCTGTTCCCTGTGGCCTACAGGTGGCGCTGTTGCCGTAGGCCAGGGTTGAACTACTAATACAGAGCTGTGCCTTTTTTGTCCCCTCTCTGCAGTAGTGACGCTGGGGCGGGGAACCTGCTGAGCCTGTCGGTAGAGGGTATAAAAAGGGGCGGCCATCTTCCAGAGGGGTCGCGCCCAGGCACCTTCAGCCTGGTTGGTGCGTGTGTCGTCTCCGGGTGCCCTAGGCTTGGAGGCCGAGTTCCTGTTCCATCCCAGACACCTTCAGTCTGGGGTGAGGTACTATTTTGGAGGCCCGGAGCTCAGCGCCTTCGGCTGGGTTCCGCTGGGGATTGAGGGCTCCCAGGGTGCCGCCTTGCGAGGGGACCCGTATCCAGGATCGAGGAGGCCAGGGAGGTGACCCCTTCTGAAGACCCAGCGCAGAGTCGTGGTGACAGTGGGGGCCTCTGGTAACTCTCCGGAGGGAGGTTCTTCTCCTTAACAAGGGCCAAGTTTCTCCAAGAAGGAAGTGCATGTTCTGTAGGTCATAGTGGCAGTGACTCTACGCACACCAGGTCAGTGGCAGTGACTAAATAGGGCAAGGCCCTATTCACCAGGTCAGTGGCAGTGACCAACTTCAACAAGTCAGTGGCAGTGACTTTTCATATTCACCCGGTCTGTGGCAGAGACCGTGCGCCCAAGCCTGTTCGTGAAAGCGGAACAGTAAGAGAAAACTAAATTGAGTTTGTGCCTGGACCTCCTCCCACCTTATCTGACCTGTGTCTCGTATCAACCTGTCTGCTCTCATAGAGACTATTTGTTATCCGTGGTGAAATAAATGTAAAGGTTGGACTTTCAGTTGGTGTGGACAGTTACTTTACTGGGGAGAATTAAGGACTTGTCTCTGGCTAAATGCAGAGGCGAGATCAGCTCGGGAGGATTCTAACACCAGCCACAGGCAGGCCCAAAAAATTAACACCGCTCAACCTCCCCATCCAGGAGGGTACGGGCTGCTAGTGCGGTGTGCCTCATTCTTTCCTGCGGAGGAGCCAAGTAAAGAAAAGCAGGTAAAGTCTGGGGTGAGTGCGCTAGACGTGGGGGCTCGAGTCCGGGATGTGTCTGCGGTTGCAAAGTGTGAAAAACTTTATTCCCCAGTGAGTTCCGTGGGGGTCGGCCATATTGAGAACTGCGCCACGAGGAGAACCCTGACTGCGTAGTTCGTGGGCGTGCCTACTCAGAAAGCCTGCGAACGGTGCAGGAGATGGGAGGAGTCTGGCCATGTGTGGAGTTGCACGTGGGGACTTTGGCGCGAAAAGGTCAGTGCGCAATGGAGCAGCAGATGGACAACATGGCGTCTCATGCCTCATGGGTTCCGGCTACTACTACCATGAAGATGACTTCATTCGCTGCTTCTTTAACCACTTAACGACCGCTCACTGTATATATACGTCGGCAGAATGGCACCGACAGGCACAATCACGTAGAGTGTACGTGATCGCCTTTGTACAGTTGGGGGGTCCGATCGGACCCCCCTCCTATACAGTGAGCGGCCGTTAATCGTTGGGGAGCGATCAGAGATGAGGGGGTGACCATTCGATTTCGGCCACCCCCTCGCGATCGCTCCCGGCCAATGAAAATGCTTCCTCCGCCATGTGATGTAAACACAGGCAGGAGGAAGTGATGTCATCTCCCTCGCGGAGGTCTTTTCGATTCCGGCGCCGAGGAGAGAGGAAGCAGGTTAGTGCACCAACAGTCCACTGACACGTAGGTACACATAGGCACACATTTCACCCCCAGATCACCCCCCAGGTGACCCCCCAGCCCCCAATCACAGTGTCACTGATTGCAGTGATCATTTATTTTACTGATCACTGCTTTTAGTGTCATCTGTGATAGTAAAAAGTTGCAGGGCAGTTAGGTTTAGGCCCCTTTAGGTCCAGGGTAGCCCCCTAACCCCCCCTAATAAAGGTTTAACCCCTTGATCGCCCCCCAGGTAACCCTTTCACCCCCTAACGCCAGCGTCACTAAGCGATCGTATTTTCGATCGCTGTATTTAGTGCCGGTGGTGCCCTAGATAGCCAGTTATTTATTTTTAGTTTCGCCGCAGGTTTTTAGAGCGTCAGGTACCCCCATATATTATTTTAACCCCCTGATTGCCCCTAGAGTTAACCCTTTCACCAGTGATCACCGTATAAGCGTCACTGGTGACACTGGTTACCCAGTTAATTATTTAGTTATTTAGGTAACCCGTCAGGTTTTTATATAGCGTCGGGTACCCCCATATTTAACCTAATAAAGGTTTTAACCCCCTGATTGCCCCTAGTTAACCCTTTCACCAGTGATCACCATATAAAGGTTACTGGTGACACTGGTTGGTTAGTTTGCTTTTTATAGCATCAGGGCACCCGCCGTATATAACCCAATAAAGGTTTAACCCCCTGATCGCCCGGCGGGTGAGATCAATTAGGTTTTAGCGCCAGAGAGGGTCTGCGTCACCCCAGGCAGCGTTAGGTTAGTGCCAGTAACGCTAACACCCACGCGCAAAGCATACACCTCCCTTAGTGGTATAGTATCTGAACAGATCAATATCTGATCTGATCAGATCTATACTAGCGTCCCCAGCGGTTTAGGGTTCCCAAAAACGCAGTGTTAGCGGGATCAGCCCAGATACCTGCTAGTACCTGCGTTTAGCCCCTCCGCCCAGCCCAGCCCAGCCCAGCCCACCCAATTGCAGTATCGATCGATCACTGTCACTTACCAAACACAACACACATAACTGCAGCGTTCGCAGAGACAGTCCTGATTCCTGCGACCGCTAACAGTTTTTTTTGTAGCGTTTGATATATTTGCTGACGACAGTCGGGTGCTTTTTTTCCTGTGAATCTTACTAGTGTACCCCTAAATTTAGAGCCCAAAATGGCAAGTCGAAGGTACACTAGTAAAGAGGCCTACGAGATTCTGAGCATGACAGATAGTGAAGAGGAGGTCACGTATCTGTCAAATTCAGGCTCAGAATATCTTCCCGTAGAAGACAGTGACGTCAGCGGCCCCACGTCAGATAGCTCTGACGACGAAGTTGAGGTCCCTGCTAAGGTCAGGCGTACCCGATCCCGATCTTCTGAGGTTGTTGAGGAGCAAGAACCGCAGGGCTCTCATATCATGGAGCAGAGGAGTACTAGCGCCGCTATTCCTTCTGGTGAATTGGCAAGCACCAGCGGCCTAGTACAGCCTGGGCGTACATCCAGCACTGCAGTATCACGTGGTGACGTGGCGAGTCCCATAAGTGCAGTTCAAGCTGGCGAGGTGGCAAGCACAAGTAGTGTCCCGCTGCCACCAAGAAGACAAAGGCAGGCCCGTCGTACCCATAGTGCTCTTCCTGCAGAATTCGCCTATCCTGATTGGGTCCCCACCACTTCTGCAGAACCCGTACTTCCCCCATTCACTGCCCAACCCGGTATTCAGGTGGAAACAGCTGATTTTATGCCAATCGATTATTATTCGCTGTTTTTCACGGAAGATCTCTATAGATCTATTGTGGACCAGAGTAATTTATATGCTGGTCAATTCATCGCCGCTAATCCCCAGTTGCCTTCCATTGCCAAAGATTGGAAACCAATTACGGTTTCCGAATTTAAGACCTTTCTGGGCCTTTCCCTCAACATGGGCACACATAAATTCCCGTCATTGCGTGCTTATTGGTCCACGCACCCAATTGACCACATGCCCGTGTTCTCTGCCTCCATGCCCAGGAAACGATACGAGCAGATTTTCCGGTTCATGCACTTCAACGACAATGAACTTTGTCGTCCATGTGGGGACCCTGAATACGACCGGCTCTATAAAATTCGGCCCCTCATAAACCACTTCAACGAACGTTTTGCAGCCTTGTTTATTCCCGATCAAGCTGTCTGTGTTGATGAGTCCCTGATTAAATTTTCTGTCCGCTTGGCTTTCAAGCAGTACCTTCCCAGCAAGCGTGCCAGATACGGGGTCAAGCTCTATAAGTGCTGTGACAGGGCAACAGGCTATGTATGGAGCTTTATGGTTTATGAGGGAAAAGATAGTCAGGTTGAGCCGGTCAACTGCCTGGATTACATAGGGAGCGCTGGCAAGATAGTGTCGAACTTGGTGTCACCCTTATTCGGAAAGGGGTACCACTTGTATGTGGACAATTATTACACGAGCGTGCCACTGTTTAGTCACTTGTTTGATCATCAGATTGGAGCATGTGGCACCGTGCGACCTAATCGCCGGGGCTTTCCCCAGCGGCTTGTAGATGCCCGTCTTAGGCTGGGGGAGAGAGCCTGCGTAAAGTGTAATAACTTGCTCGCTATGAAGTGGAGGGACAATAAGAATGTTTTCCTTCTTACCTCCCTTCATGCAGACACGACAGTCCAAATTCCTACGGCGACTGGTGTTGTGGAGAAACCCCTCTGTGTCCACGAATATAACAAAAATATGGGAGGGGTGGACCTCAACGACCAGTTGATGGCGCCGTATCTAATTGACCGTAAGGCGAGACGCTGGTACAAAAAAGTGTCTCTATCCTTATTCCAATTGGCTTTGCTGAACACTCATGTGCTATACAGAGCTTCAGGCGGGACTTTATCTCTTCTAAAATTCCAGAATGAGATAGTCACAGAACTCCTGTATCCAGGCGGTTCTGCACCTCACCATCCCCAACCAAATGCAGTAAGCCGGCTGCATGAGAGGCATTATACGCATCTCCTCCCGAGTACCCCTACCCAACGAGCCCCCCAAAAAAGATGTCGTGTCTGTAGCAAGCGCGGATTTAGGCGTGACACCCGTTATTATTGTCCACTCTGTCCTGACAAACCTGGTCTTTGCCTTGGTGAATGTTTTGAACGCTACCACTCAAAAGTGAAGTTTTAGCGTAGGGTACAGCATTTCACAGACTAGGACACACTTACACAGGGTCTCCCAAGATGCCATTACATTTTGAGAGACCCGAACCATTACAGTTGTTAAAGTTTAAAAAAAAAGTGTAAAAAAGAAAAAAAAAAACGTAAAAAACAAGACACAAAAAAAATATAAAATAAAAAACCAAAAATAGTTGTCGTTTTATTGTTCTCTCTCTCTCTCTCTATTTTCTCTCTATTGTTCTGCTCTTTTTTACTGTATTCCATTCTGCAATGTTTTATCATGCTTGCTTTTCAGGTATGTAATTTTTTGTTTTCAGGTGCGCCGTTCAACTGCAGCGCGGAATTATTTATCTTGACAGCAACAGCGTTTGCTCCCACGATACATAAAGCCGTGACTCCAGTGCTGTAGGAGGTGATTTCACCACCACAGTTAAAAAAAAAGAGCATATATGCCGAAGCATGGGGGCAGCAGGGGCGGAGGAGCAATTTTGCTCCTAATGCTGCGTATATACGGTCGAAATTCCGACGGAGGCTTGCCCGTGGAAAAGTCCGACCGTGTGTACGCGGCATAACTTTTTTGCGGGAGGATGCCCCCATGCTTCGGCATATATATATTTTAGGCACAGGTTGCGTTAAAAAAATGTTTTTTTTTTTACTAGGTTTTGTTTTGGTATTTGCTTTGCAGGTATGGTAAGGTAAGGTCTTACTGTTGTACTGTAATGTTACTTTGTTTTAATGTTAACCATCATTTGCTTAGCAGGTACGCCATTCAGTTGCATCGCGGATTTATTTATCTTGACAGCAACAGCGTTTGCTCCCACGATACATAAAGCCGTGACTCCAACGCTGTAGGAGGTGATTTCACCGCCACAGTTAAAAAAAGAGCATATATGCCGAAGCATGGGGGCAGCAGGGGCGGAGGAGCGAATTTGCTCCTAATGCCGCGTATGTACGGTCGAAATTCCGACGGAGGCTTGCCCGTGGAAAAGTTCGACCGTGTGTACGCGGCATAACCTTTTATGCCGCGTACATACGGTCGAAATTCCGACGAAGGCTTGCCCGTGGAAAAGTCCGACCGTGTGTATGCGGCATAACTTTTTTGCGGGAGGATGCCCCCATGCTTCGGCATATATATATTTTAGCCACAGGTTGCGTTAAAAAAATGTTCTATTTTTTACTAGGTTTTGTTTTGGTATTTGCTTTGCAGGTATGGTATGGTAAGGTCTTACTGTTGTACTGTAATGTTACTTTGTTTTAATGTTAACCATCATTTGCTTAGCAGGTACGCCATTCAGTTGCATCGCGGATTTATTTATCTTGACAGCAACAGCGTTTGCTCCCACGATACATAAAGCCGTGACTCCAACGCTGTAGGAGGTGATTTCACCACCACAGTTAAAAAAAGAGCATATATGCCGAAGCATGGGGGCAGCAGGGGCGGAGGAGCGATTTTGCTCCTAATGCCGCGTATATACGGTCGAAATTCCGACGGAGGCTTGCCCGTGGAAAAGTTTGACCATGTGTACGCGGCATAACCTTTTATGCCGCGTACATACGGTCGAAATTCCGACGAAGGCTTGCCCGTGGAAAAGTCCGACCGTGTGTACGCGGCATAACTTTTTTGCGGGAGGATGCCCCCATGCTTCGGCATATATGCCCATCATTAGAAGTGGGTGGATGAAGGGAGGTATTCTAATGGTGGGCATACCCACCGATCAATCTCTTTTTTTCGTTCAGCCAACAGGCTGCATGAAAAAAAAGATTACAATACATGTCCAACAAGGACCAGCAACGTACTGGTATGTGGCTGGACTTTGAATGTTTATACCAGAATGATGCCTCCAGGTTTAGGTATCATCTTGGTATCATTCTTTTCAGCCAGTGGCCGGCTTTCATGTAAAAGCAATTCTAGCAGATAATTAGCCTCTAGACTGCTTTTACAAGCAGTGGGAGGGAATGCCCCCCCCCGGATATAAACAGCGCCATTGGGAAATTGGGAAAGCATTTTATCACACCGATCTTGGTGTGGTCAGATGCTTTGAGGGCAGAGGAAAGATCTAGGGTCTAACCCCCATTTTTTTTCAAAAAAAGAGTACCTGTCACTACTTATTGCTATCATAGGGGATATTTACATTCCCTCAGATAACAATAAAAATGATAAAAAAAAAAAAATATGGAAGGAACCGTTTAAAAATAAAATAAAAAAGCAAAAAAAATAATAAATAAAAAAAAAAAAAAAAAAAAAGCACCGCTGTCCCCCCCTGCTCTTGCGCAAAGGCGAACGCAAGCGTCGGTCTAGCGTCATATGTAAACAGCAATTGCATCATGCATGTGAGGTATCACCGCGAAGGTCAGATCGAGGGCAGTAATTTTAGCAGTAGACCTCCTCTGTAAATCTAACGTGGTAACCTGTAAAGGCTTTTAAATGCTTTTAAAAATGAATGTAGTTTCTCGCCGCTGCGCGTTTGTGCGCAATTTTAAAGCATGTCGTGTTTGGTATCCATGTACTCGGCCTAAGATCATCTTTTTTATTTCATCAAACATTTGGGCAATATAGTGTTTTTAAGTGCATTAAAAATAAAAAAAGTGTGTTTTTCCCCCAAAAAATGCGTTTGAAAAATCGCTGCGCAAATACTGTGTGGAAAAAAAAATGCAACACCCACTATTATAATCTGTAGGGCCTTTGCTTTAAAAAAATATATAATGTTTGGGGGTTCAACATAATTTTCTTGCAAAAAAAATAATGTTTTCATGTAAACAAAAAGTGTCAGAAAGGGCTTTGTCTTCAAGTGGTTAGAAGAGTGGATGATGTGTGACATAAGCTTCCTAATGTTGTGCATAAAATGCCAGGACAGTTCAAAACCCCCCCAAATTACCCCATTTTGGAAAGTAGACACCTCAAGCTATTTGCTGAGAGGCATGTTGAGCCCATTGAATATTATGACAAAAAGAAAAAAAAAATGTACAAAAAGTTGTCACTAAATTATATATTGCTCAAACATGCCATGGTTATATGTGGAATTGCACCCCAAAATACATTCTGTTGCTTCTCCTGAGTACGGGGATACCACATGTGTGAAACATTTTGGGAGCCTAGCCGCGTATAGGACCCCGAAAACCAAGCACCGCCTTCAGGATTTCTATGGGTGTAAATTTTTGATTTCACTCCTCACTGCCTATCACAGTTTCGGAGGCCATGGAATGCCCAGATGGCACAAAACCCCCCCAAATGACCCCATTTTGGAAAGTAGACACCCCAAGCTATTTGCTGAGAGGTATGTTGAGTATTTTGCAGATCTCGCTTTTTGTCACAATGTTTTAAAAATTGAAAAAAGAAAAAAAAAAATATGTCTTTCTTCATTTTCAAAAACAAATGAGAGCTGTAAAATACTCACCATGCCTCTCGGCAAATAGCTTGGGGTGTCTACTTTCCAAAATGGGGTCATTTGGGGGGGTTTTGTGCTATTTTGGCCTTTTATGGCCTTCGAAACTGTGATAGGTAGTGAGGAGTGAAATCAAAAATTTACGCCCTTAGAAATCCTGAAGGCGGTGCTTGGTTTTTGGGGCCCCGTACCCGGCTAGGCTCCCAAAAATTCCCACACATGTGGTATCCCCGTACTCAGGAGAAGCAGCAGAATGTATTTTGGGGTGCAATTCCACATATAACCATGGCATGTGTGAGCAATATATCATTTAGTGACAATTTTTTGTACATTTTTTCTTTTTTTTTTCTTTTTATCATTATTCAATCATTTGGGACAAAAAAAAAATATTCAATGGGCTCAACATGCCTCTCAGCAAATAGCTTGGGGTGTCTACTTTCCAAAATGGGGTCATTTGGGGGGGTTTGTGCCATCTTGGCATTTTATGGCCTTCAAAACTGTGATAGGTAGTGATAGGTAGTGAGGAGTGAAATCAAAAATTTATGCCCTTAGAAATCCTGAAGGCGGTGCTTGGTTTTTGGGGTCCTGTATGCGACTAGGCTCCCAAAAAGTCCCACACATGTGGTATCCCCGTACTCAGGAGAAGCAGCAGAATGTATTTTGGGGTGTAATTTCACATATGCCCATGGCATGTGTGAGCAATATATCATTTAGTGACAACTTTGTGCAAAAAAAATAAAGTTTGTCATATTCCCGCAACTTGTGGCAAAATATAAAATATTCCATGGACTAATAATGCCTCTCAGTAAATAGCTTGGGGTGTCTACTTTCCAAAATGGGGTCATTTGGGGGGGTTTTGTGCTATTTTGGCATTTTATGGCCTTCGAAACTGTGATAGGTAGTGAGGAGTGAAATCAAAAATTTGCGACCTTAGAAATCCTGAAGGCGGTGCTTGGTTTCCGGGGTCCCGTGCGTGGCTAGGCTCCTAAAAAGTCCCACACATGTGGTATCCCCGTACTCAGGAGAAGCGGCAGAATGTATTTTGTGGTGCAATTCCACATATAACCATGGCATGTGTGAGCAATATATCATTTAGTGACAACTTTTTGAAATTTTTTTTTTTTTTTTAGTCAGTATTCAATCACTTGGGACAAAAAATAAAAATATTCAATGGGCTCAACATGCCTCTCAGCAATTTCCTTGGGGTGTCTACTTTCCAAAATGGGGTCATTTTGGGGGGGGGGGGGTTGTACTGCCCTGCCATTTTAGCACCTCAAGAAATGAGATAGGCAGTCATAAATTAAAAGCTGTGTAAATTCCAGAAAATGTACCCTAGTTTGTAGATGCTATAACTTTTGCGCAAACCAATAAATATACGCTTATTGTCATTTTTTTTACTAAAGACATGTGGCTGAATACATTTTGGCCTAAATGTATGACTACAATTGAGTTTATTCGATTTTTCTTATAACAAAAAGTAGAAAATATCATTTTTTTTCAAAATTTTCGGTCTTTTTCCGTTTATATCGCAAAAAATAAAAATCGCAGAGGCAATCAAATACCATTAAAAGAAAGCTCTGTTTGTGGGAAGAAAAGGACGCAAATTTCGTTTGGGTACAACATTGCATGTCCGCACAATTTACAGTTAAAGCAGCGCAGTGCAAAATTCTGAATTCACCTCTGGTCCTTTAGCTACCAAATGGTCCGGGGCTTAAGTGGTTAACGGATACACAGATTCAGCTCAAGCCCCAGGGACGATTTGCCCTCTACGTGTGTAAAGATGTGGAGGCCCTCGGAGTGATTTGTCTTGGCTGCTCGGGACTGGTGGTTCATCTAAAGCAGTGGTTCTCAACCTTTCTAGTGCCGTGACCCCTTGATAAAATTTTCCAAGTTGTGGGGACCCCTAACAGTAGAATTATTTTCGTAGCGTGGGTTGTCAGCACCCAAGGCAAGTAATTTGCGCCACTAACCCATGGATATTTAGCGCTCCCTGAGTCCCTTCCACTCGTACAGTATTAAAACCCATTATGGTACATTTTAGGATGTACAACTCTCACTCTCTTTGTTCTCCTTTCTTTCCCTTTTATCTCCTTCTATCATAATTTCTTGTTTTATTTCCCCACACCTCTCTCTAGCTGCCCGTCTTGTTCTTTCTCTTATTCTTTCTCCCCCTTTTTCTTTGTTCCTCCCGCTCTTTTCCGCTCCCTTTCATGTATTCTCTATTTTTATTCCTTCTCTTACTCTTTGGTGGGGGGGGTGGGGGGAATGGGATGAGTGGCAGTGCTGGCGGAGAGTTGGAATGAGGGGCAGTGCTGGTGGGGAGTGGGATCAGTGGCAGTGCTGGGGGGAGTTCTGACCAGCCAACTTGGATGCTCCTGATCAACGTCACCTGCTGATCTGAGAACTGTAGTGGGGACTTTTAATGGCAACTATAATCACAGGTAGTTTAACTCACTGTGTCTCCAACTTTGTGGTGTCTCACAGCAGTGACACCTATGCCGAAATCAGGAGGTTCTCCTTCAGCCACTCCCACTTCACATTTCTCACCAGTCAGCTGGCCTCTAGTCTCTGCCATCCCAGCCATGCCGTGAACTGAATTGGCGGCTGCGGGCTTCAGGAACAGCCCAGCTGGGCGGCCACAGGCTCCAGAGACAGCCCTGCTGCGTGGCCACGAAAAGGCTGGGAGAGCGGTACGGGTTTCAGGAACAGCCCAGGATTCGGTGACCCCTGGCAAATCGTCATTTGACCCCCGAGGGGGTCCTTACCCCCAGGTTGAGAACCACTAATCTAAAGCCATTCGGGCGATGCAAGAACTGTAAGGAATTCCTATTTGAGGTCGAGCAACCTACGGAAAAGCCTCGGGCCTTCCACCTCAATTGCCTTACGGGCGCCACCACTCCAGAAAGAGGAGTCAGAGCTTATACAGCCACCCCTGCGCACACTGTCGGGACTTCAGAGGAAGTCACAGAGGAGCTCGTTGTAGCGAGTGAGAGACCGGAGGATGCTGCTTCGGTTACCACAGAGTCCTTTCTCCCACCACCCAAGAGGAAGATCGGGTTCATGACAGCTTCCTGCGGCCATGGTGGAGCAACGCCCCAGCGCTTACTCGGAACGGATGCATCCGAAGGGAAAAGTCCCGGACGTCCTGGTTCTTCTTATAGCCAAGGTAAGCCGGGGGAAAAGACTCTGTGCAAGATCCCGAGTGTTGGGGATTCACATGTTTGTGAAGCAACCGGAGGGGGTGACTCTTCCTTCACCAGGAGTTACCTTCCTGCGGAGGAATATGACACCTCCGATCTGGAGTCCATCTCTGATGCGGTTGATGACACCGCCATTGATGAACTGTTTGAGAGAAAGGGATGGGATAAGATGCCCCTGTCCTTGTCCCGTAGTGCTAGGGACTCACATTGGGGAAAGTACACCCCGGGTGGTGGCTTCCGAGCCTGAGGAGGGATCTGTCCCCTTGCCTGCTCCTCCATCATTGGAGGCACCTGCTTCAATAGCCGAGACGAGTCGGGTGTCATTGCGGGCCCCTGAAACTGGTCCGGAGGTAGTTAAAGTACCTCGGCACCCTGAAGCCATCGTCTTGCCTGGCACGGGAGACCGCGCTACCATGCCACCACTGTCCCGTTTACAGAGACTTTTCAATCAAAGAGTTGCCAGCGAGTATGGGTGGGAATACCCGTACCTACCAAAGGAACTTTTGTTCGAGGTGGAGGCCTGTAGACACCGGTGGTACGAGGACTTTGTGTGGACACATATCAAAGTACCCCAGGCCAGGAGATACCTCTCATGTTCACCCGCGGCCACTCAGATGTTTAAGGACTGTAAGGCTGCCTGGATGTTGGGTCGGCACATCTATGCACACAAGGTGCTCATTTGTAGGAAGGACAAGGACAATGTTGAGTACCATATAGACATGTTTGACAAACATTGGAAGCTGCTGGTGTTGCCTGATCCACATTATTACTTGTGAGAGACAAGACTCTGTGTTTTTTTCTTGAGTACACTGTCTTTTCAGAGCCCAGGAACTCTTTGCCCTAATTAAAGGGGATTCTACTCATTGGAGGAGCGGGAGCTGTTGCTGTTTTTGTTGTTCTCCCCTCTCTCCCCACCGCAAAGATTCAAGGACTTTGGGAGTAGATAGTTCAGGGCCACAGTACAGAAGAAAAGGAAGTTTTACCCCGCAGAAAAGAAGAAAAGTTTCTTTTGGGATGAGTGTTCTGACGTTGGCACTACCATTGGGTGGCAGTGTTGCGTAACTATTGCCTTAATGATGATGTGATGCAGCTTACTTATTGGAAGGAAGGGATTCTTCTCTCGAGGAGGATATTTTCATTCCAACTAATGTTATTTTAGGTATGTTTTTTTTCCCGTGCAGGTGAACGCCAAGCAAGACTGCTGAGTATGGAGTGGGTCTTAGTTATTGCAGCGGGAGGGAAATGTAAATTTTATTGAAAAATGTTATGTGACCTCAACATGTTTTTTTCCCTATACACCTGTGTATTTCTCTTTTCCCATCTGTGTTTCCCTTTTCTTTCCTGTGTTAGGTTCCGGCACAAACAAACAGTTTTTTTTTTAAATTGCCTTTTTTTTTTGGTAGTCTGTCTCTGGATCGGGCTTATGCTGACTCAGGCCTGAGAGGCATAGGTTGGTTCCAGACACTGGTTCCAGACACTTGTCCATCAAGTGAGGGGGATGTGTAGCGGGGTTCTATATTTAGGGGGAGTATCTGAGTGGTAATATGACTCAGATACACTAATTGTCAGGCTTCTTGGACCATTTCTGTCCCTGGGAGATAGTATTGGTGTGCTGTTCCCTGTGGCCTACAGGTGGCGCTGTTGCCGTAGGCCAGGGTTGAACCACTGATACAGAGCTGTGCCTTTTTTGTCCCCTCTCGGCAGTAGTGACGGCGGGGCGGGAAACCTGCTGAACCTGTCGGGAGAGGGTATAAAAAGGGGCGGCCATCTTCCAGAGGGGTCGCGCCCAGGCACCTTCAGCCTGGTTGGTGCGTGTGTCGTCTCTGGGTGCCCTAGGCCCGGAGGCCGAGTTCCTGTTCCATCCCAGACACTTTCAGTCTGGGGTGAGGTACTATTTTGGAGGCCCGGAGCTCAGCGCCTTCGGCTGGGGATTGAGGGCTCCCAGGGTGCCGCCTTGCGAGGGGACCCGTATCCAGGATCGAGGAGGCCAGGGAGGTGACCCCTTCTGAAGACCCAGCGCAGAGTCGTGGTGACAGTGGGGGCCTCTGGTAACTCTCCGGAGGGAGGTTCTTCTCCTTAACAAGGGCCAAGTTTCTCCAAGAAGGAAGTGCATGTTCTGTAGGTCATAGTGGCAGTGACTCTACGCACACCAGGTCAGTAGCAGTGACTAAATAGGGCAAGGCCCTATTCACCAGGTCAGTGGCAGTGGCCAACTTCAACAAGTCAGTGGCAGTGACTTTTCATATTCACCCGGTCTGTGGCAGAGACCGTGCACCCAAGCCTGTTTCTAAAAGTGGAACAGTAAGAGAAACCTGAATTGAGTTTGTGCCTGGACCTCCTCCCACCTTATCTGACATGTGTCTCGTATCAACCTGTCTGCTCTCATAGAGACTATTTGTTATCCGTGGTGAAATAAATACAAAGGTTGGACTTTCAGTTGGTGTGGACAGTTACTTTACTGGGGATAATTAAGGACTTGTCTCTGACTAAATGCAGAGGGGAGATCAGCTCGGGAGGATCTAACACCAGCCGCAGGCAGGCCCGAAAAACTAACACCGCTCAACCTCCCCATCCAAGAGGGTACAGGCTGCTAGTGCGGTGTACCTCATTCTTTCCTGCGGAGGAGCCAAGTAAAGAAAAGCAGGTAAAGTCTGGGGTGAGTGCGCTAGACGTATATGCACTCTTACTCCCTTTACATCCTGGTCATTACCATATGAAATAGATTTTGGTTAATGAAAATAAATAAATATATATATATATATTGTGAGGGGGTTAACTCGGTAGCGGGTGTGTGTGACCCCCTGGATGGGCTCCCCACACAAAAACAGGCCCAGCAGACGGAGGTTGTGGTTTTCAAGATCAAAAGGTGCGGTTTATTTCTCTATTTACAGTGACAAAAACACAGCAAAGCAAAAAGAAACATAAACAAAATAAATCCTGGTCAGCTTGACCTCTGACTAAACATGCAGGTTTCCCTAACTAACAACTGGGATCAGCCTGGTGCTGTCCTAGTCCCTAAGTCCCTGGTTTAGTAAATGTCCAAACAAATAGCCACACAGGCTTTGTCTCACCGCACAGGGGTTCACTCTCCCTAGACAGTCCACACAGGTCTGGGTCCAGGCATGAGCAAACACCTAATGAAGCTGGGAGTTTTTATAGAGGCCTTAAACGAGCTGACAAGCTTCAGCTGGTCTCATCAACTCCCTGCCTGCACGACGCCCAGCACTCTCCCTAGAGGTATGAATCATCCATGAGCCCACTAGCCTCAGCTGGGCTTCATCAACTCTCTCCCTAGTTGTATAAGTCGGCATAAAGCCTGAATCTGGGAGAAATATACCTACCCCCCTGGATGCAACCAGGTGACTTTACCTTCCTGCTGTCACATACCCCCCCTCTTGTTTTAACCTTGGGGTTGGAACACCAGCAATCAGGCATTCATGTACTCGAGACAAAGCATCCACATTCCCCATTTGAACGCCAGGGCGATGCTTTACTGTGAAGTTGAATTCCTGTAGGGCCAGGAACCACCTATTTACTCTTCTATTTGTCTCCTTGTTTTGAGCCATCCACTTTAACGGAGCGTGATCCGTAACCATGTCAAAGTGCCTACCTAGCAGATAGTACCGAAGGGAATCTAGAGCCCACTTCACCGCTAAACACTCCTTTTCAACCGTGGCGTAATTTACCTCATGGGACTTCAACTTCCTGCTGAGGTAAATGACTGGGTGCTCTTCCCCGTTCCAGACCTGGGACAATACTGCTCCTAACCCCACATCTGACGCATCACTTTGTACGACAAAGTCTTTAGAGAAGTTGGGTGAGTACAACACTGGCTGGCTACATAAGGCTTGTTTCAAGAATTGGAACGCTGACTCAGCCTCGGGGGTCCATTTAATCATGACCGACCCTTTCCCTTTCGTCAGGTTGGTTAGGGGCACAGCCTTAGAAGCAAAGTGGGGAATGAAGCGCCGATAATAACCTGCGATTCCCAGAAAGGCTCGTACCTGCTTCTTGCTGTTGGGACGTGGCCAACTCTGGATGGCCTCGACTTTGTTGAGTTGGGGTTTTATTACTCCCCTGCCAATGGTGTACCCAAGATATTTGGCCTCCTCCTGCCCAATGGTACACTTCTTGGGGTTAGCCGTAAACCCCGCTTCCCGGATAGAGTCTAGGACTGCTTGCACTTTTGGCAGATGTGAGGCCCAATCTGTGCTATGGACAATTACGTCATCCAGGTAAGCCGCAGCATACTTCCGATGGGGCCTCAGTATCTGGTCCATTTTCTGCTGGAATGTGGCCGGCGCATTCTGTAACCCGAACGGCATTCTCTTATATTGGAACGCCCCGTCTGGGGTTACAAATGCGGTTTTCTCTTTGGCCGACTTGGCCAGGGGAATTTGCCAATACCCTTTTGTGAGGTCAAGAGTCGTCATGTATCGGGCTGTTCCCAGCCGGTCGATCAACTCATCTATACGTGGCATGGGGTAGGTGTCAAATTTTGTAACTTTGTTCAACTGACGAAAATCGTTACAAAATCGCCAGCTCCCATCCGGTTTAGGCACCAACACAATGGGACTAGACCAATCACTTTGGGACTCCTCTATCACCCCTAAGTTCAGCATTTTCTGTACTTCCTCCCGTATTGCCTCCCGTCGGGCCTCTGGGATCCGATAGGGTTTTAACTTCACCCTTTCACCGGGCGGGGTAATAATATCATGTTCTACCCCAAATGTTTGTCCCGGCAGCTCAGAGAACACCTCCTTGTTGCGAAGCACAAACTCCTTAACCTCCTGTTGTTGGGGTTGTGACAAGGTGGCTGCTATTCCAACCTCCGGAATCACGCAACCAGTTTGAGCTGGTGACCAAGTTTCTGCGACTAGGGACTCTCTATCCCTCCAGGCTTTCAACAGATTAACGTGATAGATCTGTTCGGGCTTTCGCCTTCCTGGTTGTCTGACCTTGTAATTCACTTCGCTCACTTTTTCCATTATCTCGTAGGGGCCTTGCCATTTGGCAAGGAATTTACTTTCAACCGTAGGGACAAGTACCAATATCCTATCCCCCGGGGAAAAGGTACGGGTCTTGGCTCCACGGTTGTACACTCTCTGCTGTGCCAACTGCGCTTGGGCCAAATGTTCCTTCACGATGGGCATTACCTGTGCAATTCGATCTTGCATCAGGGCGACATGCTCAATCACACTCCTGTGGGGAGAACTCTCACTTTCCCAAGTTTCCTTGGCAATATCCAACAGCCCTCTTGGGTGTCTCCCATACAGTAACTCAAAGGGGGAGAATCCCGTAGAGGATTGGGGCACCTCCCTAATAGCAAACATCAAATAAGGAAGTAGACAGTCCCAATCCTTTCCATCTCTATCCACCACTTTCTTCAACATTTGTTTTAGGGTTTTGTTGAATCTTTCAACCAGCCCATCGGTTTGGGGGTGATACACAGACGTACGCAATTGCGTCACTTTGAATAATTTACACAGCTCTTTCATAACCCGGGACATAAAAGGTGTACCTTGGTCCGTAAGCAGTTCTTTACAAATACCCACCCGGCTAAAAACAAGAGATAGCTCTTTGGCTATGGTTTTGGCCGAGGTATTTCGGAGAGGGATCGCTTCTGGATAACGGGTGGCATAGTCCATTATAACTAATATGTACTGGTGCCCCCTAGCGGACTTGATTATAGGACCTACCAAATCCATTGCGATTCTCTCAAACGGGACCTCAATGATGGGTAGAGGGACCAGCGAGCTACGGAAATGTGGCATCGGGGCCGACCTCTGACACACAGGGCAGGAGGAACAATAATTTTCTATGTCCTTCATCACCCCAGGCCAATAGAATCTCTGTAATACCCTCTCTCGGGTTTTCTCTGTCCCCAGATGACCTCCAAGAATGTGCCCATGGGCCAACTCCAACACCAACTTCCTGTAAGGTTTGGGCACCACAAGCTGCTCAACGGTTTCTTCTGCCCTTTTTGCCACCCGATACAGTAGGTCCTTCTCTACGCTGAAGTATGGGTGAAATATACCTACCCCCCTGGATGCAACCAGGTGACTTTACCTTCCTGCTGTCACAATATATATAATGTGTATGTATGTGTTTGGATATTTACTGATTGCCCGTGTCAAATTCTAAGTTTATATGCCCTTTGAAAAAAAAAATCCATATTATGTTAGACATTTTTAAGTGACATTTCAACACCACAAAATGTATCCATTCTAAGTAGATGATTTTCTGAAAATGCTCAGAAACTACAGATGGTTGCTGATACTCAATTTATTTTTTCATTATCATAGGTTTTACTTGTCTGGCAGGCAGAATCAAAAACTAATTATTTTGTTCCTTGGATATCTGTCTTAATCAGCTTAGCCTGCCTACTCTGCTGGTCTATCTCTGACTGTTTTTCTGCATGGAAAACCTCATGATTCTCATTTATCATGCTTGAACTATGCTGCACTTCAGATAAGTCTCACAAACTGGAACTTCTTTTTATTGGCATTTTAGCTTAACCATCATAGTGTCACATACTCCAGGCACCTTCCCGAATGTGTTTTGACTGTAGCCATATGAGTCATATTGCCCAGTTCGACTTCTGCCTCAGTTGCTATGCTGTTGAGAGCATAGAGTTCTCAAATAAGAGGAATGCAAAGTTGCTGGCAGATATGTTCTGTTTATGGAACTTCCCCAATAGAGAGTTCCTCTACTTGATGAAAGTGTGTATATAAGGGTGTTTTTTAACAAATAATAAACCCTAATAAACCCTAGCCTGTCTGCCACAAAAAATGATTTTCACTAAGTAAAAGGACCTTGTGTCCAGATCCACAAAATATTAGTTGATCCATGTACAAAAGGCAGTGACCCCACAGAACGTTACCTTAAAGGGGTTGTAAAGGTTTGTTTTTTATTTTCTAAATAGGTTCCTTTAAGCTCGTGCATTGTTGGTTCACTTACCTTTTCCTTTGATTTACCTTCTAAATGTTTTTTTTCTTTGTCTGAATTTCTCACTTCCTGTTTCTCCTCACTAAACTTCACACCATCATCCGAGTGGTGTGGAGTCAGCCAGAACAGCTTACTGAACAGCTTACTGAGGAGTAACAGGAAGTGAGAAATTCAGACAAAGAAAACAAAGAAAAAAATATTTAGAAGGGAAATCTAAGGAAAAGGTAAGTGAACCAACAATGCACTAGCTTAAAGGAACCTATTTAGAAAATAAAAAACGAACCTTTACAACCCCTTTAAGGCCAAGTGCTCAGGCTTCCCCAAGTTAAAGTGGAGAGAACTTTAGTCTGAAATAAAGTCCTGATAGATCACTTCAGGCTGGCTCTTTTTGCAAGTAAAGCTATGAAGGTAAAAAACCTTACCCTTTACAACCACTTCAAACCCAACAAAAATCCCTAATTGGAGTATCAGGACTGACTACGGGTCACAAAAACAGATCTAGAATCCATTTTCATACCTCTCTAAATCTACATCAGGATAATTAAACAACCACCTTGATTAAAAAAAATGGGTAATTAAATAACTCTTTTGATCAGCCCAAGACATGACCAATATTTTATGTTTTTTTGGTAAAATGATGACCATAAAATAATGACAAGAGATATGTATCTAATAAATATAGAGCCATATATAACAACTTATCGTGTGCTAGCTAAAAATAGATACAGGATAAGAAAAAGGGAAATATTGCATATTTTTTCATTACATGACATATCTTTATTTTGTACATTTTATACATTTATTCATCAAACTACATGTGCTATCAAGCTACATGTGCTTAAAAAATCTTTCCTCCAGCCCACTATGCCTCCTTAGTCTCGACATTCATAAGGCATTTGATAGTGTAAATTGGTCCTATCTTAACTTTCTTCTCCCTAAATTCGGCATCACAGACAAATTTATTCATGGATTCAATGCCCTCTATCACCACCCCCAGACCACAATCAAAATCCCAGGCCACAATTCTGACTTCTTCCCCTTAAGCAGAGGTACCAGACAGGGCTGCCCCCTCTCCCCACTTTTATTCGCCTTGGCAATTGAACCTCTAGCACAAGCCATAAGAAACAACCCAAATATCAAAGGGTATAACAAAGGCCCACATGAATTCAAACTTAGCCTCTATGCTGATGACGCTCTGGTGTTTCTTTCGAACCCCTTAACATCTTTACCAAACCTTATCTCTGAACTTAAATTGTTTCACAACATTTCTGGTCTAGGCATTAATGTCAACAAATGTTCTGCCCTCCCTATCAACCTCCCCACTGACCTTACCACTACCCTACAAAAAGACTTCAACTTTATATGGTGCTCTGTATCATTTAGATATCTAGGTGTCCTCATCACTTCCCATCACAAAACCTTATATATTACCAACTTTACCCCCCTATTCCAACAGATTAGCTCCCTACTCAAAGTATGGTCCACATACCACATTTCACTCCTCGGTAGGATCTGCGCCTTTAAAATGACCCTCCTTCCAAAATTATTATATTTTTTTAGAGCTTTACCTATCAATGTCCCCAAAACAAGGATTGAATCCCTTCAAAGGGAGATTAACAAATTTATCTGGTCATCAAAAAAACCAAGATGTGGCTACCCTCTCATGTTCAGACCCCAAAATAAGGGTGGCCTAGGCCTCCCCAATATCTGGCACTACTTCATTGCCACTAAACTTTCACAGATTGCCCAATGGCATGCTCCCACTCCACAGCTCCCATGGCTTAAATTCGAATCTTTTTCCATTGCTCCATACCACCTACAAGGCATCATCTGGTCTAACTGTATACATCACCAAAAACTTCTCAAATATAACCTCATTGTGGCCCATTTTCTCCAACTATGGCTTACACTTACTAAAACCCTCAAACTTTCATCTGACACTCCCCCTCTTGCCTCCTTTTTAGGGGACCCCAGGCTTACACAGAACTTGAATAACATACGTTCGTTCCCCCTATGGCGAAATAATAATTTGTCCTCCCTAAAATCATTGTCCTCTAACAATACATTCCTCACATTCCCCGCTCTCCAATCTAAATACGATCTCCCATCCTCGGAACCCACAAACTACTTTCAAATCAAAAACTTTTTCAACGAGCATTACTCTTTATGTATTCGTCCCCCTACGACGATATTCGAACACGTTTGCTTAAACTCCTCGAGAGATAGGGGCCTAATCTCCCTTTTTTATAAGGACCTTAACAGCTCCTCGATGCCTGACAAATCTATCCAAATGTTACACTGGGAATCCGAACTAGATTGCATCATCCCCATAGAAACCTGGAACACTATGACAGACAATCTCCGCAAATGCAACATAGCTCCAGCATACAGAGAATCCCCAATGAAACTATTTTCGACTATATCTAACCCCTGAAAAAATTCACTCATTCTACCCATCAACTTCTCCATGCTGCTTCAGAGGTTGCACAGAAACTGGCACATACATTCACATTTTCTGGAGTTGTAGATTTTTAGAAACAGTATGGCGACACGCCGAATTGAAAATAGAAACCATGGTCAAAAAAAGAATTACCCTCTCCCCACAAATATGTATTCTCTATGCTAATATCCCAGATATTCCCCCTCCCTGTGTTAGACTGATCCATTCACTAGTAAGCTCAATCCAATGGATGATTGCCTTTAATTGGAAATCCAATAACCTACCCTGGCCCCAGGTTTTATCCAGAATGAGAAATCTTCAGTTATCCGAAAGAATCCATCATACCCTAACTGATAGCATTCACACCTTTAATTCAAAATGGATGTACTGGTCTAACGATTGAAACACATGCCTCCCGAATCTCAGGAACTTCCTTTTTTTGTGTTGACCCCTTTTCTGATCCTATACACCCTATTGTTACCCCTTTCTCTGATTTGCACCAAACTCACTAGGTACCCTATCCCTATATTGTCATATGATTTTCTGCTCTTAATAGAAACTCTACTCTATTCTCACGGTATATATCATATTGCATTATATCTTCTACTGTAAAACTTCCTCACAGTTTTGTAACTTATTTTTTGAATCTTCCAAATAAAACTTTTGTAAACAAAAAAAAAAGGGGTTGTAAAGGTTTGTTTTTTATTTTCTAAATAGGTTGCTTTAAGCTAGTGCATTGTTGGATGTTTTTTTTCTTTGTTTTCTTTGTCTGAATTTCTCACTTCCTGTTCCTCCTCAGTAAGCTGTTCAGTAAGCTGTTCTGGCTGACTAAACACCACTCGGATGATGGTGTGAAGTTTACTGAGGATAAACAGGAAGTGAGAAATTCAGACAAAGAAAAAAACCATTTAGAAGGGAAATCGAAGGAAAGGGTAAGTGAACCAATAATGTACTAGCTTAAAGGAACCTATTTAGAAAATAAAAAACAAACCTTTACAACCCCTTAAGCCCAGGTTCACACTGGGCTGCGGGAGTGAAGCCGTGCGAGTTCAGCTGAACTTGCACGATTTCACTCCTGCCTGTCAGTCCTGATTTCGGCCGCGATTACAGGGACATCTGTGCAGGTTTCTGCACAGATGTCAATGTAAATCGCGTCCCGAAATCGGAAAAAGTAGTACAGAAACTACTTTTTGAAATCGGTGCAGCGCCGCAGATGCGGCGTCGCACCGATTAGGACGGTGCCATTGCCCGCAATTTGCGGCAAATATCGCCGATTTGACATGCGATTTGACATGTCAAATCGCATGTCAAATCGCACCAGTGTGAACCAGGGCTTAAGGATGAATATAAATCCTAAATACACTCTCCCTGAATTCAAACTGTGCAGGCACTGAAAAGGCAATTCTTGAATATAACAGCCAGAGTGGCTTGTATTTGCTCTGCCTGCCTGACCTGCTGACCCCACTCTCTCCCCCTCCCATCTGTAACACTGCAGCCTTTTCATTTGAGCAAATTTATAATCTTGTGTAATTGCACTAGCTCACTGCCAATTGTAAACAGTACCTGCAATAGGAGTGTGCTGATCTGTTCTGGTTGTGTATTTACTTTACACATAGTCAGGTGGACATTGGAAGGCATAGGCAGAGGGGGAGAAATGAGTAGAGAGTTAAAGCACAGGCAAAAGATCTGCAGATAATGGATAGTGATTTGCATCTATCATCTACCTGTGGCTCTCCTTGAGAAATTCAGGAAAGTGGTACCCACACCATTGTAACTGACCTGGGCAGGAAAAGTTGTTGTGCAGAACACTGCTATTTTCAGAGTGCTTGAATTCTATCATTGTCATTGGGGCAACAATTGGCATCTCCATGCTTTAACCACTTCAGCCCGGACAATTTGGCTGGCCAAAGACCAGGCCACTTTTGCGATTCGGCACTGCGTCGCTTTAACTGATGTGGCTGCCAAACAAAATTGACGTCCTTTTTTCCCACAAATAGAGATTTCTTTTGGTGGTATTTGATCACCTCTGCGGTTTTTATTTTTTGCGCTATAAACAAAAATAGAGCGACAATTTGGAAAGAAATGCAATATTTTTTACTTTTTGCTATAATAAATATCCCCAAAAAAATATATAAAAAAACATATTTTTCCTCAGTTTAGGCCGATATGTATTCTTCTACATATTTTTGGTAAAAAAAAATCGCAATAAGTGTTTATTGATTGGTTTGCGCAAAAGTTATAGCGTCTACAAAATAGGGGGTAGTTTTATGGCATTTTTATAAATATTTTTTTTTTTACTAGTAATGGCGGCGATCAGCGATTTTTATCGTGACTGCGACATTATGGTGGACACATTGGACACTTTTGACACCATTTTGGGACCATTGTCATTTTTACAGCGATTAGTGCTATAAAAATGCACTGATTACTGTCAAAATGACACTGGCAGTGAAGGGGTTAAGTGTGTTATAGGGAGTGATTCTAACTGTTAGGGGGCGTGGCTACGAGTGGCATGTCACTGATTGCTGTTCCCGATGAGAGGGAACAGACGATCAGTGACATGTCACTAGGAAGAACGGGGAGATGTTGTGTTTACACTGACATCTCCCCGTTCTTCAGCTCCGTGACACGATCGCGGGACACCGGCGACAGGGTCGCGAGCGTGCCATTCTGATGACGTATAAGTTCGTGGGACGGTTGGCAAGCGGTTAAGCACCCATTTGCCTTAAATAACTTAAAAGACCTTAAAGTAGAACTACACTGCATCTGAGCACCACAAACCAAAAACACCAATTAATAATTTTCAAAGCAAACTCACCCATCCATCTGTAGCGGCCTCACCTCATCTCCTTTTTCTAGGGGTATGTCACACGACAGGGTGAGATGCGCTACGGCCCATGTCCTCCCCATGGCTGTGGGTGAGGTGAAGGCCAGTATCAGTATCTTCCTCGGGCCAATGTGCTTTAGTTATGAAACTCAGTCCTGCTATGCTGGCACCCTCTTTTGCTCCCATTAAGCAGAGTCCACACACCGATCACAGTCCAACTCTTGCTTTATTGTAAGCTCCACAATAAACAGTGCTTCTGTAGCCAACTGGTTGGAAAGTTTTAACAGCCTGATACGGTGGGATGAGCAGGTCGAGGCACTATCCTAATTTCAATCTAAACCACTGTGATTTCACCAGCGGTTATCATAGCCTTGATTAGCACAGAACATGGAACTTGTGAGTCTCTACCAGCAACTCAAGAGAACGTATTTAGGAGTACCTTCGCTGCGCTGTGGCCCCTATCAGGGGAAGATGTCCCTCTAAGGGAGTTGCCGGAGGCCCATCCATCACCGGGTTGATGCTGCTCCGGACTCTCCGGACGGGTGACCTCCCCGGCCTCCTCACCTCACATGCGGGTCCCGTCCACCTCGGGGACCCTCGGATCACTTCGCCCTTGCGTGACCCAGTCGAAGTTACTGGGCCCCAGGCCTACGATCTAGTACCTCACCCCAGGCTGAAGGTGCCTGGGATGGACTCCAACTCCATTCCGGCCAGGCCTAGGGCGCCTGGGCCAGAACTCCAAACCGCCAGCACCCAGGCCTAAGGTGCCTGGGTGCGTGAAGAGAAGATCCTCGAAGACCTCGTGGCGAGGGCGTCTCCCCCTTTTATCCCCTCCCATCGACACCACGGCAGGTTCCCCGCCCTCGCCGTACCGTCTCCGGAAAGGGACAAAAAGGGTAGCATTGTGGTAGTGATTCTACCTTGAGCCTGCGGGTACACCGCCACCCACAGGCCAAGGAGAATAATACACCACCCAATCCTCCACGAATACAAAGGGGTCCAAAACCTCTCACAATTACACACCTGGGTCATACTACCACCCAGGTGTACCCCAACTAAATTTAAAGACCCCGCTACACATCCATATCTCCAAGCTTTATTTTGCTGAGAAACCACTTTGAAAAACACTCCCCTAGCATTTGTGACCATGCCCATCTGGAGTAAGGGCAGACAATTCATGTTGCATTTACCTTCTGGAATCCCTCTGCTTTCAGCTCAGGCATGCAGGCAAGAGGGTGTGCTTAGCTGAAAACCCTCATGAGATGTATGACATCATTTGCCTAGGCCTGGAAACCAGGAGGTAGCTGAATAAAAGTAGAAAAAAAGGTATAAAACAAGTAAATATGATATACTTTTCTATCTATTTACTAATGCTAGCAGCATAAGGATTAAAGATCAGTGTTGATTGGGAGAGTGAAGTTCTGCTTTAGTATATAACAACACCCCATCTTTGCCCTCTGATTGGTATTGTGACCTCTAAGCCTGATGGTGGAGCACAATGCCTTAATCAATGGCATAGCCATAGCATCTCTCTTTATAAGTTATAACTTTTAACTTCTTATATTTCTTTTTTGCTGTTGTTAAGTATTTTGTAAAATAGAGCTACATAAAAATGTCTGAATAGTTTGGCATCAGTCATCTGTACTAGGTCAATGGTGCACAGCACAGATATTCAAATATCATGTAAGCACAGCCTTATTTAAACCTATGTTGCCTTTGTTTGCAGAAAATAAATATGAAACTGCAGCTACAGTTGTGCTCAAATGTTTGCATACCCTGGAAGAAATTGGGAAATTTGGCCATTTATATTGAAAATATGACTGATCATGCCAAAAAACTGTCTTTTATTCAAGGATAGTGATCACATGAAGCCATTTATTATCACATCGTTTTTTGTGGCTCCTTTTAAAATCATAATGATAACAGAAATCACGGAAATGGCCCTGATAAAAAGTTTACATACCCTGGAATGTTTGGCCTTGGTACAGACACAGAAGGTGGCACACAAAGTTTAAAATGGCTATTAAAGGTGAATTTCCCACATTTGTGGCTTTTTAAATTGCAATTAGTGTCTGTGTATAAATAGTCAACGAGTTTGTTAGCTCTCACATGGATGCACTAAGCAGGCTTAATACTAAGCCATGGGGAGCAGAAAAGAACAGTCAAAAGACCTGCCTAACAAGATAAAGAAACTTTACAAAGATGGAAAAGGGATATAAAAAGATATCCAAAGCCTTGAATATGCCAGTCAGTATTGTTCAATCATTTAATAAGAAGTGGAAAATTTGGCGATCGCTTGATACCAAGCCAAGGTCAGGTAGATCAAGGAAGATTACAACCACAACTGCCACAGGAACTTTTCGGGATACAAAGAAAAACCCACAGGTAACCTCAGGAGAAATACAGGCTGCTCTGGAAAAAGATGGAAAAAGAGCTGCATAGTCAAGTTGCCAGAAAGAAGCCTTTACTGCACAAGTTTCACAAAACAGCCTGGTTACACAATATGCCCAGCAACACCTTGACATGCCTCATTGGGCTTTTTGTGGCATTGGCGCAGTAAAGACTTCCTTCTGGCAGCTCAACCATGCAGCTCTTTTTTGTTCTAGTATCGTTGAATTGTGCTCCTTAAAAACAACCACACCGTCTTTTTGGAGAGCAGCCTGTATTTTTCCTGAGGATACCTGTGGGTTTTTCTTTGTATCCTGGGCAATTCTTCCACCAGTTGTGGCTGTGATCTTTCTTGGTCTACATGACTTTGGCTTTTTTATCAAAAGAGCCCTGAATTTTCCACTTCTTAATAAGGGATTAAACAGTACTGACTGGCATATTCAAGGCTTTGGGTATCTTTTTATATCCTTTTCCATCTTTATAAAGTTCTATTACTTTGTTACGCAGGTCTTTTTGACTGTTCTTATCTACCTTCTCATGGCCCAGTGTCTGGCCTGCCTAGGACATCCCAGTGAGAGCTAATAAACTCATTGACTATTTATACACATACACTAATTGCGATTTAAAAAGCCACAAATGTGAGAAATAACCTTTAATTGCCATTTTAACCTGTGTGTGCCCCCTTCTGTGTCTGTACCAAGGCCAAACATTCCAGGGTATGTAAACTTTTTATCAGGGCCATTATTTGGGTGATTTCTGTTATCATTATGATTTTAAAAGGATCCAAAAAACTGTGTGATAATAAATGCCTTCATGTGATCACTATCCTTAAATAAAAGACAGTTTTTTGGCATGATCAGTCATATTTTCAATAATAATGCCAAAATTTCACAATTTCTACCAGGGTATGCAAACTTTTGAACTTTAACTGTATATCAAAACGATTGATTAGTAATCATGGGTGCCACATCCGTTAATGTATCACATTCCAGAAATTAATTAGCAGTGGAACTTTAGGTGCCAAATATACAGTACATTACTTATTAATATTTCCAAAAAATATACTTTTTATTGGTATTTTTAACAGACTCTGCTTTATAAATCATGACGTGTTTGATTGAAAATAGAAAAAAACTGAATTTAAATTATTATCCCTGATGATCTATTGCCCCGTTCACACAATGGTTTTCCTGTAGGAAAAAGTCTGATGAGAGCTTTTGGTCGGGAATCCCGACCGTGTGTATGCTCCATCAGACTTTTTCCAACAGGAAAACTGCCGGAAAAAAGGAAAAAATCCTAGCCGAAAAACCGTTCATCTGTATGCTTTTCCGACGGGAAAAAAAACATGCATGCTCGGAAACAATTTGACGCATGCTCGGAAGCATAGAACTTCATTTTGTTGGCTCGTCGTAGTGTTTTACGTCACTGCGTTCTTGGCAGTCAAAAGTTCACTGGACTTTTGTGTGACCGTGTGTATGCAAGGCAGGCTTGAGAGGAATTATGTCGGGAAAACCATTGGTTTTTTTTTCCGACGGGAAAACCACTCGTGTGTACGGGGCATATGTCCTATCTTTGTAAGCTTTGCGAATCGTAACACACTGGGGTCTACTCTGTAATCTATTTGCAGTTTCTGCTATTTACAGTTCATACATAGATGGTTGATTTGCTTTTATCAGATCATGTTTTGTTACTATTGTCCTTGATTTTAACATTTGTATAATAAACTGTTGTTGTTTTATCTTTGGTGTTACATTTGAGTGCCTAAAAATCCCATCCATACCTATGGAAATATAAAAACACTTATGCCGCATACACACGATTGGAAATTCCGGCAAGAAAACTGTGGATTTTTTTCAGACGGAATGTTGGCTCAAACTTGTGTTGCATACACACGGTCACACAAATCTTGTCGGAAATTCCGAAGGTCAAGAACGCGGTGATGTACAAGACGTACGATGCGCCGAGATCAATGAAGTTCAATAGGCAGTTCGGCTCTTCTGCTTGATTCTGAGCATGCGTGTTTTTTTGCGCGTCGGAATTGCATACAGATGATCGGAATTTCCGATAGGAACTTTTTCCGTCGGAAAAATAGAGAACCTGCTCTCAATTTTTTGTTGGCGGAAATTCCGACAGCAAATGTTCGATGGAGCCTACACACGGTCGGAATTTCCGACCAAAAGCTCACATCGGACATTTCTTGTCGGAATTTTCGATCGTGTGTACGTGGCATTACTGTATCTCACAAAAGTAAGTACACTCCTAAGTGAAAATGTCCAAATTGAGCACAAAGTGTAAATATTTTGTGCGGCCGCTATTTTTCAGTACTTCCTTAACCCTCTTGGGCATGGAGTTCACCAGAGCCTCACAGGTTGCCACTGGAGTCCTCTTCCACTTCTCCATGACGACATCGCGGAGCTGGTGGATGTTAGAGACCTTGCGCTCCTCCACCTTCCGTTTGAGGATGCCCCACAGATGCTCTATAGGGTTTAGGTCAGGAGACATGCTTGACCAGTCCATCACCTTTACCTTCGGCTTCTTTAGCAAGGCAGTGGTCATCTTGGAGGTGTGTTTAGGGTCGTTATCATGTTGTAATACTGCCCTGCGGTCCAGTCTCTGAAGGGAGGGGATCATGCTCTGCTTCAGTATGTCACAGTACATGTTGGCATTCATGGTTCCCTCAATGAACCGTAGCTCCCCAGTGCTGGCAGCACTCATGCAGCCCCAGACCATGACACTCCCACTACCATGCTTGACTGTAGGCAAGACACACTTGTCTTTGTACTTCTCACCTGGTTGCCACCACACACGCTTGACACCATCTGAACCAAATACCTTTATCTTGGTCTCATCAGACCACAGGACATGGTTCCAGTAATCCATGTCCTTAGTCTGCTTGTCTTCAGCAAACCATTTGCGTGCTTGCTTGTGCATCATCTTTAGAAGAGGCTTACTTCTGGGATGACAGCCGTGCAGACCAATTTGATGCAGTGTGCAACATATGGTCTGACCACTAACAGGCTGACCCCCCACCCCTTTAATCTCTGCAGCAATGCTGGCAGCACTCATACGTCTATTTCCCAAAGACAATCTATGGATATGATGCTATGCATGTGCACTCAACTTCTTTGGTCGACCATGGCAAGGCCTTTTCTGTCCTGTTAAACCGCTGTATGGTCTTGGCCACTGTGCTGCAGTTAAGTTTCAGGGTCTTGGAAATCTTCTTATAGCCTATGCCATCTTTATGTAGAGCAACAATTCTTTTTTCAGATCTTCAGAAAGTTCTTTGCCATGAGATGCTATGTTAAACTTCCAGTGACCAGTATAAGAGAGTGAGAGTGATAACACCAAATATAACACACCTGCTCCCCATTCACAGCTGAGACCTTTGAACACTAATGAGTCACATGACACCGGGGAGGGCAAATGGCTAATTGAGCCCAATTTGGACATTTTCAATTAGAGGTGTAATCACTTTTGTTGCCAGTGGTTTAGACATTAATGGCTGTGTGTTGAGTTATTTTGAGGGGACAGCAAATTTACACTGTTATACAAGCTGTACACTCACTACTTTACATTCTAGCAAAGTGTAATTTCTTCAGTGTTTTCACATGAAAAGATATAATAAAATATTTACATAAATGTGAGGGGTGTACTCACTTTTGTGAGATACTGTAACTTTAAAAAGAGCACATTTTCCAAGAAAGAGGGCTGCTCTCCAGGACTTAGAATGGGAGGGAATATTGGCACTGATGAACGCAGAACAGAAATGGGAATTCTTCAAAAAGACTGTATGTGAACACACTGAAAACCTATTCCCATGGGCAATAAGTTTAAAAGGCTAAAAATAAAATCTATGTGGCTCTGTGTATACAAAGGAGCATGGGGGAGCTCATGTCCATAATGGGGATGGAATTGACACAGCCCCAAATGATCCACAATGGCTCAAAATTGATATGGTCCAGAAATATTTAGACAGAATAAAGGCAGCCCTCAAAAAATCCACTCGCCTGCTCACATTTTGCGAGTGGATTTGGAGGGTTGGCGAGGAAAGGCTGCCTGGGAGCCGGGGGGGCGAGCACCACCAGCAGCCTGTGTGGAATGGGAGTCCTTCTCCCAGTGATTGCGGAGGGGAAGAGAGAGAGAGACGCCCGGATGTTTAGAGCTCAGCGCGGGGAACAGTCACAGCGATAATAGCTTTTTTAATTGCCGTGTTCCCCGCCACTCGCTGTCAGATACAGCCCGCCTCCCGGTCCCGGGACTTTGATATACAGATCACCCGTCGAATCCTGGTGACGGGTGATTTGTCGATCAAAGTTCCCCGGCCAGGGGGCTGGGCTGAATATGACATTGAGCGGTGGGAACACAGCAATTAAAATGAAAACTGTTATCCTGTGTTCCCCGCACTGCACTCTGATCACCTGGGTGGCCCTGCTGTTCCTCACCTCCCCTGCACAGGTAGGCTGCATGGTGGACACAGGGCTGCATGGTGGACACAGGGCTGCATGGTGGACCCAGGGCTGCATTTGGTGGACACAGGGCTGCATTTGGTGGACATAGGGCTGCATGGTGGACACAGGGCTGCATTTGGTGGACACAGGGCTGCATTTGGTGGACACAGGGCTGCATTTGGTGGACACAGGGCTGCATGGTGGACACAGGGCTGCATTTGGTGGACACAGGGCTGCATTTGGTGGACACAGGGCTGCATTTGGTGGACACAGGGCTGCATTTGATGGACACAGGGCTGCATTTGGTGGACATAGGGCTGCATTTGGTGGACACAGGGCTGCATGGTAGACACAGGGCTGCATTTGGTGGACACAGGGCTGCATTTGGTGGACACAGGGCTGCATGGTGGACACAGGGCTGCATTTGGTGGACGCAGGGCTGCATGGTGGACACGGGGCTGCATTTGATGGACACAGGGCTGCATTTGGTGGACACAGGGCTGCATTTGGTGGACACAGGGCTGCATTTGATGGACACCGGGCTGCATTTGGTGGACACAGGGCTGCATGGTGGACACAGGGCTGCATGGTGGACACAGGGCTGCATGGTGGACACAGGGCTGCATTTGGTGGACACAGGGCTGCATTTGGTGGACACAGGGCTGCATGGTGGACACAGGGCTGCATTTGGTGGACACAGGGCTGCATTTGGTGGACACAGGGCTGCATTTGGTGGACACAGGGCTGCATGGTGGACACAGGACTGCATTTGGTGGACATAGGGCTGCATTTGGTGGACACAGGGCTGCATGGTAGACACAGGGCTGCATTTGGTGGACACAGGGCTGCATGGTGGACACAGGGCTACATGTTGGACACAGGGCTGCATTTGGTGGACACAGGGCTGCATGGTGGACATGGGCTGCATTTGATGGACACAGGGCTGCATTTGGTGGACACCGGGCTGCATTTGGTGGACACAGGGCTGCATGGTGGACACAGGGCTGCATGGTGGACACAGGGCTGCATTTGGTGGACACAGGGCTGCATTTGGTGGACACAGGGCTGCATTTGGTAGACACAGGGCTGCATGGTGGACACAGGGCTGCATTTGGTGGACACAGGGCTGCATTTGGTGGACATAGGGCTGCATTTGGTGGACACAGGGCTGCATGGTAGACACAGGGCTGCATTTGGTGGACACAGGGCTGCATGGTGGACACAGGGCTACATGTTGGACACAGGGCTGCATTTGGTGGACCCAGGGCTGCATGGTGGACACTGGGCTGCAATTGATGGACACAGGGCTGCATTTGGTGGACACAGGGCTGCATGGTGGACACAGGGCTGCATTTGGTAGACACAGGGCTGCATTTGGTGGACACAGGGCTGCATTTGGTGGACACAGGGCTGCATTTGGTGGACGCAGGGCTGCATTTGGTGGACACAGTGCTGCATGTTGGATGCAGGGCTGCATTTGGTGGACGCAGGGCTGCATTTGGTGGACGCAGGGCTGCATTTGGTGGACACAGGGCTGCAGGGTGGACACAGGGCTGCATTTGGTGGACGCAGGGCTGCATTTGGTGGACACAGGGCTGCATTTGGTGGACACAGGGCTGCATTTGGTGGACACAGGTTGCATTTGGTGGACACAGGCTGCATTTGGTGGACACAGGCTGCATGGTGGACACAGGCTGCATGGTGGGCACTGAGCACAAGGCTGCATTGGTGGGCACAAGGCTGCATTGGTGGGCACAGGCAGCCTGCATTGGTGGGCACGGATACAGTTGTTGTTAATATTTATTTTTATAACTTAATTCTGCATGAAACATTTAAGTGTAATTTCATGAGATAATTTATGAGGACTTGTTTAGGAGCGGAATTAGGGGCAGGGCGGGGCGGGCTGGGTGGGGCAACTGGTGGCGAGTAACCCTTGAGGCCTGGCTAGTAGCTCAGGACTTGAAATTTTGAGCCCTGATAAAGGTGAATAAAACACCTGGACCAGATGGCATAGATGCAAGAATTGAGCACTGTTGTCAATATCAAAGCCATCGTTTCTAAATTTTAGGTACTCTTTAATGACAGGCACATGTGGTGCCTATATTTAAAAATGGATCAAAGTCTTTACCAAGTAACTACAAATCTAACTTCTATAGTTGGGAAGGTACTGGAGAGTTTAATAAAAGACCACATAGATGGGTTCTTGCTGTAAAGAAATATTTTAGGAGAGGTATGCATAGCAAAGAGAGAGATATCATTTTGCCCCCATACAAATCATTAGTGAGAGCTGTGAAAATGTGGAATGGACTCCCTCAAGAGCTGGTTCTGGCCAGCTCAGTAGATTGCTTTAAAAAAGGCCTGGATTCTTTCCTAAATGTACATATAACAACTGGATACTAGGTAAAGTTGATCCTAGGAATAACTGATTACCTCTTGAGGGATCATGCTTTGCTGGGGGTTTTGCCTTCCTCTGGATCAACTGTGGTGCGTATAGGATTGTGTATATAAGATTGTATGTCCCCCCCCCCCCCCCTTTTAATGGTTGAACTAGAATACTAGATAGACTTGTGTCTTTTTTCAACCAGACTAACTATGCAACTATGTAACTTTTTGCTTAATAAGCTTTTTATATCAACAAGGCATGTGGCACGTTTTGGGTCACTGCAATTTATAATTTGTACGCTACTTCCATTCATTGTGATGATGGGGAAAGAAGCCCCTGAAAATGTTGGTGAAAACATATGCATACACTTTTTACATAACGCTATACCAGGAGGGCAGCTGTAATTGAAACATTTCACGGTTAGCTTCTTCAGAAACAGGGAATATTCAACTCAATTCAAATAAAAATACCAAGTATGTATATCAGGTCAAATAGGAGCTAAAAAACTCCACATGGGAACCGCAGGGGGAGAAGGACATGAAAAACCCTGTAGATGGTATCTATTGTATATGTTTCAGTATATGCATACCGCAGGGCTATACAGTAAAACCTTGGTTTGAGAGTAACTTGGTTTGAGAGCGTTTTGCAAGACAAGCAAAATGTTTTAATAAATTTTGCCTTGATATACAAGCGATGTCTGAATATAATGCCCCGTACACACGTTCCGATTATCGGATGATAAAAATCGCTTTCGGAGCGATCGTTCGATAATCTGATCGTTAATACACAGCTTTCGACAGCCGATCACGACAGTCCGTCCAACCAAATCCGAAGGGGCAAACACGAAAACTTTGCTCGCACGACAGCCCGTCGTACGACAATCGTGTAATCAGTACAGTATTCGTCAGATAAAAATCGATCGACAAACACTACGCATGATCGGATACACAAAAATAACCTGGAAGGAGATTGGATAACGTAAATAATGTTCGTACCGCAAAAATGCTCCTATATACGAACAGAAACTCGCCCGTAGCCGATTATAATTTTCCCCTGTAATCAATCAACAGATGATTATATTGTAGTTAATTATTTATCGTGATATCACTTCAAAAGAGTATATAATTATATTTGTTATGTAATATATTAATTGCACAGTAATAATTGTTATTTTAGAATAATTTCAAATAAGATCATCTTTATTAAAGTGTCTCAAAACCAAACAAATTTACATGTGCCCAATATGTAATAAATGTAATCTAATAATACCTAATATAATTAAACGTAATATAATATAATAATACCTACCGTATATACTCGAGTATAAGCCGACCGAGTATAAGCCGAGGCCCTTATTTTACCACAAAAAAACTGGGAAAACGTATTGACTCGAGTATAAGCCGAGGGTAAAAATGCAGCAGCTACTGTAAGTGGAAAAGAGGGTCAACAATGCCCATTTGCAGCTTCACTATGCCCATTACCTCACTGTGCCCATTACCTCACTGTGCCCATTACCTCACTGTGCCCATTACCCTCCACACTCACCTTCTGCTTGCTACAGCTATCAGGCTTCTAAGGATCACCTCCCATGTCCATCGCGCTGCGGGCATCCATTTTTTAAAATTCGTGGCTCCCTCCTGGTCCCGTGCGGTTCCGTGATAGGCTATTGACACTGTGTTCAGTGTTCCGCCTATCACGGCCATCTTCTCATCCTCTGACTTTCCCAGCAGACACTGTGTCATGGAAACCCTGTCAGGAACAGACGCCCTGGACTTCCTGGTTCCCGCCCCCGCAGGTGACGCCTGAAGGGCTATTTAAACTCCTCACTTGCAGACAGTCCCTGCTGTCTGCTCTACAGCGTTTATCCCAAGTGACCTGATCTGCCTTGTTTACCTGTATCTGACCCGGCTTCCTGTGACCCTCCTGCTATCTGCCTGTACCTGACCATCGGCCTGTTTTCTGACTTCGGTATTGCCTGATCCTTTTGTGCCTCGCTGCCTGCCAGTTTACCCGACCCCGGCTTGTCTGATGATCCTGCCTGACCTTGGCTCTTGTTCACCTGCTGCTGCCTAGTGGTTCCAGTTTACCTGCTGTGCCTCCCGGTCCGGGTCATCTGCTGAGTTCCTGGTTCCTGTCTGCTCATCTGCTGGTTCCTGTCTGTTCATCTGCTGGTTCCTGTCTGCTCATCTGCTGGTTCCTGTTCACCTGCTGCTGCCTAGTGGTTCCAGTTTACCTGCTGTGCCTCCCGGTCCGGGTCATCTGCTGAGTTCCTGGTTCCTGTCTGCTCATCTGCTGGTTCCTGTCTGCTCATCTGCTGGTTCCTGTCTGCTCATCTGCTGGTTCCTGTTCACCTGCTGCTGCCCAGTGGTTCCAGTCTACCTGCTGTGCCTCCCGGTCCGGGTCATCTGCTGAGTTCCTGGTTCCTGTCTACTCACCTGCTGCAGTTCCTGGTTCCTGTCTGCTCATCTGCTGGTTCCTGTCTGCTCATCTGCTGGTTCCTGTTCATCTGCTGCTGCCCAGTGGTTCCAGTCTACCTGCTGTGCCTCCCGGTCCGGGTCATCTTCTGAGTTCCTGGTTCCTGTCTACTCACCTGCTGTAGTTCCTGGTTCCTGTCCACTCACCTGCTGTAGTTCCTGGTTCCTGCCTCCTCACCTGCTGGTTCCTGATCACCTGCGGTAGTTCTTGATCCTGCCAGGCACTCGTACCCCTTCCACCTCCGTGCTTCCTGTTATACCACCAGGGGCCGCCGGTGGGAGCCGTAAGGGAGGCCTCCCTCTGCTAACCGGGCTCGTCACCGTCAGGTACGTGACAGTAGCAGACAGCCATGTCTGAGCCCGAGCAGGGAGCCTCACCTATGGAGGAACTATGCCGACACCTGGCGGGACTGACCGAGGCCGTTAAGAGCCTCCAGCAAGGCTACACTCACCTGGAAGGACAAGTGCGGGCCCTCACCAACCCCGATGGAGCTCAAGGGGGTCCACGTGCCTCCACTTCTTCCGCCGGGGCAGGAGCTGCGCCCACGGTGGTCATGCTTCCCCCTGAACCCAGGGTCCCTACACCCGAAAGATTCTCCGGGGACCGGAGCAAGTTCAGGGCTTTCCGGAACTCTTGTGAGTTGTACTTTGCCTTACAGCCCCGCACCTTTTCCTTAGAAGCTACCAAGGTGGGCTTTGTAATTTCGCTGCTTTCCGGAGACCCACAGAACTGGGCCCATCGCCTGCTAGAACGCAAAGATGCATCCTTGGACAGCCTTACACTTTTTTTTGACGCCATTGCCCAATTGTACGAGGACCCACAGCTCTCGATCACTGCAGAGAACGCCCTGCGGACCCTTCAGCAGGGACGCAGAGCAGCGGAAGACTATGTAGCTGAATTCAGGCGCTGGAGCGCAGACACCAGCTGGAATGACGCTGCCCTCCGTCACCAGTTTCGTATAGGCCTTTCTGACCCCCTGAAGGATGAACTGGCTAGGGTAGGAATACCAGAAAATTTGAACCTACTGATCGATCTGACAATTCAGATCGACCGACGCCTGAGGGAACGGAGGGTTGAGAGGGCCACGGGCTTCAGCCGGCCGACCTGGATGCTTCCCCGGGTCCCCAGTCATCCGCACCCAGCTTCTGCAGCACCCTTGACCCCCTCGTACGATGCTCCTGAACCCATGCAGCTTGGGGTCCTCCGCCCTTCCCTTACTTCGGAGGAACGCCAACGCCGACGCGCGCACAACCTGTGCCTGTACTGCGGGGAGCCCGGTCACTTCGTTAGGAACTGTCCCCTGAAGTTCCGTAAGTGCTTGTCAGTATTCCCTGCTGTGATCAACCCTCAGACTAAATCCTCCTCTCACTTCGCTCTTTCTATCTCCCTGCAGCTCCCAGGAAGGACCCTGCAAGTCGTTGCAATTATTGACTCTGGGGCTTGTAGTTGCTTCATGGACTCAACTTTTGCCCGTACTCAACTTATTCCTCTACTTCCCAAGACCCATGGACTACGGGTTCACCTGGCTGATGGGTCCCTTATCAAGTCGGGGCCCGTGGTCGAAGAGACGGCTCCCCTACCTGTCACTGTCTTCTCCTCTACCGGGGTGCACCGAGAATATCTACGGCTGGATATTATCTCCTCTCCACTGTTCCCCATAATTCTCGGTATGCCCTGGCTACAAGCCCATAATCCTACCATTAACTGGGTCACGGGGGTGATCACGTTTCCTTCCTCCTACTGCCAACGGTCCTGTGGCTCACACAAACCCCCTGGGCCTGCCACCTTAATGTGTACCGACACTGAGGCCGGAATACGTCAGGCCATCCCTGACGCTTACCTGGACTTTCTCGATGTGTTTAGTAAACAGGGGGCAGAGACACTACCACCCCACCGAGCCTACGACTGCCCCATTGATCTACTTCCCGGAGCAGCTATTTCTTTCGGTAGGATTTTCCCTTTAACGGAGGTGGAACAGGGGGCCCTGAAGGACTACATCGATGAGAACCTTTTAAAGGGGTTCATTCGCCCCTCTACGTCGCCAGCAGGCGCAGGCATTTTCTTTGTAGAAAAGAAGGACCATACCCTCAGGCCATGTGTGGACTACCGTGAACTAAATAAGGTCACCATTAAAAATCGTTATCCTCTTCCTCTGGTACCAGAGTTGTTCCAAAGATTGGGAGCTGCCGTTATTTTTACTAAGCTTGACCTCCGGGGAGCCTATAACCTGGTCCGAATCAAGGAGGGCGATGAGTGGAAAACCGCCTTCCGCTCCCGGTTCGGACATTTCGAATATTTAGTGATGCCCTTCGGGCTGTGCAATGCCCCTGCCACCTTCCTGTATTTAATTAATGATGTTCTTTGGGACTTTTTAGATCTCTTTGTGATTGCTTATTTAGATGACATACTAATCTTCTCTTCCTCCCTTGACTCTCATCGCAGGCATGTCAGAAGTGTGTTAGACCGGCTTCGGCAGCATAAACTATATGCGAAGGCTGAGAAATGCGAGTTTGAGCGGGAGAGCATAGCATTTCTGGGATTAATCATCTCTGGCGAAGGCATCAGGATGGACCCACAGAAGATCACCGCAATCTTGGACTGGCCAGCGCCAGTGGATAAGAAGGGAATCCAACGGTTCGTTGGATTCGCCAACTTTTATCGTAAATTCATCCGGGGGTTCTCCGCCATCATTGCACCCATTACTCAGCTAACCAAGCAAGGTACCCGCTTCCACTGGTCCCCTGAGGCCCAAAAGGCCTTTGAGGATCTCAAAGGGCTCTTCACCTCTGCATCCATCTTAAAACACCCAGATTCCTCCCTACCATTTGTACTTGAGGTAGATGCTTCTGAGGTTGCAGTAGGGGCAATATTGTCACAGAGGCAAGGAACCAAGGCTTTGCTTCATCCGGTGGCTTTCTTTTCTCGCAAATTATCTGCGGCAGAAAAGAACTATGACGTGGGAGACCGGGAACTCTTGGCGATTAAGTCCGCCCTGGAAGAATGGAGGTACTTACTTGAAGGTGCTGCTCACCCGATCTTAGTATTCACCGACCATAAGAACTTAGAGTACCTGAAAACTGCAAAAAGACTAAAACCACGACAAGCCAGATGGGCCCTGTTTTTTTCCCGGTTCTCCTTCCATGTGACATACCGCCCCGGTGCCAAGAACACTAAACCTGACGCCTTGTCCCGAATGTTTCATGGATCCAAAGAACTCTCCTCACCCGATACAATCCTCGCTCCTGGGAATTTTCTCCTACTTCAGGAGGACCTACTCTCCCGGATCAGACAAGCCACCACTAGACAGGAACCCTCTCCTGAACTGGATCTGCAAACCAAGGATGGATTACTCTGGCACCAAGACAGGATATTCATACCAGAAGAACTAAAGATAACCGTGCTAGAGCTCTGCCACGATCATGCCCTTGCTGGGCACTTTGGCGTGGCTAAGACCACTGAGTTGGTACAACGTACCTTCTGGTGGCCTCGACTACGCGAGGATTGCAGGAGGTTCGTGGAGTCCTGTACTACATGTACCCGGAATAAAGGGTCCAGATCCAAAGCCTGGGGACTACTGAAGCCCTTACCCGTTCCAGAGAGACCGTGGAAAATGCTTTCTATCGACTTCATAGTTGAACTCCCCCCGGCTGAGAATCACACCACCATCTTTGTGATTGTGGACCGTCTGTCCAAGATGGCACATTTTGTTCCTATGAGAGGGACCCCCTCGGCCCCGGAAACTGCACAAATGTTCATTAAAGAAGTCGTCAGGCTCCACAGGGTACCTGCTAATATAGTCTCCGATCGGGGGGTACAATTTACCTCCCGGTTCTGGAGGTCCCTCTGCAAGACTCTGGGAATAGAGCTATCATTCTCTTCGGCTTACCACCCTCAAACCAACGGACAGACTGAGAGAACAAATCAGACCCTCGAGCAATATTTGCGTTGTTTCTCCTCCTTTGCTCAGAATGACTGGCTCTCCCTGCTTCCGCTAGCGGAGTTCTCCTACAATAACTCCATCCACTCCGCAACTAACCAGACCCCATTTTTTGCGAACTTCGGGTTTCACCCCACATTTCTGCCCAACTCTCTCCCTGAGTGCTCAGTGCCCGCAGTTCTGGAAAAAGTGAATTTCTTCTCCTCTAACAACCAGCTTCTACGCGAAGCCATGGCAAGAACTCAGGAGTATAACAAGACGGTCTACGACAGGAGGAGACGGGGTGAATTAGCACTGGCACCGGGCGACCAAGTATGGCTTTCCACCATCAATCTAAGATTGGCTTGCCCGTCCAAGAAATTGGGCCCCAAGTTTCTAGGGCCTTTTCCTATCAAAAGGAAAATCAACGAGGTGGCCTACGAGCTGGAGCTCCCCGACTCCCTGAGGGTCCACCCTGTTTTTCATGTTTCTCTATTGAAACCGTCAGTCTCCAACCCATTCCCAGGTCGGACCCCGACTCGCCCTGATCCCGTCATCATAGACGGGGAACAGGAATTCGAGGTAGAAGCTATTTTAGACGCACGAAGAAGAAATAGCCAGAGTCAATTTTTAATAAAATGGAAGGGTTACGGACCAGAGGAGAACTCCTGGGAACCCGAAGAGAACATTCACGCCAAAGACCTGATACAAGCCTTCAGGAGGTCTCACCCCGAGAAGTTTGCTCCTAGGGGCATCCGGAGGCTGCCCCTTGGGGGGGGGGCAATGTCATGGAAACCCTGTCAGGAACAGACGCCCTGGACTTCCTGGTTCCCGCCCCCGCAGGTGACGCCCGAACGGCTATTTAAACTCCTCACTTGCAGACAGTCCCTGCTGTCTGCTCTACAGCGTTTATCCCAAGTGACCTGATCTGCCTTGTTTACCTGTATCTGACCCGGCTTCCTGTGACCCTCCTGCTATCTGCCTGTACCTGACCATCGGCCTGTTTTCTGACTTCGGTATTGCCTGATCCTTTTGTGCCTCGCTGCCTGCCAGTTTACCCGACCCCGGCTTGTCTGATGATCCTGCCTGACCTTGGCTCTTGTTCACCTGCTGCTGCCTAGTGGTTCCAGTTTACCTGCTGTGCCTCCCGGTCCGGGTCATCTGCTGAGTTCCTGGTTCCTGTCTGCTCATCTGCTGGTTCCTGTCTGCTCATCTGCTGGTTCCTGTCTGCTCATCTGCTGGTTCCTGTTCACCTGCTGCTGCCTAGTGGTTCCAGTTTACCTGCTGTGCCTCCCGGTCCGGGTCATCTGCTGAGTTCCTGGTTCCTGTCTGCTCATCTGCTGGTTCCTGTCTGCTCATCTGCTGGTTCCTGTCTGCTCATCTGCTGGTTCCTGTTCACCTGCTGCTGCCCAGTGGTTCCAGTCTACCTGCTGTGCCTCCCGGTCCGGGTCATCTGCTGAGTTCCTGGTTCCTGTCTACTCACCTGCTGCAGTTCCTGGTTCCTGTCTGCTCATCTGCTGGTTCCTGTCTGCTCATCTGCTGGTTCCTGTTCATCTGCTGCTGCCCAGTGGTTCCAGTCTACCTGCTGTGCCTCCCGGTCCGGGTCGTCTTCTGAGTTCCTGGTTCCTGTCTACTCACCTGCTGTAGTTCCTGGTTCCTGTCCACTCACCTGCTGTAGTTCCTGGTTCCTGCCTCCTCACCTGCTGGTTCCTGATCACCTGCGGTAGTTCTTGATCCTGCCAGGCACTCGTACCCCTTCCACCTCCGTGCTTCCTGTTATACCACCAGGGGCCGCCGGTGGGAGCCATAAGGGAGGCCTCCCTCTGCTAACCGGGCTCGTCACCGTCAGGTACGTGACACACTGTGTTTAGTGATCCGCCAATCACGGACGTTCTTTCATCCTTGAACAAGAGGAGAAGGTCCGTGACTGGCGGATCACTAAACACAGTGTCAATCGCATATCACGGAACCGCACGGGACAAGGAGGGAACGCGAAATGTAAAAAATGGACGGCTAAGGTACATTGACTCGAGTATAAGCCGAGGGGGGGACTTTCAGCCCAAAAAAAGGGCTGAAAATCTCGGCTTATACTCGAGTATATACGGTAATATAATTAAACTAGTTGAAATGCCTAGATAGTGAAAAGCCTGTGTCAGACACAGGGGTCACACGTATTTGACATCATTTCCAATACGTTGCTACGCACACCGGAAGGTTTTTCCGGAATCGTACAACAAAAATCTAGCGCACATTTTCATTATTGGATTCGATATTTGCTTAATGCAACTACAGTCGGACGATCTGTCGTACGATAATCTGATCGTGTGTACGGGGCATAAGAGTAGCGTCATGTCACAATAGAGTATAAAAAAGAAGAGAGGAGCCTCTAAGTGTAGCAATATGGTTACATTTAATGAAGGTACAGCATTTAGCAACTTATTGCTACACTAAAGCCCTGTACACACGATCGGATTTCCGATGGAATAAAATTTGATAGATTTTTTCCATCGGATTTCCGATGAAGCTGACTTCCATCAGTCTTGCCTACACACCATCAGTCAAAAATCCGACCGTCCCAAACGCTGTGACGTAAAACACTCCGACGAGCCGAGAAAAATGAAGTTCAATGCTTCTGAGCATGCGTCGACTTGATTCTGAGCATGCGTGGGTTTTCTCTCCGATGGAGTTCCACACAGACGATCGGAATTTGCTATCGTTCTTTTTTCCATCGGATAAATTTAAAACATGTTCTATTTTTAATCACCAATGGAAAAAAGACCGATGGGGCCCATACACGATCGGTTTGTCCGATGAAAAATGTCCATCGGACTGTAAAACCGATCGTGTGTACGGGGCTTTAGAGGTGCCTCTCTTCTCTTTTATACACTGTAAAAAAAAATGCTTTGATATACAAGTGCTTTGGATTACAAGCATGTTTCTGGAATGAATTATGCTTGCAATCCAAGGTTTTACTGTACTGGGTTCTCAAGGCTTTCCTCCTGCCAGTGGTTAAATGGGCTCACTTAGCCATCCCTCTGTGAAAGGTACACAGCTCTTTCATACATAATTTAAATATTATGTAAGTACAGTCTTACATAAACCCATGACACATTTGTTTGCAGAAAAGAAATATGACATTTTAAACAACTTCTACAGGGCTTTTTTTTTATAAAAGAAAGTGCCAATCACCCACATTTCATTTATTAAAATGTCAGTGCCATTAGGTCTTTGGTTTGGAGAAAGAAGGGCCCATTTAAATGTCAACACAGCTGAACTTTAAATTCTTCTGTGATAATAAATAGCTCCATGGGGGCTTAAACAGATTTTATATACGTAGCTGATGACTCATTATCGAGAATAATGAATGTACTTCAGTGATTTTTTATTCTCTAGCTTATGTGCTTCATAGAAATTGTACAGCATTCTTCTTATATAGAAATAGGCCATTTATGACTCTTTTGCAAAGGTACAGAAAACACATCGCACTTTAATTGGCATAATTGAACAGCAAGGAATTAGCAGGCTTTTGTCACATGTGCCGCTGACAAAACAGAAATTTACAATCTTGTATTCCGCTCTTGCTACATATATAGCATTCATATTTGAACAAAGCATCAATTGAACAGAAGCCGCCTGCTCCATTTAAGGAAAATATTCTACTAGGCTACAATGCAAACACAAAGGCAAAGAGATTCATAGACGTTTGTCTCTGTGCTGTTTCACCTCTAAAATATGTCATTGTAGAAGATGAATAATGTATTAGTGCCTGTAGATAGAATTGTGAACCAGCAGCATGTTCTGAAGAGATCTCTATCTGAGAGCTACAGACTACGAATATGGAGCTGTTAAAGCCACTATGCCTCTCCTGTAAAGTCTAAGCCTCATCAAACAATCTTTTGTTATCATGATCAAATACCAAGCTTTTCATTCCTAATATAATAAAAAAAAAAAAAGTAGAATTAAATGTTCTTCCTTGGAGAAACTCTATTAGGGTTCATATGTTAACCACTTGCTTACTGGGCACATAAACCCCCTTCCTGCCCAGGCGAAATTTCAGCTTTCGGCACTGTCATGCTTTGAATGACAATTGCGCAGTCGTGCGACGTGGCTCCCAAACAAAATTGACGTCCTTTTTTTTCCCACAAATAGAGCTTTCTTTTGGTGGTATTTGATCACCTCTGCGGTTTTTATTTTTTGTGCTATAAACAAAAAAAGAGTAACAATTTTGAAAAAAACACAATATTTTTAGATTTTTTGCTATAATAAATATCCCAATTTTTTTTTTAAAAAAAGTTATTTTTTTTCTCAGTTTAGGCCGATACGTATTCTTCTACATATTTTTGGTTAAAAATAATTCAAATAAGCGTATAGTAATTGGTTTGCGCAAAAGTTATAGTGTCTACAAAATAGGGGATAGAATTCTGAATTTTTTTTTATTATTTTTTTTTTTACTAGTAATGGCGGTTATCTGCGATTTTTATCGTGACTGCGATATTATGGCGGACACATCGGACACTTTTGACACATTTTTGGGACCATTCACATTTATACAGCGAACAGTGCTATAAATATGCACTGATTACTGTATAAATGTGACTGTCAGGGAAGGAGTTAACGCTAGGGGGCGAGGAAGGGGTTAAATGTGTGCCCTGGGAGTGATTACTACTGTGGGGGGAGGGGACTGACTGGGGGAAGAGACTGATCTGTGTCCCTATGTACAAGGGACACAGCATCGGTCTCCTCTCCCTGACAGGACGTGGATCTCTGTGTTTACACACACAGATTCATGTCCTTGTCTGTGTACCGGCCGATCGCGGGTATCTGGCGGACATCACGGCCATCAGGCACGCACATCGGCATCTCAGTGATGCGCCGGGCATGATCGGGCGCTGCCGGCGGCGCTCGCGCGCCCCCAGTGGCTAGAGGAGAGGAGGCCATATAATGACAGCCTCCCGGCATTTTAGAACCACTTTGCGGCGGTCATTTGTCGTATGGCGGGCGCAAAGTGGTTAAAGGAAACCTGTACCGTGCAAAATATGGAGGCCGCCATTACTGACCTTCTTTTGAGAATGCTCGTTCTTCTCAAGCTTCATTACTTTCTGAGACACAATTCTGTCACAAATGCTGTTTTATGCATTGACATACCTCCATAGACTCAGCCTGTCCAGACTATATGGTCACCTGCTGACTTGGGACCATCCACAGACAGCTTAACTCTTCAATAAGACTGAGAAGTTGAATCCAATGCAATTTCACTTCAGCTAATTGCAGTACAGAGGATGTTTTTCTAGTCTTTTGAAGCGTAAGAAGCTACTTTCCTAAGCCCTGTCTCTGCATAGAACTAAGGTAGGTCATAGATACTTCATTTTTTTTTTACATTCAACCAGCGGGTTAAATGAAAAAAAAAAATTGACCTATTCCCCCATTCACACTTTCAATGTGAATGAGGGAATTACTTCTGCTGAGTAAGGATGAGCTCAGGCGTGTTCGCAACTCCACATGCCTGCGCCCACCAGGAAGCTGACACTCTTCATCGCTAATCACAGACAGTGAGATATTTCCCGATTAGCGGCTGCACAGATCGGGAAATGTCTCACTACCTGTAAATAAGAAGTGTCAGCTTCCTGGCTTCCTGGCAGTGGAGTGTCAGCTTCCAGGCAGGCGTGCGGCTGGGGCTGGCGGAAAGCCTTCTCCCAATACAATTGTCTGCTATAGCCGGCGGCACTGATCGTTCAGGAAAAACCCAGCAGGCTGCTTGTGCACAAGTCAATCGATATATTAACTTGTGTACAGGCTGAATTTTGATCCATTTATAGTCGGCTTAACACTGACTGAAAGTATATTAGAGGAAACGCGGAGGACAGAGGGAGATGTCAAATCACATACGCAAACAGGTTGTAGTCACCCTAAACTATCACTAAATGTCATCATACTACAGATTAATAGAAATCGAATACAGTATAACGTCAGAAATAATACATATAGGTGGGACATAGCATAAGGTGACCAGATTTTTAAAATGAAATCCGGGGACATAATTTTTTTTTACTAGTAATGGCGGCAATCAGCGACTCTCTGCCCGTCGCCGCCCGCCTCACAGCCTGTCAAGTCTTACTATCCGGGCCCCAGGTACTACTCGGTGGGGAGCGGAAGAAGATCACTCCGCCAGGGAAGGCAAGGAGATAAGCATGCTGGCGGCTGGCCGGGACTTGAGCCAAGGCAGAAGAACATGTGAGCGGAGCTGAATGGGCATGCACCCCAAACTGAAGAAATATTCCCTCCGCTCTGACCAGCACATGATCATCAGAAAGGGGCACAGATAATGGAAAAAAATATATCCCCCAGAATTTTTTTTTTTATTCTGCCCTGACTGTGTTTAAAATTGCCCCAGCCCCTGTTCAAATCCAATCCGGGGACAAAACCGGGGACAGACTTGGTCCGGGGACAGTGTCCTCAATCCGGGGACTGTCCTCTGAAACCGGGGATGTCTGGTCATCCGATTCCTAACATAGCAGGCACCAATACAAGCACAAAGGCAGGATAGAGTAGAGTCAAAGCTGCTGATCTGTATTCTTGTTCTGCCCACTCTGTCGATGGAGGTACCACCATGCCTCCAGGGGTCAGGTGGGTACTACATTGATAAATTAAACCGTGATAGTATATAATGGGATGCTAGGGCATTTGTTCATACAGACTTTTAAAATTGCTGATAGGTCCACTTTACAATATACTTGCATCTAAGCCCCCTGGAACAGAGCTCTGCTCATGAATACTAATATAGGATACGTTTATTTTAGGGCTGTTACTGATTAAAATTTTCGTGTTGAATTAATCGATTTTTTTAAAATCGATTTATCGACTAATTTCGATTAATTATAACGCACATACAGATCCAACTACTTTTAGCTGATCTCCTTGCAGGCTGATTCCCAGTGCAGCTACCAACCACTGGAAAAATCGATAGCAGGATACAAAAAACACACAAAGGCAGCGCTCGATGGGAAAAGCATTAAAACTTTTATAGTCTTCAAGTAGGTAACAAAATAAATATTGCACTGGAGATAAAATCGATGTAGCTACATAAACTGTAAAAATGGTGCGAGTAATACCAAACGGTAGCAAAAGCAGTCATAAAAACATGTAGCCAAGTATGATACTGGTATAAAAATGTGTACAACGATAACACTGCTCAATCCAGATGAGGAGGGGTTAACATCAGTCCGTCGGCATGTAGATGTCCCGTGAAGGAAACTATCACAACTCCCAGTGGATGGCTGTAGAATGCCAGGTTAATAGAGGGAAGTGATAGAGGGAAGTGTAACAGCCCTTGCATGTGGCAGATAGTAAGGTCCCGCCGGCATGCAGATATGAAGGCATAGCAAAGGAGCCCTTCAGATGGACACGCCGGTGTCCGTGACGTCACCGGATCTCCGACGGAACTCCCTGAAGACCCGAAAGCCGGCGGAGAGGTGAGTAACGATCAAAAGAATTTTGATCGATCAAAAAAATGTATCGATTAATCGAGGAATTAAAAGTTAATTTCCACAGCCCTAGTTTATTTGTTCATTGTGTTGGTACAACAAATTCTTTATCACAGTACCCTAAAAGATTCATGAACAAGCTCATTAGCTGACTGCAGAAAATACCAGTGCGAAATAACTGAAATAACTATTACAAATGAAGGTGACATGATATTAAGAGCTAGCAGTGTGGACTGAACAAAGTGATGTATAAAATGTGCCTATTGTTAAGCCTGCTGCTTCATTTCTCATCATGGCGCTGTCTCATGAACATACAGAGGGTTGATTTCTGCTATGTGAAATATGGCCCATGACAGCGCCACTGATTTGCAGTCTGTGCAGTATGTCACAAAGCAGCAGATTTGTCTTTCATGCAACATTCCTGCCTTGCTCTCCATATTGAATATGTCACCCACCCATGGCCTTTAAATCACAAGCACACAGCGCTAAAGGATATTCCCAAAGACCGTGCAACTCTGTTCGGGAACACCAATAGCTTCAGGGGGTTCATATAATAGTAACAGTGTGAGCCCAGGCTATCTACCTGTCATTTTTATTTTCCTATAGAAGGTTAATTACAGTATAGCAGGAAAGACATACGTTCCTGTGTTGTACAAGCCACGTCCCTCTTATAAATCAACACTCATAGTAATATCTGCATTAATCATCACTGATCATAATCTACGTCAACTTCTAAAACTGAGAATTTTGCTGTTTTAAAAGCAATGCTGTAACATTGCAATATAACACTTTTTCCAAGCATTCTATTCAGATACATAATGTTTTTTTTTTTTTACTAAAACTGGAGCGCAAAAAATATGGTGCAGCTCTGCAGAGAAACCAATCAGCTTCTAGGTTTTAGCCCAGGTTCACACTGGGGCTGCGAAAATGAAGCCGTGCGAATTCAGCTGAACTCGCACGATTTCACTCCCGCTTGTCAGTCCCAATTTCGGCCACGATTTCAGAGACATCTGTGCAGTTTCTGCACAGATGTCAATGTAAATCGCGGGCCAAAATCGCAAAAAGAAGTACAGAAACAACTTTTTGAAATCGGTGCAGCGCCGCAAATGCGGCGTCGCACCGATTAGGACGGTGCTATTGCCGGCAATTGCCACTGATTTGACATGCCAAACCGCATGTCAAAACGCACCAGTGTGAACCAGGGCTTAGTATTAAAGCTTAAAGGGGTTGTAAACCCACAAGGTCTTTCACCTTAATGCATTCTATGCATTAAAGGGGTTGTAAAGGTTCATTTTTTATTTTCTAAATAGGTTCCTTTAAGCTAGTGCATTGTTGGTTCACTTACCTTTTCCTTTGATTTCCCTTCTAAATATTTGTTTTCTTTGTTTTCTTTGTCTGAATTTCTCACTTCCTGTTCCTCCTCAGTAAGCTGTTCAGTAAGCTGTTCTGGGTGACTCCACACCACTCGGATGATGGTGTGAAGTTTAGTGAGGAGAAACAGGAAGTGAGAAATTCAGACAAAGAAAAAAACCATTTAGAAGGTAAATCAAAGGAAAAGGTAAGTGAACCAACAATGCACTAGCTTAAAGGAACCTATTTAGAAAATAAAAAACAAACCTTTACAACCCCTTTAAGATGAAAAACCTCCTGTGATGCAGCAGCCCCCCAGACCTCCCCTTTTACTTACCTGAACCCGGTCTTTCCAGCGATGGGGATGAGCACACCAGCTCCAGCCGGTGTCTCGGATCCTGATTGGATAGATTGATAGCAGTGCAGCCAATGGCTCCCGTTGCTGTCAATCAAATCCAATGATGTGGGAGCCGGGGGACGGGGCCGAATCCTGCTGTCTCTGTCAATGGACGCAGCAGCAGGACACGGGAGCACGACCGCATGAGTGCCCCAAGGGAGAGAGGCTCTCCAACGGGGCACTCGAAAAGAGGAGGAGCGCTGCTGACGGACCACAGAAGAGGAGGATCGGGGGCCACTCTGTGCAAAACCAACTGCACAGAGGAGGTATGTTTTTTTAAAAAAAGGAACCTTTACATATCCTTTAATTGAAGAAGCTGATTGGTTATTATGCACAGCTGCACCAAATTCAGTGTGCTCCTAAATAACCCCCAATCTGTACTTTTCCAGTAAGGGCTTGTTCATGTGAGCTTTGTTCAAGAAATGTATCACTTTCACGCCGCCTGCTTTACCCCTTAAATGCACATTAGCGTCCCAAAACATTGTGTACTGCATGTGATTGTGGGGTGCTTGCAGAGCAACCCTCATTCACTTGAATAAGTTGCTTTGGCAGGCACTACACCCACCAAAAACACCAAGGGGTATCACTCCTGCCACAAAACAAAGCATTGCTGCTGCTGCTGCATGTGTACACCCCTGACCACAAACTCTGCAGCTAAAGGGGGCAGCAGTTAGGGGCAGTAAAAGCACAGCATCTGAGCACCACAAACCAAAAACATTACAGTGGAACCTCGGATTGCGAGTAACGAGGATAACGAGCGTTTCGCAATACGAGGAATTCTTTTTTTTAAATCCTGACTCAGTTTGCGAGTGTTGTCTTGCAAAACGAGCAGGATTCAAGCCTCTGCAGTGTGCAGTACCGCATTTGGCCAGAGGTGCGGGGGCGCCGGTGACACTCGGTGCCGTTTGGAAATACTCAGAAATACTTGGAAAGACTCAGAAATACTCCGTTCGAGTGTTTCCGAGCCTTTCCGAGTGCAGCTGAGCTGTCTCTGAGTGTTTCCAAGTCTCCCCGGCGCCCCCCCATCTCTGGCCACATTCGGTATTGCATGCCATAGAAGTTAATGTGGAACATATTTTTTTTTTTCTATTAACTTCTATGGGGAAACGCGCTTTGATATGTGAGTGCTTTGGATTACAAGCATTCTCCTGGAACGGATTATGCTCGTAATCCAAGGTTCTACTGTACTTAATTCATTTTTACTATTTAAAGCAAACTCTTCCATTCATCCATGTCTCAATGCTTTGTTGAGAAATCACTTTTAAAAGCACCCCCCCCCCTTTCATTGCTTGCTGCGGCTATCTTGAGTATGGGCAGATGATTCATGTAACTTTTGTTTTTACAAAAACAGGGGTGCTTTATTTCACATTACCATTATACAATAGAAACATAAACAAGATATATACAATGCATTGTATTGTCAAATAAAACAACACAGAAGATTCATGTACCATTTACTTCCTGGAAACCATCTGCCCTTATCTCAGGCATGCAGGCAGGAGGGTGTGCTTAGCTGAGAAAACCCCTCACCGTTCTGAAGACCCCTGGGATGTATGACATAATTTATCTAGGCCTGGAAATAGGGTTGCCACCTTTTCTGACAACATCGCCCCACCCTTCAGTGATGGTGAACCTGCCTCCAGACAGCCACCCACAGCTCCCATGCGGCAACAGATTTGTGCGTGACTATCTCGGTTACTTGAGGAGCCACAGCCCGATCTGAATCATGTGTCCAGGTTTCAGTGGACTGAAACGTGGACACATGATTCAAAACCCAGACTGTCCGGGTGAATCCTGGGCAGGTGGCAACCCTACCTGGAAACCAGGAAGTAACTAAAGAAACGTTAAACAAAAAGTTTAAAACAAGTAAATATGATATTCTTTCCTACCTATTTACTAATGCTAGTAGTATAAGGATTAAATAGTCAATGTTGATTGAAAGAGTGAAGTTCCACTTTAATAAAACCTAGAACGGGAGGCTGCTGGATTCTATAATTTATTGTTGTTGATGTAATCTGTTGTTGAGATGCGCTCCTGCTGAGTGATAGAATTTGTTGTTGCAAGATGGTAAAAAAATACAGAATTGTGCTGTGATATATAATATAAGCCATTGTTACATTATGTATTCAACAGGGCTTGAACACATACTGAATGTTGTGAGAAGTTATTATAAGCACCTCAGGGTATGGCATAACCGTTATAAGAATAAGGTGACCAGATTTTCAGCGACTCTCTCCCCGTCGCCGCTTGCCTCACAGCCTCTCAAGTCCCCGGCTACTACTGGGTGGGGAGCGGAGGAAGATCACTCCACCAGGGAAGGCAAGGAGATAAGCAGGCAGGTGGCTTGCGGGGACTTGAGCCAAGGCAGAAGAACATGCGAGCGGAGCTGAATGGACATGCACCCGAAACTGAAGAAATATTCCCTCCACTCCGACCAGCACATGATCATCAGAAAGGGGCACAGATAATGGAAAAAAATATATCCCCCTAAACTAGTAGGAGCAGGGGTGTGTAATTTAGATTATTTTCTTTTTAATTCTGCACTAACTGTCTTTGAAATTGCCCCAGACCCTGTTCAAATCCAATCCGGGGACAAAACCGGGGACAGACTTGATCCGGGGACAGTGTCCTCAATCCGGGGACTGTCCCCAGAAACCGGGGATGTCTGGTCACCCTATATAAGAAGCTTTAGGCAGTGGTAGGTGTATCCATGGGGTTAATTCTAGTGTGTGGGGGGATTGCTAGAGTGGGGTTTCTCAACCAGGGTTCCGTGGAATCCTGTGGTTTCTCCAGACGTTGCTAGGGGGTTCCTTGAGCAATGAGCAAGTTTTGCCTCTCAGATAAGTTCCAACTGACACCATTGATCTTTTTAGTTATCTGTAAGGCCTGGTTCACACCTTTGCATTTTTTATTGCATTTTCAGTTTTGCAGAAACACACTACAGTCCATTTAACATGGTTTCCTATGGATGTAGTTCACATCTGTGCCTTTTTTAAGAAAAGGCCAGGGATTTGTTTCTGGTTTTTGGTTCCATAGACTTCAATGAATCAAAAATGTGTATTGAAAAACACAAAATGCACCTGGAATATGCAAACTGCATAGGTGTGAATCGGGCATAAAGGGGGTAATTCTTCCCAATGACCACAAGTGTAATGCCGCGTACACACGACCGTTTTTCATGATGAGAAAAATGCCATTTTCTAAAATGGTCATTAAAAACGATCGTGTGTAGGCTCCAAAACATTTTTCTCGACGCGAAAAATGGGCATTAAAAATTTAGAACATGCTCTATTTTTTCTCGTCATTTTTCCTGTCGTCGTTTTTCTCGTCGTGAAAAACGGCCGTGTGTAGGCTTTAATGACGGGAAAAAAACGTGCATGCTCAGAAGCAAGTTATGAGACAGGAGTGCTCGTTCTTGAAAAACTAGCGTTCGTAATGGAGATAGCACATTCGTCATGCTGTAACGGACTGAAAAGCGCGAATCGTCTCTCACCAAACTTTTACTAACACGCGGTAACACAAAATCAGCAAAAGCATCCCAAAGGATGGAACTTCCTCTTTATAGTGCCGTCGTACGTGTTGTACGTCACCGCGCTTTGCTCAAGCATTTTTTTCACGATCGTTTGTAGGCAAGGCAGGCTTGAGAAGAATCATGTCGAGAAAAATGTTTTTTCAATGACATTAAAAATGGTCGTGTGTACGCGGCATCAGGAGCATGGGATTGCATGTAGCCCACTCCCCAAATCGCTTACTAAATATTATACTTAAAAAACTTAACGCCTAAATAAAAAACACACGTAAAAACATATTGGCATAAAAATAATGACTGTGGCACTTTATTGGTATAAAATTAATTATTATTAAAATCTTTATTAAATAAATTCATTAAATCAGAAAACCAATAAATATATATAAAAAAATGAGGGGTGTAGTGGTGGCGCTGCTCTTACGTGAAACCAATCTGCTGGGAGCCAGATATTGGTAATAGGTCTACAAATGAGAAACACAAAGGGGGTTCTCTCTGATATAATCAGAACCTAAGTGGGACCACACATAGAATGTAAAAATCAAATGAAATAAGTAAATAAAGTGGGGTGTCTCTGCCAGGTGTTTACTTGGCTTTAGCAATAGCCTTCAGAAGGTGATAGTGATAATGGACGTAAAGTGAGTGAAGGATTTAGTAGGAATACATTAATTAGTTGAAATAAATAAGTAATATGAATTTTCCAATTCCGGCTCGGCCGGGTGTTTACTAGCAGAGGATTAGCTATTGGAAGTGCTGTGAAGTAAATTGATGCTACCAATGTGGTCCTGTAAGAGATGCAGTGTAAACAAAGTAAAAAACAATGAATTACAATGGATTGGGATGTTGTCTCGGCCGGGTGTTTACTAAACCCAACTGGAATTATACTCGGTCCCAAACAGTTAGAAAAAAGTGTTTACGTGATCCGTAATACACTCTGACAATGTACATCAAATGTTCAGCATAAAAATTGAAGTTGATAAAATGAAGTGAAGATCAATGGTGACAATCCAGAATATAGTGACAGAATAAATTGGTGACTTTGCTGCAGTGCTTGTTCTAGTAGCCTGTGCCGTGAATGTGATTATCCGTGATTGTTTATGATGTTGCACTCACCAGATTCTTCATACCCTCAGGGGGTATGGTGCAGTCACAGTATATGCCACTGTGTAGCAATCTCAGGAATCCAGGGTGGCTCCTTTGGTCCCTTGTGGTTCTCCGAGAAGGTGAGGGTTATGGAAAGGAAAAAAGGATACCCATAGTGTGAACCCGTAAAAAAATTGGTTTATTGATATAGCGGGAAAAAGGGTACTCACATAGTATTAGACAATAAAAAGCATTAAAATGGCGCTTGGCCAGTGAAGAGCGATCCAAGGTTCAGGAAGTGATGAAGCGACATGACTCCGCCCTACGCGTTTCGTCAGAGTGACATCATCAGGAGCGTAACGTCATGCTTCACTTCCTGATGCAATTTATAGCCCCTCCGGTCACATGTGAGCATGTGAGAATTAGCATAGCGGCCATTTTGGGTATGATTTTGGGGACCGGAGTCCGGCGGCCATGTTTGATAGGTTTTGCAGACCGGAGCTCAAAGTCTATGCAGTACTATATTAAATTGGTCTCGCGGCCATATTTGGTTCAACTTGCAGACTAGAGACCGCAGATTAGCTACAGCTGGAACATGAAACCGTGGGGCTATACGTTAAAAATATATGAATGTAAATTTCCAAACGCACCTTACTCAAAATTAAAACAAAACAAAATACAAAGAATATATAAAATACAATTGACATAAATGACATATATATGTATGTACATAAAAACAAACAAGTAAATTTGCTGCTTAGATAGAGGATATATGGTATGTGAAGATGCATATTTTTATACATGCATATTAAGAACGCATGTTGGACGCATATAAACCGCATGTAAGAACGCATACAAGACGCGTATATCTAAAATATGGATAAATATAAAAAATATGGATAAATATATAAAGGACATGTATGTGTACATAAACCTGCTGCGTCGGTAGAGGATATATGGTATGTGAATGGGGATTAAGGAGACATAAATGGATGAATTAATGTAAAAATGCCTGTTTTGTAATAAATATATATAATCTCGGTTATTGGAACTCAAGCCGAAATAAATTAATTTAACATTAACATCCCCCCCAGAAATCCAGGGTGATTTAAACCACATAAATGCCGACAAGGGTGGGTAGGGTGGGTAGCTCTTTTACCCAGGCTTGATCAACTGTGAGAGAAAACCCCTAGAAAACCCCCTTATATAGGGGTACCAAGACCTTCCAGAAGCTTCCACAGCCCCTAATTGGTTTAATTAACCCTCCATCTCCAATCCTTAAAAAGGGACAGTACTCCAATTACTATACAATTACCTCATGACCTAATATGAATTTTAAAGGCGGGAAAAAGAGAGGGGGGGCGGGGCCGCAGCAAGCCCATGAAGGCGGGCCCAAATGCTTGTTCCCTCCTTTAACATGGGATTGCATGTAGCCCACTCCCCAAATCGCTTACCAAATATTATACTTAAAAAACTTAACGCCTAAATAAAAAACACACGAAAAAAACATATTGCCATAAAAATAATGTCCGTGGCACTTTATTGGTATAAAATTAATTATTATTAAAATCTTTATTAAATAAATTCATTAAATCAGAAAACCAATAAATATATATAAGCTCAGGTATTGGAACTCGAGCCAAAATAAATTAATTTGACATTAACATCCCCACAAGCCGGGACTTGTTTTTGAAAAAACCAAGAACCGGCCTAACCCATAACCACGGCCATTTCAATACAATTCTGTAAACCCAAGTTAAACAGATCAATGCCAATGTCCAAAAGGTGCACTCCATCCTGTCGGTAAAAAACAGGAATGCCCCCTTCCAAATCAACATGACGATACGCAAAACCACGAACGACCGGTCAAAAATTTGAAACTGCCCTATTAATCCGTTTTCTAATTTTTTCCATCACTCTATTCTGCCCAGAGGAAAACCAACACAGTCTGGGTATGAGTTCTGAAAAAACAATCACCATGTTAGGTGAAACTAACTGGAATCTTTGAATATCACTTTTAATTTGAAAAATTAAGTCTAACGTTCTGACCTTACATAAGTCATTCCCACCTAAATGAATTATGAGAATATTAGGCAAAGGCTAACTACAATTAATCTAGATAAAACATTGAAAAGGTGAAACCATCGAAGACCTCTAATGCCTTTCCAAAGAACTATAAACTCATCCTGAGGCATCGACAAATTTTCGGTGTAAATTCTTTGTGCGGCTCTTTTCTTTGCCCGATGCAGACACTTTTTCTGATCCCTAGAGAGATCAAACAAATAAATTAGGACGAATGTAAGATTTAAAACACTTGGAGCCCTACCTACCTATTTTCATAATGTCCTCATTCGCCATAACATTCTGTGCTGCTACCGAAGCCGCTCCGATTCTAAAGGAATGAGTTGTGAACTTAAAACCTTTAAAACCTAAAACATTAAGACCTTTTTTTAAAACTGCGCTAAACTGGAAATTAGTGAGAGGATTTCGGTCCAAATGTAACAAAAAATGACATGACAACTGGGCAAATAAGTTCATTATCACAAGGAGAGATAACTAACCAAAGACCCTTACCCAATTGATCTGTCTTAGATTTTTTAATAAAAAGTTTGATCGTACCATTGTCCAAAATGATATGATCCTCTTGGACAAACTGTTCCTGTTGGGAGGAACAAGTTCCGAGATTCGTAAGGCCCCAAAAAACGATAGCACAAAAGCAGAACGAAATAATAGTGTGTAGCGGGGTCTCTAAATTTAGGTGGGACACCCAGGTGTGTAATAGTGGACCACTTGTGTTCGTGGAGGATTGGATGGTGTAATAATCTCCTTGGCCTCTGGGTGGCGGGGTACCTGGAGGCTCAAGGTAGATTTGCCATTACAGTGCTACCCTTTTTGTCCCTTTCCGGAGATGGTACGGCGAGGGCGGGGAACCTGCCGTGGTGTCGATGGGAGGAGATAAAAGGGGGAGACGCCCTAACCACGAGGTCTTCAGGAGGATCTTCTTCACGCGCCCAGGCACCTTAGGCCTGGGTGCGGGCGGTTCTGGATTCCGGCCCAGGCTCCCTAGGCCTGACCGGAATGGAGTTGGAGTCCATCCCAGGCACCTTCAGCCTGGGGTGAGGTACTAAACTAGGAGGCCTGGGGTCCAGTGACTTCGACTGGATCCCGCGAGGGTGGAGACGTCCGAGTGTCCCTGAGGTGGATGGGGCCCATGTCTGAGGTGAGGAGGCCGGGGAGGTTACCCATTCAGAGAGTCTGGAGCAGCATCAACCCAGTGACGGATGGGCCTCTGGTAACTCCCTTGGAGGGACATCTTCCCCTGATAGGAGTACCTTCGCTGCGTTGCGGCCCCTATCTACATTCTCTTGAGTCGCTGGTAGAGACTCTCAGATTCTAAGTCCTTTCTAGCTAAATGCTATAGTAACCGCTGGCGAGATCGCAGTGGTTTAGTTAATAACCAGGATAGTGCCTCGACCTGCTCATCCCCGTATCAAAATGTTATCAAGTCGCAACCAGATGGCTACTGAAGCACTGTTTATTGTGAGATGTACAATAAAGCAAGAGTTGGACTGTGATCGGTGTGTGGAACTCTGGTTAATGGGAGCAGAGGGAAGTGTTGACACCGCAGGACTGTATTCTAGACAAAAGCACACAGGCCCGAGGAAATATCTGATACTGGCCTTCACCTCACCCACAGCTATGGGGAGGACATGGGCCGTAGCGCATCTCACCCTGTCGTGTGACATACCCCTAGACAAAGGAGATGGGGTGAGGCCGCTACACGTGGGGGCTCGTGAGTCCGGGATGATGTGTGTTTTAACTTTGGAAGAAAGAATGGCTGTGTCTGGACTTTGCTGCCCGGAGGAGTTCCGAGCAGGTCGGCCATGTGATTGGCCAAAGTGCATCCCTGCTCAAAGTCGTGGAAATGACCCTAAGACGGGAAAGGCCCATGCAGAGGAGCGAGAAGAGGGAGGAGTCCAGCCGTGTGAAGTACTACATGTGGGGGCTTTTATTGCACTGCGCCACGAGGCACCCCGTGACTGTACAGTTCGTGGGCGGAGCTTGAAGGAAGCCCGTGAAAATGTGCAAGTCATGGGAGGAGTCTGGCCATGTGGAGGAACTCACGTGGAGACTTTGGCGCGTGGTCAGTGCGTGATGGAGCAGCAGATAGTCGGAATGGCCTCAAGCTCCCCGTGGATTCCGGTTCCCTACCCCACGAAGATGACTATGTTCGCTGCTCCCCTTACAGACACGGGGATAAGACTCAGGCCCCGAGGGTAGTTGGCTTTGTACTCATGCAGAGACACGGAGGCCCTCAGCGTGATCTGTCCCGGATGCTCGGGACTGGTGGTCCACCTGAAGCCATTCGGGCGTTGCGAGGCATGCAAAGAGTTCATGTTCGAGGTGGAGCCATCCACAGTAAGGCCCCGGGCCCTTCGCCTCAACAGCCTCACAGGTACCGCTACTCTAGAAGGAGAGATCCAGGCCTTTGCGGAGGTTCCCGTACGCACTGACCAGGGCGATGTGACTGCCCAATCAGAGACTGAGAGAGAAAAATCAGAGGATGCTGCTTCGGTCACCACAGATTCTCTGCTCCCACCTCCGAAGAGGAAAGTTGGCCTGGTGCAGGCCTCCTGTGGTCATGGTCGAGCTTCACCCCGTCGCTTGCCTGGCCTGGATGGATCCGGTTGGAAGAGTCCTGGACATCCCAGTTCTACAAAAGGTCAAGGTGAGCCAGGGGCTGGGACTGTGGTGGTGGTTGGAGGTGTCGGGGGTCCACAGTCGGTGGAGCCCGCAAGGGAGGGTAGTACCACGTCTACCAGAGACTACCTTCCCACCGAGATGTATGACACTTCCGACCTAGAGTCGCTGTCAGATTGTGGAGATGACGGAGAGATTGATGGACTGTTTCATTGGAAGGGCTGGGACAAACGGCCATTGCCTGTGTTACATGTACCGCAGGATTCCCCTATGTCAATAGGAGACAGCACGCCCCGGGTACAAGCCCCGGAGTCTACGAGGAAGTCTAGTCCTCAGAGTGCCTTCCCACAATCTACAACATCGCCCGTCTTGGTGGCGGGAATGCAGCGAGCCTCACTACGAGCACCGAGAGAAAAGCCATCAGAGGTAGTGAAAGTACCTCGGCATCCGGAGGCCATCGTTCAACCCAGGGAAGGTGAGCGGGAAGCCATGCCTCCTTTGGCCAGATTGCAATGACTTTTCTCACAGAGAGTCGCCCGTGAGTATGGGTGGGAATATCCCTACTTGCCTTGGGACTTACTTTTTGAAGTTGAGGTCATACGCCAGAGATGGTATGACAAATGTTTTGGGAAAAGCTCAAAGTACCCCATGCACGAAGATATTTGTCCTGTTCGCCATCCGTGTCGAAAAAGTTTCGGGACTGCAGAGCAGACTGGATGTGGGCCCGCCATATCCACGCAGACAAAGTGCGCATCTGCAGGAAGGATGGAGAGGATGCTGACTATTCAATTGAGGTTTTTGATAAGCATCTGAAGCCTTTGTTCTTGCCTGACCCGAAGTTCTATTTGTGAGAAGAGACTCACTTGTTGTTTCCTTTCCTACAATCTTCCAGAGGTGTTCTTGCTGGAACATCCGAACTGTGCCCTAGTTTTTTATTTGGGCTTTTGTTTTCTACTCTTCAGGAGGAATGAGAGCAGTTTTTTTGTTTGTTCTCTCTTCCTCACAGCTCGAAGACAGACTTTGGGGGTAGAGTTAGTGTAGGGACGCAGGAAGAATGAAGATTGCACCATGTGTCATTACCGCGGCGCTGTCACCAGGTGGCAGTGTTGTGCAATGGCTGTTTTGTTTTTTTTTACACGCGCATCACTTTACTCATTGGAGCGAGTGGGTCCATTGGTTGATGGACCCATTCATTCCAAAATAACAACGAAAAATGTCAGGATGTGATTTTATTTTGTGTGTTGTGTTTTTTTTTCTCTCTTCCCTTCTGCAGGAGATTCGTCTGTCAAGACTGCTGAGTATGGGGTGGTTCTTAGACAGTGAAGGGAGGGATTGTATATGTGTACATGATAGATGTTTTTAGGGAAAGTTTTATTGTTTTATATTCCCTTTCCCCTTTGAGCAGGTCTTGGTATGGTTGAGGTTATAGCCTCTGGGGCTAAGCTTGTGTCGTCACTCCATGGGAGACATGGGTTCGCACCAGACGCTGGGGACCAGCGTCAAATCACAGGGGGGAGTATGTAGCGGGGTCTCTAAATTTAGGTGGGACACCCAGGTGTGTAATAGTGGACCACTTGTGTTCGTGGAGGATTGGATGGTGTAATAATCTCCTTGGCCTCTGGGTGGCGGGGTACCTGGAGGCTCAAGGTAGATTTGCCATTACAGTGCTACCCTTTTTGTTCCTTTCCGGAGATGGTACGGCGAGGGCGGGGAACCTGCCATGGTGTCGATGGGAGGAGATAAAATGGGGAGACGCCCTAACCACGAGGTCTTCAGGAGGATCTTCTTCACGCGCCCAGGCACCTTAGGCCTGGGTGCGGGCGGTTCTGGATTCCGGCCCAGGCACCCTAGGCCTGACCGGAATGGAGTTGGAGTCCATCCCAGGCACCTTCAGCCTGGGGTGAGGTACTAAACTAGGAGGCCTGGGGTCCAGTGACTTCGACTGGATCCCGCGAGGGTGGAGACGTCCGAGGGTCCCTGAGGTGGTTGGGGCCCATGTCTGACGTGAGGAGGCCGGGGAGGTTACCCATTCGGAGAGTCTGGAGCAGCATCAACCCAGTGACGGATGGGCCTCTGGTAACTCCCTTGTAGGGACATCTTCCCCTGATAGGGGCCGCAATGCAGCGAAGGTACTCCTATCTACGTTCTCTTGAGTCGCTGGTAGAGACTCTCAGATTCTAAGTCCTTTCTAGCTAAATGCTATAGTAACCGCTGGCGAGATCGCAGTGGTTTAGTTAATAACCAGGATAGTGCCTCGACCTGCTCATCCCCGTATCAAAATATTATCAAGTTGCAACCAGATGGCTACTGAAGCACTGTTTATTGTGAGATGTACAATAAAGCAAGAGTTGGACTGTGATTGGTGTGTGGAACTCTGGTTAATGGGAGCAGAGGGAAGTGTTGACACCGCAGGACTGTATTCTAGACAAAAGCACACAGGCCCGAGGAAATATCTGATACTGGCCTTCACCTCACCCACAGCTATGGGGAGGACATGGGCCGTAGCGCATCTCACGCTGTCGTGTGACATACCCCTAGACAAAGGAGATGGGGTGAGGCCGCTACAAGTGCTTCAAATGCAGAAAAACAGATGGAACTCATAATTCCACACAATTTTACCAACATTTCCATTGATATCGGACGTCGATCATCCGGAACATAATTCACTTTCTTATAACCCTTTAATGCTTGCCTAATAGAAAAATAACTATTGCAGGTAGGCATATGCCAAATATGACAAAAGAATGAAATGCCAGCTAAAAGTTTGACTATGTGGCTTGGAGAAAACTTATCAAGCATTAAAGATTCCAGAAATAATAAAATCCTATCCTCGGCTGTAAAAAAAATCAGAAAACTCGTTATGTGAGCAGAACAACTCCCATTTCTTCCAAGCTCTAGAATACTCATTCCAAGTTTTAGGAGCAACAGAGTTTCTTATTGCTTGAGAGACCAGACTCAAATCAAATTCCATAGGTGAACTGGGCAAGGTTGGCCCTCCAGGTCTGCATTGGGAAGCAATTGACGAAAAAGATTCATCTGAAAACGAGAAAGTGAATCTGCTAAAACATTATATTCCTTTTAAGGTATAAAAAGACCAAATGACGCAATAGTTTCACAACAGGTAAGGACTTAGAAGATAAACAGTTGATTGCGAAAAGCACACCCTTGTTATCCGTTTTAACAAGGATACGCTTATTCACAAAAAACCGACCCCAAATCTCAATAGCAGCAACCACTGGAAAAAGTTCCAAAAGAACAATATTCTTTGTCAATTACTTGGCTATCCAAGCTTCAGGCCATGCTCCACAACACCAATGCTCTTTCCATATGGCTGCAAAGCCCTTTGATCCAGCAGCATCAGTAAAAAGGCAAAAATCCACTGCACAGATGAATTGTTATTGGAAAAAAGAACGCCCATTGTATTCATCCAAATATCTTGACCATACTACTAAATCCTCCTAATGCCCCATACACACGATCGTTTTTCATGCCGTTAAAAATGCCATTAAAAAAAATGGCCATTAAAAATGATCGTGTGTAGGCTCCAGAGCATTTTTAACGACGTGAAAAACGGCCATTAAAAATTTCGAACATGCTCTCTTTTTTCACGTCGTTTTTCATGTCGTTTTTTTTAACGACGTGAAAAACGATAGTGTGTATGCTTTAACGACGTGAAAAAAAACGCGCATGCTCAGAATCAAGTATGAGACAGGAGCGCTCGTTCTGGTAAAACTAGCGTTCGTAATGGAGATAGCACATTCGTCACGCAGTCACGGACTGAAAAGAACGAGACTGAAAAGAGCGAATCGTCGCTCAACAAACTTTACTAACATGAAGGGTGGCGCCATTCGAACGGAACTTCCCCTTTATAGTGCCGTCGTACGTGTTGTACGTCACTGCGCTTTGCTTGATCGTTTTTTTAAATGATCGTGTGTACGCAAGACAGGCTTGAGAGGAAACATGAAAAAAAACGATGTGAAAAACGGCAAGAAAAAAAATGGCAAGAAAAACGATCGTGTGTATGGGGCATTAAGAGAATAAGTCAAACGGATATGGGAGAATGAAGGGAAAATGTACCGCTCGAAGGTTCCAGGTTCATTCAATTAGTCAAACGGATATGGGAGAATGGTGATTTTAAACCTGCAGTAGCAAGGTATAAATGTCTGGAAAAAATACGGCCAACCAGCATCACCCTAGATGTAAAAGCCAATAATCCCAATAAAGATTGCATTTCTCTCAGAATGACTGTTTTTCTACGTAAGAAAACAGCAATCAAATTTTTTAAACTGACGATTTTTTGTTCAGGCAACCTAAATTCCGATAAATTCGTATCTATAAGGATTCCCAAAAATTCAATTACTGTACAGGGGAGTACTGTTCTGTCTCAACTACAAAGCGATAAAGTTCATCTCCAGGTTTAAGTAGGCCTTACTCAAGCTGGTTTGATATTCATCCCTTGCATCGATACAGGCAGTTTAACTCAATGAATAAACTCACAGTTAGGACGACAGACGATGAATCCTTTCGAATGTTCCGTTTAATGATGGATATTCATAGATAGAAAAACGTTGCAGTTGTAAGCCACATGTAAGATGTTTAGCATGGAAGATATACAGGAGTAATGACCAGAATCAGGAAGTGGAGGAGATATATAAAGAACTACGGTGAGAGAGAGAGAGTTCAGCTAGAAAGAAGGGGACAGATCTTAAAGACACAGAGCAAGAATAATCACATAGTGTAACACAACACTCCCCGTCTGAAATCTTTAGATTTCATAACCTTAAACTAATATATATATTTTCAAAAAGTCCAATACTGACGAATGTCCTGGAACCTGTAATAAAAAACATGCAACAAGCAAATAATAAACGTAAGTTCAGCAGGATGAAGAACATAAAGTCACAGTATGATGTCTTCAAATAATTCCAAAGTTCTGAGTAGAACCTGTAGATGGCAGCAATGTACTCCCCGCCGTGCCAACAGCATGGCCAGTCCTTGCACAAGTCACTCACCTGGCAAAAGGAGTACTAACTCTGTAATTGGTCGACTAAAGGTTCGTGTCGATCCTCCCTTGGTTACCTTGACTTCTACCTTCCGGACTTTGTTATCATCGCTGGGCATAACTTTAGTAATAAGACCCATAGGCCACTCATTCCGACAAACTTCCTTGTCTTTTAGAAGGATGAGGTCTCCAACCTTAAGATTCGGCTTAGATGCTTGCCATTTGTTACGACCTTGAAGGTGATGAAGATACTTTTTCTTCCAGCGATGCCAGAACACATTGGCTAGATGCTGCACCTGCTTCCATTGATGCCTGTAATGGTGTGACCGCAGCTTCTGTTTTGTACTTACAGAAGTGTGGAGTGAGATGTTCACAGTTCTTATTTCCTTATCATCTTCAGGGTTTACTAGCCCATAGGTGGTGTCAATAGGGAGTAAGTAAGAGTCCTCACACAGAAACCTTGGAGGGGACAGCCATAAGCTGTCCTGAAGAGCGGCAGGTGACACGGCTCTGATCCCACAGTCAGCTGGGTTGAGTTCAGTGGGAACGTGATGCCATTGACTTGGTAGAGAGAATCTCTTGATACGTTCAACCCTGTTGCTGACGTACACATAAAATTGTTTTGTTTGGTTGTTTATGTAACCAAGTACTACCTTACTGTCTGTATAGAAGGTGAAAGAATCAATTGTAGTGTCCATTTCACTTCGTATGACCTCTGCAATTTCTACTGCTAGCACGGCTGCACAAAGTTCAAGTCTTGGTATGGTATGTGCAGGCTTGGGAGTGAGTTTTACCTTGCCTAGGACAAAACTACAGTGTGATTCTCCATTCAGTTCAGAGGTCTTCAAATAGGCTACTGCAGCAATAGCTTCAACTGATGCATCAGAGAAAATATGAATCTCTCTCCGGTTAGCAATTGAAGTGGAACCTGGAACATAGCAACGGGGAATCTGAAGTTTTTCTAGTGACTTCAAAGAGTATCTCCACCTTTCCCACTTGTGTTGATTCTCACTAGGCAAGGGAGTATCCCAGTCTATGTTCTCAGTAGACAACTGTCTTAGTAAAATCTTACCTTGAATGGTTACTGGAGCAAGGAAACCCAGTGGGTCATAGATGCTATTCACCACGGACAGGACTCCTCTCTTAGTGAAGGGTTTGTCACAAGTTGACACTTGGAAGGTGAATTTGTCTTGCTTGATGTTCCACAACAAACCCAGACTTCGCTGTACAGGAGGCACATCTGTACCTAAGTCAAGGTTTTTTAGACTAGTGGCATAGTCCTCAGAGTGAAAGGCATTCATAAGTTCCTGGCTGTTGGATATAATCTTGTGCAGTCTAAGGTTTGCTACAGACAGCATCTCCTTTGTTCTGGTGAGAAGATCAATTGCTTCTTTAACAGTTGAAAAGGACTTAAGTGCGTCGTCAACGTAGAAGTTTCTTTCAACAAATTGACGGGCATCAGATCCATATTCAACTTCTCCAGTCTGAGCTGTTTTCCTTAGCCCATAAGTTGCCACTGCTGGGGAAGGACTGTTACCGAAGACATGTACCTTCATGCAATAATCTATAACTTCCTTGTTGAGGTCATTGTCCTTGTGCCATAGAAACCTGAGGTAGTTTCTGTTGTCTTCTCTGACGATGAAGCAGTGAAACATCTGTTGAATGTCGGCCATTACTGCTACAGGCTCTTGTCTGAAACGAATCAAGACTCCTATTAGACTGTTGTTCAAGTTGGGTCCAGTAAGGAGCATGTTGTTAAGAGAAACACCTTCGTGCTGAGCACTGGAATCAAAGACAACTCTGATTTGGTCTGGTTTGCGTGGGTGATACACGCCAAAGGATGGAAGGTACCAGCATTCTTCTCCCTCCTTTAGTGGGGGAGCAGGCTCTGCATGATCTCTGTCAAATACATTTTGCATAAAGTCCACAAAGTGCTTTTGCATCTCTGGTTTCCTGCTTAAGTTTCGCTTTAAGGAGGAGAATCTACTGATGGCCTGCTGTAAGTTGTTGGGCAATCTCTCTCTTGGGAGACGAAAGGGTAGGGGTGCTACCCAGTTATTGGAGTCATCTTGAAAGAACTCATTGTCCATTACCTTGATGAATTCTTTGTCTTCCATTGAAGGAGCCAGTATTTCATCTTCACTGGTTGCTTTAAACACTGTAGAGCCGAAGTCGCCATCATGGCAGGAGAAAGGGCTTGTGTCACCTGAGATACCATGTTGCCATTCGTGGCTGGCTATCTTCTCTTTCACCCAGTAGTGGTGTGGGCATGGCTCAAAGTAAGTGTTTCAGCCATTTGGCAGAACATTTGTCTTGAATGACGAAATGTTGGTAGGTCTTTTCATTTTGCCTATGCAGACATTGCCTATGATGACCCACCCTAGATCCGTGCGCTGGGCAAATGGGGCATCTGGGGGTCCACTGACTTGTCTGTGTACCTTGTGAACTCTTAGAATGTCTCTTCCTAACAGAAGAAGGATCTGAGAATCTTTGTCAAGCGGCGGTATCTCATTTGCTATTACCTTGAGGTGAGGGTGATGGAAAGCAGCAGCTGGAGTAGGGATTTCTTCCCTGCTAGCAGGTATCTGATTGCACTCAACAAGTGTAGGTAAGGGTAATTGCAAGTTACCTTTGAGAGAAGATACCATGAGTCCATGAGCCCTTCTTCCAGAAACCTCTATAGTTCCACTACAGGTACCCAAGGTGTAAGAATGAGCTTCGCCTTTTATTTCAAATAGTTTGAACAATTCAGATTTTGCAAGTGATCGATTGCTCTGATCGTCTAAGATAGCATATGCATTTAGAGACTTTTCTGGTTGATCCTTGTGGTATATGTTCACCAAGCATATCCTAGCACAGGACTTACCACAGCGGTCTTCTCCACAAACTTCAGTGCAGGATGAAGAAATGATGGTAGAATTAGGCACTTGGTCTGTATTCTCCCCGCCATGCGTTAACCTGGGAGGAGTGTTGGCAGGTTGTGCAGAGCTGGGCTCAAGAGGATGGAGGGCTTGCACATGTTCTTCAGAGCCACACTCTATGTACTTGATGGACACATTACAGTCCCTTGCAAAATGTTCTGTAAAAGCACAGCACCTGAAACATACCCTAAATGTCTTTAAAAGCTCCTTGCGCTCTTCCAGAGGCTTTTTTCTAAAGCCGATACATTTATTGAGGGAGTGTGGCTTCTTGTGTATGGGACACTCTCTGTTAGGGTTTTCAATCTTCCTACTCTGTTTGTTTGTGGCCAGAACTGTGGTAGGAGTGGGAAGGATGTCAGTCTTTTTCACGGACACTGGGCCTCTATGGTTTCTATAGTTGCCCTGAAGACTGGTACTCTTAGGAACGGGTGAGAAGAGGCTGTACTCACCGTAGGAAAAACTTGGATCGTTCTTGGTCTCTGCAATTTTCCTGATGAATTCACAGAAGAAAGAGAATGGAGGGAAGGAAACCTTGTTCTCTCTTTTGTATGATGACCCTAGTGCAGTCCATTTCTCTTGCAAACCATACGGGAGCTTGGAGACAATTGGGTTTACCCCTCTTGGAGTGTCAAGGTAACTGAGTCCAGGTAGTTTTGGGTCTGTCTTGGCTAGCTGAAGCTCAAGGAGAAGGTCACTCAGTCTCTGGAACTCCTTGTTGTCCTTACCGGATATCTTTGGGAAAGTTTCCAGACGCATGAACAAAGCATTTTCTATAGCTTCTGGACTGCCATAACTTTGCTCTAGTCGCTCCCATGCAGCTGTGAGGCCTGCAGTAGGATTGTCCATGAAAACCGATCCTAATGGCTTAACACGTGCAGCAGATAGAGGACCAAGCCATTTGATCAGCAGATTCAATTCTTGATCAGCTGTAATGCCAATATTGCTGATTGTAGTTCTGAAGACACATTTCCAACTTCTGTAGTTCTCAGGTTGGTCATCAAAACTTGTAAGACCAGTCTTTGTGAGCTCTCTGCGAAGCATGTACCTCACAAACTCTTCTGTCTCAGTTGTCTCCGCCTTTATGTGAGATGCTGTTGGCTGTATGGTGCTGATTGCGTTATCTTTGACATTGTTGTTAAAGGACACAGGGAAATATGGTGCAGCAGATGCATCCAGGTGAGTTGCTTGCTTGAAGTCAGTTGTTCCAATGGTACGTTGATTCAAGGCTGTACCGATGACTGGAGATTGATGACTTGCCTGAAGCTTGCGCTGATGCTCTGTGACGTATGAAGGCAGGCAAGGTAGGCAGGTAGGAAATGCAGTGGAGTGATTTTGAGTGCAGGAAGTTGCTGGAACCTCTTTAACTTGAAGCTGTGAAGGAGTCTCTATGTAGTCGGGAGCATTGGAGACAATGGAGTGTGCACTGCAGTGGCTTAGGACATAGTCTTTAGTGCGTTTGAGGGGGTCTTCCATATCTGCTATGTTTAGGTTAATGCTGTCTTTCTCACTTGCACCTTCGTCTGCACTGATAGCTTGCTGTAGGACCCTTAGCTTTGCCATAGCTGCGTCATGTTTACACTGTTCATTTAAGGTTTCCATTGTTGCTCTTTGTCGTGCTGACTGCGCTTCCAACTCTGCCCTTTGACGTGCTGACTGCGCTTCCAACTCTGCCCTTTGACGTGCTGACTGCGCTTCCGACTCTGCTCTTTTTTCTGCATATGCCACCTGCACTTTGCTGGCTTCCACTTCAGCGCAGGCATTAATAAGTCGCTCACTGAGTGTTGAGTATCTTGAACTATGGGATCTTGACGAGTTTTTAGAACGTCTGGTGGAAACAGATCTGTGAGATGCAGTGTCCTGTAACAGCTTTATTTTTGCTTCTGCCTTTAATCTGGTTTGCTGGATAAAACTGTCTCTTTCAATATTGAGAGCATTGACGCGCTTTAATTGCACCATCGCACTTTCTGACTTCATGTTTTGTAAGACATTAGTGAATTTGATGCTGGTAAGCTGATAAAGCTCATATGAGGCAGAAAGTTGTTTAATGGCGCCCTCTAGTGTCAGTAGTTCACGTTCAACAGACACTGTATTGGCTTCAGCAAGGATTTTCTCCCAGACTAATTCCAAGCTATTTGACAATTCAGTCCTTGAAGCTTCATAATTCTCCATTACTTTCCAAGTGGGTTTAACTGAGCGTTTGGGTAACTCAGTTTCTTCAGGAACTTGTGGGGAGGTAGATGTGAGTTCACATGCAGAAGCTTGATCACTCATGATAGCAGACTGACTGTGAAAGCAGGCAGGATCTGTGTGCTGAAATATGACACTGTGCAGATTGTCTCAGGCTATAAGGCTGCCATGTGCTGCTCTGTCCCTTCTGTCTTGCTATGAGGGCAGTAAATCTTGTCTGTTTCAGTACTGACATGCAGAAATCTTGTAATTAGGCTGTGAAACTCCGTTTTTCTACTGTTCTGTCTCAACTACAAAGCGATAAAGTTCATCTCCAGGTTTAAGTAGGCCTTACTCAAGCTGGTTTGCTATTATCCCTTGCATCGATACAGGCAGTTTAACTCAATGAATAAACTCACAGTTAGGACGACAGACGATGAATCCTTTCGAATGTTCCGTTTAATGATGGATATTCATAGATAGAAAAACGTTGCAGTTGTAAACCACATGTAAGATGTTTAGCATGGAAGATATACAGGAGTAATGACCAGAATCAGGAAGTGGAGGAGATATATAAAGAACTACGGTGAGAGAGAGAGAGTTCAGCTAGAAAGAAGGGGACAGATCTTAAAGACACAGAGCAAGAATAATCACATAGTGTAACACAACAAGTACAGTTTTTTCTAAAGCCAAAGGAATCCCAAAAGAATTAGCAATGTCAGTAAATGTAGAAAGTAAATTGAAACAAAATTCAGAATCCTTTGGGCCTATAAATAAAAAATCATCTAGATAATGTACTATACCATCCCAGTTTGCCTGTACAGACACTACCCAATGAATAAAAGAAGAAAATTCCTCAAAATAAGAGCATGAAAGTGCACACCCCATGGGGAGACACTTATCGTAAAAAAAAAAAAAACTGTCAAAGAAGAAACCAAGAGAGTTAAAAGCCTCAGGAACAATAGGTAACAGCCTAAAAGCGGACTTAATATCGGCTTTAGCCATCAAAGCCCCCGGACCAACTGACCTAATCTTCTCAACAGCCTCCTCAAACGAAGAGTAAGATACCGAACATAAAGACTCATCAATCTCATCATTCAGAGAATTTCCTGAAGGAAAAGATAAATGATGAATACGTCTGAATGTATTTGGTTCTTTTTTTAGGGACTAGACCTAATGGCGATATCCGAAAATGTAAAAAGGGGGAGATGAAAAAGGACCTGCAATCCTACCTTCAGACAACTCGCTCTGTAATTTTTTCCAAACTATCTCAAGAGCCTTATAAACAGATTTTAAGTTTCTCACTATAACGCAACCTTCACCTTGAAAAGAAGGCAAAGGAAAGCCATAGTAAAAACCTTGCATTAAAAACTTAGCTCTCGCCTTGTTTGGGCACTTGCCCAACCACTGGAGCATATTTTCCAGTATCACTGGTGTGTGACCCTTTGTTAGCATGTTCTTTTTGGGACTGCAAAGACAAATTACTTTTATAACACTTCACCACTGGGTGCGACCCAGTGCAGAAAGAACACTCCTGCCTGTATCTGCAAGAAGTGTTCCATCTGCACTGCGATTCGTTAAAAGAAAAGCAAACTCCTTTTTTATATGCAGAAGGTACATTGCTAACTGTGTTCTGTCTAGCTACAGGAGGCTTCTGTGGAGTGATAAGATTTAGCCACAGGCCGACATCCTTCATACCAAATTCCTTTACGCCTCCATTACATGTTCCAGATGCTGAAATAAACCACTGCATAATTCATGTTTTCTTTCAGCCAAAACACTGGAGAATATACAATATCCCTGTAGCCAATTAAAAAATGACCTGGGAACAAACTTACGGTCCTCCTCAGATTTTTTATCCTGACGAAAAGAAAAATATTTTATATTAGGAAGTAATGCCATAATATCCACAAATTCTCCATTCCATATTTTTTCCTTTACCGACATGGGCAAATGGAAACCCAATGGAGAAACTTCACAGGGCAAAACTTCTTTAAATAAATTAGCAGGAACCGTATGCTTATCCCCAGCTATATTAACTGAGGCTATATCAGGAATCACAGTAGCAGGATTATGTACAGTAGAAATTGGTAAGGAATTATCTACAGAAGTATCATTATTAGCTACAATATTAGCCTGTGTAAGAGAATTTTGTTTAGCAATAGTTTGAACAAGTGAAGTCAAAGAGCCAACCAATACAGTCAACAGATTGGCATTATCAGACTCACCTGAATTCATAGACACATTCTCAGCCGCCTGTGAGCCCATAGGACACACAGCGCTGCTTACTCGAATACCGCCACAAGATGCCGCTGTCGGACACAGCAGCTCAGTTGTGTCTCCTGGAGACGTTCTTCCCTGTTGCCTGGCAACGTCTGAAGCCTGAGGAAAAGACCGCCCTTCCGAAAGGAGCGGCCTAGATCGTCTACTCCCACTGCTCGTCTTCTGAGGGGAGGAGCTACAGCGCTTCAGGGGAGCTCGCTGACCTGTCTTCGCCACCGCCGTGGCTTGTCCCGCCTTCGGATCCGCCTCCGCCACTGCGTCACGACGCGCGCTCCTCCTCACAGCCGACGAACTTCCGGCCGAACCTCCCGACACCACTTCTTGACGCGATGATGCCGGAACCCTTCTCTCCGGCGGACGGCTTCTGGACCTCTGATGTGGCCCTGAGCGCTCTTCCACAACGGGTCCTGGCGACGAATCTTCCGGCACCTCTTCCGCACGGCCCGCTTCTTCCAACGCCGGAGCTCCAGCCTCTTCACCCTCCGCCAGCGACAGGCACCTCCGCAGCCAGTCATCGCCTCCGCCGCTCTCCGCTCATTCCAGGATCTTCCTGAGGAGGGTCTTCATGATCAAGCCTGAAAGGTAGCCTGTATTATAGCTCTTTTACCCAGGCTTGATCAACTGTGAGAGAAAACCCCTAGAAAACCCCCTTATATAGGGGTACCAAGACCTTCCACAGCCCCTAATTGATCAATTAACCCTCCATCTCCAATCCTTAAAGGGACAGTACCCCAATTACTATACAATTACCTCATAACCTAATATGAATTTTAAAGGCGGGAAAAAGAGAGGGGGGCGGGGCTGCAACAAGCCCATGAAGGCGGGCCCAAATGCTTGTTCCCTCCTTTAACATTCTTCCCACTGATGTATCATGAGTTGTAGATGTAATACATTTTAGCAGGGGTTCCCTGAGGTTAGAAAATTAACCCAAGGGTTCCTCTTATTTCAAAAGGCAGAGAAAGGTTGAATCAGAGTATTAGTAAAGATTTGATATTGTGAAGATTTTTAAAAAATAATACTTTTTATTTCCTCTAGTTCACACATCATCAGCTTGTATAAAGAGGAGTAGGAACGACATGCTTTTACAAAGCATTTGATGAGCTCTCAGCGAGTTTATTAAAGTGGTTGTAAACCCTTACTTATACCTAGTGAAGTGACCGGCCTCAGGTGATTCACAGATCTACAACACTTCCTCTTACATAAATTGTACCTGTCTATCTGTAGCCATCTGTCCTGTACATCAATGTAAAACTCAGAGATAAAAAGGATTTTTCACACTCACAAAGCAGGGGGTGAGAAGCTGCATTACACACTGTACATGGGCTCTGGGAGCTGATTGGAGGGAAGAGACATGCCCCCCTTTACACAGCTCACAGGAAAAGAGCTGAGGCTGTCAATCTGCTGAAGCTCCCTCCTCTGTCACCTGTTTAGCTCTTGGTGTCAGAAATAATTGTCAGAAGTGGCAGATAGCAGAGGAACAAATCAGCAAACAGGAATAACACTTAGTGCTCTGGAAAGAGACAAGTAAACACTATAGATATATGTGCTTTGTTCAGATTTTATTTCTGAGTTTTACAACCACTTTAAATCTTTTTCTCTTTCATATGGGCAATGTTGCAGACTCACGTTCTGCAGTTGGGAGGTGATCAGGAGGAAGAATGCATCCTTCTGTTTGAGGCTGGGTTCACGCTAGTGCGAATTGGATGCGAGTTACCCCCTGCATCCAATTCACATGACAGGAGATTGTGATGTGACCGGCTCTCTATGGAGTCGGTACACACATCTCCGGCTGCGGAGCGAATTTCACAGGAGTCCTGTGTGTCTTTGGCTCCGTTTCAGGTCCGAATTCAAGCAAAGATTTGGGCCTGATTCTTCCCTGAAACGGAGAACAGAGACGCACCGGACCTCTGCCGCCAGCCGCATCCGTTTCAAGTGTGAACTCAGCCCAAAGGGGATTTCACACTAAAATTTCTCTACACTGTTCCATAACTTAAACACAGTTGTGGTGTTGCCCCACTCACTTCTGTTTGCGCCTACAGTAATATCACCTGCTGAACATGATATGCCCCACTTTTTTGCTGTACCACCTAACCCAAAGCCCTCAGCCACAACAATGTGTATTGGACCATCTGGTGGCCATTGATGGGTTTTGACAAGTGACAAAAGAACTTCCTGCAACTGCCAGGTATTGCTATTAGACATGTGCACACTGAAATATTTCGTTTCGGAATTTCGTTTTCGTCCGAAAAATAAATTTATTTAGTTACTCCCAAAATTCGTTTTTATTTATTTCGTTTTTCGTTAGAAATTGCATTCGTCCGAAAATCTGAATTAATTAAGGTCGAATCTGTCATTGAAGGCTTATGGTGTCTGTCGAATGTTCAAAGAAGATTCGACGGAGCAGTGAAACTGTACGACGCTGCAATCATACATTTCCGGTCGAATGTTCCGCCCACAAGCTATAGAAGAATTCTAATGTTGTATGACTAGTAATAATTATATTTATTCATTACTATTACTAGTCAACCAACATTAGAATTCTTCTATAGCCTATGGGCGATTGCAGCGTCCTACAGTTTTGCTGCACCGTCGAATCTTCTAACTTTCGATGCTTTGTCGAATCTTCGTCATTCTAGCTATTTTACTGCTCCTCCTCTTTGGTTACAATCAGCCAATAACATTCATCATCAACTTTATTTTTATTTTACTTCCCCCACCCAATTCCAGCAGTGATCTTTTCTCTCTATGTCGAATCTTTTCTCTCTATAATAACAAATCTTTTCTCTCCTATGTCGAATCTTTTCTCTCTATGATGTCGAATCTTTTCTCTCCTATGTCAAATCTTTTCTCTCCTATGTCAAATCTTTTCTCTCCTATGTCGAATCTTTTCTCTCCTATGTCGAATCTTTTCTCTCCTATGTCGAATCTTTTCTCTCCTATGTCGAATCTTTCTCTCCTATGTCGAATCTTTTCTCTCTATAATGTCGAATCTTTTCTCTCCTATGTAGAATAATCTTGGACTAATAGAGTTAAGGTTAGGCACATTCGACCACAGGTTCGATAGACACAGATTGTTATTGTCAGCGTCACGTCGAATCTCCTATCTATATCGAACTGTTGTAGCAACGAAAACGAAAATAAAGCATTTGTTTATGTTGGATCTTTCGGTTTTCGGATTCTGTGCTTTCGTTTTCGTTTGTTAAAACGATAACGAAAATAGCTGAAATTCGGACGAAAATGCATTCGGACGAAAACGAATGCACATGTCTAATTGCTATACTGATAATGTCCATGTGAAATGAGCTTTAAAAGGTATAGTAAATGTTTTTTTTTAAATAAAAAACATATCATACTTACTGTACCTCCATTGTGCAGTTCGTTTTGCACAGACTGGCCCCGATCGTCCTCTTCTGGGGTCCCACGACGGCTCTCGCGGCTCTTGCGGCTCTTCCCCGCAAGAGCTAACCACCTCTGGGAAGCTCTCTCCCAAGGGGGTTACCTTGCGGGCGCGCTTCCATGTGATACACTCGACGGCCATAGCCGCCAAGTGTATGAATCGGCCCCGCCCCCTGGCGCGCCGCGTCATTGATTTGATTGACAGCAGCGGGAGCCAATGGCTGCGCTGCTATCAATCATCCAATGAAGAGCTGACAAGAGCTGGGGGAAAGCAACAAGGAATCGCGCCCGGATTTTGGGGGGACCCCCACACCATTTAAAAAAAAAAATTGTTGGGGGGGGGGGGGGGTCCTCTCCGAATCCATACTAGACCCAAGGGCCTGGTATAGACCTGGGAGGGACCCCACGCTGTTTTTTTTCTCGATCTTTTTTTTTTAGCCTGCATTTCTTTTTTTTTTACATTCAGCGTGAAGCCTGCTGACAACTGATGACTCATCGGTTGTTAAGGACGCGGCGGCCGGCTTCCCGGCCCCCTCCTTAGCAACCAGCTATATACAGTGTAAAAAAAAAGCGCAAGAAACGCTCAAAAGCAACATGCATAGATGTGAATCGAGGCTAACTATCCAATATTAAAACAACAAGGGCAGAAGATTTAATAGATGGAGAGTTGACAAAAATGACTGAAGGTCTGCTTTGAGGCCTGGTTCACACTTATGCAGGTTGCAGTTTTCATATTCCAGGTGCATTTTTGTGTTTTTCAATACTTTTTTTGATCCATTGAAGTGTTTGGAACTAAAAACCAGAAAAAAGTCCCTGGCCCTTTTCATATAATGCACAGATGTGATAATGAACCATAGGAAACCATGATAACCTTTTCAGCCCCGGAAGGATTTACCCCCTTCCTGACCAGGCCATTTTTTGTGATACGGCAGTGCATCGCTTTAACTGACAATTGCACGCTTGTGTGACGTTGTACCCAAACAAAATTGATGTCCTTTTTTCCCCACAAATTTCTTTTGGTGGTATTTAATCACCTCTGCTGTTTATATTTTTTGCGCTATAAACAAAAAAACTGACAATTTTGAAAAAAACACAATGGGGCTGATTTACTATAACTCCAGGAAGTACTGAGCACATCGCAAAAAATTTCCATGCGCGAATTTGCGAATGAAAAAGAGCGCTATTAGCAGCAAACAAGTGTTAGTAAATGTGAAATCAGCGCTAATTAGCGAATCCACGTACGCGCAAATGCCAATTTCCACTAAGTTTTTATATAGCACTGCACTGTAACCATGATCCATGTATGTGAAAGAAAACGGAAAATTTATATCAAATACTTACCGTAATTTTCCTTTCCTGATGGACTCCATGGCAGCCTACGTGTGGGTTAATCCCGCCCCGCATACCTCATAGGACCCTTCTCCCATAAATCTTTGCTCTGGGCCAGAGGCCGTGTTTCATAATTTAGCCTACTCCAGCCACTGGGAGGGAACTCCTGCTGCCATGGAGTCCATCAGGAAAGGAAAATTACGGTAAGTATTTGATATAAATTTTCCGTTTTCCTGACAGACTCCATGGCAGCCTACGTGTGGGAAATAACTAGCCATACACACCCGGGTGGGCAGAGTGCTGGACAAAAGAAAAAAGGTTTAATTGGCACCATCAACAGACAAGATATGTAAACCACTACGCAGTAGTGTGCCATGAACGTGTTAATTGAAGACCACAAGGCCACCTTGCAAATAACTTCTGGAGGCACGTGACGTGATGCCGCCCATGATGAAGACACTTCTAGTTGAGTGAGCAGTCACCGCTTCTGGAGGCGCCAAGCCCTTGGCTTTATAGGCCCACTGAATGGCCTGAACAATCCATGCTCCGATAGATCTGGAAGAGGCACGCATTCCCTTATACTTCCTGTGAAAAGAACGAGCAGGTGGTCAGTCTGACGGAAAGAAGCTGTAGCTTCAAGATACTGACTCAGAGCTTTTCCAACATCTAAGGGATAAACACTGGAATCCTCGGTAGATCTGAACGTTGGAAGAGCAATCTCCTGATTGTCATGAAACACAGATGCCACTTTGGGGTCTGAACCCAACATAGGAATTAAAAGGTTTAGAAATGGCTCCTTGCATCCCTGAGAGCTGATTTCAGAGACCCTCTTGGCCGATGTTATAGCCACCAAGAAGACAACTATTAGAGAGAGTCATTTGACAGAAGATTGATCTTCATGTTCCAACTCTCTACCTAAGAAAAAAATCCAGGACAAGGGGAAGATCCCAATTAGAAAAACTTAGCTCTGAGGTCTGAGCCTTATTGCTCCTCTGAAAAACTACTGAGTAAGAGGGTGTCTAGCCCAGGAAACACCGGTAAAGGCAGAGATTACAGCGATTTGGACTCGCAGCGTGCCGACTGACAATGAGAGATCCAATCCTGATTGTAAGAAGCCCAGGATATCATGTATCTTTGGGTTTTTGCAAGAACCTGCAGTGGAAGAGGTGTAGTCTGAAAACTTTTTCCAAATCCTCTGGTAGACCCTGTTGGTGCCTGTTCTTCTGGCATTTAATATTGTGGAGATGGCCCTACTTTGACAGCCTAGGGCCTCCAACCTTCCCCTCTCAAGAACCAGATCATCAGATGTAGATGGGCCGGGCATGGATGTAGAAATGCCCCTTGTGATAGGAGATCTGGTCTGGAGGGTAGAGGAACTGGGTCCCGGAAGCGGAGTTGCATCAGCAGTAGAAACCATGGCTTGTTTGGCCAGTAGGGGACTATTGCCACTATCTCTGCTTCTTCCATCCTGAGCCTCGACAAAAAACAGAGAATGACAGGAACCGGGGGAAAGGCATAGGCCCTGTGGAACCGCCAATGGTCTGTCAGAGCATCTACCCAAAAGCCTGGGGATACCAAGACCTCGTGTAGTATCTCTCTAGTCTGAAGTTGCATGGGGAGGCAAACAAGTCTACTTCCGGAATGACTCCCAGGGACAGGACCCACCTGAAGACTTCGGGGGGGAAGTCCACTCATTGTCCAGAGAAACTCTCAACAGAAAATCTGCCTGAACGTTCGGGACTCCAGGGAGATAGACAGCTGTCAGGTTGGCCAGGTTTTTCTGGGCCAAGATCATGATGGGCTCTATTTCCTTTGACAGGGAGAGTCTGCGAGTACCCCCCTGTCTCTTGATGTATGCGACTGCCGTTGTGTTGTCCAGTCTTAGGAGGACTGAGTCTCCTTCTGTTAAGTGGTGAAAGGCCTGCAGAGCGCAGAACGCTGCCCGGAGTTCCAGAACATTGGAGACTATCCTGTGAGAGGGAAAATTCCATATGCCTTGGGCTACTTCTGTCAGCCCCTGTTGCTGGCATCTGTAGTGATGGTGACCCAAGACACAGGTGCGATGGAGTGACAATTGAGGAGGTTCCTCTGTTGTAGCCACCAAGGAAAGCTCTCCCGCATGGATGAGGTTATTTGGATAAAGTGATCCCGAAGCCCTGGATTATACTGCTGGAGGAAACCCTTCTGGAAGGGCCGCATTTTCCACTGAGCCCACTTTACCATGGGTGTTGTTGCCACCATGGTGCCAATGATCTTTAGGCATTGAGAGGCTTGGAGATGAGGACGACATTGCAAGCCAAACTCTGTCCCGGATCACTGGGATTTTTCCAGGGGTAACAAGATGGTGCTCTTGATAGCGTTGAAGTGTGCCCCGAGGAATACCAGGGACTGCGTAGGATCCAGATGGCTCTTTTCCAGATTCAGAAGCCAACCAAACTCGAGTAGAGTGGAGATGACCTGGGATCTGTGGATTAGCAACTGCTCCTTGTCCCGAGACAACAGCAGGTCTAGATAGTGATACAGACGGATACCTCTGGTCCTGATCAGAGCCACGACAGCCAACAAGTAGTGATGAGCCGAACACCCCCGGGTTCGGTTCGCACCAGAACCCGCGAACGGACCGAAAGTTCGAACGAACATTAGAACCCTATTAAATACAATGGATGCGAACGTTCGAATTCTAAAGTGCTAATTATAACAACTATTATGCATGTTATTGTCATAAATAGGGTTTGGGAACCCGGGTTCTGCACCAGGGGACATGTATCAATGCAAAAAGAAGTTTTAAAAACGGTCGTTTTTCGGGAGCAGTCATTTTAATGATGCATAAAGTGAAAAAAAAAAAGTCAAATATTCCTTTAAATATCGTACCTGGGGGGTGTCTAAAGTATGCCTGTGAAGTGCCACGTGTTCCCCGTGTTTAGAACTGTCCCTGCACAAAATGACACTTCTAAAGGAAAAAAAAGCCATTTAAAACTGCTTGCGGCTTTAATGTAATGTCTGGTCCCGGTAATATGGATGAAATTCTTTAAGAAAAATGGCATAGCTACCCCATGACCCCCCCCTACCCCAGCCCATTACCAGCCCCTTTGGGTCTTGTATGGATATTAAGGGGAACCCCGCACATAAAATAAAAAAGGCCCTATATACTCTGAACAGCCGTATACAGGCGGTGCATACAAGACAGGGACTGTAGGTTTGTTCTTATGTAGAATCTGTTTGTAATTTTGAACAGGTACATTGTTGAAGTGTAGCTCCAGCCCAAAAATCTATTTTTAAACTTTTTGGGAAACATAGGTAAGGGTTATCACCCCTGTAACATTTGTTTTGCTGTCTGTGCCCCTGTTCAGAACATTTCACCTCACTTTCCGTCCCAATGACAACTGTTTTTGAAATGTGGTGTTTTTCTTGAAACAAGGATTGCTGATAAAGCATCAGTACAGATGAGACCCCTTTCTCCCATATTTATTCTTACAGGAGAGAATTTTCCTTTCTAGGGGTAGATTTCCTCTCACTTCCTGTTGTCTTCTTTCGTTTGCAAGTAGGAGTCGTTTGTAAGTTGGATGTTTGAAAGTAGGGACCTGCCGTATATACTCTGCAGAAATAGGCCCCTTAGTTGTTGGTGTTGGCACAACACTGTAAGCACTCAGTTACTCTTGGTTGGTGCTGGAACGCCCTGCTGTCAACTATTATATCAGGAATTTTAATTACATATAATTGTTGAACAGTGGTAGTAAAAATTGGGGCTTTGATGGTGGTGCTGGTGCCACAACACTGTAAGCCCTGACAGTTACTCTTGGTGGGTGCAGCAATGGGCCCTGCTGTGAATTATTAGATCAAGAATTGTAATTACATGCCCCTTTTGAACAGGGGCTGAAAAATTGGGCCTTTCGTGGTGGTGGTGGTGGTGGCGTTGCCACAAGACTGTAAGCCCTCAGAGTTACTCTTGGTGGGTGCAGCAATGGACCCTGCTGTGAATTATTAGATCAAGAATTGTAATTGCATGCCCCTGTTGAACAGGGGCTGAAAAATTGGGCCTTAGGCACTGGTGGCACAACACTACAACCCCTCACAGATACTGTACTTGGAGCACAGCAATGAGCCCTATGGCAAATTATTGCTAAAAAAATTGTAATTACACGCCCCTGTAAAACAGGGGCTGAAAAATTGGGCCTTAGCCACTGGTGGCGGCACCCATAAACAAAAATGATCTTCCAAGCTATCATCATCAATCGTATCATTGAGGACTCGGAGGAGGAGGATAGCCAGTCAACATAACAGCACAGGCACTCAGCATCAGCATCAGTCTTGAAGGGATGTGACATGTTAAAATCAATTAGTCTGTTATATCAGCATCAGGTGTGTGGTAGCTGGTGGTGATCCAAGACTGGTTCATCTTGATGAAAGTCAGTCGATCAACCGAGTCGGTGGACAGGCGCACCCTGTGATCCGTGACAAATCCTCCAGCAGCACTGAATGTGCGTTCCGAAAGAACGCTGGATGCAGGACAGGCCAGTAGCTCAATTGCATACTGTGCAAGCTCTGGCCAGTGATCCATCCTCAAGACCCAGTAAGCCAGAGGATTTTCGGTGGGGAAGGTGTCCAAGTCTGACCTTGCCCCTAGATATTCCTGCACCATGTTTATCAGACGCTGGCGATGGTTGCTGGAACCGATCATACTTTGGGGCTGCGGACTAAAGAATTGTCTGAACGCATCGGTCAGACGGCCACCTTCCCCACCGCTCCTTCTTTGACTGGCCGAAGCCTCAGCAACTCGTTGTCCAGGACCAGGAGTTTGTAACCTCCCAGTCTCTGGGAACGCATTGCACAGACCTTTCTGCAAGGCCTCCCGGAGTTGTCTCATCCTCTGCTCCCTCTGCGACGGTAACATAAGGTCCGCAACCTTACCCTTGTACCGTGGATCAAGGAGAGTGGCCAGCCAGTAATGGTCCCTCTCCTTGATCCGAAGAATACGAGGATCCTTCCGCAGACTTTGCAGGATCAGGGAGGCCATGCAGCGTAGGTTTGCTGAGGCATTCGCTCCGGAGTCCTCTGGGTCACTAAGGACGACATGATCCGCAGCCACCTCCTCCCAGCCACGTACAAGTCCACTGGTTTCTTGGGACTGTAAATCATCCCTAAAAGACTGCTGCTGATGATGCTGAGTGCCAGCCTCCACCTCCATGCTGACACAATCCTCCTCCTCCTCCTCCTCCTCCTCCTCTTCCTGTGCGATGGGTGGGACAGAAGGAACACTGTCTGGGTAAAGGGGGCCTTGAGAGGCAAGGAAGTCCTCCTCTTCCTGCCTCTGTTCTGCCTCAAGTGCCCTGTCCATTATTCCACGCAGCGTGTGCTCCAACAGGTGGACAAGAGGTACAGTGTCACTGATGCATGCACTGTCACTGCTCACCATCCTCGTGGCCTCCTCAAATGGTGCCAGGACAGTGCATGCATCCCTGATCATGCCCCACTGGCGTGGAGAAAAAAAAACAAGCTCCCCTGACCCTGTCCTGGTGCCGTAGTCGCACAGGTACTCATTGATGGCCCTCTGCTGCGTGTGCAGCCGCTGCAGCATGGCCAACGTTGAGTTCCACCTGGTGGGCATGTCACATATAAGGCGGTTCTTGGGCAGGTTCAACTCCTTTTGCAGCTCAGCCAGGCGAGCACTGGCATTATAAGATCTGCGGAAATGCACACAGACTTTCCTGGCCTGCCTCAGGACATCCTGTAAGCCCGGGTACCTGCCCAAGAAGCGCTGCACCACCAGGTTAAGGACGTGAGCCACACAGGGCACATGGGTCAGTTGTCCCTGTCGGAGGGCGGAGAGGAGGTTGGTGCCATTGTCGCAAACCACCATTCCTGGCTTAAGCTGGCGTGGCGTCAACCACCTCTCGGCCTGGCCCTGCAGAGCAGACAGGACCTCTGCCCCAGTGTGGCTTCTGTCCCCCAAACACACCAGCGCAAGCACGGCATGGCATCTTTTTGCCTGCGTACTTGCGTAGCCCCGTGAACGGCTACGGAGCACCGCTGGTTCATAGGACAAACCACAGGAAGAGGCCATGGAGGAAGAAGAAGAGGAGGGGGTGGAGGAGAGAGGTGTGTCACAACCAGTAGTAGCATTTTGGAGGCGTGGCGGTGGGACAACCTCCAACACTACTGCACCTTGTCCTGCATCCTTCCCAGCTGCCAAAAGAGTGACCCAATGGGCCGTGAAAGAAAGGTAACGTCCCTGTCCATGCCTGCTGGACCATGAGTCAGCGGTAATATGCACCTTACCGCTGACCGCCCTGTCCAGCGAGGCCAAGACATTGCCTTCCACATGCCGGTAGAGAGCCGGAATAGCCTTCCGTGAGAAAAAGTGGCGTTTGGGAACCTGCCACTGAGGAACCGCACATTGCACAAACTCACGGAAGGGGGCCGAGTCTACCAACTGAAAAGGCAGCAGTTGAAGCGCTAGCAATTTAGCCAAGCTAGCATTCAACCGCTGGGCATGTGGATGGCTGGGAGTGAACTTCTTTCGACGGTCCAGCAGCTGGGGCAGGGAAATTTGCCTGCTAGAATCGGACGTCGGTGTACTGCTAGCAGAGTGGCCGCAAGTACTTGGCTGTGACACACCTAATTCTACACCTTCATTCCTCTCAGTGCATGTTTCAGAGAGGACTGAAGTTATAGTGGGGTTGGAGATCCCAGCTGATGCGGTGCAAGGAGAGGTCCGCTTTGTTCTTTGGTGTGGGTCTTTCAGGTAGGCTTGCCAACGAGCTGCATGGCAGGTCAACATATGTCTGGTCAGGCATGTGGTACCCAAGCGGCTGATGTTTTGGCCACGCGATATACGCTTGAGACATATGTTGCAAACAGCAGCTGTGCGATCTGATGCACTAGCCTCAAAAAAGGCCCACACCAAAGAACTTTTTGAATGACGGGCAGAGGCAGCGCCCTGCACAGGCGGAGCTCTGCGGTGTGATTCCGTCGGTGTACTGCCCTTACGCTGGCCACCAAAGGGCATCCTGCCTCGTTGGAGATGTGCCTCCTCCTCATCCTCCTCCTCCTCCTCTCTCCTATTAGGCACCCACGTGGAGTCAGTGACCTCATCATCACCTCCCTCCTCATCACTGGAGCCAATCTGGCAGTATGCTGCAGCTGCTGGAACATGACTGCCAGATTGGTGTCCTTCTTGAGCATCCCCTCTGTCTGCTCTCACGCTACTGCCTTCCTCTAGCTGGGTTTCATCATCAGACCCTTCGAAACGCTGGGCATCCTCCTGGAGCATGTACCCAACACTGTGCTGAAACAGTTCGGGGGACTCCTCAGGAGGAGGACATGGTGGGTCTAGGGAAGGAGTGACTGATGATGTGTCTGACATTGATACCAGGGAAGAGGACGCTTTGGCAGCTGCTTTTCCAGTACCCTGAGCCTGGGTGAGAGAGGATGAGGAGGAGGAGGAGGGCTTGGTCATCCACTCTACCAAGTCTTCGGCATGATGTGGCTCAACATGTCCAGCTGCCGAAAAGAAGGACAAGCGTGTCCCATGGCCATGTGCTGATGACAATGCACCGCGTCCACGACCAGCACTGTTGCCCCCAGACACAGAGCCTGCTTGCCCTCTTTTATTGCCTCCTGACTGTCTGCCTCTCCTTGTTTGCCTTCCAGACATTCTAATAGATGGCCTGCAGGGAGATGGGAAAAAAGCAATAAGGGCTACCTTCAGGTGTCCTTCTCTGTCCCTTGAAACAAGGACTTTGACAGTGAAAGAAACTGACACACTCTCCCTACCTACAGTTTTCTGTCCCTAGAAAAAATGTTTTTTTTAAGCACAATTTAGCACAAGGAGAATTCACTCACTGTCCTTCCAGGTCCCTGGAAACAAGGACTTTGACAGTGAAAGAAACTGACACACTCTCCCTACCTACAGTTTTCTGTCCCTAGAAAAAATGTTTTTTTTAAGCACAATTTAGCACAAGGAGAATTCACTCACTGTCCTTCCAGGTCCCTGGAAACAAGGACTTTGACAGTGAAAGAAACTGACACACTCTCCCTACCTACAGTTTTCTGTCCCTAGAAAAAATGTTTTTTTTAAGCACAATTTAGCACAAGGAGAATTCACTCACTGTCCTTCCAGGTCCCTGGAAACAAGGACTTTGACAGTGAAAGAAACTGACACACTCTCCCTACCTACAGTTTTCTGTCCCTAGAAAAAATGTTTTTTTTAAGCACAATTTAGCACAAGGAGAATTCACTCACTGTCCTTCCAGGTCCCTGGAAACAAGGACTTTGACAGTGAAAGAAACTGACACACTCTCCCTACCTACAGTTTTCTGTCCCTAGAAAAAATGTTTTTTTTAAGCACAATTTAGCACAAGGAGAATTCACTCACTGTCCTTCCAGGTCCCTGGAAACAAGGACTTTGACAGTGAAAGAAACTGACACACTCTCCCTACCTACAGTTTTCTGTCCCTAGAAAAAATGTTTTTTTTAAGCACAATTTAGCACAAGGAGAATTCACTCACTGTCCTTCCAGGTCCCTGGAAACAAGGACTTTGACAGTGAAAGAAACTGACACACTCTCCCTACCTACAGTTTTCTGTCCCTAGAAAAAATGTTTTTTTTAAGCACAATATAGCACAAGCACAAAACACACTGACACTCTCCCTACCTATCCTTCTCTTTCCCTAAACTAAAGGAATCCAGGTTAAGCAAGAAAGAAATAAAAGTCACTGTCCCTGCCTATGCTGCTCTATCCCTGCTCCGGAACACACTACACTAGGCCGCCGTGCTGGCGGCCTTTTATAGTGTGGGGCGTGTACTAAACACCCTCAGCAATAATTGGCCACAGGCATCCTGCCTGTGGCCAATCATTGCTCTCCTCGCTGCCGGCGCTGTGATTGGCCAAGCATGCGGGGTCACAGTGCATGCTTGGCCAATCACAGCGCCTGGATGACACTGCGATGGCGTAGTGCATTGTGGGCCGTTCGCGTCACTCGAATTTGGCGCGAACGGCCCAAATCGTTCGATCTTCGTCGAACGATCGAACAGCCGATGTTCGAGTCGAACGTATGTTCGACTTGAACACGAAGCTCATCCCTACCAACAAGTTTTGAAAACACACAAGGCGATGTTGTAAGCCCGAAGGGGAGACAGGTGAACTGCAGACGGATTTGATCGACAGCAAAGCGAAGGTATTTCTGGAATTCTGACGCTATCGGAACATGGAAGTAGGCGTCCTTCAGGTCTATAGAGACAAGCCAATCGCCTGGTTGGATTGCTTGACTGATCATGAGTAGTGTCTCCATCTTGAACTTCTCCTTCTAGATAAAAGAATTCAAGTGGGTTAGGTCTATAACTGGCCTCCAGGAGACGTTTTTCTTCAACACCATGAAGAGGGGCGAGTAGACCCCTTAAAACCTTTTGTCATCTGGAACTGGAATTGCAGCGCCCTGAGCCACAAGAGAGACAGGAGAATTCGCTTTTTCTCTTCCGAGAGAGGCAAGGATGCCGACTCGCTCTGTTTTAGGCAGGTGCAATATCATAAAGACTTAGGGGATTCTTGTCCACCGGAAGATGCCCCTTTTGAAAACTTCTGGCCTGAAGGCCGTTTTTTCTTCCAGGTCTTCTTGAACTCACGGCCAGGCCTATAGTAGCGAGCATTCCTTGCTCAATCTGAACTTTGCCTGGGCTGTGCTCTCTTCTGGTTTAGCAGACGGCGATCCTGGGGAAGGAACCCCGACTTGCCCCCTGTGGCACAGGTGATGGCACTGTCCGATATGTTCCCAAAGAGAGACGAACCCCCAAATAGAATCCTGCACCATGCCTGCTTGGAGGCAGGGTCAGCTACCCATGGGCGCAGCCACAAGGCACGCTTAGCCGTGACAGATGTCAGCATGATCCGAGCCACCAGGCGAATTATGTCTAGGGAAGCCCCACGAGAAAAGCCAACGTCAACCTTAGCCCATGAATAGGTGAGCTCCTGGCCAGTTCTTCCGAGATGCTCCTCAGAGAAGCATCTACGTCGTCTGCCCAGACTTCCATCGCTTTAGAAAGGGCTGCGAGAGCTAGAGCTGGTTTGCAGGGCATACCCGCTGTAATGTAGATCTGCTTGAGGTCGGTATAAATTTTCCACTCCAGGCAATCCCTAAAGGAAACAGTATCCTCCAATGGGAGTGTGACATGCCTCACCATCCTCATTAGGGCTGAGTCAATGAGAGGAGCCGACTCCAGGTGTTTTACATCCTTGCTTTTAAATGGGTACATTTTTGATACCTTCATTAACAGGCAATTCTTCCTTTCAACACCACCCCATTTGTCGGTAATTATTGTGCTGAGTTTACCCAAAAAGGAGAAATTAGGGTGTTCTTTTTTGAGGTGTTTAAAATATTTCCTCTGTTTGGAGGGTGCCTCCACTGGCTCTTCCATCTCAAAGCTTCTTTGACAGCTTTTGACCAGCTGTGGTACTAGGGCAAATTCAAAACCTGCACCAGGGTCATCTACCTCCACCTCACTGTCTGAGGCTTCAATTGAGGAATGGCTCGGCTATGAAGGGCCTGGAGCCTTGAGATCATCCCTAATAGGGACTGACATAGTGTCGCCAGCAGGGTTGTGGGTATGACCAGAATCCCCTTTACTCAGGGACTCATGGACCACCTTTCTGACCAGTGCTTCCACTTGTTGGTCTCCACCCTCTCTTATGCGACTTTAGAAAAGCATCGCTTGCAGAGCGATTTGCCTTCAGGAACCTGGGCCCTGCATACCCAGCAGGCTTTCCTCACAGAGCGGCTGGAGTGGCGGTGAGAGTGACGCCCAGAGGTGGTTTTAGACTCCTATCTGTGGTACCTAGATCTAAAAGGAAGATCTGACGCCTGGACCTTGAAGAGGAGTGACAACGTTGAGACCTAGGACGGTCTTTGCCGTGCTTTGGTGTTCAGACCTAGAAGAGCTGAGTGAAAAAGAAAGGGTTAAGAGCTCCTGAATGAGTGAACCCAAGCATCACAGGTAGAAAATAAATAAATACTACCTGCAGCGCAAGGGTTGGCCACAAGAGGGCGGTGACAGATCCATGGCAAGGCAGTTTGAAAGTGAAATGAATCATTAAAGCCTTATGAGAAACAGGAGTGACAACAGGCATGAGAGAGCACATAACAAAACATAGCCAGCACCCAGGGAGCCTGCAGCAAAAATTTACCTTGTAAACCATAGCCCAGTGCCTGGGTAAATACCGCATAAGCCTGCAAGTCATCCCAAGTAATAGCTGCTTTGACAGCTATTTAAATCTGCCACCGTTAACGATGTCACCGCCCCATAGCGGTTGCCATCCGGTGGCGGCCAATCGCATTCGCGACCGCCGCCGCCATTTTGGCGAAACTGCGCCTGCACGAACCAAGCACGGAATCTTCGTTCGCGGCTTGCGGATGCGCAGCGACTTCCTGAAATGGCGAGCTGGAACGCAGCTGCGCTCCAGTCGCCGTGGCCACTCACTGGAGCTTGATAGAAAATAAGGAGACACACAAAACACAGAGATACGGCTGCCATATAAAAGGAATATCTTTGTACATTACCACCACCACGGCAAGATCCGGACCAGAACCTGGGACTGGGGAGCTGTTCGCTCGACCCACCGCACGATCGGGCGTTTACAAAGCCTCCCGCTAATAGCTGGGACGTTTGGCCATATCGCCGCTTGCCTGCCAATGGCCAGGTTAGTAAGCTCTTCATAGTATCACATCATATCGCCCATGTCCACCTGCTAATAGCTAGGATTGCTGGACTGCAGAGAGGATCACCGCTAACCACCAACGTATCGCCGTGCACACCGCCAGGCCTGGATTACAGGAAAACGTCATGAAAAGGTAAGACTATATCTTGGTCCTAGGAGGAGGACAAAAAAAGGAACACGGCCTCTGGCCCAGAGCAAAGATTTATGGGAGAAGGGTCCTATGAGGTATGAGGGGGGGGGGGGGGGGATTAACCCACACGTAGGCTGCCATGGAGTCTGTCAGGAAACATTTTTATATGAGATGTGCTCTATCTATTGCTGTATATTGCAATTAGTATTCCTAGTTTTTTTCCTTCTTTTGCTAACGAATGCAGTTATGAAGGATTATTACATAGTAATGTCTGCTATTATGTAAAATTACATGTATTAAACATTTAGGTTACCTATTTGTTGTATGTTGTTTTTTTCATGTTTTTATTTTTTCATTTAGGTGGCTATAAAGCGGTAATTATTTATGTTCATTCTTTAATCATACTTTACTATTATGCAGGTCTTGTACTTAGCACAATAGCTTAGTGGTCTGCTCCCATGTCTCCACAGCTCTCATGTTACAAGTTCAAATACCAGCCAACCTACCATCCAACAGCTATGTTTATTATTTGCACAAGCAAATTAAAATAAACAAACAAAGAAATGTAAATGGCCCATTAGCTAGTGTGTGATGTTTGGAAGTCCACACCATAATATTATTGAATAAAAGTGCATTGGCTAATTGGCATTCACCTATTTTCAGCATATGCTACTTTGGCTAATTGGCATTTGCCTTTTTTCACCAATACAATCTTTTAGTATCTCTCTGTGGGATTTGAACCCATGAGTGCTTCGAAGCCTGAGTTTTTCAAGGTAGAAGTGCTGACCACTAGACTATTGAGCATAGCACAAACATCTACTAGTGTGTGTAGATTAAGGAGATATTTCTTGCACCTACAGGTAAGCCTTAATCTAGGCTTACCTATAGATGCAAGTTGTCTAAGTGGGTTTACAACCACTTTAATATTATAGTAACAACCATGCTCATGCTGATGTGGCATTGGCTAATAGGCATTCGCCTCTTTTCAGCATATGCTGCTGAGTGTTTGATGGTGGGACTACTTTATATTCTAGGTATAATAGTACTCAGCACAGTGACTAAGGCCCCTTTCACACTTGTGCGACCTGAAAGTTGTGTGATTTTGATGTGACTTTAAGCAATGCCTGTGTAATCTTGAGGTCTATGGACGCAGGAGTCGCAGGGAAAGGCGCGCAAACTTCCGTCTGCATTTTTTCTGCGATCCCAGGGAATGCCTGTGTAAACTTAAGGCAGTGGTTCTCAACTCCTGTCCTCAGGACCCACTAACAGGCCAGATTTTAAGTATTACCTTGGTGAGATGCAGACTAGAATACTGCAATCCCTGAGCAGCAAATTATATCACCTGTGATGCATTTCAGTTATCTTGCAAACCTGGCCTGTTGGTGGGCCTGGCCCCTGAGGACTGGAGTTGAGAACCACTGACTTAAGGTCTATGAACCTCAACTCGTATCAAAGTCGTACCAAAGTAGTACAGGGACTACTTTGAAGTCAGTGTGACTTGAAGTTTCACAGATATAAATGGTACACATTGAAAATCATGGGGTATGACTTGTCATGCAACTCTGATGACCAAAGTCGCAGGAAAAGTCACTCAAGTGTGAAAGGGGCCTCAGCCCGACTTTGTGAGCGATTTCAGAGACATCAGTGCACTTTCCTGCACAGATGTCTAGTGAAATCACATAGGTCTCAACTGTCCCTGATTTGGAACAAAGTCCCTCTGTCCCTCTTTCCTCTTCATTTGTCCCTCATTTTGTTCGGATCTGTATAGTTCGATATTAAATGCAATTTTTATCTTTCAAAAAGTGTTTCCCAGTGCTAAACCTTTCATCTAATTTCTAAATTGGCTTTGGGAATTTACAAACAAAGCAATCTAAAGGGATTAAAAAAAATAAAGCACTTGGGGGTTTAACTAATTTTTTTTTTTTTTTTTAATAATTCTCCTTTAAGAAGGTGTTTTAGGAGGTGTGTACTATGCCTACATACTTTTGCTAATAGTTGTCCCTTATACAATTCTCAAAAAGTTGGGAGGTAAGAAATCGCCTCCTGAAGTCGCCCAAAGTAGTGTAGGAACTACTTTTGGGAATCTGTGTGGCGTCGCACCAATTCGGACAGTTCTATTGCCGCCAATAGGCGCCGATTTGGCCTGCAATTTGACATGTCAATTCAGAGCTATGTGAACATGGGTGAAGTTGCATAGATATGAATGGAACTCATAAGGGGGGGGGGATACTTTTAATGCGACTCTGAGGTCCAAAGCTGCATGAAAAGTCACATAAGTGTGAAAGTAACCTAATGAGATTAAATAATAACACCTTTGAATAAAGCCCCATTTGCACTTGTGCGACCTTAAAATTGTACAGCTTTGCCATGACTTGAAGCAATGTCTGTGTTATCTTGTGGTGTATGGACCTCAAATCGCATCAAAGTCAAACCAAGGTAGTGCAGGGATGAATTTTCCCCACTTTCAGGATGCACAAGTGACAATAGGGCCAAATTCAAAGATATCCTTGAATCTCTTTCACACTGCTGCGACCTGAAAGTCACCCTAATTTGCTGCCACTTTGTCGCTGCAACTTGGCCCCAACTTCTGGGAATGCCTGTGTAATATTGCGCCCTATGTACCTCAAGTCACATGAGGCTCTGTTTCCACTATTGCAACCCTAAATTCGCATGATTTTGCCGCGATTTTGATGGGACTTGGAGCAATGCCGGTATATTCTTGAGGTCTATGGACCTCAAGTCGTATCAAAGTGGGACCAAAGTAGTGCAGGGACTACTTTGAAGTCGCTGCGACTTGATGTCGCACAGATATGAACCATACTCATTGGAAATCATGGAGTATGACATGTCATGCGACTTTGCAGTCCCAAGTTGCATGACAAGTCGCACTAGTGGAAACCGAGCCTGAAAGTCACACCAAAGTAGTACAAGGACTACTTTGAAGTTGGTCTGACTTAAAGTAGCACAGACATGAATGGTTATCATTGAGAATCATGAAAAGTCGCCCAACTGTGAATCAAGTCATATATATTTTAATAGAAAGGAGCTCTCATTTATACTTGCATAGTCCTTACTGATTTACATCAGCAGAACAAATGCAGGAAGTAGTGATGTGTGCACATGGGCCAGAAGCAAATGTGTAGTGATACCAAACAAATCAATGAAGCCCACCCACACCAAATCCACCCCCACCATGAGTAAGCACAAGTACATATCCTACACTTACCCGGCAAATCAGCAGCACCTCCTCTTTGCTAAAGAGGGAGCTCGCCATGTCCACCTAGATCAGTGGTTCTCAACTCCTGTCCTCAGGGCCCACTAACAGGCCAGGTTTGCAAGATAACTGAAATACATCACAGGTGATATCCTTTGCTGCTCAGTGATTGCAGTATTCTAGCCTGCATGTCCCCAAGGTAATACTTAAACTCTGGCCTGTTAGTGGGTCCCGAGGACAGGAGTTGAGAACCACTGACCTAGATGGAGATCCTGACCAGCACAGGAACTTCCGGGTGATTACAATGACTCATTTCCGGGTCAGGAGGTGAAACCACGCTCTGTTGATCGCAATCACACTTAGAATTTATTATTTGCAGATATGCAAATCTGTATTTCTACATATGATATTTGAAGGTAAACTTAACCACTTAACGACCGCTCACTGTATATATACGTCGGCACAATGGCACCGACAGGCACAATCACGTAGAGTGTACGTGATTGCCTTTGTACAGTTGGGGGGTCCGATCGGACCCCCTTCTGTACAGTGAGCGGTCGGAATTCGTCTGGGAGCGTTCCGAGATGGGGGGGGCGGCCGTTCGATTCCGACCACCCCCCCGCGATCGCTCCCGGCGAATAGAAATGCCCCCTCTGTCTGTGTACTGTATACACAGATAGAGAAAGCAGGAGGAAGTGATGTCATCTCCTGTGCGGCGCTCACATATACCGAGCGTCGTACAAGAGAAGACACACAGGTCAGTGCACTAACACTACACTAACACCAGCACACATAGGCACATAAATCGCCCCCCCAGATCACCCCCCAGCCCCCAGTCACAGTGTCACTGATTGCAGTGACCATTTATTTACTGATCACTGCAATCAGTGACATTTGTGACTGTAAAAGTGTCACTACATTTAGTTTTAGGTCCAGTGTAGCCCCCTAACCCCCCCTAATAAAGGTTTAACCCCTTGATCACCCCCCAGATAACCCTTTCACCCCCTAGCACCGCCGTCGCTTGGCGATCATTTTTCTGATCGCTGTCTTGGCGTCGGTGATGCAGATCGGTACCCAGTAATTTTTTTTAGGTTCGCCGCAGGTTTTTATAGCGTCGGGTACCCCCATAAATTATCTAATAAAGGTTTAACCCCCTTGATCGCCCCCCAGGTAACCCTTTCACCCCCTATCACCACTGTCACTAAGCGATCGTTTTTCTGATCGATGTCTTAGCGTCGGTGATGCTGATCGGTAGCCAGTATTTTTTTTTAGGTTCGCCGCAGGTTTTTATAGCGTCGGGTACCCCCATAAATTACCTAATAAAGGTTTAACCCCCTTGATCGCCCCCCAGGTAACCCTTTCACCCCCTATCACCACTGTCACTAAGCGATCGTTTTTCTGATCGATGTCTTAGCGTCGGTGATGCTGATCGGTAGCCAGTATTTTTTTTTAGGTTCGCCGCAGGTTTTTATAGCGTCGGGTACCCCCATAAATTATCTAATAAAGGTTTAACCCCCTTGATCGCCCCCCAGGTAACCCTTTCACCCCCTATCACCACTGTCACTAAGCAATTGTTTTTCTGATCGCTGTCTTGGCGTCGGTGATGCAGATCGGTACCCAGTAATTTTTTTAGGTTCGCCGCAGGTTTTTATAGCGTCGGGTACCCCCCATAAATTATCTAATAAAGGTTTAACCCCCTTGATCGCCCCCCAGGTAACCCTTTCACCCCCTATCACCACTGTCGCTAAGCGATCATTTTTCTGATCGATGTCTTAGCGTCGGTGATGCAGATCGGTAGCCAGTAATTTTTTTTAGGTTCGCCACAGGTTTTTATAGCGTCAGGTACCCCCATATATTATCTAATAAAGGTTTTAACCCCCTAATTGCCCCTAGTTAACCCTTTCACCAGTAATCATCATATAAGTGTTACGGGTGACGCTGGTTAGTTAGTTTGCTTTTTATAGTGTCAGGGCACCCGCCGTATATAACCCAATAAAGGTTTAACCCCCTGATCGCCCGGCGGGTGATATCAATTAGGTTTTAGCGTCAGAGAGGGTCTGCGTCACACCCCAGGCAGCGTCAGGTTAGTGCCAGTAACGCTAACACCCACGCGTGAAGCATACACCTCCCTTAGTGGTATAGTATCTGAACAGATCAATATCTGATCTGATCAGATCTATACTGGCGTCCCCAGCAGTTTAGGGTTCCCAAAAACGCAGTGTTAGCGGGATCAGCCCAGATACCTGCTAGCACCTGCGTTTTGCCCCTCCGTCCAGCCCAGGCCACCGAAGTGCAGTATCGATCGATCACTGTCACTTACAAAACACAACACACATAACTGCAGCGTTCGCAGAGACAGGCCTGATCCCTGCGACTCCAGTGCTGTAGGAGGTGATTTCACCACCACAGTTAAAAAAAAAGAAGAAGCAAATATGCCGAAGCATTGGGGCAGCAGGGGCGGAGGAGCGATTTTGCTCCTAATGCCGCGTACATACGGTCGAAATTCCGACGGAGGCTTGCCCGTGGAAAAGTCCGACCATGTGTGTGCGGCATAACTTTTTTGCGGGAGGATGCCCCCATGCTTCGGCATATATAAATGGTGCATGTATGCCCATCATTAGAAGTGGGTGGATGAAGGGCGGTATTCTAATGGTGGGCATACCCACCGATCAATCTCTTTTTTCGTTCAGCCACCTGGCTGCATGAAAAAAAAAGATTACAATACATGTCCAACAAGGACCAGCAACGTACTGGTATGTTGCTGGAATTTGAATGGTTATACCAGATTGATGCCTGCGGGTTTAGGTATCATCTTGGTATCATTCTTTTCAGCCAGCGGCCGGCTTTAATGTAAAAGCAACCCTAGTGGCTAATTAGCCTCTGGACTGCTTTTACAAGCAGTGGGAGGGAATGCCCCCCCCCGGATATAAAAAGCGCCATTGGGAAATTGGGAAAGCATTTTATCACACCGATCTTGGTGTGGTCAGATGCTTTGAGGGCAGAGGAAAGATCTAGGGTCTAGACCCCAGTTTTTTCAAAAAAAGAGTACCTGTCACTACCTATTACTATCATAGGGGATATTTACATTCCCTGAGATAACAATAAAAATGATAAAAAAAAAAAAAACATGGAAGGAACAATTTAAAAATAAAATAAAAAAGCAAAATTAATAATAATAAAAAAAAAAAAAGCACCCCTGTCCTGCCCTGCTCTTGCCCAATGGCGAACGCAAGCGTCGGTCTGGCGTCATATGTAAACAGCAATTGCACCATGCATGTGAGGTATCACCGCGAAGGTCAGATCGAGGGCAGTAATTTTAGCAGTAGACCTCCTCTGTAAATCTAACGGGGTAACCTGTAAAGGCTTTTAAAGGCTTTTAAAAATGTATGTAGTTTGTCGCCAATGCGCGTTTGTGCGAAATTTTAAAGCATGTCGTGTTTGGTATCTATGTACTCGGCCTAAGATCATCTTTTTTATTTCATCAAACATTTGGGCAGTATAGTGTATTTTAGTGCATTAAAATAAAAAAAAGTGTATTTTTCCCCCAAAAAATGTGTTTGAAAAATCGCTGCGCAAATACTGTGTAGAAAAAAAAATGCAACACCCACCATTTTATTCTGTAGGGCCTTTGCTTTAAAAATATATATAATGTTTGGGGGTTCAACATAATTTTCCTGCAAAAAAAATATGTTTTCATGTAAACAAAAAGTGTCAGAAAGGGCTTTGTCTTCAAGTGGTTAGAAGAGTGGATGTAAGCTTCCTAATGTTGTGTATAAAATGCCAGAACAGTTCAAAACCCCCCCAAATGACCCCATTTTGGAAAGTAGACACCCCAAGCTATATACTGAGAGGCATGTTGAGTCCATGGAATATTTTATATGTTGACACAAGTTGCGGAAAAAATATAATTTTTTTTTTTTTTGCACAAAGTTGTCACTAAATGATATATTGCTCAAACATGCCATGGGCATATGTGGAATTACACCCCAAAATACATTCTGTTGCTTCTCCTGAGTACGGGGATACCACATGTGTGAGACTTTTTGGGAGCCTAGCCGCGTACGGGACCCCAAAAACCAATCACCGCCTTCGGGCTTTCTAAGGGTGTAAATTTTTGATTTCACTTCTCACTGCCTATCACAGTTTCAGAGGCCATGGAATGCCCAGATGGCACAACCCCCCCCCAAATGACCCCATTTTGGAAAGTAGACACCCCAAGCTATTTGCTGAGAGGTATTGTGAGTATTTTGCAGATCTCGCTTTTTGTCACAAAGTTTTGAAAATTGAAAAAAAAAAAAAAGAAAAAAAAAAATTCTTTCTTCATTTTCAAAAACAAATGAGAGCTGTAAAATACTCACCATGCCTCTCAGCAAACAGCTTGGGGTGTCTACTTTCCAAAATGGGGTCATTTGGGGGGGTTTTGTGCTATTTTGGCATTTTATGGCCTTCGAAACTGTGATAGGTAGTGAGGAGTGAAATCAAAAATTTGTGCCTAGAAATCCTGAAGGCGGTGATTGGTTTTCGGGGTCCCGTACGCGGCTAGGCTCCTAAAAAGTCCCACACATGTGGTATCCCCGTACTCAGGAGAAGCAGCAAAATGTATTTTGGGGTGCAATTCCACATATAACCATGGCATGTGTGAGCAATATATCATTTAGTGACAACTTTTTGTAATTTTTTTTTGTCATTATTCAATCACTTGGGACAAAAAAAAAATATTCAATGGGCTCAACAGGCCTCTCAGCAATTTCCTTGGGGTGTCTACTTTCTAAAATGGGGTCATTTGGGGGGGTTTTGTGCTATTTTGGCATTTTATGGCCTTCAAAACTGTGATAGGTAGTGAGGAGTGAAATCAAAAATTTGCGCCCTTAGAAATCCTGAAGGCGGTGCTTGGTTTCCGGGGTCCCGTACGTGGCTAGGCTCCTAAAAAGTCCCACACATGTGGTATTCCCGTACTCAGGAGAAGCAGCAGAATGTATTTTGGGGTGAAATTCCACATATAACCATGGCATGTGTGAGCAATATATCATTTAGTGACAACTTTTTGTAATTTTTTTTTTTTGTCATTATTCAATCACTTGGGACAAAAAAAAAAATATTCAATGGGCTCAACATGCCTCTCAGCAATTTCCTTGGGGTGTCTACTTTCCAAAATGGGGTCATTTGGGGAGGTTTTGTACTGCCCTGCCATTTTAGCACCTCAAGAAATGAGATAGGCAGTCATAAATTTAAAGCTGTGTAAATTCCAGAAAATGTACCCTAGTTTGTAAACGCTATAACTTTTGCGCAAACCGATAAATATACACTTATTGATGTTTTTTTTTACTAAAGACATGTGGCTGAATACATTTTGGCCTAAATGTATGACTAAAATTGAGTTTATTCGATTTTTCTTATAACAAAAAGTAGAAAATATCATTTTTTTTTCAAAATTTTCGGTCTTTTTCCGTTTATATCGCAAAAAATAAAAATCGCAGAGGCAATCAAATACCATTAAAAGAAAGCTCTATTTGTGGGAAGAAAAGGACGCAAATTTTGTTTGGGTACAACATTGCATGTCCGCACAATTTACAGTTAAAGCAGCGCAGTGCAAAATTCTGAATTCACCTCTGGTCCTCTAGCTACCAAATGGTCCGGGGCTTAAGTGGTTAAGGGAGTTTGAAAAGGAATGGGGTCTCTGCCATAGCAGCAGGGGAATTACAAAGGCAAAAGGCCCGGTTTGAGCTCTGCTTCACACTGACAGCGGGAGGAAATCGTTCAGCTGAACTCATACGATTTTCATTCCCGCATGTCAGTCCCGACTGCAGGAGGGGGGGGGGGGGCATCAGTGCAGGTTTCTGCACTTATATCAATACAAATCACACCAATTAGAACAGCGCAATTGCCACCGATCTGACATGTCAAATCGCACCAATGCAAACCAGAGCTGACACATACAACACTGTCTATCCTCCAGCTGAATTCATTACCTGCTATTCTCCACAGCTGTTATATATAAAGATTCCACCTTTATCATTTACTTGCAGGTGTGCTGAAGCCTAGGTTTACATTGGGGCGATTTGTCATACACTTTCAGAAATCAAATCGCATGACTATTGGTGGCAATGGCACTGTTCCAATCGATGCAACCCCAATTTTGTGGCGCCACACCGATTTGCAAAAGTAGTTCTTGCACTACTTTTGCCGATTTCAGGTGCGACTTCAATAGACATTTGTGTATGAAGCCACACAGATGTCTATCAAGTAGTACCTAAAATCGCGCTAGCTTAAGTGAAGTAGCGCGATTTCAAAGTAGCATCAATGTGAACAAGGGCAAAGAGATTCATTTTTTGGTGCACAAATCCATACAGAAATAAAAGGATTTTTGCACTTTGCCCAAAAAAAAAAAAGAAAAAAAAAAAAAAAGCACACACACCAAAGCTCAATAACGTACTTTTATTTTGCCAGCAGAAACAAATTTAGGTCCATTCATTTACTAGCTTCAAAAAAATTGGGACAAGATACACAGTACTCAATTTAGCAATTGGATTTTAAGGGCCCTGCTCATAGGAGCTTACAATCTAAAATTTGTCAAAACCTTAGAGTGCACACAGCTTTACTTTTAGTGTATAACAAAACACCCACCGCCACCCCACAATCCACATATACATACATAGATGACCATGTTCTGCTGGAAGCTGTATTTCTGTGTACATGATTAAGCAATGAGATCCACGAGTAGAAGGTCAGCAGATGCTTCCAAACGATTTTGCATGGTCAGACAGGAACAATACACACACAATTTTTGATTGAAAAAATGCACAAGAATTTCAGCAAATAACACTAGTTGGGGGTTTGTCAATCTGCACAATATCATTCCTTCTCTCCCCCCAAAAATCACAGCAAAAAAAACCTGGCCTTCTCAGACCAAACGATCCCCCTACTGCAGGCCTTTATATAAGAGAGGTTGTATTGTTAGCAAACTGACACACGCCCAATAGAAGTACACGCCCAATAGAAGTACACGCCCAATAGAAGTACACGCCCAATAGAAGTACACGCCCACCAGTATCTTTCAATCTGTCCCTTTGTGTATGTCTAAAGTGATTGCACCTGATGGCCAGGAACAAATAATACTATTTACAACTGTGTTAGCCCTTGGCTATGTGCATCAAATCTCCAACTACAGGCCAAAGATCCAAGTCCATTTACATGCACATAAACAAAGCAACAGTTTTCTAAGCATATGTACCTGTGCAGTGTAAACCCTACAATTTTAAATGTCCAAGTCCCTGGGTATGATTAGTGCTAACAACCATTAACATCAGTCCCTGGCTCCAATGAGCTTCCAATCTAAAGTCCAAAACTAACTTTTTTACATTAGAGACTATTTTGACAGGAGACAAATAAAATGCCAGCATGTCTTAGGATTGTGGTGAGAAACCCACACATGGAAAACATATAAACTTCAACACAAGCATTAGCACGTTGGGGAATTGAACCAGCAAACCCAGTGCTGCTAGACAGAATTGCTGCCCACTTAGCCACCAGGCAGCCTCACGCATGTTCTCTGCATCTCTGTGGTGTGAACCAGCCCTAAGTCCATAGCCATGTTCAGTGTCTCCAAGCAATATACAATATATTGGCCTAAGTATTGGGACGCCTGCCTTTAAACGCACATGAACTGTAATCGCATCCCAGTCTTAGTCCGTAGGGTTCAATATTGGGTTGGCCCACCCTTTGCAGCTATAACAGCTTCAACTCTTCTGGGAAGGCTGTCCACAAGGTTTAGGAGTGTGTCTATGGGAATGTTTGACCATTCTTCCAAGTGCATTTGTGAGGTCAGGCACTGATGTTGGACGAGAAGGCCTGGCCTGCAGTCTCCGCTCTAATTCATCCCCAAGGTGTTCTGTTGTGTTGAGGTCAGGACTCTGTCCAGGCCAGTCAAGTTCCTCCACCCCGAACCCACTCATCTATGTCTTTATGGACCTTGCTTTGTGCACTGGTCCAAATCATTTGGTGGAGGGGGATTATGATGTGGGGTTGTTTTTCAGGGGTTGGGCTTGGCCCCTTAGTTCCAGTGAAGGGAACTCTTAAGGCATCAGCATACTGAGACATTTTGGACAATTTCATGCTCCCAACTTTGTGGGAACAGTTTGGGATGGGCCCTTCCTGTTTCAACATGACTGCACGCCAGTGCATGAAGCAAGGTCCATAAAGACATGGATGAGGGAGTTTGGGGTGGAGAAACTTGACTGGCCTGCACAGAGTCCTGACCTCATCCCGATAGAACTCCCTTTGGCTGAATTAGAGCAGAGACTGCGAGCCAGGCCTTCTCATCCAACATCAGTGCCTGGCCTCACAAATGCACTTCTGGAAGAATGATCAAACATTCCCATAGACACACTAAACCAGTGGTTCTCAACTCCAGTCCTCAGGGCCTACCAACAGGCCAGGTTTGCAAGATAACTGAAATGCATCACAGGTGATATAATTTGCTGCTCAGGGATTGCAGTATTCTAGTCTGCATCTCACCAAGGTAATACTTAAAATCTGGCCTGTTAGTGGGTCCTGAGGACAGGAGTTGAGAACCACTGCACTAAACCTTGTGGACAACCTTCCCAGAAGCTGTTCTAGCTGCAAAGGGTGGGCCAAATCAAATTTTAACCCTACGGAATAAGACTGGGCTGCCATTAAAGTTCATGTGTGTGTGTAAAGGCAGGCGTCCCAATACTTTGGGCTAAATTGTGTATCTGGCAAGATTTACAATGGTGGTGGAACCCTCCTATACATAAATACAACATTTAGACATAGTTTTAGGACCTGGGAGATGAGACAACTTCTCTACATGAAGCAGCATGTTTGGGATTTGAACCCAGACACTAGAGAATGCTAAGCAGAAGTTCTAACCTCTAAGCCACGGATAAACACACATAAATACTGCATTTCTTTGGACATACAGGTGATGGAATTACATTACTCAAGAGTTATTCTTCTTGATTTATTCTGTGATATTTGGTGTTTTTTTGGGGGGTGAGTTTAGAATTGTGATATTACCCTCAAATTTTGGGGAATTACATTTTGATTTCTGATGTTGGAACACATATCAAATTTTTGGGGCTCAAATTATGATTATTTAGAAATAATAAAAAGCACAAAAAAAGTGACTAATTTTAAATTTGCATCAGCAATAATATTGATTGTGGTTTGTAAAGACACCTGTGTGATTTGGGTAAATATTGTTGTGAGATGTAGAGTAAGGCTGGGTTCACACTATAGGACACGACATTCATCCGACTTTCATCCTACTTTGCTCTGCGACATCAGTCCTACATTGATCCTACATCCATCCGACTTTCATGAACAGGATACTACTTTGATACAACTTTGTGATAGTCTGACTTGTCCTTTGACCAATCAAAACAATCCCAGGGTGAGATAAATTCCTTTTACTGCTGCTGTAATCACCTTGTCGGATGTCAAATGTCGGATGGTTAGGACAAGGATCCTACTTTGATCCGACTTCAATGATATTCAATGGGCTGAAGTCGGATCAAAGTCGGACAGAAGTAGTACAGGGAGCATTTTTAATGTCGGACCGACTTGTGTCGGACCAGTTAAGACGGCTCTCATAGGGATTCATTGATTTTCACACGTCATGCGACATGAGCTCCTAATGTCGGAGCGTTTGTCGGACAAGTGTGAACCAGGCCTAACTAGTGAAAGTGACAGAGAAAAATATATTTTATCAAAACATTCCACATTCTAGCTTTCTTTAAAAACAAAATATTTTAATTAGAAGCAACATTGTTGCAAAGGAAAATTTATTTCAGAGAAAGATACATTTCATTGCAACATTAAAAGAATTTATTTGTGAAAGTTACAATTGTATCATTAGAATCAACTTGCATTGGACTAAAATAGCTCAGATTTTCACTTCCAAAACATGCTCTTTAATTGGCTCTCATTTCGGTATTTACTATAACTCTTGTGAAAAAAGTCACTTGAGTTAAAATTTGAGTTATATTAGCTCTGGGCATGCTCAGTTTAGTTTGCAAATAGTTGTCCAAAAACGGGAATTTTTTTACTTCTCAGACTTTTAAAGATATTTCAGTGTAGAAATCACTTTTTCACACAGTTTAAAAGCAGATTATCTTCAAATAATATACCGCATATTTCAGTACCATTTAGGCAATTATATCATGCTCCAAACATTATTTCCATGTGCACAACTCCAGTTTTTAGTAGAGTAAGGATTTGGGCGCTATTTGGATTCTGGGAGCTATAGTAAATTAGATTTTGGTAAGTATTTTTTCTCCAGCGCTATAGTGAATACCGTTTTCGCGCTAATTTGCGCAAATTGCTGTGGCGCTATAGTAAATTACCCCAAATATTTTTTACTTTCTGCTATAGTACATATCCCAAAAAAATATATAAAACAAATGTATTCATCAGTTTAGGCCAATATGTATGTATGTAGTATGTATTCGGCTACATATTTTTGGTACAAAAACAATCGCAATAACCCTTTATTGATTGTTTTGCGCAAAAGTTATAGTGTCTACAAACTACGGGATAAATTTAGCGTCTTTTTCTTTTTTTTATTGTTTTTACTGGTAATGGCGGCGATCTGTGATTTTTAGTGGGACTGTGACATTGTGGTGGACAAATCTTACCATAAGTGACACTTTTTTTGGGGACCAGTGACACCAATACAGTGATCAGTGCTAAAAAAATGCACTGATCACTGTATAAATGGCACTGGCAGGGAAGGGGTTAACACTAGGGGGCTGGTACCTGTGTTCCCTGGGAGGTGTTTCTAAATGTGTGGGGGATGGGCTGCCTGGGAGAAGAGGGAGATCGCTGTTCCTGATCACTAGGAACAGCTGATCGCTCTCTCCTCCCCTGTCAGAACGGGGATCTGTTTGTTTACATTGACAGATCTGGCATGCGGCATGCGAGCGCCCACAGTACCACATGCACAGACCGACATCCAGGTACAAAGGTTTGCGCAGCCGATCGACCTTGCAGCAGTATATATGTGTAAGGCGGTCGGCTAGTGGTTAAATGGATTGTAGTGGGTTTCTGCAAAACTGGATATGAACTAAAAAATTCAAAGGAGTGCCCCAGACCTCAATGATCAGACTTGTCCTGCACAGTCATTCACTAGGAAGCTCAGTGTACTGCTACTTCTCCTCCCCCAGAACAGAGGGAATGCAATCACTTATAAAAAAGGGAAAAAAGGTATTTATAATGTTTTTTATATCCATACACAAATGTTTTGCCTTTAATTTCTATTTTAAACTGAATGGATTGTTTTACATGGTGATCGTTTAAAGCAGTGTTTCTCAACTCCAGTCCTCAAGGCGCCCCAACAGGTCATGTTTTCAGGCTTTCCATTATTTTGCACAGGTGATTTGATCAGTTTCACTGCCTTAGTAATTACCACAGCTATTTCATCTGAGGGATATCCTGAAAACATGACCTGTTGGGGCGCCTTGAGGACTGGAGTTGAGAAACACTGGTTTAAAGTGATTGTAGAGTAACAGTCAGCAGTCAGAGCTCCCCCTTTTAGGATACGTGTTTAACCATACCTCCCAACCCGCACGGATTCTGCGGGATTGTCCCGCATAGAGCTAATTTTCCCGCAGTCCCGAGATAGAGCATGTTTTCCCGCACAGCAAGAGAGGAGCCAGTGGAGGCAGTATGGGAGGAGAAGGTAGGACGACCCCCTCCCACCGCAATATCCCGCGGTAGAACAACTTTGTGTTGTCCTGAAACGGTGTCCCGCGGTAGCACCCCCCCTCCCCGCTCAACAACCTTCATGACAGGCAAAGAAAAATTTTAGTGAATGTCCCGCAGTGGAATTTTTGAATGTCGGGAGGTATGGTTTAACATTTCCATATTAGAGCTGAAGATTGCATTCAGGCTTCAGGAAGCTGCTTGAAGCTTCTTCAAACTTTCTAGTTGCAATGCTCATACACAAATGGAAGGCCATTTGAACTATCTAAAAGTACGTTTTACACATCCCAGACATTGAAATTCCAAACTGTTGTTGGGAACTCAAGTTTTTGCTGAGCTAGTCGTTTCATTGCAGAACCATCTGGCCAAACTCTCTGTAATTTTTAATTTAATGGCAGACTTGGCTGTTTTTCAGATTGTGGGAAATCACGCAAACAAGGTAACTTACATCACAATGACATTGTTACAAGCTGCCATATGTTTGCTGTAAATTGTCATTTGTTTTTATGTCTTTTGTTTTTCCTGCCAAGAAACACGTTTGCCGTTGCTGCACGTACAATGTGCTCAATATTTATCTTCACTTCCCCTTACAATTTCATATTAAACTTCCAGAGCTCGCTCTTCACACAGCAACAATCCAGACCAGCTATTGTGATAGCAGGAGAATTGTGCACATACTTTCAGCTGTCTAATCTTTTGCAATTTAAATAGAGAAAGGGAGCAGCTGTGCATCACAAGGGTTTTCAAGTACTTATAAATAGGAAAATGTACACAGTTTATGGCATAGGGTGATGTTGGGAAGAGTAAAACAATGCAAGGATTAAGTGCTGGATTTTCCTCCCACTTATATGCCAGCTGTGACAATAAAAAACAAAAAAAAAAAACCCACCTATCTACATTTTCAAGCTGTAGAAGAGGTGAGAATGAGATGTGGTGAAAGGTGAAAAGGTGATCATAAATGGTACACTCTGTTTGTAACTTCTCCTTCAATTTACCACCTATTATGTAGCAAAAACACCAGCCTTGCATCTGAACCCTGGTTTGGACCAAACACCTACTCATCCCTAGTTATATTTGGATGGAATTTTAGCACCACTTGAAGTAGATATAAACTCAATGACAAAATCTTAAGCCCCGTACACACGATCGGATAACCTATGGATTTTCGTCCGATGGATTTGTCCATCGGAAATCCGATGAAACTGTTTTTCATCAGTCTTGGCCACACACCATCAGTCAAAAAACCGACCGTTCCAAACGCGGTGACGTAAAACACTCCGATGAGCCGAGAAAAATGAAGTTTAATGCTTCTGAGCATGCGTCGACTTGATTCTAAGCATGCGTGGGTTTTTTAACCGATGGATTTGCCCATAGACGATCGGAAATTCCCATCGGTTTTTTATCCATCGGAAAATTTTAAAACAAGTTCTATTTTTTACAACCGATGGAAAAAAGACAGATGGGTACCATACATGATCGGTTGGTCTGATGAAAACCATCCATCGGACGGTTTTCAACAGTCAAACCGATCGTGTGTACGGGGCTTTATATTGGCTTTAAAATGGTACTTTCTTATCTTTTTATTTTAACCTTTAAAATATGTTATTCTCGTTTAAATAATACCAGCAGATGCCACAATGGTTCTTCTTCAGGCATCTGTTGTGGACTCACAACGGTCAAAGAATTGTGGTTCTGCATTGATGGAGACCACAAGTGACTGTGTTGACACTATAATATCTAGGCATGGTTCACCTTTCCCAGTAACAAGAGGCAAGGAAACCAGTCTAAATCAATGAAGATAAGAAAACTGTCTGACATCTGTAAATTAGTAAGCACTGTGTCCCTTTGAATTTGAGATTTAAATAGAAATGAATGGGACTTTTAAGGTGCATTCACAACACAATATTTTATTAAAAATATATTTTATGTTATAGAAAAGTTTTATCGTTTACATAATTAATAAAAAACAACATAGTTACAGTAAGAAGCGATAAATACAGACATATAATCTCGACGTTTCGCCAATTGAGCTGGCTTCTTCAGGAGTGTTATTATTGTCATGTATTACTGAAACACAAAACATATACAATAAATATTCAAAATTACACCAATTAATTATTATACAACATAACATATTAAATATTCAACAAAGGAGCGATATAAAGATAGCTTCAAAGTCACCACAAAAAAACATCATTACCTGTACATTGTTGAAAAATTCATAATGATATAGCTGAGGTTGAGTCCAAGGGGTATTCCTATAGTGGAGTCATATGGTGAACCTTAGAGAGGATGCTCGCTCATAAACATGCACCTACATGCATAATGTGCTGTAAAAGCAATGGGAGGTGAATAGTCACCTGAAGGAAGGAAAAGAGGTATAATTATGTGGTATCCAATAGACATTAAAGCAAACATAGGTATATGGGTATAATTCAATAGGTATACCTTGTCTCAAGATTATGTTGATATTCCAAAAAGGAACAAAGATTTAATGTGTCATTCAGATGTGAAATGTCTGTTGAAGAACAGATTGAAATTAGAAAAATTTTGTAAATAAACTATATATGGAAGGATAGATATGGTTAAAAGATTCCAACAAATACCTAATTCAACCACTACCAGATGCAAATCTAAGGAGTGGGATGCTGTTTTAAGAAAAATCAATTTGGCACTCCATCTATCAAAAGATAAAGGATGACAGCAGATAAAGAGATTTTAAACCTTAATCTATAAGAAAAGGGTTTAAAGGATTGAAATGAAAAAGTTTCTCTCCAGGTACCTGAATAGCAGTCTGGATACACATAAGGTTCCTCCAAGAGCGGCAACTATATCACCCAAACAGAAGTCAAAGCTTAAATAGACATCCTCTCCCTCGCCTAAATGACGCCGATTTGGCGCCAAAAAACATAGGCGGGGCGGGCAGATCAGTTCCACCTGACTGGGAACCAATCCCAGCTGTTGCTGAGAAAACATGATGTGAATGTGGGGCGGCCGGAAATGACACATCGCCACGCACCGGAAGTGACGATTGGACGTCTCCAAGCGATGAAAACCATCGCAGACTGGATGCAATCTACACAACGGCCACAAGATGGCCACAGTGAGAATGGATCGAGTGAGAGACAAAGTGCCAATGTAAAAAAGGATGGAAAAAACAGAGGTAAGCGTCTGATGTAGAAGACAGGGATGGAAGCCCTTTGGTGGAAGGATGGCCCCAATTTAAATGCCATTAGACATAAAACTGGAAGCCCCGGGCGCCCATAAGGTCACCTGAAACTCCAATAGGAAATTCCTCTTAATTATAGACAACTCAGTCACAGATTGTATAAGCTATTAAATATTGCAACAGGTATATATTGGCAGAAAAAAATGCGGTTTGAGAAAAGCCATCGCATCACTCCTATGAAGAATAACAAAACATACATAAAAACACATATGTACAAAATAAACAGATAAACTGTTTAAGGCCCAGGGACATTTTAGAAAAATATATACACGGTCAATTTCTAGAGAAAGGGCTTATAACTGATGGCTCATTGAGTCCTGGATACATGGTGGCATTGAGTGAAAAAATCCACTTAGCCTCTCTTTGCAAAATATTTTTATCACAATCACCACCTCTTTCACTGACTGGAAGATGTTCTAAGGCAAAGAACCTCATCTTGGATTGGTCAAAGGCATGATATAGGTCACTATGTCGACTAATTGGCGATTACATTTTTTTCTTTCGAACCAGGGAAACGTGATCCCTGACTCTATGAAAAAAGGGTCTTTTGGTCTTGCCAAAATAAAAGGCGCTGCATTCACACTTCATAATATATACAACGCCTATTGACTGGCAATTTGCAAAGAATTTTGGTTTGTAAGTGGCTCCGCTAGGAAGAGTTAATTCGTCTGAGTCACCCAAAAAGTGGCAGAAATCACATCGACCACATGGAGCTGTGCCCCTGCGAGAAGATCTGCCGATCGGTTTCTGCAAGTGGCTATTGACCAAATTATCTTTTAATGATTTAGACTTTCTATACGTGATTTGGGGATAGGGTTGAACATATTTGGAAATGACTTCATCTGTTGATAATAAAGGCCAGAATTTGGTAATGATATTCTTGACCTTTTGGTGGTCACCTGAATATCTGGTGATCAGCCTAACCTTCTGGTTTGAAGATTTAACTTTTGAAAGATGAATCAAGTCCGTCCTTTTTTTGTCTTTAGCTCTATGATATGCCTTCTTTAATACCGTACGGCTATATCCTCTCTTTAATAGTCTAAGCTGTAAAGCATTGGCTTCGGTTTCAAAATCTTGTTCCTGACTAGACATGTGCACACTGAAATATTTCGTTTCGGAATTTCGTTTTCGTCCGAAAAATAAATTTATTTAGTTACTCCCGAAATTCGTTTTTATTTATATATGTTTTTCGTTAGAAATTGCATTCGTCTGAAAATCTGAATGAATTAAGGTTGAATCTGTCATTGAAGGCTTATGGTGTCTGTCGAATGTTCAAAGAGGATTCGACGGAGCAGCGAAACTGTACGACGCCGCAATCGTACATTTCCGGTCAAATGTTCCGCCTACAAGCTATAGTAGAATTCTAATGTTGTATGACTAGTAATAATTATATTTATTAATTATTATTACTAGTTCAACCAACATTAGAATCTTTCTATAGCCTATGGGCGGATGCATTTGACCGGAATTGTACGATTGCAGCGTCATACAGTGTAGCTGCTCCTTCGAATCTTATTAGAACTTTCGACAGACACCATAAGCCTTCAATGACAGATTCAACGTTTGTATGTTTTTCGATGGTTTGTCGAATCTTCGTCGTTCATGTTGATATGTCAAGTTAGTTCTAGCTATTTTATTGCTCCTCCTCTTTGGTTACAATCAGCCAATAACATTCATCATCATCATTATTTTTATTTTACGTCCCCCACCCAATTCCAACAGTGATCTTTTCTCTCTATGTTGAATCTTTTCTCTCTATGTCAAATCTTTTCTCTCTATAATTTCGAATCTTTTCTCTCTATAGTGTCGAATCTTTTCTCTCTAAGACGAATAATCTTGGACTAATAGAGTTAAGGTTAGGCACATTCGACCACAGGTTTCAATAGACACAGATTGTTATTGTCAGCATCATGTTGAATCTCCTATCTACATCGAACTGTTGTCGCAACAAAAACGAAAATAAAGCATTTGTTTATGTCGGATCTTTCGGTTTTCGGATTCTGCGCTGTAGTTTTCGTTTGTTAAAACGATAACGAAAATACCTGAAATTCGGACGGAAATGCATTCGGAAAAAAACGAATGCACATGTCTATTCCTGACTACAATTGCATTTTATCCTAAGAAATTGGCTGTATGGTATACTTTGCACTAATGGTTTAGGTTGGGAACTGGCAGCATGCAGGATGGTATTGCCTGCAGATGGTTTTCTATAAAGTGAGGAACCCAGGGTGCCATCCAAATTCACATAAATTGAGATGTCCAAAAAGTTGATAATCTGTTGGTCACACATCATGGTGAATTTCAGATTGTACCGATTGGTAGTTAGTTTGGACATAAAGGCCTGCAATTCGAGGTTGGACCCTGTCCATACAACAAAGATGTCATCGATAAAGCGACGCTAAATAAGGACATGAGAGAAAAAATCCCCAAATTCATCCGAAGAGAAAATCTCTCGTTCCCACCCCCCCAGGTACAGGTTGGCTTACGATGGGGCACACTTGGTCCCCATCGCCACGCCCTGTACCTGGAGGTAGTGGGACTGGTCAAAAATGAAAATATTGTTCATTAGAATGAACATTAGTAATTCCAAGATGAAGTGATTGTATTTATCTGCTCCAGGTCCTCTCTCTGATAGGAAGCCCCGAACAACTTCAACCCCCCACTCGTGGGGGATCGAGTTGTACAGAGCCTCCACATCAATGGACACCAGCCAGGATCCCGGTGGTATATACAGGGCATCGATGGATCTAATAAGATCCGCCGTGTCCTGTATATAAGAACTGAGAGAGCCAACATGTGGTCTGAGATAATCATCCACAAGTTTACTTGCATGTTCTGTCAAGCAACCGTTGCCTGAAACAATCGGGCGCCCAGGAGGGCATTCCAAATTTTTGTGCACCTTGGGTAAGGCATATAGGGTGGGTGTTTTTGGTTTTTCCACCAATAGAAATTTGCATGTTTTTTTATCCAATAGATTGTCCTGATAGGTCCGGTTGATTAGAAAATGAAATTTTGTCTCTGCATATTTTACTTGGGCATGAGGGATGGAACGATACCAGCTGCGGTTCAACAAAAGGTCCATTACCATTTTTTTGTAATTTTCTAAATCCATAACAACAATGTTGCCTCCCTTATCGGAGGGCTTGATAATAATTTGATTGTTTAATTGTAAGGATATTAAAGCCTCACGATGAGACGGCTTGAGATTGGACCCTCTGTTGAACTTCTTCTAGCTGGTATTTTTTTTATCTCTTTAGTGACCTGTTGGGTGAAGGCCCAAATGTTGGGATTACCTTGAAAGGTTGGAAATGTTTTAGATTTAGGTTTTTAGAGGTGGGGGGGGGGCGGAAAGAGTCTTTCTGTTGGAATATCTATTCCAGGATTTGGTGGGACCTCCTCAAGGGGATCATCAAAGGGATTTCCCTCCTCCCAGAGATCCTTTAGGTCATTCATGCCTTGATCTCATTGATCGTTTTATGTTGCCAAATTTCCTCTGAGGTTGTATTGGAAGGGGAAAGTTGGCAATCCTTGTCATATATGACTTTAAACATGAGTTTTCTGGCAAATAAATTTACATCCTTGATGATCTCAAATGCATCCGCGCTCTGTTCAGGAAAAAAGGTCAGGCCGAGACTTAAAACCTCGGTCTGCTCAGTTGTTAGTGAATGTGAGGATAAATTGATCACTTGGAGGCCACCTTGGTTCCTTTCTGAGGAACCAGAGGATTGGCTGTTTTCTTGGTATCTAAGTTGGGGGTGAAAAAATGGGGGCTGTGCGAAGGTCCCCCAAATTGTGGGTTAGTGAGTCACCCGAAGGGGTGGTGGTGGGGGGATTTGTTTTGGAAGTGATCGGTGCTTGAGGGGTGATAATGGAGGAACTAGTAAAGGAATTACCCACAGTGTGAGCTGAAGTAGCTGCAGATTTCAGTTGAGAACGAAGTCCAGAGCGTGTGGTATCTTGTGGCATACGTTTGGAAGAGGACGCGGAGGACGAGGGTCAATCTATTTTCTTTTAAAAAGAAGTTGTGGATGAATTTGAGGCCGCACCTGCTTGGGAGGAGGAAGACAGAGAAGATTCATCAGAATCTGAATGATCCCGATTGGAGTTGGTCTGTTTACGTGAAAAAGATTTTTTATTTTTCCATTGAGTTTCAGATGACCATCTATAGGCAGTGTTGGTCTCATAAGCTAGGCGATCACGATAATATTTTTTATCTTTGGTTTTCAGAATATTTGATACAAAGTTTTCCAAATGTTTTTCCACAAGGGTTTCATGATCGGAAAATATATCCTCTAAAATAAGGTTTGAATTGTCTGTATATAATTTTTCAATTTCATTATTTATTGTTTCCAAATCTTTTAAATAATTACGACATAGAGATTCCATCATTCTGAAGGAGCATGATTGTAGATTAGATTCCCAATCATTTTTAAATTCAGTTTCGATCTTGAGAAGATTTGGAAAGATTTGGACGCTTAGCCCCCAAGGGACTATGCGGTCTTCAATATATTTTTCAAAATATTTGTGGTTCCAAAATATACGTGCCTTTTTTTTCTAAAAGTCTGGTCAAGCTATTGAAAAAACGTTCTAATGTAATACCCCCAAAGGAGGACCCTTGAGCTTGCTGAATTTTGCTCATAAGGCCATCAAAAGCCTCCCCTCTATAAGTGGCCATATTCTCTGACTGAACCCTGACCAATACAAAGAAAGAAAAATTGGAAAATATATTCTTAAATTCTCCAAAACATATTTAAATATGACAAACAATGTATCAATATAACAAGTATGTTTAGAGATGTCAGACAATTGGTGAGTGGGCGTTTGCCGCCCGGTAAGATTCCATAGAAGATAAGAAAACTGTCTGACATCTGTAAATTAGTAAGCACCGTGTCCCTTTGAATTTGAGATATAAATAGAAAGGAATGGGACTTTTAAGGTGCATTCACAACACAATATTTTGTAAAAAAATATATTTTATGTAATAGAAAAGTTTTATCGTTTACATAATTAATAAAAAACAACATAGTTACAGTAAGAAGCGATAAATACAGACATATAATCTCGACGTTTCGCCAATTGAGCTGGCTTCTTCAGGAGTGTTATTATTGTCATGTATTACTGAAACACAAAACATATACAATAAATATTCAAAATTACACCAATGAAATATTATACAACATAACATATTAAATATTCAACAAAGGAGCGATATAAAGATAGCTTCAAAGTCACCACAAAAAACATCATTACCTGTACATTGTTGAAAAATTCATAATGATATAGCTAAGGCTGAGTCCAAGGGGTATTCCTATAGTGGAGTCATATGGTGAACCTTAGAGAGTCATTTTTCATAGAGTCAGGGATCATGTTTCCCTGGTACGAAAGAAAAAAATGGAAACGCCGATTAGTCGACATAGTGGCCTATATCATGTCTTTGACCAATCCAAGATGAGGTTCTTTGCCTTAGAACATCTTCCAGTCAGTGAAAGAGGTGGGGATTGTGATAAAAGTCTTTTGCAAAGAGAGGCTAAGTGGATTTTTTCACTCAATGCCACCATGTCCCCAGGACTCAATGAGTCCATCAGTTATAAGCCCTTTCTCTAGAAATTGACCGTGTATATATTTTTCTGAATGTCCCTGGGCCTTAAACAGTTTATCTGTTTATTTTGTACATATGTGTTTTTATGTATGTTTTGTTATTCTTCATAGGAGTGATGTGATGGCTTTTCACAAACCGCATTTTTTCTGCCAATATATACCTGTTGCAATATTTAATACCTTATACAATCTGTGACTGAGTTGTCTATAATTAAGAGGAATTTCCTATTGGAGTTTCAGGTGACCTTATGGGCGCCCGGGGCTTCCAGTTTTATGTCTAATGGCATTTTAAATTGGGGCCATCCTTCCACCAAAGGGCTTCCATCCCTGTCTTCTACATCAGACGCTTACCTCTGTTTTTTCCATCCTTTTTTACATTGGCACTTTGTCTCTCACTCGATCCATTCTCACTGTGGCCATCTTGTGGCCGTTGTGTAGATTGCATCCAGTCTGCGATGGTTTTCATCGCTTGGAGACGTCCAATCGTCACTTCCGGTGCGTGGCGATGTGTCATTTCCGGCCGCCCCACATTCACATCATGTTTTCTCAGCAACAGCTGGGATTGGTTCCCAGTCAGGTGGAACTGATCTGCCCGCCCCGCCTATGTTTTTTGGCGCCAAATCGGCGTCATTTAGGCAAGGGAGAGGATGTCTATTTAAGCTTTGGCTTCTGTTTGGGTGATATAGTTGCCGCTCTTGGAGGAACCTTATGTGTATCCAGACTGCTATTCAGGTACCTGAAGAGAAACTTTTTAATTTCAATCCTTTAAACCCTTCTCTTATAGATTAAGGTTTAAAATCTCTTTATCTGCTGTCATCCTTTATCTTTTGATAGATGGATTGCCGAATTGATTTTTCTTAAAACAGCATCCCACTCCTTGGATTTGCATCTGGTAGTGGTTGAATTAGGTATTTGTTGGAATCTTTTAACCATATCTATCCTTCCATATATAGTTTATTTACAAAATTTTTCTAATTTCAATCTGTCCTTCAACAGACATTTCACATCTGAATGACACATTAAATCTTTGTTCCTTTTTGGAATATCAACATAATCTTGAGACAAGGTATACCTATTGAATTATACCCATATACCTATCTTTGCTTTAATGTCTATTGGATACCACATAATTATACCTCTTTTCCTTCCTTCAGGTGACTATTCACCTCCCATTGCTTTTACAGCACATTATGCATGTCGGTGCGTGTTTATGAGCGAGCATCCTCTCTAAGGTTCATCATATGACTCCACTATAGGAATACCCCTTGGACTCAGCCTCAGCTATATCATTATGAATTTTTCAACAATGTACAGGTAATGATGTTTTTTTGTGGTGACTTTGAAGCTATCTTTATATCGCTCCTTTGTTGAATATTTAATATGTTATGTTGTATAATAATTCATTGGCGTAATTTTGAATATTTATTGTATATGTTTTGTGTTTCAGTAATACATGACAATAATAACACTCCTGAAGAAGCCAGCTCAATTGGCGAAACGTCGAGATTATATGTCTGTATTTATCGCTCCTTACTGTAACTATGTTGTTTTTTATTAATTATGTAAACGATAAAACTTTTCTATTAAATAAAATATATTTTTTATAAAATATTGTTTTGTGAATGCACCTTAAAAGTCCCATTCCTTTCTATTTAAAACAGTCTAAATCAATGATTTTAAACCAGTGCTGGAGTGAATGTATGTAGACGGGGAGTTGAAAGAGGTTGAAGGAGAACAATGAGATGCCAAAAAGAATGGACAAAAGATGACAACCATATTCTAATGCCTAGTACACACGACCGGGATTCCCAGCAGTAAAAAGTCCGCCGGGAATCCCGGGGGGAAAACCCAGAACCTGCTTGGTCACTTTTTCCCGCTACACACGAAAACTGCCATTGAGAGCTTTGGTCGGGAATCCCGGCCATGTGTATGCTCCATCAGCACTGCCTCGCAGTGTTTCACATTGAAAACTGCCGAGAACAAAAACCGCCGGGAATCGCGGCAGGAAAATAGAGAACAGGAATTGCAGGGAAAACTGCAATTTAGCATACACACGGACGTTTTTTCCTGGCAAAAAACTGTCATGGCAGTCTTCCTGCCGGAAAAAACGGTTGTGTGTACGAGGCATCAGAATAAAATTGTCAAGTGTTTATTATGATACACAGCTCTTCGCAAACTACATTTTACCCAGTTGGAGTCTTACTAAACCCAGGAGCCTGCATTCACTATATCTGGTCTCCCACAGTAAACAGAACATGGAAATGCAATTATTTTAGTAAATATAAACTGCTGAATACCTTTCCTCATCAGCAGTATATAGTCTTGTGACTTCTATAAGTGTCTGGCTGAGCACAGGTCAAAGCTTGTAGGAGGAGATTTCATTCTACTCTCACTGTCCTATGAGGCTGCAGAAATTCTGACCCCCTGTCTGGACAGTGCTGATTGGCCCTGTGCTGATTTATATGCACCCTCCTAAGAAAAAAAAATCTATCAATACACACTGAACTGAGCATGTGCAGAGTGCCCCCAAGGCTCTATACTATCAGGAGATGGATTGGGAACTGTGGAAGAAGGGGAGGATCAGAGAAGACATGATCAAACAGCCTTTTTACACAATGCAGAGGATTAATCCCTTAGGTTCCACAGTGAGTATAAAAAGCATGCTTTACTGCATATACAGACTGATTCTACTGTTGTGGGCTTAGTAACACTTTAAAGTTTAGATCTACCTAAATGTGTTCCGATTTGAAATTCAGGAAAAAAAATCACTGTAAATAATGTTTCTAGTCTAGTCAATAACCTTAAAGGGTCAGTCCATCTACATTTATGTTGCAGGTACAGGTGAAATCTATTGGACTGTAACCTATGTGTTTCTTATGTTTGTTCTGGATGCCCATGGAGCGACTTTTCTTGTATAGTCTCCATCTCGATCCTGGGTGTTTTGGGTATTCCTGCCCACCTTGAGGGGTTCTCACTTGAAATACAATAAATAACCAGCAGGAAGAACAAGACCTCCTCATATTGATCGAAGCAAGTGTGCAGGCTTGAGAAAATCCTAAGCTGGATGCTGTGATTGCTTACTTTACAGTCAAAAAAAGTACTTAATAGATTTGATAGATTTGAGAAAGTACTCGGTAGTACTAGGTAGATTTGAGAAAAGCATATGCCAAAATCAGAAATGGTATGCATACTACGATCTTGTACAAAACATTTATAAACTGCACATGCTACACATATTTACAACTATATAAGACACAAACATATAGGTTCTGCTATTATCAACAATATTTATAAATCACCATGTTATGTACAATGTTATGTTGCTTAAAATAGATGCTGTCACACAATCATTGTTTGATTGCTGATATATTAGTCTCAGGCTGCAGTTGAATCTGATCCAGAAATGTTCTGGTCCGCATTTATCCATCATTTCATGTAATAACCATCTGCCAGTAAAATGTGTATATTAGGAATCCTTCATAATTATTTATGAACCACATGCCATATGTTGGCATATAAATGTTCGCACAAAAATAATATTGAAATAAACATGAACATGAACATTTTTGTACTCAATATCTGTGCCAAGGAGGCTAAAAATTGGGATCTCCCAAAATTTAATTAAAGCAGTGTTCCGCAAACTTTCTAAACAAAAGGTCAGTTCACTGTCCTTCAAACTTTAGGGATTGTGGCCAGTTGGAGTAGAAAATCAGAAGAACAGTTGCCTCATCATTGGTGTCAGTGAGAGTAATGGTGCCACATTGTTGTTGTCAATGAGAGGAATAGTGACCTATTTTTGGTGTCAGTAAGAGGAATTGTGTCCCTTAATTGGTGTCAGTATAGGGAATAGTGTCTCATCGTTGGTATCAGTGGGAGGGATATTATAGTATTTTTGGTGTCAATGGATAGAATAGTGTCCCATAAATGCTATCATTAGGAACAACAATGTCCTTCTGTTTGTGTCAGTATAATGCCACATCATTGGTGTCAATGAGAGAAACATTGTTTCATAGTTGGTGTCAGTGGAAAGACTAGTGCCCCATCGTTGGCGTCAGTGGGAAAGATGTTGCCCCCATCGCTAATGTCAATGGAAGGAATCTATTAATCTGTCCAATAGAGTCAGTGGGAGAAATAGTGCCTCCACATTGTTGTCCAAGAAATTGTGCTCCATCATTGATGCCAGAAAAGGAATATGTCTGTGTAACGGCACCCCAAATACGAAGGGGGTTAAACGCCGTTTACGATGTTCCCTCTCCTGGACACCCACTCACTACCAATCTTCCACAGCCAAACGACCCCTTCCCATAGGAATTAATCCTTCTGAAGAAAAGAGACGCACTCTGTATCCTTCTGGGGTAGAATGACTTTATTGAGAAACATTGTAACTTTTATATATATCCAATACTGCATTAGTTTAACATGAACAATGGCCCAGCTCCACCCACACATCACAAGACTCAACACATCATCCTGACGTCTGCTAGGCTTCACAAGATCCCACACAATAGAATATAACGATCCCCAATACACATCTTATCACAAAGTGTTGGCAGCCAGTCTGTCTGCTGGATACCATACACACAGGCATAGTGAACAATAGAATGCAAATCACCTTAATTCCTCCCAGCAATGATTACACAAAAGGCAGGGGCTGGGGGTGATGACATTAGCATCTAACAGTATGTGTCCCAACATCATGAAGGCGTCACTTTTCAATTACCCTGTTGAGGTCATAATCAAACAGTAAATAGTTCTTTGCAGGTATCCTGAGGAATAGGGATGGGCCCGGTGCTCGATTCGAACCCATGTTCGAATCGAGCATCGGGCGTTCGCTCGCTCGTCGAGCCCAGAACTATTTGGGCCGTTCGCATCACATTCGTGTGATGCGAGCGGCCCCGCAATGCATTGCGGCCGGCGCAGTGCATTGCTGGCTGATGATTGGCCAAGCATGCACTGTGACCCCGCATGCTTGGCCAATCACAGCGCCCGAAACTCGGAGAGCAATAATTGGCTACAGGCAGGACGCCTGTAGCCAATTACAGCTCAGGGGCTTTAGTACACGCCCCACCATTTAAAAGGCCGCCACGCCATCGGCCCCGGTCACATGAGTTCCGGCTTTAGGAGAGATTAGTCTGCTGATTCTGTCTTTGCTTGATACTGAAAGATTTGCTCTTCTTTGCTAAACCATTGGCTATTTCTTTGCTAAACCATTGCTACCTAAGTCATTGATCGTTCATTGCTGCTGATTGCACAGTTAGTGTGTTATTAGCTGCTGCTGGGGATTAGTCTGGTGCGTGCTTACTGTTAGTACAGTATTGCAGTAGTACCAACCGCAGTGCTGTTAGCACAGCATTGCACCCCAACAGCACCCATAGGACTTCTAGTGTGTTAGTGGCAGCAAACAGAGCTCCTATATTTTCTTCTCAGCAGGACCCATAGGACTTCTAGTGTGTTAGTGGCAGCAAACAGAGCTCCTATATTTTCTTCTCAGCAGCACCCATAGGACTTCTAGTGTGTTAGTGGCATCACACAGAGCTCCTATATTTTCTTCTCAGCAGCACCCATAGGACTTCTAGTGTGTTAGTGGCAGCAAACAGAGCTCCTATATTTTCTTCTCAGCAGCACCCATAGGACTTCTAGTGTGTTAGTGGCATCACACAGAGCTCCTATATTTTCTTCTCAGCAGCACCCATAGGACTTCTAGTGTGTTAGTGGCATCACACAGAGCTCCTATATTTTCTTCTCAGCAGCACCCATAGGACTTCTAGTGTGTTAGTGGCAGCAAACAGAGCTCCTATATTTTCTTCTCAGCAGCACCCATAGGACTTCTAATGTGTTAGTGGCATCACACAGAGTTACTATATTTTCATCTCAGCAGCACCCATAGGACTTCTAGTGTGTTAGTGGCATCACACAGAGCTCCTATATTTTCTTCTCAGCAGCACCCATAGGACTTCTAGTGTGTTAGTGGCAGCAAACAGAGCTCCTATATTTTCTTCTCAGCAGCACCCATAGGACTTCTAGTGTGTTAGTGGCAGCAAACAGAGCTCCTATATTTTCTTCTCAGCAGCACCCATAGGACTTCTAGTGTGTTAGTGGCAGCAAACAGAGCTCCTATATTTTCTTCTCAGCAGCACCCATAGGACTTCTAGTGTGTTAGTGGCATCACACAGAGCTCCTATATTTTCTTCTCAGCAGCACCCATAGGACTTCTAGTGTGTTAGTGGCATCACACAGAGCTCCTATATTTTCTTCTCAGCAGCACCCATAGGACTTCTAGTGTGTTAGTGGCAGCAAACAGAGCTCCTATATTTTCTTCTCAGCAGCACCCATAGGACTTCTAGTGTGTTAGTGGCAGCAAACAGAGCTCCTATATTTTCTTCTCAGCAGCACCCATAGGACTTCTAGTGTGTAAGTGGCAGCAAACAGAGCTCCTATATTTTCTTCTCAGCAGCACCCATAGGACTTCTAATGTGTTAGTGGCATCACACAGAGTTCCTATATTTTCATCTCAGCAGCACCCATAGGACTTCTAGTGTGTTAGTGGCATCACACAGAGCTCCTATATTTTCTTCTCAGCAGCACCCATAGGACTTCTAGTGTGTTAGTGGCAGCAAACAGAGCTCCTATATTTTCTTCTCAGCAGCACCCATAGGACTTCTAGTGTGTTAGTGGCAGCAAACAGAGCTCCTATATTTTCTTGTCAGCAGCACACATAGTACCTATAGTGTGTTAGTGTCAGCACCCATAGGACCTACAGTGTGTTGTGAGCACACATAGGAGTTCTATTTTTTATACTATATACACTACTGACTACAATGGCTGGAAGACCGCCAAGGAGAGGCAGAGCGTGCCGAGGCAAGAACACAGGGCAGGCAGGCTCTGTTTCTAGAGACAACAGTGCTGGCCGTGGACGTGGTCGTGCATCGTCATCAGCACGTGGCCATGGGACACGCTTGTCTTTGTTTTCGGCAGCTGGACATGTGGAGCCGCATCATGCCGAAGGCTTGGTAGAATGGATGACCAAGCCCTCCTCATCCTCCTCATCCTCTCTCACCCAGGCTCAGGGTACTGGCAGAGCAGCTGCCAACGCGTACTCAATGGCATCATCAGCCACCCCTTCCCTAGACCCACCATGTCCTCCTGAGGAGTCCCCCGAACTGTTTGAGCATAGTGTTGGGTACATGCTCCAGGAGGATGCCCAACGATTCGAAGGCTCGGATGATGATACCCAGCTTGAGGAAGTCAGTAGTGTGCGCGCAGAGAGAGGGGATGCTGAAGGACAGCAATCTGGCAGTAGTGTTCCACCAGCTGCAGCTTACTGCCAGGTTTGCTCTAGTGGTGAAGAGGGAGGGGATGATGAGGTCACTGACTCCACGTGGGTGCCTGAAGGGAGAGAGGAGGAGGAGGAGGAGGATGCAGCGTCACATGTCCAACGAGGCAGGATGCCCCCTGGAGGCCAGCTAGAGGCCAGCACAGCAACTGTACCACACCGCAGAGCTCCGCCTGTGCAGGGCGCTGCCTCTGCACGTCATCACAAAAGTTCTTTGGTGTGGGCCTTTTTTGAGACGAGTGCATCAGATCGCACCACTGCTATTTGCAATATTTGTCTCAAGCGTATCTCGCGTGGCCAAAACATCAGCCGCTTGGGCACCACAAGCATGAGCAGACATATGTCGACCTGCCATGCAGCTCGTTGGCAAGCACACATAAAAGACCCACACCAAAGAACAAAGCGGACCTCTCCTTGCTCCTCATCAGCTGGGATCTCCATCCCCACTATATCTTCAGTCCTCTCTGAAAGCTGCTCTGAGAGGACTGAAGGTGTAGAATTAGGTGTGTCACAACCAAGTACTTGCAGTACACCGACGTCCGATTGTAGCAGGCAAATTTCCCTGCCCCAGCTGCTGGACCGTCAAAAGAAGTATACTCCCAGCCATCCACATGCCCAGCGGTTGAATGCTAGCTTGGCTAAATTGCTAGCACTTCAACTGCTGCCTTTTCAGTTGATAGACTCGGCCCCCTTCCGTGAGTTTGTTCAATGTGCGGTTCCTCAGTGGCAGGTTCCCAAACGCCACTTTTTCTCACGGAAGGCGATTCCGTCTCTCTACTGGCATGTGGAAGGCAATGTCCATGCCTCGCTGGACAGGGCGGTCAGCGGTAAGGTGCATATTACCGCTGACTCATGGTCCAGCAGGCATGGACAGGGACGTTATCTTTCTTTCACGGCCCATTGGGTCACTCTATTGGTAGCTGGGAGGGATGCAGGACAAGGTGCAGTAGTGTTGGAGGTTGTTCCGCCACCACGCCTCCAAAATGCTACTACTGGTTGTGACACACCTCTCTCCTCCACCCCCTCCTCTTCTTCTTCCTCCATGTCCTCTTCGAGTGCTCTGTCCTCGGAACCAGCGGTGCTCTGTAGGCGTACAAGGGGCTACGCGAGTACGCAGGCAAAAAGATGCCATGCCGTGCTTGCGCTGGTGTGTTTGGGGGACAGGAGCCACACTGGGCCAGAGGTTCTGGCAGCTCTGCAGGGGCAGGCCGAGAGGTGGTTGACGCCACGCCAGCTTAAGCCAGGAATGGTCGTTTCTGATAATGGCACCAACCTCCTCTCCGCCCTGCGACAGGGGCAGCTCACCCATGTGCCCTGTATGGCTCACGTCCTCAACCTGGTGGTGCAGCGGTTCTTGGGCAGGTTCCCAGGCTTACAGGATGTCCTGAGGCAGGCCAGGAAAGTCTGTGTGCATTTCCGCCGATCTTATAATGCCAGTGCTCGGCTGACTGAGCTGCAAAAGGAGCTGAACCTGCCCAAGAACCGCCTAATATGTGACATGCCCACCAGGTGGAACTCAACGTTGGCCATGCTGCAGCGACTGCACACGCAGCAGAGGGCCATCAATGAGTACCTTTGCGACTACGGCACCAGGACAGGGTCAGGGGAGCTTGGCTTTTTTTCCCCACGCCAGTGGAGCATGATCAGGGATGCATGCACTGTCCTCTCACCATTTGAGGAGGCCACGAGGATGGTGAGCAGTGACAGTGCATGCATCAGTGACACTGTACCTCTTGTCCACCTGTTGGAGCATACGCTGCGTGGGATAATGGACAGGGCACTTGAGGCAGAACAGAGGCAGGAAGAGGAGGACTTCCTTGTCTCTCAAGGCCCCCTTTATCCAGACAATGTTCCTTCTGTCCCACCCATCACACAGGAAGAGGAGGAGGAGGAGGAGGAGGAGGAGGAGGATTGTGTGAGCATGGAGGTGGAGCCTGGCACTCAGCATCAGCAGCAGCAGTCTTTTAGGGATGATGTACATTCCCAACAAACCAGTGGACTTGTACGTGGCTGGGAGGAGGTGGCTGGCGATCATGTCATCCTCAGTGACCCAGAAGACTCCGGACCGAATGCCTCAGCTAACCTACGCTGCATGGCCTCCCTGATCCTGCAAAGCCTGCGGAAGGATCCTCGTGTTCTTCGGATCAAGGAGAGTGACCATTACTGGCTGGCCACTCTCCTTGATCCACGGTACAAGGGTAAGGTTGCGGACCTTATCTTGCCGTCGCAGAGGGAGCAGAGGATGAGACATCTCAGGGAGGCCTTGCAGAAAGGTCTGTGCAACGCGTTCCCAGAAACTGGGAGGTTACAAACTCCTGGTCCTGGACGACGAGTTGCTGAGGCTTCGGTCAGTAGCAGAAGGAGCGGTGGGGAAGGTGGACGTCTGACCGATGCGTTCAGACAATTTTTTAGTCCGCAGCCCCAAGGTATGATCGGTTCCAGCAACCATCGCCAGCGTCTGATATACATGGTGCAGGAATACCTAGGGGCAAGGTCAGACTTGGACACCTTTCCCACCGAAAATCCTCTGGCTTACTGGGTCCTGAGGATGGATCACTGGCCAGAGCTTGCACAGTATGCAATTGAGCTACTGGCCTGTCCTGCATCCAGCGTTCTTTCCGAACGCACATTCAGTGCTGCTGGAGGATTTGTCACCGATCATAGGGTGCGCCTGTCCACCGACTCGGTTGATCGACTGACCTTCATAAAAATGAATCAGTCTTGGATCACCACCAGCTACCAGACACCTGAAGCGGATATAACGGAATAATTTATAATGTCACATCCCTTCAAGACTGCCTATGCTGATGCTGAGTGACTGTCCTGTTATGTTCACTGACTATCCTCTTCCTCCTCCTCAATGATCCATGCCACCACACCAGTGCCTAAGGCACAATTTTTCAGCCCCTGTATAACAGGGGCGTGTAATTACAATTTTTTAAAAAGATGCTTCGCAACAGGTGTGACTGCTGTGCTCAGAGTACAGTATCTGTGAGGGGTTGCAGTGTTGTGGCACCAGCACCAATGCCTAAGGCACAATTTTTCAGCCCCTGTTGGGGCGTGTAATTACAATTTTTAGGCAATGCTTTGCAACAGGTCTCATTGCTGTGCTCAGAGTACAGTATCTGTGAGGGGTTGCAGTGTTGTGGCACCAGCACCAGTGCCTAAGGCACAATTTTTCAGCCCCTGTTGGGGCGTGTAATTACAATTTTTAGGCAATGCTTTGCAACAGGTCTCATTGCTGTGCTCAGAGTACAGTATCTGTGAGGGGTTGCAGTGTTGTGGCACCAGCACCAGTGCCTAAGGCACAATTTTTCAGCCCCTGTATAACAGGGGCGTGTAATTACAATTTTTTAAAAAGATGCTTCGCAACAGGTGTGACTGCTGTGCTCAGAGTACAGTATCTGTGAGGGGTTGCAGTGTTGTGGCACCAGCACCAGTGCCTAAGGCACAATTTTTCAGCCCCTGTTGGGGCGTGTAATTACAATTTTTAGGCAATGCTTTGCAACAGGTCTCATTGCTGTGCTCAGAGTACAGTATCTGTGAGGGGTTGCAGTGTTGTGGCACCAGCACCAGTGCCTAAGGCACAATTTTTCAGCCCCTGTATAACAGGGGCGTGTAATTACAAATCTTGATCTAATAGTTCACAGCAGGGCCCATTCCTGCGCCCACCAAGAGTAACTATGAGGGCCTACAGTCTTGTGGCAACACCGTCCACCACCACCACCACCACCAAAGGCCCAATTTTTCTGCCCTGTTCAACAGGTGCATGCAATTACAAATCTTGATCTAATAACTCACAGCAGGGCCCATTCCTGCACCCACCAAGAGTAACTGTGAGGGCTTACAGTCTTGTGGCAACACCGTCCACCACCACCACCACCACCACCAAAGGCCCAATTTTTCTGCCCGGTTCAACAGGTGCATGCAAGTACAAATCTTGATCTATTAACTCACAGCAGGGCCCATTCCTGTGCCCACCAGTCTTGTGGCTACACCAACATCTAATAGGGCAAATTTCTGCAGAGTATATACGGCAGGCCCCTACTTTCAAACATCCAACTTACAAACGACTCCTACTTGCAAACGGCAAGAGAAAACAGGAAGTGAGAGGAAATCTACCCCTAGGAAGGAAAATTCTATCCTGTTAGATTTAATTTGGGAAATAGGTATCTCCTCTCTACTGATGCTTTATCACCAATCCTTGTTTCAATTAAAACCCCACTTTTCCAAAAACATTTGTCATTGGGACGGAAAGTGAGGTGACATGTTCTGAACAGATGTGCAAAGACAGCAAATGTTACAGGGGTGATAACCCCTTCCTATGTTCTCCAAAAAGCTTAAAAATTGATTTTTTTGGGATGTAGCTACACTTCATAATGTACCTGTTCAGATTCTACTTAAGAACAAACCTACAGTCCATGTCTTGTTTGCACCACCTATATACTGCTGTTCAGAGTATATAGGGTTGTAGGTATAGGGTTTTATTTTGGGTGCGGGGTCCCCCTTAGTATCCATACAAGACCCAAAGGGGCTGGGGTGGGGGGGGGTGATGGGGTAGCCATGCCATTTTTCTCAAGGATTTTCAGCCATATGGCGGCCAGGACAAGACATGACATTAAAGCCGCAAGTGGTTTTAAATGGCTTCTTTTTTTCCTTTACAAATGTCATTTTGGCATGGAGCTACACTTAAACAATGCAGCTGTTCAAAATTACAAACAGATTCTACATAAGAACAAACCTACAGTCCCTGTCTTGTATGCACCGCCTGTATACGGCTGTTCAGAGTATATAGGGCCTTTTTTCTTTTGTGTGCGGGGTTCCCCTTAATATCCATACAAGACCCAAAGGGGCTGGTAATGGGCTGGGGTAGGGGGGGGGGGGGGGTTTGATGGGGTAGCTATGCAATTTTTCCTAAAGATTTTCATCCATATTACCGGGACCAGACATTGCATTAAAGCCGCAAGCAGTTTTAAATGGCTTTTTTTCCTTTAGAAATGTTATTTTGTGCAGGGACAGTTCTAAACACGGGAAACACATGCCACTTCACAGGCATACTTTAGACACCCCCCAGGTACCATATTTAAAGGAAAATTTCACTTTTTTTTTTTTCACTTTATGCATCATTAAAATGACTGCTCCCGAAAAAACTTTAGTTTTTAAAATTTCTTTTTGCATTGATATATGTCCCCTGGGGCAGGACCCGGGTCCCCAAACCTGTTTTATAACATTAACATGCATATTGGCCGTTGTAATTAGCAATTTTGATTTCGAACGTTCGCGTCCATTATAACGAATAGGGTTCGAAAATTCGCGCGAACTTTCGGTCCGTTCGAAGGTTCTGGTGCAAACCGAACCCGGGGGTGTTCGGCTCATCCCTACTGAGGAATATGGTGGATCAATATTACAGACCCAATCTAGATAAAATGTATGTGCAGGATTGAATATGGCTATCATAGACCATATTGGGGATTTCATTCACCCTGTGCCCCTAATAGAGACACAGGATGGTTGACACATAAGAGGCATTGGGGGAGCTGAAGCAATGGTATCTCATACTTACTGTCAAGGTCACCTGTGGCCAGGTGACAGATGCACACCGTAGGGGGACAGGAGTGCACCGCAAGGTAGTGAACCCTATGGCTGACTGCTGCGGATAGGAAACTGGGTGGTTGTGGAAAGCGGGACCAGAGGAGCACAACCGGGATCCTAACGGAAGCTAGAGCCAAGATTCCCCAGGGCACGGAGTCTAAGACCCAGCAGGTCTTCTCCAGGGCCTCTAGTGGTGAGGATGTTATGCTGCAGGCTGGGACCAGGTCGCGGCCCCTGGAGTTTCCTAGCTCACGCCCCGTAGGATAAGGGGAAAAGAGGGGAAGCAGCAGCACAAGATATGAGAGAACCGAATAACAAGCTGAAGGTCAGGGGCCACAAGCAGACAAGGATAACGAAAGAACGAGCCGAAGGTCAAGGGTCACGAGCAGACAGGGATAGTCGGGGACAAGCCAAATATGTAACAGAGAGACAGACGTAGCACACGGCAGGCAGGAACCCAAACACACAATGCCTAACAAACACGTTGATCAGCAAAGCAGGCTTGCAGTGCACAGGTTAATATAGTGTTCTGTGATAGGGCCTGGGGTGGAGTCTGGCTGGGAGGAGATTATAAAGGAAGCCAGGTGAAAGGGCTCAGGCCTCTAAGATGAACACATAGGAAGGAAGGTAAGCCGACAGACAAACACTACTGCATATCCATGACAGTACCCTCCCTCTTATGGGCCCTCCCCTGCCTGGGCCCAGGCTTAAAGGGAAATCTCTGATGAAACCTTCTCAACAGATGAGGTGCAGTGACATCAGATGCAGCGATCCAAGACGCCTCCTCAGGACCAAAACCTCTCCAATGCACAAGGTACTGAAGAATGCCTCTGCAGAGCCGAGAATCCAGAACTTGTCTAACCTCGTACTTAAGATTATCCTCAGAGACCGAAAACGAGGTAGGGAGATGACAAGAAGATCTATTGAGGACCAAAGGCTCTCTAGGAATAAGCAAGGGCATGAGAGGATCAACAGTAGGGATGAGCTTCGTGTTTGAGTCGAACATACGTTCGACTCGAACATCGGCTGTTCGATCGTTCGACGAAGATCGAACGATTTGGGCCGTTCGCGCCAAATTCGAGTGACGCGAACGGCCCACAATGCACTACGCCATCGCAGTGTCATCCAGGCGCTGTGATTGGCCAAGCATGCACTGTGACCCCGCATGCTTGGCCAATCACAGCGCCGGCAGCGAGGAGAGCAATGATTGGCCACAGGCAGGATGCCTGTGGCCAATTATTGCTGAGGGTGTTTAGTACACGCCCCACACTATAAAAGGCCGCCAGCACGGCGGCCTAGTGTAGTGTGTTCCGGAGCAGGGAAAGACAAGCATAGGCAGGGACAGTGACATTTATTTCTTTCTTGCTTAACCTGGATTCCTTTAGTTTAGGGAAAGAGAAGGATAGGTAGGGAGAGTGTCAGTGTGTTTTACTGTGCGAGTCCTTGTTTCTAGGGACAAAGAAGGAAAGTGAGGGGATTTCTCCTTGTGCTATAGTGTGCTTTAAAAAAACATTTTTTCTAGGGACAGAAAACTGTAGGTAGGGAGAGTGTCTGTCAGTTTCTTTCACTGTGCCAGTCCTTGTTTCTAGGGACAAAGAAGGAAAGTGAGGGGAATTCTCCTTGTGCTATAGTGTGCTTTAAAAAAACATTTTTTCTAGGGACAGAAAACTGTAGGTAGGGAGAGTGTCAGTTTTTTTCACTGTGCCAGTCCTTGTTTCTAGGGACAAAGAAGGAAAGTGAGGGGAATTCTCCTTGTGCTATAGTGTGCTTTAAAAAAACATTTTTTCTAGGGACAGAAAACTGTAGGTAGGGAGAGTGTCAGTTTCTTTCACTGTGCCAGTCCTTGTTTCTAGGGACAAAGAAGGAAAGTGAGGGGAATTCTCCTTGTGCTATAGTGTGCTTTAAAAAAACATTTTTTCTAGGGACAGAAAACTGTAGGTAGGGAGAGTGTCAGTTTCTTTCACTGTGCCAGTCCTTGTTTCTAGGGACAAAGAAGGAAAGTGAGGGGAATTCTCCTTGTGCTATAGTGTGCCAAAGCATTCCTCATCAACCATCTTTGAAATCCTTGTTTTTTGGACAGTCAGGGAAATTGTCGTTGTGCTATTCTGTGCAAAAGCAATAATCCTCAACCATATTTAGAAATCCTTAAGTAAAGGGACAGAGAAGGACACCTGAAGGTAGCCCTTATTGCTTTTTTCCCATCTCCCTGCAGGCCATCTATTAGAATGTCTGGAAGGCAAACAAGGAGAGGCAGACAGTCAGGAGGCAATAAAAGAGGGCAAGCAGGCTCTGTGTCTGGGGGCAACAGTGCTGGTCGTGGACGCGGTGCATTGTCATCAGCACATGGCCATGGGACACGCTTGTCCTTCTTTTCGGCAGCTGGACATGTTGAGCCACATCATGCCGAAGACTTGGTAGAGTGGATGACCAAGCCCTCCTCCTCCTCCTCATCCTCTCTCACCCAGGCTCAGGGTACTGGCAAAGCAGCTGCCAAAGCGTCCTCTTCCCTGGTATCAATGTCAGACTCATCATCAGTCACTCCTTCCCTAGACCCACCATGTCCTCCTCCTGAGGAGTCCCCCGAACTGTTTGAGCACAGTGTTGGGTACATGCTCCAGGAGGATGCCCAGCGTTTCGAAGGGTCTGATGATGAAACCCAGCTACAGGAAGGCAGTAGCGTGAGAGCAGACAGAGGGGATGCTCAAGAAGGACACCAATCTGGCAGTCATGTTCCAGCAGCTGTAGCATACTGCCAGATTGGCTCCAGTGATGAGGAGGGAGGGGATGATGAGGTCACTGACTCCACGTGGGTGCCTAATAGGAGAGAGGAGGAGGAGGAGGATGAGGAGGAGGCACATCTCCAACGAGGCAGGATGCCCTTTGGTGGCCAGCGTAAGGGCAGTACACCGACGGAATCACACCGCAGAGCTCCGCCTGTGCAGGGCGCTGCCTCTGCCCGTCATTCAAAAAGTTCCTTGGTGTGGGCCTTTTTTGAGGCTAGTGCATCAGATCGCACAGCTGCTGTTTGCAACATATGTCTCAAGCGTATATAGCGCGTGGCCAAAACATCAGCCGCTTGGGTACCACATGCCTGACCAGACATATGTTGACCTGCCATGCAGCTCGTTGGCAAGCCTACCTCAAAGACCCACACCAAAGAACAAAGCGGACCTCTCCTTGCACCGCATCAGCTGGGATCTCCAACCCCACTATAACTTCAGTCCTCTCTGAAACATGCACTGAGAGGAATGAAGGTGTAGAATTAGGTGTGTCACAGCCAAGTACTTGCGGCCACTCTGCTAGCAGTACACCGACGTCCGATTCTAGCAGGCAAATTTCCCTGCCCCAGCTGCTGGACCGTCGAAAGAAGTTCACTCCCAGCCATCCACATGCCCAGCGGTTGAATGCTAGCTTGGCTAAATTGCTAGCGCTTCAACTGCTGCCTTTTCAGTTGGTAGACTCGGCCCCCTTCCGTGAGTTTGTGCAATGTGCGGTTCCTCAGTGGCAGGTTCCCAAACGCCACTTTTTCTCACAGAAGGCTATTCCGGCTCTCTACCGGCATGTGGAAGGCAATGTCTTGGCCTCGCTGGACAGGGCGGTCAGCGGTAAGGTGCATATTACCGCTGACTCATGGTCCAGCAGGCATGGACAGGGACGTTACCTTTCTTTCACGGCCCATTGGGTCACTCTTTTGGCAGCTGGGAAGGATGCAGGACAAGGTGCAGTAGTGTTGGAGGTTGTTCCACCGCCACGCCTCCAAAATGCTACTACTGGTTGTGACACACCTCTCTCCTCCACCCCCTCCTCTTCTTCTTCCTCCATGGCCTCTTCCTGTGGTTTGTCCTATGAACCAGCGGTGCTCCGTAGCCGTTCACGGGGCTACGCAAGTACGCAGGCAAAAAGATGCCATGCCGTGCTTGCGCTGGTGTGTTTGGGGGACAGAAGCCACACTGGGGCAGAGGTCCTGTCTGCTCTGCAGGGCCAGGCCGAGAGGTGGTTGACGCCACGCCAGCTTAAGCCAGGAATGGTGGTTTGCGACAATGGCACCAACCTCCTCTCCGCCCTCCGACAGGGACAACTGACCCATGTGCCCTGTGTGGCTCACGTCCTTAACCTGGTGGTGCAGCGGTTCTTGGGCAGGTACCCGGGCTTACAGGATGTCCTGAGGCAGGCCAGGAAAGTCTGTGTGCATTTCCGCAGATCTTATAATGCCAGTGCTCGCCTGGCTGAGCTGCAAAAGGAGTTGAACCTGCCCAAGAACCGCCTTATATGTGACATGCCCACCAGGTGGAACTCAACGTTGGCCATGCTGCAGCGGCTGCACACGCAGCAGAGGGCCATCAATGAGTACCTGTGCGACTACGGCACCAGGACAGGGTCAGGGGAGCTTGGTTTTTTTTCTCCACGCCAGTGGGGCATGATCAGGGATGCATGCACTGTCCTGGCACCATTTGAGGAGGCCACGAGGATGGTGAGCAGTGACAGTGCATGCATCAGTGACACTGTACCTCTTGTCCACCTGTTGGAGCACACGCTGCGTGGAATAATGGACAGGGCACTTGAGGCAGAACAGAGGCAGGAAGAGGAGGACTTCCTTGCCTCTCAAGGCCCCCTTTACCCAGACAGTGTTCCTTCTGTCCCACCCATCGCACAGGAAGAGGAAGAGGAGGAGGAGGAGGAGGAGGAGGAGGAGGATTGTGTCAGCATGGAGGTGGAGGCTGGCACTCAGCATCATCAGCAGCAGTCTTTTAGGGATGATTTACAGTCCCAAGAAACCAGTGGACTTGTACATGGCTGGGAGGAGGTGGCTGCGGATCATGTCGTCCTTAGTGACCCAGAGGACTCCGGAGCGAATGCCTCAGCAAACCTACGCTGCATGGCCTCCCTGATCCTGCAAAGTCTGCGGAAGGATCCTCGTATTCTTCGGATCAAGGAGAGGGACCATTACTGGCTGGCCACTCTCCTTGATCCACGGTACAAGGGTAAGGTTGCGGACCTTATGTTACCTTCGCAGAGGGAGCAGAGGATGAGACAACTCCGGGAGGCCTTGCAGAAAGGTCTGTGCAACGCGTTCCCAGAGACTGGGAGGTTACAAACTCCTGGTCCTGGACAACGAGTTGCTGAGGCTTCGGCCAGTCAAAGAAGGAGCGGTGGGGAAGGTGGCCGTCTGACCGATGCGTTCAGACAATTCTTTAGTCCGCAGCCCCAAAGTATGATCGGTTCCAGCAACCATCGCCAGCGTCTGATAAACATGGTGCAGGAATATCTAGGGGCAAGGTCAGACTTGGACACCTTCCCCACCGAAAATCCTCTGGCTTACTGGGTCTTGAGGATGGATCACTGGCCAGAGCTTGCACAGTATGCAATTGAGCTACTGGCCTGTCCTGCATCCAGCGTTCTTTCGGAACGCACATTCAGTGCTGCTGGAGGATTTGTCACGGATCACAGGGTGCGCCTGTCCACCGACTCGGTTGATCGACTGACTTTCATCAAGATGAACCAGTCTTGGATCACCACCAGCTACCACACACCTGATGCTGATATAACAGACTAATTGATTTTAACATGTCACATCCCTTCAAGACTGATGCTGATGCTGAGTGCCTGTGCTGTTATGTTGACTGGCTATCCTCCTCCTCCGAGTCCTCAATGATACGATTGATGATGATAGCTTGGAAGATCATTTTTGTTTATGGGTGCCGCCACCAGTGGCTAAGGCCCAATTTTTCAGCCCCTGTGTTACAGGGGCGTGTAATTACAATTTTTTTAGCAATAATTTGCCATAGGGCTCATTGCTGTGCTCCAAGTACAGTATCTGTGAGGGGTTGGAGTGTTGTGGCACCAGTGCCTAAGGCCCAATTTTTCAGCCCCTGTTTAACAGGGGCGTGTCATTACAATTTTTGAAGCAATACTTTGCAACAGGGCTCATTGCTGTGCTCCAAGTAACGTATCTGTGAGGGGTTGTAGTGTTGTGCCACCAGTGCCTAAGGCCCAATTTTTCAGCCCCTGTTCAACAGGGGCATGCAATTACAATTCTTGATCTAATAATTCACAGCAGGGCCCATTGCTGCACCCACCAAGAGTAACTCTGAGGGCTTACAGTGTTGTGGCAACGCCACCACCACCACCACGAAAGGCCCAAATTTTCAGCCCCTGTTCAAAAGGGGCATGTAATTACAATTCTTGATCTAATAATTCACAGCAGGGCCCATTCCTGCACCCACCAAGAGTAACTCTGAGGGCTTACAGTGTTGTGGCAACACCACCACCACCACCACCACCACGAAAGGCCCAATTTTTCAGCCCCTGTTCAACAGGGGCATGCAATTACAATTCTTGATCTAATAATTCACAGCAGGGCCCATTGCTGCACCCACCAAGAGTAACTGTCAGGGCTTACAGTGTTGTGGCACCAGCACCACCATCAAAGGCCCAATTTTTACTACCACTGTTCAACAATTATATGTAATTAAAATTCCTGATATAATAGTTGACAGCAGGGCGTTCCAGCACCAACCAAGAGTAACTGTGAGTGCTTACAGTGTTGTGCCAACACCAACAACTAAGGGGCCTATTTCTGCAGAGTATATACGGCAGGTCCCTACTTTCAAACATCCAACTTACAAACGACTCCTACTTGCAAACGCAAGAAGACAACAGGAAGTGAGAGGAAATCTACCACTAGGAAGGAAAATTCTCTTCTGTAAGAATAAATATGGGAGAAAGGTGTCTCCTCTGTACTGATGCTTTATCAGCAATCCTTGTTTCAAGAAAAACACCACATTTCAAAAACAGTTGTCATTGGGACGGAAAGTGAGGTGAAATGTTCTGAACAGGGGCACAGACAGCAAAACAAATGTTACAGGGGTGATAACCCTTACCTATGTTTTCCAAAAAGTTTAAAAATAGATTTTTGGGCTGGAGCTACACTTCAACAATGTACCTGTTCAAAATTACAAACAGATTCTACATAAGAACAAACCTACAGTCCCTGTCTTGTATGCACCGCCTGTATACGGCTGTTCAGAGTATATAGGGCCTTTTTTATTTTATGTGCGGGGTTCCCCTTAATATCCATACAAGACCCAAAGGGGCTGGTAATGGGCTGGGGTAGGGGGGGGGTCATGGGGTAGCTATGCCATTTTTCTTAAAGATTTTCATCCATATTACCGGGACCAGACATTACATTAAAGCCGCAAGCAGTTTTAAATGGCTTTTTTTTCCTTTAGAAGTGTCATTTTGTGCAGGGACAGTTCTAAACACGGGAAACACGTGGCACTTCACAGGCATACTTTAGACACCCCCCAGGTACGATATTTAAAGGAATATTTGACTTTTTTTTTTCACTTTATGCATCATTAAAATGACTGCTCCCGAAAAACGACCGTTTTTAAAACTTCTTTTTGCATTGATACATGTCCCCTGGTGCAGAACCCGGGTTCCCAAACCGTTTTTAGGACAATAACATGCATAATAGTTGTTATAATTAGCACTTTAGAATTCGAACGTTCGCATCCATTGTATTTAATAGGGTTCTAATGTTCGTACGAACTTTCGGTCCGTTCGCGGGTTCTGGTGCGAACCGAACCCGGGGGTGTTCGGCTCATCACTAATCAACAGGAATCTGAGGAGGGTCCCCTAGACCCTTAAAGGGGAACTGGTCATCTTGCACAGGACCATCAGACTGGGCAGATGTCAGTGGAACCCTGAAGTCAGGTTGGTTAGAAGGTGACATGTCGCCGGAGTCAAACTGAATAGCTGAAGGACAAGCAGAATGTCCCGAACAAGAAAAAGTAGGAGGCTCACTGGGCATGGGCTGGACTGGCATAACTAGTACAGAGGCAGAGTGAATAGCTGAGTCAGGTGTAGCGACTACCTGAATCGCATCGCAAGACGTAGCGACTGCAGGACTTGTAGACAAGCTAGCCTGGCTGTGCGTCCAAGGGTGGTTAGGGACAGAGAAATGTAAATGGTTATGCAACCTGGAATGAATGACCGGCTCAGATTCACAGGGGGCAACCTTGGGTAGGCAGGACGAGGAACAGGAGGGACCCCAAGCCAGGATCTGTCCAGTAGTCCAGTCCACATGAGGAGAATGGAGCTGTAACCATGGGAGACCCAAAATTATAGGCGTTGAGGCCTTGGGTAAGATAAGGAAGGATATCCACTCCTGGTGGAGTGTCCCTACCGACATCTTAACAGGGAGGGTCTGGAAGCGGATAGGTCCCCCTGGGAGAACAGTACCATCAATCGCCAAGACCACCAATGGTGTGGTGAGGGGCAAAAGAGTAAGTCTCATGGACGATGCGATTTCCCAGTCCATAAAATTACCAGCGGCTCCGGAATCCAGATATGCTGAGACCGAATGAGAAGAAGCACCAACATGAAGGAACACAGAAAGCAGAAGACGAGAAGGGGAAGGTGATATTTCTGGGTCCAATACTCCACTTTCCAGATGAAGTGGACCCGAACGTTTTTCTGGACAAAGAGAGCAAGTGTCACGAAAATGACCTTTGCCCCCACAGTAAAGACACAGACCAAGAGTTCTGCGCCTAGCACGTTCCTCGGGGGATAGCCTGGTCCGACCCAGCTGCATGGGTTCCTCAGCTGGTAGGAGATGCTCTACGGGTCGAAGAGAGGGGAGCTCAGGCTGACTAAGAACCAAGGAGTGCTGGCGTTGCTTTTCTAAGGTCCTCTCCTGAAAGCGAATATCGATCTGGTTACACAAGGAGATAACGCCGGCCAGATCAGTGGGGATGGTTCTTCCTGCTAATTCATCCTTCACTCTATCAGACAGGCCATGCAAAAAGGTTGTGACTAAGGCCTCATTGTTCCAGCTCAACTCAGCCGACAGTATGCGGAAATGAAGGGCATACTGTCCCACAGAAGCAGACTCTTGGCGGAGACGTAAAAGGGCGCTGGCTGCTGAAGAGACACGAGCCGGTTCTTCGAAGATATTCCGAAAAAGTTTCAAGAAGCCAGACAGGCTAGAAACCACTGGATCATTCAGTTCCCACAGAGGGGCTGCCCAGGCTAAAGCTTCACCAGAGAGGAGGGAAATGATATAGGCTACCTTAGCCCGATCAGACAGGAAGTTTTGGGGCTGGAGCTCAAAATGAATTGTGCATTGGCTAAGGAACCCCCTGCAAGCCTTGGAGTCCCCAGAGAAACGGGACGGAGCTGGCAGTTGTAGTGAGTGTGTGGCTGCGACTGGTGCAATAGGTGCAGCCGCTGGTTGTATTTGAGGTTGCGGATTCAGGGTTCCCAAGGAGGCCTGAAGCTGCTCAAAGCGAGAAGCCAGATCCTGGAGGAATCGCATCACCTGAGTCTGATTCGATTCCTGGGTTTCAAGTCTGCAAACTATGCCCTGCAACGGATCATCCACGGGTAACGGGATGTCAGCCGGGTTCATGGCTGATCAAACTGTCAAGGTCACCTGTGGCCAGGTGACAGATGCACACCGTAGGGGGACAGGAGTGCACCGCAAGGTAGTGAACCCTATGGCTGATTGCTGCGGATAGGAAACTGGGTGGTTGTGGAAAGCGGGACCAGAGGAGCACAACCGGGATCCTAACGGAAGCTAGAGCCAAGATTCCCCAGGGCACGGAGTCTAAGACCCAGCAGGTCTTCTCCAGGGCCTCTAGTGGTGAGGATGTTATGCTGCAGGCTGGGACCAGGTCGCGGCCCCTGGAGTTTCCTAGCTCACGCCCCGTAGGATAAGGGGAAAAGAGGGGAAGCAGCAGCACCAGATATGAGAGAACCGAATAACAAGCTGAAGGTCAGGGGCCACAAGCAGACAAGGATAACGAAAGAACGAGCCGAAGGTCAAGGGTCACGAGCAGACAGGGATAGTCGGGGACAAGCCAAATATGTAACAGAGAGACAGACGTAGCACACGGCAGGCAGGAACCCAAACACACAATGCCTAACAAACACGTTGATCAGCAAAGCAGGCTTGCAGTGCACAGGTTAATATAGTGTTCTGTGATAGGGCCTGGGGTGGAGTCTGGCTGGGAGGAGATTATAAAGGAAGCCAGGTGAAAGGGCTCAGGCCTCTAAGATGAACACATAGGAAGGAAGGTAAGCCGACAAACACTACTGCATATCCATGACACTTTCTAAGCGATTCTGAGTTCCCCGGGCCTTCCCGTTACATCTCTCCCCTTTCGGCAGGGGACTAACAGAGGAGGGGACCCCAGACGGGTTGGCTCCGAAGTTAGTCCATAGGTCCCTTCTTCTAATGCCGGTATCCACACAGTACCCCAAATAAATTTCTCCAAACAGAGCATTACTTACCCAGCCAACCTCTGCCTCTCTCAGAGAACATACCCGCCGCTGGGGAGAGGCCTTTCTCCCTGGAGTCCTTTCAGCCGCTGGAGAGAAGACAGGGTGATTGGGCTCAGTCCGTCATGCTGTTGGGGATCTGGGTCGACTGCCCGGCATCCCTGAGGTATACAAGTGGAGACTGAAGTCCCATCCACTTGTGGTAGGTGAAAATCCCCCAGTGCTTGCAAAGCAAGGCTGACATCCTCCTGTCTCAGTGTCACACCATTTTCTGGGGTTGTGTCAGTGAGGACTGAAGTCCCATCCAATACCACAGGAACTCCCTCTTCTGTTAGTTGAGAGCAGAGGCCCGTGGCACTCTGCTCTGTTGCCAGCTCTTCTGCTGGGTTGCTGTGAGTGGGGACCGCAGTCCCATCCACCAATATCCACTCAAGCTGCAGTTGTGTGCAGAGGCCAGTAGCATTCTGCCCTGCTGCCAGTGATTCAGCTGGGGGTAAAAGCTTTACTGCCTCAGCTTGTTGCTGGGGAGAAGGGCCAACTGCCCCGGCTCCCTGAAACTTCACAGTGGTTCCCGGTGCTGGGCAGAGGTGGGTATCACTCTGCCCTGTTGCCAGCACTTCTGCTGGGGACTCCACATTATCTGCTCTGGTTAACTGTTGGGGGGTAAAATGGCCTGCTTCTCCTCCCTGCATCTCTGAAATCCACTGGGAAAGAAGAACCCTCGGGCCTCCAAAACTGCCACGGGTGTAGAGCAGGGGTCTGCAGTACTTTGTCCTGCTGCCAGTACTTGGGCCGGCGATGCATAATACCTAACATCCTCTGAACAGTCCCTTAAGTCCATACCTTCTGTAATCTGTGGCTGGGGAGATGAGCCAACTGCCCTAGCTCCCTGGAACTCCACATCATCCACTTCGGCTTTAGGGAGGGCAATCTTCAGCTTTTCCACTGCCGATTCTTCAGCCAGGCTAGCTCCCTGGAACTCTGTATCATTAACTTCGGCTTTAGGGACGGCAATCTTCAGATTCTCCACTGCTGATTCTTCAGCCAGGATTTCATAGTTGTCAACTGGTACTTCCTGATAGTCCCAGGCAAAGGCAGCCCCACCCTGCTGCTGAGCAGATTCCAGCAGCTGTCTGTAGGCGATCTCCGATTGCCGTTTCTCTGCCGTTCTCCGCTCATGTTGCCGCTCTCGTTCTCTCTTTTGTCGCTCTAGTTCTCTCTCTTGCCGCTCTAGTTCTCTCTTTTGTCACGCATCCTGCAGCTGGATGCCTCTAATGGCTTCCTGTATGGCGGTCTCTGATGGGTTAGCACCATATAATGCCAAGCACTGTTGAACTCGTTGCTGAAACAAATCTTCAACTGACCGGGGTCCTGCATCACCCTTCTTCTGGTCCATCTCGGCTCTCAAGTAGGTCTTTCAGCGTGACTTTCCTGCAGGCTGCATAGCTGGTCATTCACTGTGGTGGTTTGGAGTGTCCCAGGAACTGGAGGGAAAATCCCACTGCTGCCACCAATGTAACGGCACCCCAAATATGAAGGGGGTTAAACGCCGTTTACGATGTTCCCTCTCCTGGACACCCACTCGCTACCAATCTTCCACAGCCAAACGACCCCTTCCCATAGGAATTAATCCTTCTGAAGAAACGAGACGCACTCTGTATCCTTCTGGGGTCCTTGACTTTATTGAGAAACATTGTAACTTTTATATATATCCAATACTGCATTAGTTTAACATGAACAATGGCCCAGCTCCACCCACATATCACAAGACTCAACACATCATCCTGACGTCTGCTAGGCTTCACAAGATCCCACACAATAGAATATAACGATCCCCAATACACATCTTATCACAAAGTGTTGGCAGCCAGTCTGTCTGCCGGATACCATACACACAGGCATACACACAGACATAGTGAACAATAGAATGCAAATCACCTTAATTCCTCCCAGCAATGATTACACAAAAGGCAGGGGCTGGGGGTGATGACATTAGCATCTAACAGTATGTGTCCCAACATCATGAAGGCGTCACTTTTCAATTACCCTGTTGAGGTCATAATCAAACAGTAAATAGTTCTTTGCAGATATCCTGAGGAATATGGTGGATCAATATTACAAACCCAATCTAGATAAAATGTATGTGCAGGATTGAATATGGCTATCATAGACCATATTGGGGTTTTCATTCACCCTGTGCCCCTAATAGAGACACAGGGTGGTTGACACATAAGAGGCATTGGGGGAGCTGAAGCAAGGGTATCTCATACTTTCTAAGCGATTCTGAGGTCCCCGGGCCTTCCCGTTACAGTCTGAAAAGCCAGTTAAATGCAAGTAAAAGGTTGCAGTTTGGGGACCACTGAGTTAAATGTAAAAACAATGTTGTTAACTGATGTAGTGGAAATTAGGCAAGCAGGTAGAGGAAAAAAACTCTATCTTGAATATGTTTACATTTTCAATTCTAATTATTAGAAAGATGGAAGAGTGAGCTAAGGATTTATGAAAGCAAATACGATATGTACTGTATTTTTTATTATACTGTATAGACGTAGGAACCTCTACACCATTTAGAAACTAAATATGAGTAAATGTAAAAACCCAGACCATTGCTCCATCAACAGCACACAGGATAATTATGGTAGATCTTCAGATGACTTTGTAAAGGCTTCTACGCTTTTGTCATTAATGTTATGACATCATTATTTTTACCATAATTAAAGTTAAAATATACTGTTACAAGGTCTGGATTGTGTGAAAACTATCTATGTACTTTAGCAAAGCTATAAATATGTTTGATTAAATCACAGTGCAAAATCAGTAAAGGGCCCTCTGTCTCTCTAATTTCTCTCTAATGCAATTTTTGTATATACATTTATATACATTTATTTTATCCAGATGACTGCTACCTGCATACATCGATGTGTATCCAGTGCCTAACCCCTTCTGCTTCTTGGCCTCTGCTATTGCTATAGTCAGTGTATGTCCTGTATAGTCTATTTAGAGTCTGGAAAAAAAAGAGGCATACAACTTGAGCTTATGGTGGCTTAGGGAGCATTTTGCTGAGCAAGTGTATTTAACCTTTAAAGATCATACTACCTACCCCCATAAGTAATGGTAAATAAATAGCACTGTGCTGTTAATGGAAATGTTTAGGCTTTAGAAAAAAATAAACATTCATATTCACTTCTATGCCTGCAGCATTGGTGTGATGCTGCAGCTCTCCTTTGTCAGCTCTAAGACCAAGAAACTGAGTAATTACATGACCGCTGATCACTCAGTTCTCTGTCTTCTTGGAGCAGGGAGTGATGACTATCTTCTTCTTGAGCGCCCACTGGAGCACCAGGCTGGAAAGGGGGTGGGTGCAATTGGTTTCAGCGCTCAGCCATGTGCTGAGAAGTGTAGCCAGCTGTCAATCAGACAGCTAGGTGGATCCTGACAATATGGTTGGGATTCTTCCAGAGTCTGGAGCGGCTCTGTGATGTCAGCTATAACCTGCTCTTGGTCACAAGACTGCAAAACTAATTGAACTCCTGTGACCAACAAGAGAAGTATGTGCAAAAAATCTTTGGTTACTTATGTTTTAAATTACTCTTACTTTATTTGTAGCTAGTTATTTGGATATATCTGGATTCAGTACTTCATTACTTCGGAGCTGTTGACCTTGAACAAGCATGCACATTGTCAAGGTCAGAGTTAAATTTAGACTCAAAGTTAGACATACGTAGTTCCTCCTTTTTCTATGCATGTATGAAAAATGTTCCTATGGTAGCAGAGGTGCCCATAGGATATGAATGGTCTCAAAAAGTGTCCATTCAGAGTGGTAGTTAAGATCCGGTAAGCAAAAGCTTCTTGCTGCTGAGAGCTTACCTATCCAGCGGAACAGTAAGTCTGTGTTGCACCAATCCAAAGAAGTGACCAGTCATCATAAAAAAGCATTGTTGGTGTTTTCATAAACATCCTATTAAAAAGAAACCTTCATACCGCTGGTGCTTCTTGGTCTGGCTCTCTGTGCAATGCAGAAACAGAGGTAGGTCTGCTTCAACTTTCACACTATGGCAAAAATTTTAAGATCCACCAACTTCCACCTTCATGTCTATTGAAAGAACTCTCGCAGGCATTCTCAGGCCGATTCATTAGATATTGGAATGGTATTTGGCAGGTCTTAGCCATGATGCCAAGGAAAGGCAGGCCCTAGTATCAAAAATAGATTAAATTAACAAAAGTAGTAGTAGCTTATAGCAGGCGTTTACATTTTTACGTGTAAAATTACGGTCAGAATGACCCCTTTCCATGTAGGCTATAAGTAATTCTGACATCTCTATCACATCACCCTGTTTTCTGGTGGCAGTAGATTCTGAAGAAAATTTGTCTGAAGATTTGAAAGCCTGGGCACTCCAAATCAAAAAGTTCAGCTGATTCTCAGTAGCCTTGGAGAGGCAAAATACCTTAGGGAAAGTCCCTTATGACTAAAAGGGACACTTTTACTGTAATAAACAATCATATTAAAAAAAAAAAAAAAAAAATCCTGATCACCGTCCCATAGCACTGTTACTGTGGTGGCACTGTACTCCTCTGGTTACAGTATGTAAAAAAAAATTGTAAGATATTTTTTCATACTGCTACCAGTCAGAGTCCCTGGTCACCGCCACACTAGTCATATGATGGCGCTGTATTGCTTTGGTGATAGTATGTAAAAAAATATTGTGAATTTTTTTGTTTATTTAATTTCTTCATTTTCAAAAAATTTGTGATAAAAAAATTACTCACCATGCTTCTTCCTAAATAACTTGGATTGTCTTCTTTCCAAAAAGGGGTAATTTAGGGGATATTTGTGCTGTCCTGGCATTTTAGGGCCTTAAGAAATGAGATAGGCAATCAGTACATCGGGACTGATCAATTTTCAAACATATACTGTATACCAGGGATATGCAATTAGCGGACCTCCAGCTGTTGCCAAACTACAAGTCCCATGAGGCATAGCGAGACTCTGACAGCAGCAAACATGACACCCAGAGGCAGAGGCATGATGGAACTTGTAGTTTTGCAACAGCTGGAGGTCCGCTAATTGCATATCCCTGCTGTATGCCATAACTTGTAGACTCTATACCTTTCACACAGACTAAATAATATACATGGATTTTTGGTTATTTTTACTAAAGAAATGTAGCAGAATAAATTTTGGCCTCATCTTCTGAAGAAAAACTTTAAATATAAAAACATACACATTGGGTATTTTTTTTATTTATATACAAAAAAAGAAATAAAAAAACAGTGGTGATTAAGACTCCATTCACACAGGGGCAACACGACTTCCAGCGCGACTTTGGGAGGCAACTTGGACACGACTTGAGTATGAATCACAGCGCGGCCTGGAGCTACTTACAAGGCAACTTCAAGTTCCCTCCAGGGCAGGAGACATTCCAGTGGCCAATCAAACAAGAATCAGCTCTGTGGGAGGGAGGAGGAGGGAGGGGTTTGCCTGAGAAATGTATGTTTTCTTCCTGGAAAGTTGCTCCTGTTAAGACAGTGATCCGACTTCTGAGCGACTTCCATTGAAATCAATGGGTACAGGTCGCATAGCAGTTGCCTAGAAGTCGGATTGAAGTAGTACAGGGACCTTTTTTGAAGTCGGAGCAACTGCAGTAGTGTGCATTAAGACGGCTCCATTCACTTACATTGATTTTCTTATGCAGCGCGACTTGAGGCGACTAGGGGCGACCTGGGGCGACTTGAAGTCGGATCCAAAGTTGCCCCTGTGTGAATGGGCTCTAAAGATCACCAAAAGAAAGCTTTATCTGTCTGACAAAAATGATAATGTGTTGCATGACTGAGTAATTGACATTCAAAGTGTGACAGCGCTGAAAGCTGAAATTTGGCATGGGCAGGAAGGGGGTAAAAGCGTCCAATATTGTGGTGGTCAATACGTTTATGGCTAGTATTAGAACCTCTGCAAGGTTATTTCTTTCTTTCTGCATGTCCGTTGGTGATACTTCACCTGACTTCCTGTCAGTCCACCATAGTTTTCACTGGGGCCTCTGCTACACTAAAATCCCAACCAGCATGGCAAGCCCTGGGATGTGCCTACTTCAACAGGAACTGACCCCCCCCCCCCCCCCCCCCGCCCCAGCTGCTGCCCGTGCAAGAAATGTGCAACGCTGGTGATGACATATGGAGTAATACAGGCTGTTTCTTGCTATAGGTACAAAGTGAAAGAAAATAATGCAGGTATATGATCTACAGATCGATAGGCTTTTGGGGTAAATTTGGCGTTCCACTTTAAACATCAAGTAAGAATGTTTGTTGATTGCTATGGGCAAATTGATATTTCTAAAAGTTATTTTTCTATATCAGTCCCAAATGGCCCACTCAAAGAATTCAATTTTTACAATCCATTTCTCTTTCACCTGCTCTTGAATCTTCAGAAGAGCTAAAAGGAATATCTCTGTGGATAATTTCTTTTTTCCAACATTTATTTTTATGGGAGGATTGGAGTTTTAGTATGGGAGCCTGTATAAAATCTGAAAAGCTATCAGAGGCAAAATAGGAAAAATATTAACCTCCCTGGACAGACCTCTAGGGACAAAGGGGATGTGTATTTTTTTTATACAGTACTGTAATCTGTAAGATTACAGTATACTGTATGTGTATTGTGTTTTTACTTCTTTGAATTTGGCTCCGATCTCCGCCCCCGTGCGCTGCAACGTCGCAGGGAACGGAGCTCGGCACTCGGCAGTGTGAATCGAGCGAGGAGACAGCTCGCACACACTGAGGGGAGACATTGCAGGATCCAGGGAACAAGGTAAGTAAGTCTCCCTGTATCCTGCAATGCAGCCCGAGTCTGGCTCAGGGTTACTGCTCATGGTATGAAAAATTCACCTCGAGCCAGACTCGGGAATACCGCTAAGGGGGTTAAGGCTTAAGTGCAAAAGAAAGTCAGTGCTGCAGTCATTGTTTGTTCACTTCTACATATTTTTGTCTTTTCAAGTAATTTCAGAATATTTTTGCCATTTCAGATAGCTAATAGAATGGCATTTTTCTATTGTCACTTTTAGGAATGTGCTTTTAAAGACATATCTTTAATAAGGCAAAGGAATCTGCCTGTGTGCCCATGTGCCTGCTAACAATCATATATTTATAACAGCAAGATTCGTCTTTTTCCTTAAAGTGATATTAAAGTGGTTGTAAACCCTTACAGACTACTTAGACCTACAGGTAAGCCTAGATTAAGACTTACCTGTAGGTGCAAGAAATATCTCCTAAACCTACACGGTTTAGAAGATATTTCCAAAAGACATGCACCGATGTCTACGGCGCATGCGCCATAGACAACGGCGCACTGAGCATGCCGTTACTAACGGCGATTATGCAGTTAGTGGCGGCACCCGCGCGCATGCCGGGAGTGACGTCATTGTGGCTCCGGCCAGTCACAGCGCCGGAGCCGTGATACAAGGAACACACTCGGGGAGAGATGGCGGCGATGGAGGAGAGGAATGAGCACCGCTGCAGGGGCTTCGATCTCAGGTAAGTAATTCATAATGAGCTAGTATGCTATGCATACTAGCTCATTATGCCTTTGTCTTGCAGGGTGTATTTTTTTTTCTTTTTGCGGGTTTTCTTCCTCTTTAAAGTTTTGTTTTGTTTAAAAATAACATACATGTTATACTTATCTCCTTATTGTAGTGGATTTGCACAGAGCAGCCCAGATCCTCCTCTTCTCGGATTCCTCGCTGGCACTCCCCTCTTGCCGAGTCCCCACACAGCAAGCAGCTTGTTATGGGGGTAGACAAACAAATGGACACTGCCCTCACCTATCACTGGCATTTGAAGCAAGGAGCACATGCAAGGGGGATGCAGGCAAAACAAAACCAAAGAAATTCCAAGCTCAACTTAACGACCAGCCTGCAAACAACTGAATTTTCCTGTCTAACAGTATGCGTTAAAAATAGGAGTTTAGTCTGCACACATTTGCAAATACATGCATAAGCCACAGAGCCCTGTCAAGGCACCCCAGTGTTTTCTGTAGTCCTAACCCTATATTTTGAGAGCCTCCACAGTGGAAGCATGTGTATTATAATGGATAGGCAGAGGGCAGGTGAGCCTGGAGGGAGCCCACCCCACCTTAAGACCAGGTTAACACTTGTACGACAAACGCTCCGACATTGTGAGCTCATGTCACATGACGTATGGAAATCAATGTTTTCCTATGAGAGCCGTCTTAACTGGCCCGACACAAGTCGGTCTGACTTTGAAAAAGGTTACTGTACTACTTTGGTCTGACTTTGATTCTACTTCAGCCCATTGAATATCATTGAAGTTGGATCAAAGTCGGATCATCGTCTTACCTGATCCGACTTTGGCATGCGACTTGTGCTCTGAGGATCTTAAAGGGGAACTCCACGCCAAAAAACCAAAACAAAAAACAGCAAGAGTATACCAGGCATTTCGGTCTGGTATGGATTCTAAGGGGAACTCTCACGCCAAAAAAACGGCGTGAAGTCCCCCCAAAAATCCATACCAGACCCTTATCCGAGCACGCAGCCCAGCAGGTCTGGAAAGGGGGTGGGGACGAGCGAGCGCCCCCCCTCCCTCCTGAACCATACCAGGCCACATGCCCTCAACATGGGGTGGTGGGTGCTTTGGGGCAGAGGAGGCCCTGTTGCCTCACCCTAAAGCACCTTGTCCCCATGTTGATGAAGGGCCTCTTCCCGACAACCCTGGCCGGTGGTTGTCGTGGTCTGCGGGCGGGGGGATTATCAGAATCTGGAAGCCCCCTTTGGCAAGGGGGTCCCCAAATCCCGGCCCTCCACCCTATGTGAATGAGTATGGGGTACATAGTACCCTACCCATTCACCTAAAAAAAGTGTCAAAAATAAAAACCATACACAGGTTTTTGACAAAATAATTTATTAAATCAGCTCCGGCATCTCTTCCGATTTCTTTTCCCCTCTCTGGCTCTTCTCCGTCTTCTAGCAATGTCTTCTTCCTCTCTTCTCCTCCACTCTCCGCTGATGTCTTCTAGCCCTCTCCGGTTCTTCTCCTCTGTCCGCTGTCTTCTGCCTCTGCCGGGTCTTGTCATCCGGAGGCCCGCCCGAAATGACGTCGCCACCCAGGGCATGATGGGGTGGTGATGTAAAAAAGGGTGGGCCTCCAGATGACGTCACCCGGTGGCTCTGCCCCATGCCAATATAAGTAGTGGCACACGGTGAACCCAGCATTTGAGCGGGAGAGACCGTCAAGTCAAAATCTGAGGTTTTGTCAAAAACCTGTGTACTGTTTTTATTTTTGACACTTTTTTTAGGTGAATGGGTACAATTCACATAGGGAAGGGCGGGATCTGGGGGCCCCCTTGTTAAAGGGGGCTTCCAGATTCTGATAAGCCCCCCGCCCGCAGACCCAGACAACCATCGGCCAGGGTTGTCGGGAAGAGGCCCTTGTCTTCATCAACATGGGGACAAGGTGCTTTGGGGGAGACCCCAAAGCACCCTCCCCATGTTGAGGGCATGTGGCCTGGTACGGTTCAGGAGGGGGGCGCTCTCTCACCCCCCCTTTTCCTGTGGCCTGCCAGGTTGCATGCTCAGAAAAGGTTCTGGTATAATTTTTGGGGGGACCACCACCCCTGCCCCAAAGCACCCACCGCCCCCCATGTTGAGGGCATGTGGCCTGGTATGGTTCAGGAGAGAAGGGGGGCTCTCGCTTGTCCCCACCCCCTTTCCTGACCTGCCGGGCTGCGTGCTCGGATAAGGGTCTGGTATGGATTTTGGGTGGACTTCACACCGTTTTTTTGGCGTGGGGGTTCCCCTTATAATCCATACCAAACCGAAGGTCTATGCTCTTGGGGGAGGAACCCCATGCCATTTTCTTTTCTTTTTTGGGCGTGGAGTTTCCCCTAAAGATTCATACCAGACACAAAGTGCCTGTATTGTCGGGATCAAAGTCGGATCCCTGTTCATTGAAGTCGGATGGATGTCGGACTTTAGGCTGGGTTCACACTGATACGACATGACTGTTGTAGGACTATCATCCTACTTTGCCCTGCTACATCTGTCCTACATCGGTCCTACTTCGGTCCTACTTTCATCGGACTTGAATGAACAAGATAAGATTTTTCCCTGACTTTGAGATAGTACGACTTGGCCTTTGACCAATCTCAACAATCCCAGAGTGAAATATTTTTTTTTTACTGTTGCTGTAATCACCATGTCGGATGTCACAAGTCGGATGGTTAGGACAAGGATCCTACTTTGATCCGACTTCAATGATATTCAATGGGCTGAAGTAGGACCAAAGTCGGACCAAAGGAGTGAAGGGAGCATTTTTAAAAGTCGGATGACTTGTGTCGGACCAGTTAAGAAGGCTCTCATAGGGAATCATTGATTTGCACACATCATGCGCCAATGAGCTCCCAATGTCGGAGCGTTTGTCGTACAAGTGTCGCAGGGCAAAGTCAGAGCCACAGTCATACGACTGTCGTGTCGTACCAGTGTGAACCCGGGCCTAAAGGCACAGGGGCGCACTGGACACCAAGCACATAGCACTATGGCAGCAAAGATGTCCAGTGCACCCCTCACCAATATTTCAACAGTTCAAACAAATGACCACTGCCCTCACCTATAACTGGCCTTTGCAGCAAGGAGCACATGGAAGGGCAATGCATGCAAAACAATTTTATTGGGGTACCCATGGCACTGCTTCATGTGTCCATTCAGATATGGAGCTGCGGATGGGCCCCGCCCCTCTCTCTTCTTATTGGCTCACTGACTTTTGTTTGACAGCAGCAGGAGCCAATGGCGCCCGCTGCTGTGTCTCAGCCAATGAGGAGGGAGAGTCCTGGACAGCCGAGGCTCTCGTTCAACATTGCTGGATCGAGATGGGGCTCAAGTAAATATGATGTTGGTTGAGGGGGGCTGCTGCACACAGAAGGTTTTTAATCTTAATGCATAGAATTTCGGGGTGCTGAATTTAATCGTTGCATCGATGCATCGCGATTCGGGGGTCCCCGATGCGGCATCGATGCGTGTGACCCCAATAATCGATGTCGGGTGACGTCATCCCGACTTGCCCTGCCCCTCCCGGGAGAGCGCTCCGAGCATGTATATTAAAATGCCAGTTTTGTAATAAATGCCGTTATAATCCATTAAGTGGCCACCACTGTATGTGCTTTTTAAAATATATGCAGCTTCATACCTGCATTTCTGTCTGTATACAGTGTATACTCTGCTTATGTGACTGTTCGCTCCGGCCCGCCTCCCACCTCTCGCGTTTCTCCTGGCTGAGAACTCCCACTGACGTCCAGAGAGAGGAGAACGAGAGACGTGAGGTGAGAGGTGAGAGGCGGGCCGGACCGGACAGAGTCACATGAGAGGAATATACAGTGTATACACAGACAGAAATGCAGGTATGAGAAGCTGCATATATTTTAAAAAGCACATACAGCGGTGGCCACTTAATTGATTATAACAGCATTTATTACAAAACGGGTATTTTAACAGCAGTATTCTTACACTGGCTCCTACACGTGCTCTGTGCTGAGATTTCCCGTTTGCACATTCCACTGTTGTTAACTCCTATTGTGGAATGTGCAAACTTGGGAGCCCAGAGAAATTTCAACACAGAGACAGTACAGGGAACTTCACAGGGCTGTTTGCTGTGGATTCTAATCCCTCCTGACCTCCCACCAGCCACATGCGTGAATTCCTGTACCCTGTAGTGCACCGGATTAGTGCACCTTTTTAAAGCGGAGTTCCACCGTTTTTTAGTTTATTAAAAGTCAGCAGCTACAAAAAGTGTAGCTGCTGACTTTTATTAAACCGACACTTACCTGTCCCACAGTCCAGCGATGCGGCCGCACGGAGCCCCACACCTTTCCCCCTGCTCTCCTTTACGCCGTCATATCTACTGTGGGCACCTGGCCATGATAGCTTACGGCTTCATGGCCAGGCGCGCACTGTGCTCTGCCATTGGCCAGCCAATCTTCTGGGACCTGTGTTGTGTCCCAGAAGATCGCTGGCAAGGAGGGGCCACCTAGGGCGAGAGGAGGAGTCACCTAGGCGGCCGGGACAGGAAGTCCCACTAAAAAGAGGACACCCCCACCCCCAAAAAAAATTACATGCCAAATGTGACATGTCAGGGGGCAAGGAGTGCTAAAAACCGAAGTTCCACTTTTGGGTGGAACTCCACTTTAAGGGAGTGAGGTTATTTTTATTTCAAAGCAGAGTTCAGTAAATTTTTTGTTTTATTAAAAGTCAGCAGCTACAAAAAAAGTGTATCTTCTGACTTTTAATAAAAGACACTCACCTGTCCCACAATCCAGCTACGTGGCCACCCGAACCCTCCATTCTGTCCACGGCGCTGGCAATACCACTGTGGGCATCCGGCTGTGACAGCTTGCAGCTTCACAGCCGGGTACGCATATCTCACTGCGCTGTCCTGCATAGCCGGGCAATCTTCTGAGACCTGTGATGTGTCTCAGAAGATTGCAGGGAGGAAGGGCCACCTAGGCGGCCCAAGTGGAAGTGAGAGCTCGTCGGTAATCGTGATGCATCGTGGAATCGAATCGAATCGTTGACCAGATAATCGTAATCGAATCGTGAGACCAGTGAAGATGCGCACCCCTAATAGAATGCATTAAGATAAAAAACCTTCTGCCTTTAGGACCACTTTAATCCATATCAAGCGTAATTCTAACATTCTTTTAAACTATCTTTATTGTGTAATGTAGATACATTTTAAAAAAAAATCCTTCATCTAGAACAGCCTTTCTCAACCTTTTCAACACAGAGGAACCCTTGAAAAAGTTCTCCAGTCTCAGGGAACCCCTGCTAAAAATCTGAAATCTACAACTCATGATACATTAGTGTGATGGTCAGTGGGAAGAATGGTCCTTACACTTGTGGTCATTGGGAAGAATTGCCTCCTTACAGATAGATAAAAAGATCAATGGTGTCAGTGGGAACTTATCTGAGGCCAAAATTGCCCAATGCTAAAGGAACCCCTAGCAACCTCTGGAGGAACCCTAGGGTTCCACGGAACCCTGGTTGAGAATCACTGATCTAGAAAGTGTGAGAAGATCTGAATTGGTGGTATTCTTTAACCCAGTATATTTACAGTAGAAGTGAATTGAACAATAAATTAACAATTGTACATGCTGTATGTAGCACTACCCCCGTAGGAGCTGCTGGTTTAGATTTGGGCCTTGCACGTTACCTCATTATTCGTTGTCTAAGGGATGAGAGTCTATAGAAACTTCAATGTCCACACAAGTTATAAATCCTTTTCAATAGGTTTTATTTCACACGGACTTGCATAGGTAGAGGGATGGAGGGTTTACGTTTAGAGAAGGTTTAGGCACACAATGCAAATCACTGGGGAAACTTCTAAGCTTCAAAAGTCACACTCACCACTCTCCTTCAAGTGGGTGTTGCTCACCCGGATAGGCCCCTCTCACTTGGCCTAGCAGCCGGGATGATGCACAAACAAAATGAACAAATAAAAGTCTCTGCCACAGACTTTAGGACAATAAAAATGAACTGTTCAATAATCCTGCCACCCGGATTAGTACCCGGATATCCAGCCTTACAGTTTTAGAGCCTTTAAGCCAGTGGTTCTTAACTCCAGTCCTCAGGGCCCACCAACAGGCCAGGTTTGCAAGATAACTGAAATGCATCACAGGTGATATAATTTGCTGCTCAGGGATTGCAGTATTCTAGTCTGCATCTCACCAAGGTAATACTTAAAATCTGGCCTGTTAGTGGGTCCTGAGGACTGGAGTTGAGAACCACTGCTTTAAGCCAACCCGGCACACTGTAAGGTAACATAAGCTACGGTACATCCTCCAATAAGGTCACCAGGCCTTCCCGAAGACACCAGCCTTCCACTTGGTCCTCTCCAGGACAGGTCCTCCCCTGGTTTCTTCCATTGAGTGGCTTCCTCCCGCAGGACAGACAGCACAGGATCACCTTCATAGTGCAGGCCCCAGTCAGCACAACTGGGCCTACCTGGCAGAGATGCAGCCTCGGGCCAACATGGCTCTGCGGCTGAAATTTCACTATCGCATACCTCGAGCCAGGAGGGCCACGAGGTGAAGAGAGCCCTGTAAAATGGCGTCTGCCCCTTAAGTAGTCTTCCCCAGCATGCCCAGCAGGGAGACCACTCCCACTGGGCTGTTCCCGGGGAAAAATACCCATTACGCTCTGGCCTGCCTGTGTTCCAACATTGGCCTGTGATGGTAACGCCACCTTCAGGCAAACAATGGGAAAAATCCCTCCAAGCACAGCCATAGCCAGAACAGAGGCTGATTTAGCCTTAATCACAAAGTCTGAGCTAACTACGAGCTCAGACACCCACTAAATTTAAACATAGCGCCTGGTCATCAGGAGCAGGGCGCTACATGTACATGATATCTTTCTTAAAATATAGATAACATACTGTACATAGAAAAGCTATTCTAAGACAACAGCGCTGACATTTTAAAATGAGACCAGTTATTTCTAGTACAATGAAAGCATAATGTGGACAGATCAGATGTAGTCTGCTCAGGGCTTTTTTTCAGCAGGAACTAGGGGGAACTCAGTTCCACCACCTCTGGCTCAGTCTTCTGCTCCCTGCTCACCACTATCACTTGGTAACACTGAAGTCCAGCTTCATGTGTTTACAAGTGATAGCTTATCTCTCAGTAGCTCCCACAGGTCAGATCTCCTGAGCAGATCCCACTGAGTGCAGGACAGGGACAAGGGAGATACAGAACAGGTGCCCAGGGTTCAGTGCAGTCATGGGCGGTAGGGGGAGCATGGTAGGCTGCACCCTCTGTGGTCTCAATTTTTTCCCTGGTGACCAGTTGTTGATGCTCCTACTGCATGATCTCCCTTGTAAGTGTCTGTAGTATAGTCTAGTAAGCTAGGAGGTACTACAGCCGGATGGGTGCTTTAGCTTAATATTGCAAAAAAGGTAAGACACGTGGAAAATGGTGAAGCTTTTAAGGAGTGAGGAGAAGATGAGGGCAGTGGAGGGAGGGGGTTGTATGCAGAGGGAAGAGCTAATTTTTTATGCCATTTGGCAGGTATGTGTGTGTGGCGGGCATGGTTGAGTTCCTGCTTCTATTCTCTGAGAAAAAAAGCCCTGAGTCTGCTTATATCCAGGTGTAATTAGTATGTTTGACACCTGTAACTGATCAGTAATTATTATAACATTAAAATTGTAATAAAAATGTCTAGAAATGAAGAGAAACCAGATAGACAGGAACAAGTTATGAAGGAAGATTTGTTTAATTTCTGTGTATAACCTTAGGCAAGTCAATTTACTGGCTATATATAAGGGTTTACAATCAGTTTAACCACTTAACGACCCCTTCACTTTACGCCGATATACGTCGGCAGAATGGCACGGCTGGGCACAAGCACGTACCTGTACGTCCTCTTTAAGAGCCCAGCCGGCGGCGCACTTGCGACCTGGTCCTGTGCTCCGTGAACCGCGCCCGCGGGACCCGATCGCCGCCGGTGTCCCGCGATCGGGTCACAGAGCTGAAGAACGGGGAGAGGTAAGTGTAAACAAACCTTTCCCCGTTCTTCCTAGTGTGACTGTCACTGATCATCTGTTCCCTGTCATAGGGAACGACAATCAGTGACATAACATGGCAAGCCACGCCTCCTAACAGTAGTAATCACTCCCTAGAAAACACTTAACCCCTCCAGCGCCCCCTACAGGTTAACCCCTTCACTGCCAGTATCATTTTCACAGTAATCAGTGCATTTTTATAGCACTTTTCTCTGTAAAAATTACAATGGCCACAAAATAGTGTCAAAAGTGTCAGATGTGTCTGCCATAATGTCGCAGTCACGAAAAGAAATCACTTTACTAGTAAAAAAAATTTTTTTTTATAAAAATGCCATAAAACTACCCCCTATTTTGTAAACGCTATAACTTTTGCGCAAACCAATCAATAAACGGCGTTTGCGATTTTTTTTTACCAAAAATATGTAGAAGAATACGTATCGGCCTAAACTGAGGAAAAAAACATTTTTATATATATTTTTGGAGGATATTTAATTTAGCAAAAAGTAAAAAATATTGCATTTTTTTCAGAATTGTCGCTCTATTTTTGTTTGTAGCGCAAAAAATAAAAACCGCAGAGGTGATCAAATACCACCAAAAGAAAGCTCTATTTGTGGGAAAAAAGGAAGCCAATTTTGTTTGGGAGCCACGTCGCACACCCGTGCAATTGTCAGTTAAAGCGACGCAGTGCCGAATCGCAAAAAGGGGCCTGGTCTTTATGCTGCATATTGGTCCGAAGGGTTAAGTGGTGGAACTCATATTTAGGGATGAACCGAACACCCCCCAGTTCAGTTTGCACCAGAACATGCAAACAGGCAAAAAATTTGTGCGAACATGCGAACACGGTTAAAGTCTATGGGACACGAACATGAAAAATCATTAGGCTTATATGCAAGTTATATGTATGGGGACCCGGGTACTGCTCCAGGGGACATGCATCAATGTGTAGTGGGTATTTGAATTTTGTAAGGACTCTGGTGGTGTGAAGTTCCTTGGGGTCCCGGGTGGCGCTGTTGCCTTGGGCCCGAGCTGAACATACACGCGAACCGTGCCTTTTTGTCCTCCCCTGGAGCTGGTACAGCGGGGCGGGGAACCCGCTGTGATGCAAAGGGAGAGGTCATAAAAGGGGCGGAGGCCCTGATTTTGGGGAGAGAGTCGGAGGACATGGCCGCACCCAGGCACCTTCAGCTTGGGTGCTGGCATTCCGGTGTTCCAGGCCTAGGCGCCCTTGGCCTAGCTGGAGCAGAGATGGAGTCCATCCCAGGCACCTTTAGCCTGGGGTGAGGTACTATGGCGGATGCCTGGGGCTCAGTACCTTCGACTGAGTTCCGCGAGGGTGGAGGAATCCGAGGGGGCCCTAACGCCTTGGGTGCCCGTGTCTGAGTTCGTGAGGACTGGTGCGCAGTAACTTCTCCGGAGAGTCTGGCGCAGCATCGCTGGTGACGGAGAGGCCTCCATTTCTCCCTTGGACGGATTTCTTCCCCTGACAGGGGCAAAGTGAGCGAAGGTAAATTCACGTTCTATATTACCTAGTCAGTGGCAGTGACTATTCACCACTGGTGACAGCACAGTGGGCAGCAGCTAGAAGGGAAAGGATTGTGCCACGATCTGTCCCCCCCCATTATTCAAAAGGAGAAAGACTGTTTTATTGCTTGGCAAGAAGAATAAAACTGAGTTGTACCTATTCACTGTGTGGAACTTGGGTTACTAAGCGAAGGAGTCAGGGACGAAGGACTGGACTTGACTCTAGGACACCTACACGAAAGCCCAATCTTCTGGCCTTCATCTCCTAGTAAAAGGAGGATACGGGCCGTGGTGTGTATCATCTCTCTCTCCCAGGTACCCCTAGACAACAGCCATATAACCGATAAAGCAAGGGAGAGAGGTGAGGCCGCTACAAATGCAAAAGAAGTTTTAAAAACAATTGTTTTTTCAGGAGCAGTGATTTTAAGAATGCTTAATGTGATACAATAAAAATGAAATATTACTTTAAACATCGTGCCTGGGGGTCCCCTTAGTCTGCCTGTAAAGTAGTATATCTATGTGATGAGTTTTACAGTCCTGCAGCAAAATTACATTTCTAAAGGAAAAAGCCATTTAAACGTAATCGCGGCTGTAATGCATTCCCGGCTCCTGGTAATATAGATTAAAATCAAGGAAAACAAAGGGTCTGGTATGGATTTTAAGGGGAACTCCACGCTCAAAATGAAAAATAAAATTGGCGTGGGGGCCCCCAAAATCCATATCAGGCCCCTATCCGAGCATTCAGCCTGGAGGACAGGATGGGGGGGGGGGGAAGCGCATGTTGATGGGGACAATGGCCTCATCCGCACAACCCTTGCCCGGTGGTTGTGGGGGTCTGTGGGTTGGGGGCTTATCGGAAACTGGAAGCCCCCTATAAGAAGGGGGTCCCCAGATCCTGGTTCCCCCCTATATGAATGGGTATTGGGTACAGTGTACCCCCATCCGTTCACCAAAAAAAAGTGTCAAAAAGTAAAAAACACAAAACACAGTTTTTAACAATTCCTTTATTAAAAAAAAATAAAAAATAAAGTGTCCCGCGATGTCCATCCTTCTGCAGCCAATATGCCCATCAAATGCATCCACTGTGCCCATTAAATGCAGCCACTGTGCCCATGTCAGGGAAATGGCCGTATTGTGGGCAATTCCGCCAATAACCAACATGGTTGCGCCAGACGTGGCTCTGTGCGCATGGGCGCACGCTTGTGCGCAACGCCACAATCCAGGCGCATGGATGCGCGCGCACGCCGTGACAATTGTAGGCGCAACCCCCGGCCTATTTAAGCCTGCCTCTAACATCTCAGACTTGCTGGATTATCGTCAGCTTCCTGTGTTCCTGTGCCTGCATACCTTGAGACCCCTGGCTTGACCTCTGCTTCTGGCTTGACCTGTGATCCTGATTATCTCCTCGCTCTGACCTTGGCTTGGCTGACTATTCTTAGATCCACTGCCCTCTGTTTATGACCCGGCTTGCTCCTGTTTGCTCTTGGACTGTCTCCCGGTATATGACCTCTGGCCTGGCTGCGAACCCTGCTCCTGGTTTATCCTGCAACCGCTTGCTAAGGACTTCTTCTTGCACGGCTACTGATGTCGCTGCTCAGCGCACCCCAGCCACGTCCTGCTTACCAGCCTGTTTGCAGCATTACTGGCAACCCATGCACCTTTGGGCACCGTATTCCCTGTATCACTCCCAGGGGAGCGCTGCACTCAGCCGCAAGGGGCGCCCTCTCTGCTACTCGACATCAGAGACTTGACAGCCCATCAATTACAGTTACCGTGCCCATCAAATGCAGCCACTGTGACCCCCCGGCGGCATTTAACCAGCACCCTGTCCGCTCGCTCATTGTCTGACCGTCACTTACCCCATCTTGGTGGTGGGTCAGGCAGCGAGTGATGGCGGCGAGCTGTGGGATGGGCAGCGGGTCAGGCAGCGGCGAGCTGTGGGTCAGGCGGCGGCTCCTGTGTCCTCTACACTTCCGCCATGCATCTCTTCATTTCCTCCTGCTAGGCGTCCAATAAGATCGCCTATCTTTTCAGCCAATCAGGTGACGGGTATCAGAACCACGCTTTCTGATTGGCGGAGAGGCGGTTCAGTGAATATCCATCTTATTTTCTAACACACCTGGGTGGGCTCCGAGCGCAATGCTCTGCGCCACGGGTCCACCTTATTTTGAAGCCTATTAGAGCCTATGGCTCTAATCAGGTGCTTCAAAAAGACAAAAAGACCCCCCCGCTGCTGTAATTCATGCGCCCGGCATCCTGAAAGGGGCCGGACGCATGAATGGGGGGGGGCTGTGACAGCCGTGAATAGATTCATGCTATACATGAATCTATCGCTTAAGCCCTGTACACACGATCGGTTTGACTGATGAAAACCGTCCGATGGATGGTTTTCATCAGACCAACCGATCGTGTATGGGACCCATCGGTCTTTTTTCCATCGGTTTTAAAAAATAGAACATGTTTTAAATTTTTCCGATGGATAAAAAACCGATCGAAAACTCAGATCGTCTATGGGCAAGTCCATCGGATCAAAAACCCACGCCTGCTCAGAATCAAGTCGACGCATGCTCAGAAGCATTAAACTTCATTTTTCTCGGCTCATCGGAGTGTGTTACGTCACCGCGTTTGGAACGGTCGGTTTTTTGACTGATGGTGTGCAGGCAAGACTGATGAAAAACAGTTTCATCGGATTTCCGATGGACAAATCCATCGGACGAAAATCCATAGGTTATCCGATCGTGTGTACAGGGCTTAACAGTTTTATCGGATTTCCGATGGACAAATCCATCGGACGAAAATCCATAGGTTATCCGATCGTGTGTACAGGGCTTAACTCATATAGGGGGTGGCGTGATAGAGGCGATGCGCCCATGTGCCCTTAATGGATGGGCCGCCACTGCCCTAAACCCACCCCCCCTTTTTTTTAGACTTCACCTATGTTTGTATACCATGTTTCACATTGTGTAACCCCTGTGTGGGTGACTTGTCTGTCCACCCCTTCAGTTTCCCTATTGTTTAACCTTGAGCCCTGGCTTACGTAACTTATCTGGACCCACAGCCCCCACCATGTGGTCATCTAGTGTAAATCCTCTATCATTTAAATGGATGTTGCACAAGACTTCACCTTGTTTGTATACCATGTTTCGCATTGTATAACCCCTGCGTGGGTGACTCGTTGTATTGTTACCTGGGATAGGGATGTATACATCCAAAACTTGAAAATCTGTTTAAAGTGGCTGTCCTTTTAAATAATGCATGTACCATGTTGGAGCCTTTAATACTATGGTTATTACTGTTATGGGAATGATATTCTTTGTCTACAGTAATGGCTTTTCACACTTCATCTGTGTAATAACGCCATTCCAATCAAACAAATGTACAGCTCAGCCAGGTGACTAGTGTTTGCTTTTTTTCCCTCTACTATCAGCACTTGCCCAGCATGTGCAGCCGGAAAATTATGTCATACTGTGCGTATTACAGTAATCACATAGTAAGCAAAATAAGATTACATGTCGCCCTTGTCACTCAAAGTATAAAAAAAGCAAAATGTGTTAGGAACCTAATTAGGTCTAGGAAAATAGCGATTACATTTCTTAACGAGGACCTCCTATGGTGGATGTACCATGATGAGAAAAAACTTACAGAAGCACAATCACACTTTATTTCTGGGTAATCTGTTGAGGACAAAAATACTTTCTAGGACTAATTTTGGAGACAGCAGGTGCTTTGGTGTTCCAGCAGCCAGACGCACATCTTTACTAATTAGAATTCTTGTAGGGTAGATCTTCTATGGGCAGATATACAGGGCATGCTGTTTGAAAAAAAAAAAAATGATTATTTTATTTAATTCTGTAAAATGCCAAACATGGAATAGCGCAAATGGAAATCTTAACACTGGACTCCTACTATGTCAGTGGTAGGGATGAGCTTCGTGTTCGAGTCGAACATACGTTCGACTCGAACATTGGCTGTTCGATCGTTCGACGAAGATCGAACGATTTGGGCCGTTCGCGCCAAATTCGAGTGACGCGAACGGCCCACAATGCACTACGCCATCGCAGTGTCATCCAGGCGCTGTGATTGGCCAAGCATGCACTGTGACCCCGCATGCTTGGCCAATCACAGCGCCGGCAGCGAGGAGAGCAATGATTGGCCACAGGCAGGATGCCTGTGGCCAATTATTGCTGAGGGTGTTTAGTACACGCCCCACACTATAAAAGGCCGCCAGCACGGCGGCCTAGTGTAGTGTGTTCCGGAGCAGGGATAGAGTAGCATAGGCAGGGACAGTGACTGTTATTTCTTTCTTGCTTAACCTGGATTCCTTTAGTTTAGGGAAAGAGAAGGATAGGTAGGGAGAGTGTCAGTGTGTTTTGTGCTTCTGCTATAGTGTGCTTAAAAAAAACATTTATTCTAGGGACAGAAAACTCTAGGTAGGGACAGTGTCAGTTTCTTTCACTCTGCAAGTCCTTGTTTCCAGGGACCTGTAAGGACAGTGAGTTAATTGTCCTTGTGCTATATTGTGCTTAAAAAAAACATTTATTCTAGGGACAGAAAACTCTAGGTAGGGACAGTGTCAGTTTCTTTCACTCTGCAAGTCCTTGTTTCCAGGGACCTGTAAGGACAGTGAGTTAATTGTCCTTGTGCTATATTGTGATTAAAAAAAACATTTATTCTAGGGACAGAAAACTCTAGGTAGGGACAGTGTCAGTTTCTTTCACTCTGCAAGTCCTTGTTTCCAGGGACCTGTAAGGACAGTGAGTTAATTTTCCTTGTGCTATATTGTGATTAAAAAAAACATTTTTTCTAGGGACAGAAAACTGTAGGTAGGGAGAGTGTTTTTTTTCTTTCACTCTGCAAGTCCTTGTTTCCAGGGACCTGTAAGGACAGTGAGTTAATTGTCCTTGTGCTATATTGTGCTTAAAAAAAACATTTATTCTAGGGACAGAAAACTCTAGGTAGGGACAGTGTCAGTTTCTTTCACTCTGCAAGTCCTTGTTTCCAGGGACCTGTAAGGACAGTGAGTTAATTGTCCTTGTGCTATATTGTGATTAAAAAAAACATTTATTCTAGGGACAGAAAACTCTAGGTAGGGACAGTGTCAGTTTCTTTCACTCTGCAAGTCCTTGTTTCCAGGGACCTGTAAGGACAGTGAGTTAATTTTCCTTGTGCTATATTGTGATTAAAAAAAACATTTTTTCTAGGGACAGAAAACTGTAGGTAGGGAGAGTGTTTTTTTTCTTTCACTCTGCAAGTCCTTGTTTCCAGGGACCTGTAAGGACAGTGAGTTAATTGTCCTTGTGCTATATTGTGCTTAAAAAAAACATTTATTCTAGGGACAGAAAACTCTAGGTAGGGACAGTGTCAGTTTCTTTCACTCTGCAAGTCCTTGTTTCCAGGGACCTGTAAGGACAGTGAGTTAATTGTCCTTGTGCTATATTGTGATTAAAAAAAACATTTATTCTAGGGACAGAAAACTCTAGGTAGGGACAGTGTCAGTTTCTTTCACTCTGCAAGTCCTTGTTTCCAGGGACCTGTAAGGACAGTGAGTTAATTGTCCTTGTGCTATATTGTGATTAAAAAAAACATTTATTCTAGGGACAGAAAACTCTAGGTAGGGACAGTGTCAGTTTCTTTCACTCTGCAAGTCCTTGTTTCCAGGGACCTGTAAGGACAGTGAGTTAATTTTCCTTGTGCTATATTGTGATTAAAAAAAACATTTTTTCTAGGGACAGAAAACTGTAGGTAGGGAGAGTGTTTTTTTTCTTTCACTCTGCAAGTCCTTGTTTCCAGGGACCTGTAAGGACAGTGAGTTAATTGTCCTTGTGCTATATTGTGCTTAAAAAAAACATTTATTCTAGGGACAGAAAACTCTAGGTAGGGACAGTGTCAGTTTCTTTCACTCTGCAAGTCCTTGTTTCCAGGGACCTGTAAGGACAGTGAGTTAATTGTCCTTGTGCTATATTGTGATTAAAAAAAACATTTATTCTAGGGACAGAAAACTCTAGGTAGGGACAGTGTCAGTTTCTTTCACTCTGCAAGTCCTTGTTTCCAGGGACCTGTAAGGACAGTGAGTTAATTTTCCTTGTGCTATATTGTGATTAAAAAAAACATTTTTTCTAGGGACAGAAAACTGTAGGTAGGGAGAGTGTTTTTTTTCTTTCACTCTGCAAGTCCTTGTTTCCAGGGACCTGTAAGGACAGTGAGTTAATTGTCCTTGTGCTATATTGTGCTTAAAAAAAACATTTATTCTAGGGACAGAAAACTCTAGGTAGGGACAGTGTCAGTTTCTTTCACTCTGCAAGTCCTTGTTTCCAGGGACCTGTAAGGACAGTGAGTTAATTGTCCTTGTGCTATATTGTGATTAAAAAAAACATTTATTCTAGGGACAGAAAACTCTAGGTAGGGACAGTGTCAGTTTCTTTCACTCTGCAAGTCCTTGTTTCCAGGGACCTGTAAGGACAGTGAGTTAATTTTCCTTGTGCTATATTGTGATTAAAAAAAACATTTTTTCTAGGGACAGAAAACTGTAGGTAGGGAGAGTGTTTTTTTTCTTTCACTCTGCAAGTCCTTGTTTCCAGGGACCTGTAAGGACAGTGAGTTAATTGTCCTTGTGCTATATTGTGCTTAAAAAAAACATTTATTCTAGGGACAGAAAACTCTAGGTAGGGACAGTGTCAGTTTCTTTCACTCTGCAAGTCCTTGTTTCCAGGGACCTGTAAGGACAGTGAGTTAATTGTCCTTGTGCTATATTGTGATTAAAAAAACATTTATTCTAGGGACAGAAAACTCTAGGTAGGGACAGTGTCAGTTTCTTTCACTCTGCAAGTCCTTGTTTCCAGGGACCTGTAAGGACAGTGAGTTAATTTTCCTTGTGCTATATTGTGATTAAAAAAAACATTTTTTCTAGGGACAGAAAACTGTAGGTAGGGAGAGTGTTTTTTTTCTTTCACTCTGCAAGTCCTTGTTTCCAGGGACCTGTAAGGACAGTGAGTTAATTGTCCTTGTGCTATATTGTGCTTAAAAAAAACATTTATTCTAGGGACAGAAAACTCTAGGTAGGGACAGTGTCAGTTTCTTTCACTCTGCAAGTCCTTGTTTCCAGGGACCTGTAAGGACAGTGAGTTAATTTTCCTTGTGCTATATTGTGATTAAAAAAAACATTTATTCTAGGGACAGAAAACTCTAGGTAGGGACAGTGTCAGTTTCTTTCACTCTGCAAGTCCTTGTTTCCAGGGACCTGTAAGGACAGTGAGTTAATTTTCCTTGTGCTATATTGTGATTAAAAAAAACATTTTTTCTAGGGACAGAAAACTGTAGGTAGGGAGAGTGTTTTTTTTCTTTCACTCTGCAAGTCCTTGTTTCCAGGGACCTGTAAGGACAGTGAGTTAATTGTCCTTGTGCTATATTGTGCTTAAAAAAAACATTTATTCTAGGGACAGAAAACTCTAGGTAGGGACAGTGTCAGTTTCTTTCACTCTGCAAGTCCTTGTTTCCAGGGACCTGTAAGGACAGTGAGTTAATTGTCCTTGTGCTATATTGTGATTAAAAAAAACATTTATTCTAGGGACAGAAAACTCTAGGTAGGGACAGTGTCAGTTTCTTTCACTCTGCAAGTCCTTGTTTCCAGGGACCTGTAAGGACAGTGAGTTAATTTTCCTTGTGCTATATTGTGATTAAAAAAAACATTTTTTCTAGGGACAGAAAACTGTAGGTAGGGAGAGTGTTTTTTTTCTTTCACTCTGCAAGTCCTTGTTTCCAGGGACCTGTAAGGACAGTGAGTTAATTGTCCTTGTGCTATATTGTGATTAAAAAAAACATTTATTCTAGGGACAGAAAACTCTAGGTAGGGACAGTGTCAGTTTCTTTCACTCTGCAAGTCCTTGTTTCCAGGGACCTGTAAGGACAGTGAGTTAATTTTCCTTGTGCTATATTGTGATTAAAAAAAACATTTTTTCTAGGGACAGAAAACTGTAGGTAGGGAGAGTGTTTTTTTTCTTTCACTCTGCAAGTCCTTGTTTCCAGGGACCTGTAAGGACAGTGAGTTAATTTTCCTTGTGCTATATTGTGATTAAAAAAAACATTTTTTCTAGGGACAGAAAACTGTAGGTAGGGAGAGTGTTTTTTTTCTTTCACTCTGCAAGTCCTTGTTTCCAGGGACCTGTAAGGACAGTGAGTTAATTGTCCTTGTGCTATATTGTGCTTAAAAAAAACATTTTTTCTAGGGACAGAAAACTGTAGGTAGGGAGAGTGTTTTTTTTTTTTCACTCTGCAAGTCCTTGTTTCCAGGGACCTGTAAGGACAGTGAGTTAATTGTCCTTGTGCTATATTGTGCTTAAAAAAAACATTTATTCTAGGGACAGAAAACTCTAGGTAGGGACAGTGTCAGTTTCTTTCACTCTGCAAGTCCTTGTTTCCAGGGACCTGGAGAGACATTGAGTGAATTGTCCTTGTGCTATATTGTGATTAAAAAAAACATTTATTCTAGGGACAGAAAACTCTAGGTAGGGACAGTGTCAGTTTCTTTCACTCTGAAAGTCCTTGTTTCAAGGGACAGAGAAGGACACCTGAAGGTAGCCCTTATTGCTTTTTTCCCATCTCCCTGCAGGCCATCTATTAGAATGTCTGGAAGGCAAACAAGGAGAGGCAGACAGTCAGGAGGCAATAAAAGAGGGCAAGCAGGCTCTGTGTCTGGGGGCAACAGTGCTGGTCGTGGACGCGGTGCATTGTCATCAGCACATGGCCATGGGACACGCTTGTCCTTCTTTTCGGCAGCTGGACATGTTGAGCCACATCATGCCGAAGACTTGGTAGAGTGGATGACCAAGCCCTCCTCCTCCTCCTCATCCTCTCTCACCCAGGCTCAGGGTACTGGAAAAGCAGCTGCCAAAGCGTCGTCTTCCCTGGTATCAATGTCAGACAAATCATCAGTCACTCCTTCCCTAGACCCACCATGTCCTCCTCCTGAGGAGTCCCCCGAACTGTTTCAGCACAGTGTTGGGTACATGCTCCAGGAGGATGCCCAGCGTTTCGAAGGGTCTGATGATGAAACCCAGCTAGAGGAAGGCAGTAGCGTGAGAGCAGACAGAGGGGATGCTCAAGAAGGACACCAATCTGGCAGTCATGTTCCAGCAGCTGCAGCATACTGCCAGATTGGCTCCAGTGATGAGGAGGGAGGGGATGATGAGGTCAATGACTCCACGTGGGTGCCTAATAGGAGAGAGGAGGAGGAGGAGGATGAGGAGGAGGCACATCTCCAACGAGGCAGGATGCCCTTTGGTGGCCAGCGTAAGGGCAGTACACCGACGGAATCACACCGCAGAGCTCCGCCTGTGCAGGGCGCTGCCTCTGCCCGTCATTCAAAAAGTTCTTTGGTGTGGGCCTTTTTTGAGGCTAGTGCATCAGATCGCACAGCTGCTGTTTGCAACATATGTCTCAAGCGTATATCGCGTGGCCAAAACATCAGCCGCTTGGGTACCACATGCCTGACCAGACATATGTTGACCTGCCATGCAGCTCGTTGGCAAGCCTACCTCAAAGACCCACACCAAAGAACCAAGCGGACCTCTCCTTGCACCGCATCAGCTGGGATCTCCAACCCCACTATAACTTCAGTCCTCTCTGAAACATGCACTGAGAGGAATGAAGGTGTAGAATTAGGTGTGTCACAGCCAAGTACTTGCGCCCACTCTGCTAGCAGTACACCGACGTCCGATTCTAGCAGGCAAATTTCCCTGCCCCAGCTGCTGGACCGTCGAAAGAAGTTCACTCCCAGCCATCCACATGCCCAGCGGTTGAATGCTAGCTTGGCTAAATTGCTAGCGCTTCAACTGCTGCCTTTTCAGTTGGTAGACTCGGCCCCCTTCCGTGAGTTTGTGCAATGTGCGGTTCCTCAGTGGCAGGTTCCCAAACGCCACTTTTTCTCACGGAAGGCTATTCCGGCTCTCTACCGGCATGTGGAAGGCAATGTCTTGGCCTCGCTGGACAGGGCGGTCAGCGGTAAGGTGCATATTACCGCTGACTCATGGTCCAGCAGGCATGGACAGGGACGTTACCTTTCTTTCACGGCCCATTGGGTCACTCTTTTGGCAGCTGGGAAGGATTCAGGACAAGGTGCAGTAGTGTTGGAGGTTGTCCCACCGCCACGCCTCCAAAATGCTACTACTGGTTGTGACACACCTCTCTCCTCCACCCCCTCCTCTTCTTCTTCCTCCATGGCCTCTTCCTGTGGTTTGTCCTATGAACCAGCGGTGCTCCGTAGCCGTTCACGGGGCTACGCAAGTACGCAGGCAAAAAGATGCCATGCCGTGCTTGCGCTGGTGTGTTTGGGGGACAGAAGCCACACTGGGGCAGAGGTCCTGTCTGCTCTGCAGGGCCAGGCCGAGAGGTGGTTGACGCCACGCCAGCTTAAGCCAGGAATGGTGGTTTGCGACAATGGCACCAACCTCCTCTCCGCCCTCCGACAGGGACAACTGACCCATGTGCCCTGTGTGGCTCACGTCCTTAACCTGGTGGTGCAGCGCTTCTTGGGCAGGTACCCGGGCTTACAGGATGTCCTGAGGCAGGCCAGGAAAGTCTGTGTGCATTTCCGCAGATCTTATAATGCCAGTGCTCGCCTGGCTGAGCTGCAAAAGGAGTTGAACCTGCCCAAGAACCGCCTTATATGTGACATGCCCACCAGGTGGAACTCAACGTTGGCCATGCTGCAGCGGCTGCACACGCAGCAGAGGGCCATCAATGAGTACCTGTGCGACTACGGCACCAGGACAGGGTCAGGGGAGCTTGGTTTTTTTTCTCCACGCCAGTGGGGCATGATCAGGGATGCATGCACTGTCCTGGCACCATTTGAGGAGGCCACGAGGATGGTGAGCAGTGACAGTGCATGCATCAGTGACACTGTACCTCTTGTCCACCTGTTGGAGCACACGCTGCGTGGAATAATGGACAGGGCACTTGAGGCAGAACAGAGGCAGGAAGAGGAGGACTTCCTTGCCTCTCAAGGCCCCCTTTACCCAGACAGTGTTCCTTCTGTCCCACCCATCGCACAGGAGGAGGAGGAGGAGGAGGAGGAGGAGGAGGATTGTGTCAGCATGGAGGTGGAGGCTGGCACTCAGCATCATCAGCAGCAGTCTTTTAGGGATGATTTACAGTCCCAAGAAACCAGTGGACTTGTACGTGGCTGGGAGGAGGTGGCTGCGGATCATGTCGTCCTTAGTGACCCAGAGGACTCCGGAGCGAATGCCTCAGCAAACCTACGCTGCATGGCCTCCCTGATCCTGCAAAGTCTGCGGAAGGATCCTCGTATTCTTCGGATCAAGGAGAGGGACCATTACTGGCTGGCCACTCTCCTTGATCCACGGTACAAGGGTAAGGTTGCGGACCTTATGTTACCGTCGCAGAGGGAGCAGAGGATGAGACAACTCCGGGAGGCCTTGCAGAAAGGTCTGTGCAACGCGTTCCCAGAGACTGGGAGGTTGCAAACTCCTGGTCCTGGACAACGAGTTGCTGAGGCTTCGGCCAGTCAAAGAAGGAGCGGTGGGGAAGGTGGCCGTCTGACCGATGCGTTCAGACAATTCTTTAGTCCGCAGCCCCAAAGTATGATCGGTTCCAGCAACCATCGCCAGCGTCTGATAAACATGGTGCAGGAATATCTAGGGGCAAGGTCAGACTTGGACACCTTCCCCACCGAAAATCCTCTGGCTTACTGGGTCTTGAGGATGGATCACTGGCCAGAGCTTGCACAGTATGCAATTGAGCTACTGGCCTGTCCTGCATCCAGCGTTCTTTCGGAACGCACATTCAGTGCTGCTGGAGGATTTGTCACGGATCACAGGGTGCGCCTGTCCACCGACTCGGTTGATCGACTGACTTTCATCAAGATGAACCAGTCTTGGATCACCACCAGCTACCACACACCTGATGCTGATATAACAGACTAATTGATTTTAAAATGTCACATCCCTTCAAGACTGATGCTGATGCTGAGTGCCTGTGCTGTTATGTTGACTGGCTATCCTCCTCCTCCGAGTCCTCAATGATACGATTGATGATGATAGCTTGGAAGATCATTTTTGTTTATGGGTGCCGCCACCAGTGCCTAACGCCCAATTTTTCAGCCCCTGTTTAACAGGGGCGTGTAATTACAATTTTTGAAGCAATACTTTGCAACAGGGCTCATTGCTGTGCTCCAAGTACAGTATCTGTGAGGAGTTGCAGTGTTGTGCCACCAGTGCCTAAGGCCCAATTTTTCAGCCCCTGTTTAACAGGGGCGTGTCATTACAATTTTTGAAGCAATACTTTGCAACAGGGCTCATTGCTGTGCTCCAAGTACAGTATCTGTGAAGGGTTGCAGTGTTGTGCCACCAGTGCCTAAGGCCCAATTTTTCAGCCCCTGTTCAACAGGGGCATGTAATTACAATTCTTGATCTAATAATTCACAGCAGGGCCCATTGCTGCACCCACCAAGAGTAACTGTCAGGGCTTACAGTGTTGTGGCACCAGCACCACCATCAAAGGCCCAATTTTTACTACCACTGTTCAACAATTATATGTAATTAAAATTCCTGATATAATAGTTGACAGCAGGGCGTTCCAGCACCAACCAAGAGTAACTGTGAGTGCTTACAGTGTTGTGCCAACACCAACAACTAAGGGGCCTATTTCTGCAGAGTATATACGGCAGGTCCCTACTTTCAAACATCCAACTTACAAACGACTCCTACTTGCAAACGCAAGAAGACAACAGGAAGTGAGAGGAAATCTACCACTAGGAAGGAAAATTCTCTCCTGTAAGAATAAATATGGGAGAAAGGTGTCTCCTCTGTACTGATGCTTTATCAGCAATCCTTGTTTCAAGAAAAACACCACATTTCAAAAACAGTTGTCATTAGGACGGAAAGTGAGGTGAAATGTTCTGAACAGGGGCACAGACAGCAAAACAAATGTTACAGGGGTGATAACCCTTACCTATGTTTTCCAAAAAGTTTAAAAATAGATTTTTGGTCTGGAGCTACACTTCAACAATGTACCTGTTCAAAATTACAAACAGATTCTACATAAGAACAAACCTACAGTCCCTGTCTTGTATGCACCGCCTGTATACGGCTGTTCTGAGTATATAGGGCCTTTTTTATTTTATGTGCGGGGTTCCCCTTAATATCCATACAAGACCCAAAGGGGCTGGTAATGGGCTGGGGTAGGGGGGGGGTCATGGGGTAGCTATGCCATTTTTCTTAAAGATTTTCATCCATATTACCGGGACCAGACATTACATTAAAGCCGCAAGCAGTTTTAAATGGCTTTTTTTTCCTTTAGAAGTGTCATTTTGTGCAGGGACAGTTCTAAACACGGGAAACACGTGGCACTTCACAGGCATACTTTAGACACCCCCCAGGTACGATATTTAAAGGAATATTTGACTTTTTTTTTTTCACTTTATGCATCATTAAAATGACTGCTCCCGGAAAACGACCGTTTTTAAAACTTATTTTTGCATTGATACATGTCCCCTGGTGCAGAACCCGGGTTCCCAAACCCTTTTTAGGACAATAACATGCATAATAGTTTTTATAATTAGCACTTTAGAATTCGAACGTTCGCATCCATTGTATTTAATAGGGTTCTAATGTTCGTTCGAACTTTCGGTCCGTTCGCGGGTTCTGGTGCGAACCGAACCCGGGGGTGTTCGGCTCATCACTAGTCAGTGGCATAGAATGTTGAGTTTTTAATAAATTGCAGTCAATGTTTCTAAAATTTATATGGTGTGGGAGAAAACCACGAATTAAACTTGCACTTTTAATTAAGGAAAAGGCACAAGGAGGATTAGGGGCTCCTGATTTGAGAAATTATTATTTTGCAACAGTTTTATCACGAATAATAGAATGGGCTAAAAATAATTTAGAAAAAAGATGGGTGAATATGGAAGCCACTATAAGTAAAGCACCACTGGGAAAGGTGATTTGGATACCAGAGCAATATCGGGAACTCAGTACGGATATACACAAAATCACCAGAAATGCACTTAAAATTTGGGATAAAATTCACAGAAAAGAGAAATGGGAGTTCAATTCACCTTTAATGTCATTAACTAACACAAAATACTTTATACCGGGTGTCGAAAAATTATTTGGAAAATGGACTATGCAAGATAATTTACAACTGAAAGATGTAATGGAGAAAGATAAACTGCTAGGGTATCAGGAATTAAAAAACAAACGAGAATCACTGATGTTGGATGAATGGCGGTATGCTCAGTTAAAAAAAAAAATCAAAAAATGACCACGGACAAATAGATCTATAGAAAGTTTACGGCCTTTAGAGAGATTGTGTGAGGAGAAGGTGAAGAAGGGAGTAATCTCTAAGATTTATAAAATATTAATCGATACAAAAAAGCTGGGCACACCGCCATTTATCAAGAAATGGGAGGAGGAGTTGGGTTCGCAGGTCAACGACCTGGAGATTAAGCTAATTATAGAGAGAGTACATGTTACATCAGTAAACCAAAACGAAAGGGAATTAAATTACAAATGTCTAGCTCGTTGGTACTTAACCCCTGACAAGGTACATAAATGTTCAAATGAAAGTTCAAAGTTCTGCTGGAGGGGGTGCAAGGAAATTGGGACTATGGCTCATATCTGGTGGAAGTGCCCTAAAATTAAAATTTACTGGGGAGAGATCAGAAAAACTATCAAAGACATAACCAAGATAGAAGTCCCCGATGAGCCTTGGGGCTGTATACTACACGGGATTCGAACCCCAACCAAACAGTATCTGAGAACTTTGCTTCCACAACTCCTAAATGCTGCAAAGTACCAAATAGCTACACATTGGCAAGAAATGGAACGACCTAGTTTGAAAGGTTGGTGCCACAAAATTGATGACATCTACAGACTGGAATACCTAAAGTCTAGCGAGGGGGAGGAAATGGTACAGTTTGAAAAAAAATGTCGGGAATGGGTAATATTTAAACATACTATGGGATATGCAGAGTTGCTGGGTTTGTAACGGGCATACATGAGGGTGTGTACGTTTGTGAATATGCGTACGGGGTGGGTACATACGCGTGTATAGATTAGTGCGGGTATGTGTATATATGTGTATAGGTATATATATGTATGTGTATATATATATATATATATTTAGAGATACGGGGGCATATAGACATGAATGTAAATGCACACGGACATAGATAGATAGATAGATAGATAGAGATAGATATAAATATAAATATATATAAGCTTTATAAAACAAATTTGATTAAGAAATTACATAGATTTTATATGAGAAAGAGGTACGATTAAGAGAAGGAAATGAAAAGATTAAAGAGGGAGCAATAGAACGGTGGGAAACCAAAGGGGGGAGATCCGGGAAGGGGGGTGAGGGGGGGAGGGGTAGGGGGCAATGTTTATTATCTGTTTGTGAAATATTAAGTCTTTGTACATTTGGATGTTATGTTATGAGATATGAAAACCTAATAAAGATTATAAAAAAAAAAAAAAAAAAAAAGAATTTGGTGTTTAGGTTAGGGGTTATGTTGAATTCTAAAGTTAAACTTTGGTATTTAGGTTCAGGTTTAGGTTGAGTTCTAGGGTTAGACTTGGTGTTAGGGTTATTAGGTTCAAGGGTTAGACCTTGGTATTAGATTTAGGAATGAGATTGAATTCTGGGGTAGAGCCTCGTACACACGGCTGTTTTTTTCGGCAGGAAAACTGCTGGCAGAGCTTTTTGCGGAGAAAACCGTTCGTGTGTATCTTTTCTCGTCGAGAGGGCTGTCGGGAGTCTCGATGGGAGGAGTGGAGAACCTGCTCTCTGTTTTCTCGTCGGGATTCTTGTCGGCCTGTTTCCCGACGACAAGGCCGCGTGTGTGTGTGGGGCTGCAGGCTTGCCTGTCTTCCGGAGGGCCCGCGCATGCTCGGTGAGACTTCGGCGCATGCGCAGTGGCTTGCAGGGATGGTGTGGGGTGGGGCGGGATGGCGACGGCGGCGTTGAGTGTGGCGAGCGCGTGCTCGTCGTGGTTGGTGGCGTCGCTGCGTTCTTGCCATTCGGGGGAACGGCGGTTCTTTTGGATGGCTGTCTGTGTGCACGGCTTGGCGGGAGGAGCTTGCCAGGAGTCTCGTCGGGAGGAACAGCGTTTTTTTCCTGACGGGATTCTCGGCTGTGTGTACGGGGCTTTAGACTTTGGAGTTTGGCTTGGATATTTGGTTGGATTCTAGGGTTAGACTTTGTGCTAGGGTTAGGGGTTTGGTTAAATTCAAGGATTAGACTTTAGTTAATGTGATATAGATAGATGTCTTGCGAGCTACCAATGAAGAGTGTCCAAAGAATGTTTTAAACGTAAGAGACAGTCACTTGCTCTCTGAGCTAGCTGCTGATTCACACAAGCCTGCAAACCATTTGGAGAGGATTTTAACATTGTATGTTTTCTATAGCCTGGTGCGCTGCAAGCACCTATAAAATGTGAGTACCCTGATCTTTACCTACAATAAATTTCTATATTTAAACGAAAAAAAAAAAAAGAATGTTGAGTTTCTATAGATGAACATTTGCAGGCTCTGGTGTCTCAGGAAACCCAAGGATTGAATAGAATTTTGCAAGGACTCAATATACAGTATGTTATATAAAGGTTTTCCTCAGAGTTTTAAAAGATGTGTCCTTCTTATGTCAATGATTTACCGTATATACTCGAGTATAAGCCGAGTTTTTCAGCACATTTTTTTGTGCTGAAAATGCCCCCCCTCGGCTTATACTCGAGTCACCTTTTTGCGCCTGATCTCCCGGACTTTGGGGACCTGGTACCGGCCGGCACACATGTAGCCCCACTCCTCCTCTGCAAGTGTGCAAAGTTTTTTGTCCGGGGGACCTACGGCCGGGGAGCACCGATTTTTCAAAGCCGGGCATCCCTTCCATAGACTCCCATGTTAAACGGTAATTTCTTCTGTGAATTTGGGGACCCGGTATCGGCCGCTTGTAGGTCCCCTGGACCCAAAACTTGGCACACATGTAGCCCCATTTCTCCTATATAAGTGTGCACAGTTTTTTGTCTTGGAAACCTACGGCTGGGGAGCACCGATTTTTCAAATCCAGGCACCCCTTCCATAGACTCCCATGTTAAACGTCAGTCTATTAATGGACACAGTGAGGCATGCACATGGGCACAGTGAGGCACAGTGGAGGCATGCAGATGGACACCCTAGGCTTATACTCGAGTCAATAAGTTTTCCCAGTTTTTTATGGTAAAATTAGGTGCCTCTGCTTATATTCGGGTTGGCTTATACTCGAGTATATACGGTAGCTTTGATGAAAAACTAAATATACACTTATGCCGCGTACACACGGTCGGAATTTCGGAGGAAAAAAGTCAGATGTAATTTTTTCATCAGATATTCCGACCGTGTGTGTGCCCCATTGAACTTTTTCCGTCGGAAATTCCGACGGAGTTAGAAAGAGAACATGTTCTATCGGAAATTCCGTTCGTCTGTATGGAACTCCGACAGAGAAAAAAACATGCATGCTCAGAATCAAGTCGACGCATGCTGAGAAGCATTGAACTTCATTTTTCTCGGCTCATCGTAGTTTTGGACGTCACCGCGTTCTTGACGGTCAGAATTTGGTGTGATAGTGTATATGCAAGACAGCCTGAACGGAATTCCGTTGGAAAAATCCGTCTGAGTTTATCCCAGCAGAAAGACCGGTCGTGTGTACGCTTCATTAGATGTAGTGTTTTGCCGTTGAAAAAAAGGATGACAGTGGCTTATTATTATTTTCTGTGAATATTCTCATTTATTCTGGTCATGATTAGTGATGAGCTGAACACCCCCGGGTTCGGTTCGCACCAGAACCCGCGAACGGACCGAAAGTTCGCATGAACGTTAGAACCCTATTAAATACAATGGATGTGAACGTTCGAAATCTAAAGTGCTAATTATAAAGACTATTATGCATGTTATTGTGCTAAAAAGGGTTTGGGAACCCGGGTTCTGCACCAGGGGACATGTATCAATGCAAAAAGAAGTTTTAAAAACTGCCGTTTTTCGGGAGCAGTCATTTTAATGATGCATAAAGTGAAAAAAAAAACAACAAATATTCCTTTAAATATCGTACCTGGGGGGTGTCTAAAGTATGCCTGTGAAGTGCCACGTGTTTCCCGTGTTTAGAACTGTCCCTGCACAAAATTACATTTCTAAAGGAAAAAAAGCCATTTAAAACTGCTTGCGGCTTTAATGTAATGTCTGGTCCCGGTAATATGGATGAAAATCTTTAAGAAAAATGGCATGGCTACCCCATCACCCCCCCCCTACCCCAGCCCATTACCAGCCCCTTTGGGTCTTGTATGGATATTAAGGGGAACCCCGCACACAAAAGAAAAAAGGCCCTATATACTCTGAACAGCCGTATACAGGCGGTGCATACAAGACAGGGACTGTAGGTTTGTTCTTATGTAGAATCTGTTTGTAATTTTGAACAGGTACATTGTTTAAGTGTAGCTCCAGCCAAAAAATCTATTTTTAAGCTTTTTGGAAAACATAGGGAAGGGTTATCACCCCTGTAACATTTGTTTTGTTGTCTGTGCAGTGTGCACCTGTTCAGAACAGTTCACCTCACTTTCCGTCCTAATGACAAATGTTTTTGGAAAATTTGGGGTTTTTATTGAAACAAGAATTGGTGATAAAGCATCAGTGGAGAGGAGACACTTTTTTCCCTTATTAACTCTTAAGCCCCATACACACGATCGGATAACCTATGGATTTTCGTCCGATGGATTTGTCCATCGAAAATCCGATGAAACTGTTTTTTATCAGTCTTGGCCACACACCATCAGTCAAAAAACCGACCGTTCCAAACGCGGTGACGTAGAACACTCCAATGAGCCGAGAAAAATTAAGTTTAATGCTTCTGAGCATGCGTCGACTTGATTCTGAGCATGCGTGGGTTTTTTAACCGATGGACTTGCCCATAGACGATCGAAAATTCCCATCGGTTTTTTATCCATCGGAAAATTTTAAAACAAGTTCTATTTTTTACAACCGATGGAAAAAAGACCGATGGGTACCATAAACGATCGGTTGGTCTGATGAAAACCATCCATCGGACGGTTTTCATCAGTCAAACCGATCGTGTGTACGGGGCTTAACAGGAGAGAATTTGCCTTCCTAGGGGTAGATTTCCTCTCACTTCCTGTTGTATCCTTCCGTTTGCAAGGAGGAGTCGTTTGTAAGTTGGATGTTTGAAAGTAGGGGCCTGCCGTACATACTCTGCTGAAATTTGCCCCTTACATGTTGGTGTTGCCACAACACTGTGAGCCCTCACAGTTACTCTTGGTGGGCGCATGAATGGGCCCTGCTGTGAATTATTAGATCAAGAATTGTAATTGCATGCCCCTGTTAAACAGGGGCTGAAAAATTGGGCCTTTTTTGGTGGTGGTGGTGGTGTTGACACAACACTGTGAGCCCTCACAGTTACTCTTGGTGGGCGCAGGAATGGGCCCTGCTGTGAATTATTAGATCAAGAATTGTAATTACACGCCCCTGTTAAACAGGGGCTGAAAAATTGGGCCTTAGGCACTGGTGCTGGTGCCACAACACTGCAACCCCTCACAGATACTGTACTTGGAGCATAGCAATGAGCCCTGTTGCAAAGTATTGAATCAAAAATTTTAATTACACGCCCCTGTTGAACATGGGCAGAAAAATTGGGCCTTAGGCACTGGTGCCACAACACTGCAACCCCTCACAGATACTGTACTTGGAGCACAGCAATGAGCCCTGCTGCAAAGCATTGCATAAAAAATTGTAATAACACGCCCCTGTTAAACAGGGGCTGAAAAATTGGGCCTTAGCCACTGGTGCTGGTGCCACGACACTGCAACCTCTCCCAGGTACTCTAGTTGGAGTGCAGGAATGAGCCCTGCTGCAAAGCATTGCATAAAAAATTGTAATTACATGCCCCTGTTAAACAGGAGCTGAAAAATTGGGCCTTAGCCACTGGTGGCGGCACCCAGAAACAAAAATGTTCTTCCAAGCTATCATCATCAATCGGATCATTGAGGAGGAGGAGGATAGTCAGTCAACATAACAGGACAGTCACTCAGCATCAGCATCAGTCTTGAAGGGATGTGGCATTTGAAAATAAATTAGTCTGTTATATCAGCTTCAGGTGTTTGGTAGCTGGTGGTGATCCAAGACTGGTTCATCTTTATGAAGGTCAGTCGATCAACCGAGTCGGTGGTCAGGCGTACCCTGTGATCCGTGACAAATCCTCCAGCAGCACTGAATGTGCGTTCTGAAAGAACGCTGGATGCAGGACAGGCCAGTAGCTCAATTGCATACTGTGCAAGCTCTGGCCAGTGATCCATCCTCAAGACCCAGTAAGCCAGAGGATTTTCGGTGGGGAAGGTGTCCAAGTCTGACCTTGCCCCTAGGTATTCCTGCACCATGTATATCAGACGCTGGCGATGGTTGCTGGAACCGATCATACCTTGGGGCTGCGGACTAAAGAATTGTCTGAACGCATCGGTCAGACGGCCACCTTCCCCACCACTCCTTCTTTGACTGACCAAAGCCTCAGCAACTCGTTGTCCAGGACCAGGAGTTTGTAACCTCCCAGTCTCTGGGAACGCGTTGCACAGACCTTTCTGCAAGGCCTCCCGGAGTTGTCTCATCCTCTGCTCCCTCTGCGACGGTAAGATAAGGTCCGCAACCTTACCCTTGTACCGTGGATCAAGGAGAGTGGCCAGCCAGTAATGGTCCCTCTCCTTGATCCGAAGAATACGAGGATCCTTCCGCAGACTTTGCAGGATCAGGGAGGCCATGCAGCGTAGGTTAGCTGAGGCATTCGGTCCGGAGTCCTCTGGGTCAATAAGGACTACATGATCCGCAGCCACCTCCTCCCAGCCACGTACAAGTCCACAGGTTTCTTGGGACTGTAAATCATCCCTAAAAGACTGCTGCTGATGATGCTGAGTGCCAGGCTCCACCTCCATGCTGACACAATCCTCCTCCTCCTCCTCTTCCTGTGCGATGGGTGGGACAGAAGGAGCACTGTCTGGGTAAAGGGGGCCTTGAGAGGCAAGGAAGTCCTCCTCTTCCTGCCTCTGTTCTGCCTCAAGTGCCCTGTCCATTATTCCATGCAGCGTATGTTCCAACAGGTGGACAAGAGGTACAGTGTCACTGATGCATGCACTGTCACTGCTCACCATCCTCGTGGCCTCCTCAAATGGTGCCAGGACAGTGCATGCATCCCTGATCATGCCCCACTGGCGTGGTGAAAAAACCCGAGCTCCCCTGACCCTGTCCTGGTGCCGTAGTCGCACAGGTACTCATTGATGGCCCTCTGCTACATGTGCAGCCGCTGCAGCATGGCCAACGTTGAGTTCCACCTGGTGAGCATGTCACATATAAGGTGGTTCTTGGGCAGGTTCAACTCCTTTTGCAGCTCAGCCAGGCGAGCACTGGCATTATAAGATCTGCGGAAATGCACACAGACTTTCCTGGCCTGCCTCAGGACATCCTGTAAGCTCGGGTACCTGCCCAAGAACCGCTGCACCACCAGGTTAAGGACGTGAGCCACACAGGGCACATGGGTCAGTTGCCCCTGTCGGAGGGCGGAGAGGAGGTTGGTGCCATTGTCGCAAACCACCATTCCTGGCTTAAGCTGGCGTGGCGTCAACCACCTCTCGGCCTGCCCCTGCAGAGCAGACAGAACCTCTGCCCCAGTGTGGCTCCTGTCCCCCAAACACACCAGCGCAAGTACGGCATGGCATCTTTTTGCCTGCGTACTTGCGTAGCCCCTTGAACGCCTACGGAGCACCGCTGGTTCCGAGGACAAAGCACAGGAAGAGGCCATGGAGGAAGAAGAAGAGGAGGGTGTGGAGGAGAGAGGTGTGTCACAACCAGTAGTAGCATTTTGGAGGCGTGGCGGCGGAACAACCTCCAACACTACTGCACCTTGTCCTGCATCCTTCCCAGCTGCCAAAAGAGTGACTCAATGGGTCGTGAAAGAAAGGTAACGTCCCTGTCCATGCCTGCTGGACCATGAGTCAGCGGTAATATGCACCTTACCGCTGACCGCCCTGTCCAGCGAGGCCAAGACATTGCCTTCCACATGCCGGTAGAGAGCCGGAATCGCCTTCCGTGAGAAAAAGTGCCGTTTGGGAACCTGCCACTGAGGAACCGCACATTGCACAAACTCACGGAAGGGGGCCGAGTCCACCAACTGAAAAGGCAGCAGTTGAAGCGCTAGCAATTTAGCCAAGGTAGCATTCAACCGCTGGGCATGTGGATGGCTGGGAGTGAACTTCTTTCAACGGTCCAGCAGCTGGGGCAGGGAAATTTGCCTGCTAGAATCGGACGTCGGTGTACTGCTAGCAGAGTGCCCGCAAGTACTTGGCTGTGACACACCTAATTCTACACCTTCATTCCTCTCAGTGCAGGTTTCAGAGAGGACTGAAGGTATAGTGGGGTTGGAGATCCCAGCTGATGCGGTGCAAGGAGAGGTCCGCTTTGTTCTTTGGTGTGGGTCTTTAAGGTAGGCTTGCCAACGAGCTGCATGGCAGGTCAACATATGTCTGGTCAAGCATGTGGTGCCCAAGCGGGTGATGTTTTGGCCACGCGATATACGCTTGAGACATATGTTGCAAACAGCAGCTGTGCGATCTGATGCACTCGACTCAAAAAAGGCCCACACCAAAGAACTTTTTGAATAACGGGCAGAGGCAGCGATTCCGTCGGTGTGCCGCCCTTACGCTGGCCCCCCGAGGGCATCCTGCCTCGTTGGAGATGTGCCTCCTCCTCATCCTCCTCTTCTCTCCTATTAGGCACCCACGTGGAGTCAGTGACCTCATCATCCCCTCCCTCCTCATCACTGGAGCCAATCTGGCAGTATGCTGCAGCTGCTGGAACATGACTGCCAGATTGGTGTCCTTCTTGAGCATCCCCTCTCTCTGCTCTCACGCTACTGCCTTCCTCTAGCTGGGTATCATCATCAGACCCTTCGAAACGCTGGGCATCCTCCTGGAGCATGTACCCAACACTGTGCTCAAACAGTTCGGGGGACTCCTCAGGAGGACATGGTGGGTCTAGGGAAGGAGTGACTGATGATGACATTGATACCAGGGAAGAGGACGCTTTGGCAGCTGCTTTGCCAGTACCCTGAGCCTGGGTGAGAGAGGATGAGGAGGATGAGGAGGGCTTGGTTATCCACTCTACCAAGTCTTCGGCATGATGCGGCTCAACACGTCCAGCTGCCGAAAAGAAGGACAAGCGTGTCCCATGGCCACGTGCTGATGGCGATGCACCGCGTCCACGACCAGCACTGTTGTCTCTAGACACAGAGCCTGCTTGCCCTCTTTTATTGGCTCCTGACTGTCTGCCTCTCCTTGTTTGCCTTCCAGACATTCTAATGGCCTGCAGGGAGATGGGAAAACCAGCAATAAGGCCTAGTTTCAGGAGTATATTTTGCAGGAATCACACTACGCCTGCTGTAAGTGCTGCAAATGCTTGTTGGTGTAACACACCAGGAAAACACAGCAATACGGGCTAGCTTCAGGTGTATAATGTGCAGGAATCACACTCCGCCTGCTGTAAGTGCTGCAAATGCCTGTTGGTGTAACACACCAGGAAAACACAGCAATACGGGCTAGCTTCAGGTATATAATGTGCAGGAGGCACACTCCACCCGCTGTAAGTGCTGCAAATGCCTGTTGGTGTAACACACTAGGAAAACACAGCAATAAGGCCTAGCTTCAGGAGTATATTTTGCAGGAATCACACTATGCCTGCTGTAAGTGCTGCAAATGCCTGTTGGTGTAACACACCAGGAAAACACAGCAATACGGGCTAGCTTCAGGTGTATAATGTGCAGGAGGCACACTCCGCCCGCTGTAAGTGCTGCAAATGCCTGCTGGTGTAACACACCAGGAAAACACAGCAATACGGGCTAGCTTCAGGTGTATAATGTGCAGAAGGCACACTCTGCCCGCTGTAAGTGCTGCAAATGCCTGTTGGTGTAACACACTAGGAAAACACAGCAATAAGGCCTAGCTTCAGGAGTATATTTTGCAGGAATCACACTATGCCTGCTGTAAGTGCTGCAAATGCCTGTTGGTGTAACACACCAGGAAAACACATTAATACGGGCTAACTTCAGGTGTATAATGTGCAGGAGGCACACTCCGCCCGCTGTAAGTGCTTCAAATGCCTGTTGGTGTAACACACCAGGAAAACACAGCAATACGGGCTAGCTTCAGGTGTATAATGTGCAGGAGGCACACTCTGCCCGCTGTAAGTGCTGCAAATGCCTGTTGGTGTAACACACTAGGAAAACAAAGCAATAAGGCCTAGCTTCAGGAGTATATTTTGCAGGAATCACACTACGCCTGCTGTAAGTGCTGCAAATGCCTGTTGGTGTAACACACCAGGAAAACACAGCAATACGGGCTAGCTTCAGGTGTATAATGTGCAGGAGGCACACTCCGCCCGCTGTAAGTGCTGCAAATGGCTGTTGGTGTAACACACTAGGAAACACAGCAATAAGGCCTAGCTTCAGGAGTATATTTTGCAGGAGGCACACTCCGCCCGCTGTAAGTGCTGCAAATTCCTGTTAGTATAACACACCAGGAAAACACAGCAATAAGGGCTAGCTTCAGGTGTATACTGTGCAGGAGGCTTAGCAACAATGACACTGACACTGTCCCCTGCCTATCCTTCTCTCTCCCTGCACACAAGGTTTATCAAAGAATATGACACTGACACTCTCCCTACCTATCCTTCTCTCTCCCTGCACACAAGGTTTAGTAAAGAATATGACACTGTCCCCTGCCTATCCTTCTCTCTCCCTGCACACAAGGTTTATCAAAGAATATGACACTGACACTCTCCCTGCCTATCCTTCTCTCTCCCTGCACACAAGGTTTAGTAAAGAATATGACACTGACACTGTCCCCTGCCTATCCTTCTCTCTCCCTGCACACAAGGTTTATCAAAGAATATGACACTGACACTCTCCCTGCCTATCCTTCTCTGTCCCTGCACACAAGGTTTAGCAAAGAATATGACACTGACACTGTCCCCTGCCTATCCTTCTCTCTCCCTGCACACAAGGTTTAGCAAAGAATATGACACTGACACTCTCCCTGCCTATCCTTCTCTCTCCCTGCACACAAGAATAGCACAAAGAATATCAACACTGTCCCTGCCTATCCTTCTCTTTCCCTGCGCCGGAACACACTACACAAGGCTGCCGCGCTGGCGGCCTTTTATAGTGTGGGGCGTGTGCTAAACTCCCTGAGCTATAATTGGCCACAGGCAACCTGCCTGTGGCCAATTATGGCTCTCCTAGCTGCCGGCGCTGTGATTGGCCAAGCATGCGGGGTCACAGTGCATGCTTGGCCAATCACAGCGCCGGGATTGCACTGCGATGACGCAGTGTATTGTGGGCCGTTCGCGTCACTCGAATTTGGCGCGAACGCCCCAAATCGTTCGATATTCGCCGAACGATCGAACAGCCGATGTTCGAGTCGAACGTATGTTCGACTCGAACACCGAGCTCATCCCTAGTCATGATATAAGCTAGTAGTTGTCACATCCAACTAGACTTGTACTGTAACATTGACGACATTTGCAACTTCAATAATTTTCTTGGGTTCCATTGACAGTCAGGAAGATGCTTAAGCATTTATTTGCACACACTTAGCACAGAAACCTCATTCCAATCACCATGGAATGCACACATTTTGATTGTCCAAGAACAGGATAGCAGGTGTAAAAGTTGTTCTAGTTACATAAGCCTATCCTTGGTGTCAGGAAGTCTGCATAGGTGTTGCAGTGGAGTGCCCTGTGACTTGCCATGCTCAGATGCAGGTGCAGGCTTCTCTAAATCCTTTTTTCCACTATTCCTTGGGTTCCCACAAACCCTTGAGCTCCTGGACAGACCTAGGGAATATAAGTTTCCCTGTTTCCCACCCTCTGCAGCTCAGAAAGCTCACACCTGATGAGGCAGAGGCATTTATGAATGTGATCTGCCACCAGGCATATGGTCCTTCATTGTTAGTCCTGGCATGCATGCAGCTGGGCAGGAGCCCAATAGAATGCAGCTTCTACAGAAGACCCAGCCACTGCAGGAAACATTGTTCCAATTGTTACCAAAATGCTGTGCTTAAAGTGGGATGGCCCTGTTTCACCAGCCAAATGTCTGTGGTAATAGCCCTGGGCCTCCTCCAGCCACTCGCCTGTTGTGTCAGCCCAAAGATCCCTCCATCTTTTAGTCTGTGCACAGAGACATACTTTGGATTTCATTGTGAGAGAAGCTGTTGCATAGACTATGCACAAGTAGCTGTTTATGTACTTTAGTAGCTGTTTACGTACTATACTGTATATTGAAATAGTGGTCATCCTTTAAAATCTGTGACAAGAGACTTCTGTAGCGGTGCCCCCGTGGGGTTGCTGCATGTTTCAGAATCCACACATCCCCCTGCTGGTCAGACATCCATTTTGGCACACTTCTCCAGTCAATGAACAGTCTCTTGCTTGTTTTTGTTGTTTTTATTAGGGGATTAAACTTGGATGGGGAAAAGGGACAAGGGATGCCCAAATTATGAATTTTCTTTGTGGAAATACAGGTAGTTGAATCTAAATTGACAGTCTCTGAAACTTCACATCTCCTCCAGCACACTACTTGAGATCACTTGCTTTCCTCTACAGTCCAATTCTAGATTCCTGTCACCCTTAGCACATGGCTAAGCCTCACTCTGAATAAGTCCTAACATTTTCCTAGTAGCCTTTTGTGAGCAGGGGTCTGCAGTCCCCTCTGTGGTAGCAACCATTTTAGATGAAAAAGATAATTGTGCTAACTAATACTTGGTGGACTACTGATCCCAGCAAGTCTGGTGAAAATCCTGCCAACCCTCCTGGCTGCAGCGACTTGACTTCAGCAACACCACAGTCTCTTCCTCTGGCTCCACATCCAATCCTGGCATGTCTCTCCCAGAGCTTCTCACTGTGCTTCTCACTCACCAACCCTTGCAGGCGTCTGGCTAAGCAGTTTTGTAGTAGGGGTTGCTGGAGCAAGATGGGGGAACTAGTTCTCTATCATGTTGGGTGTTAATTGAAAGCACACATCAATGACCCTTTGAATCTGCCTACTGATATGTGCTGTTAGTCAAAAGTATGATGGACCTTCAAGGGAACTAGTCTCTCAGTTCCCCATCAGGTTCCGCTCACCTAGTCATTTCTCAAATGTGGGCATGGCAATTTTAGATTTACTGGTCAAATCACCTAGTGAAACTAATGGGGAACAAAGCCTAAAATCAGAAGACTGTCTGTGCTGTATACACTGATGTCTTAATAAACCTGTCTTCCTGCACTTGTCCATGATGAAGGCGATTTTCTTTTCTTAGGTTTTTCAGCGGACCACAATCCATGCCTGAGCACTGGAAATTCAGTCGTGGATGTTTAATTAAGGAAGTAGAAGCGTTACTTTTTGTTTCTAGTAAAGCAGTCAAAGCATCTAAAAATTAGTAAACTGCAATGTACAGTATTTAATTTTAGCTTTAGGCCCCTTTCACACGATCGGTTTATTGCGGTCGCCAAATTCCTGTGACATGAATCTACAGTTTCTTGCTGCTGGAATGACTGGCTGGTCGCATGTAGCCCCACACAGAAAGATTAACTGTGGTTTGAAAAATACTTTTATACCTCCATCAGTTTTTTTTTTTTTTGTTTGCCATCTGTGTCCCATTGGTAAGATTTCCTTTCACTTCCTGTCCTATAGCCAAAACAGGAAATGAGAGGAAATCCCTCCAAAGGGGGGGGGGGAATCCTTGTGTGTCACCAGAACTAGTGTCCCCATTGGAATATTTCCCTTCTAATAGTGTTCTGATGTCAACCCAAAATTTGGGATTTTATTTTACTTTCATTTTTGATGATAACGGTAAACAAGGCAAATAGAGAGAGGGCTGCGCCAGCTTCTTATTTTTGTTTATGCTGTTTGTGTTATCCCACTCAAGCTGCTGCCTATATTTAGAATTTCTTTGATTAGCGCAGTTTTTTCTTCCCAAATAGAGAGGGTGAATCGCCCTAATAGGGGCACAGACAGCAATAAAAACCCGACAGGTGTTCTAATCCCTCTTCACTCTATCCAAAAACGAAAAAAAAAGCAAAAAGTTTGGCCTTTAGTTACACTTTAAAGCTACCTCTCTGTCTAAGGTATTAAACTATGTACAGTTTTGGGGTACACGCATCAGTAGCTCAAGCAGCTTTAGGTGCAGCATGTTCACAGATATCACAAAAATCAAAACCATCTCTAAACTAATGTAGATTGAAACCGTTTAGGCAATACAGGAGCCATACAACACGCAAAGCCTATGTAAAGCCTGAGCAATCACTCTTCCAGGACCCACAGCTGATATGTACAAAATGTCCTTGTGGTTTGCAGTACGTAGGCAGGACCACAAGGTCCCTGAGTGTGAGAATGAAAAAACACATCAATAACATCAAGAAGGGCCGGTGTTATAACCAATATTCTAAAGGCACGTCATTTCTTGGTATTGACAAAGAGAGGGCTTTATTAAAGGGGGGATTTTGCAACTGGAAACCTGTTGGATTCACAAACTGAAGACTTTTTCCCCTTTTGATATAAATGTGGACTGGAATGTCAACGCGTTCATTATTAACGCGCAACTTCCCCCTCCTTCTCTTTTCCATAATTTTTCATACTTTTTAATATTTTTCTTATATTTTAAAATGTTTTGTATTTCTTACTCACATTGCTGTTTTTTGCACATTGTGTTTTCTCTTTTCCCTTTTTCATTTGGTTTTTACATTTAGTCCATAATTAGTTTGATGACTATGACAACTAATATTTGAAACTGTTTTTACTATTGGAATACATATTTTCATTATTTTTTATTTTTCTGCTGGCATAACATGTCACTCTTTAGATATGTGCGTTGGCAGATTAATGTTGGGTTCCTCTCTTGGTAGGTGGTGTTCTTTTAATTAACTTCTAAATGAACACGTTTATATATGGTGGGATGATTAATAATTATCCCCTTCTAGCTTTATATATATTTGCTTTTCACCTTAAGCTTTATGTTGGATATTTGTCATTATTCAGTTTACAACGAATATGAGAACCAGCTTTTATTTGCATTTTGTAATGTTTTTTTTCTGGCAATGCATATATAGAATCCACACTGAGACTTGGTTCTGATAAGTTCCCTCCTCAGTTTTCGTTTTCTCCTGCTTTATGACTGACATAAAAAGTGTGGTGGCGATGATGTCAGTTGTGACAAAACGTGTAGGGTAAAGTCGACGTATGTTATGTCAGCACGCACCCAATTCCCAGAAGTGGTTTGCGCATATGAGGATCTTGTTTGTGAGTATAATTTTATGCTTTTAATAAGCAATCTGATTTTACGGATTTACACTATGTGGTCTCCTGGTTCTTTTCCTATCATTATGATCACGAACATGACTTTGGAGTGAGTGGTGTTGGAGCGCATAGCCCCCATGCTGCTGTGGAGCTACTCGCCTTTCTGAGATAGAGGCGCATCTTGACTTCTTATAATGTGGAAGTCAATCAGTCAATCCCATCTGGTGAGCTTATTTCAAGTGGATGATGAAGGTGCACGGAAGTGGTGTTCCCTTTTTACTTTTTAACATGGGCTTATGTGGATGGGACTTTACTCTTTTTGGAAGTGCCTCATTTGCACTTATATCTAGTTGGCATTATAGCTTGAGCCATTACATTTGGATTCCATCGACTAGATATTGCACAAATTTTCTGTCTTTTGTAGTGTTGAGCGAACCCGAACTGTAAAGTTCGGGTCCGTACCGAACTTTAGCTTTTTCCCGAACCCGAACCCGGACTTTGCCCAAAAGTCCAGGTTCGGGTTCGGGTTCGGCAATCTAATTACGCATTTAGAAATGCTTCAGGGGCCAGCCAATCACCTTTTGATTAGCTGGTGTGCCCTTAGAGGCCGTCATAGCCATGCCTACTAATGGCATGGCTGTGATTGGTCAGTGCAACATGTGACCCAGCTTCTATATAAGCTAGAGGCACACAGCACACATGTCACTCTGCTTCAGAATAGATAGGGAGAGGATCTAGTCTGCTGCTGCTGCTTATAGGGAGAGATAGAAAAATAGATGAGGTAGTCCTGATTCTACAATCTGAGGGAAAAGATAGAGAGATAGTGTAGTGTAGGGCCAGGTTCCTGTGTTGGTGCTTTCAGGCAGAGAGAATATTATATAGGAGTCCAGATTCAGAGATTAAAATCAGCGATCTGCATAGGTTTACCTATTTGTGTTGCAGTGCAGTCTTTTTACACTGCCATGAGCCCAGTGTCAGAGAAAATCTAACTTTTAGGGAAAAAAAAGGCACTTTATTGTGCTCTTTTCCAAAAGACCCATAGGGCAAAAAAAAAAAAAAAAAAACATTTTATTTTGCTCGTGCAAAAAAAGACCCGTTTAGGGCAAAAAAATTAAAAATAAAAATTTGCACTTTAATGTACGCTTGCAAAAAGAGCCATTCAGGGGCACAAAAAATAGTTTGCAGTGTGTTATACATATTTGGAGGTGTGTGAAATAAACAATTTCTATATAGTTTTCTCCTACTGTGCTATACTAAAAAAACAACATTTTTTTTGAATAGCATTTTCTGCAGTTCTGTAGCTGTGCGATTCAGCGGTTACGTACTGTGGGTGTGTTCTGCTCTTCCAAAAAACGCTGTTTAGGGGCACAAAAAATAGTTTGCAGTGTGTTATACATATTTGGAGGTGTGTGAAATAAACAATTTCTATATAGTTTTCTCCTACTGTGCTATACTAAAAAAACAACATTTTTTTTGAATAGCATTTTCTGCAGTTCTGTAGCTGTGCGATTCAGCGGTTACGTACTGTGGGTGTGTTCTGCTCTTCCAAAAAACGCCGTTTAGGGGCACAAAAAATAGTTTGCAGTGTGTTATACATGTTTGGAGGTGTGTGAAATAAACAATTTCTATATAGTTTTCTCCTACTGTGCTATACTAAAAAAACAAAATTTTTTTTTGAATAGCATTTTCTGCAGTTCTGTAGCTGTGCGATTCAGCGGTTACGTACTGTGGGTGTGTTCTGCTCTTCCAAAAAACGCCGTTTAGGGGCACAAAAAATAATTTGCAGTGTGTTATACATATTTGGAGGTGTGTGAAATAAACAATTTCTATATAGTTTTCTCCTACTGTGCTATACTAAAAAAAAAACATTTTTTTTTAATTAGCATTTTCTGCAGTTCTGTAGCTGTGCGATTCAGCGGTTACGTACTGTGGGTGTGTTCTGCTCTTCCAAAAACACCCATTTAGGGCAAGATCCTAAATTTGGAAAATATGAGGAGAAGGTCAAAGGGACGTGGTGGCCCCGGTCGTGGTGCTGCTGGTGGAGCTCCTGTTGCAGGGAGAGGACGTGGTGGATCTGTGCCAGATACACGCACAAGTGAAACACCTTCCTCAGGTGCGAGTAGGCGACCGAGCCTGCGGCGGTATTTTGTCGCGCCTAATGAGGCTGTACGAATGTTTAGGCCAGGACAAGTACAGGCGATAGTAGATTGGGTTGCTGACAGTGCCTCGGGTTCCTTCACACTGTCTCCCACCCACTCTTCTGATGAAAGAACAGAGTTGGCACCTGAAACCCATGTCCATCAGTCTTTCACCTCACCCCCTTGCAAATCAGCCAAGCAGTCTGAGCCCCAAATCATGCAGCAGTCTCTTCTGCTTTTCGATGACTCTGTTAGCAGGGTTTCCCAGGGCCATCCACCTAGCCCTGCCCCAGAAGTGGAAGAGATTGAGTGCACCGATGCCCAACCACTTATGTTTCATGATGAGTACATGGGAGGACCATCGCAGTACGTCTCGGATGATGACGAAACACAGGTGCCAACTGCTGCTGCTTTCGCAATTGTGCAGACAGACAAGGAGGGCAGGGGTGAAGACTGGGTGGAAGATGATGTGGAGGACAATGAGGTCCTCGACCCCACATGGAATGAACGTTATGCAGGTGACCAGTGTAGTTTGGAGGAAGAGGCGGTGGTCGCACAGAGCCACCAGCACAGCAGAAGAGGGAGCAGGGTGCAAAAGCGGAGCGTCTGTCAGCTAGACAGTATGTCTGCTACTGCCCAACGCAGCAAGGGACCGAGCACACCAAAGCCAGGTCCAAGGAGTTCCCTAGCGTGGCAGTTCTTCACACAATGTGCTGATGACAAGACACGAGTGGTTTGCAGGCTGTGCAATCAGAGGCTGAAGCGAGGCATAAACGTTCTCAACCTGAGCACAACCTGCATGACCAGGCATCTAAGTGCAAAGCACGAGCTGCAGTGGAGTAGACACCTCAAAAACCAAGAAAGGTCTCTGGCTCCTCCTGCTTCCTCTTCTGCTGCAGTCTCGGCCTCTTCATCCACCTCTGTAGTGACAGTCGCACCTGCCACCCCGCAAACAGAGGATCTGCCAGCAACACTACCACCTGGGTCACCAACCATCTCCACAATGTCCCATGGAAGCGTTCAGCTCTCTATCTCCCAAACATTGGAGCGGAAGAGGAAGTACCCCCCTAGCCACCCGCGATCCCTGGCCCTGAATGCCAGCATTTCAAAACTCCTGGCCTTTGAAATGCTGTCATTCCGTCTGGTGGAGACGCAGAGTTTTAAAAGCCTGATGGCATTGGCTGTCCCACAGTACGTCGTGCCCAGCCGCCACTATTTTTCCAGACAAAACATCCCTTCCCTGCACAACCAAGTGGGGGACAAAATCAGGTGTGCACTGCTCAACGCCATCTGTGGCAAGGTCCACCTAACTACGGATGCGTGGACCAGTAAGCACGGTCAGGAACGTTATATCTCCCTAACAGCACACTGGGTAAATGCAGTGGCGGCTGGGCCTGAGGCAGATAGCAGTTTGGCGCATGTCCTTCCACCACCGAGGATTGCAGGGCGCTTCAGTTTGCCTCCTGTTGCTAACTCCTCCTACTCCGCTTCCTCATCCTCTACCGCCTCCTCATCCGGTCAGCGTAACACCTTCACCACCAACTTCAGCACAGCCAGGGGTAAACGACAGCAGGCAGTTTTAAAACTTTCCTGTTTGGGGGAAAAACCCCACGCCGCGCAGGAGTTGTGGAGGGACATGGAACAACAGACCAATGAGTGGTTGCTGTCAGTGAGCCTCAAGCCCGGCCTGGTGGTGTGCGATAATGGGTGAAATCTCGCAGCAGCTCTGGGCCTAGCCGGTTTGACGCACATCCCTTGCCTGGCGCATGTGCTGAACTTGGTGGTCCAGAGGTTCCTTAAAAATTACCCCAATATGCCAGAGCTGCTGCAGAAAGTGCGGGCTGTGTGTGCGCACTTTCGATGTTCTCACCCTGCTGCTGCTCGCCTGTCAGCGCTGCAGCGTAACTTCGGCCTTCCCGCTCACCGCCTCATATGTGACGTGCCCACAAGGTGGAACTCCACCTTGCACATGCTGGCCAGACTGTGCGAGCAGCAGCAGGCGATAGTGGAGTTTCAGCTGCAGCAATCACGCGTGAGTCGCTCTGCGGAACAGCACCACTTCACCACCAATAACTGGGCCTCCATGCGAGACCTGTGTGCCTTGTTGCGCTGTTTCGAGTACTCCACCAACATGTCCAGTGCCAATGATGCCGTTCTTAGCGTTACTATCCCAGTTCTATGCCTCCTTGAAAAAACGCTTCGGGCGATGATGGAAGAGGATGTGGCACAGGAGGATGAGGAGGAGTAGGAGGAAGCGGGATCATTTCAAAGGCTTTCAGGGCAGTCTTTCACAAGTGGCTACGAGGGTGGGTTCCTGCACCAACAAACGCCAGGTACACAATTGTCCGGCAGAAAGGGCACAGTTCTGGAGGATGACGAGGTGGAGGAGGAGATGGAGGAGGAGAAGGAGGAGGAGCCATTTTCACAGCAGGGTGGCACCCAGACCAGCTCGTGGCCATCACTGGTGCGTGGCTGGGGGGATACAGAGGACACAGACGATACACCTCCCACAGGGGACAGCTTTTCTTTGCCTCTGGGCAGCCTGGCACACATGAGCGATTACATGCTGCAGTGTTTCCGCAATGACCGCCGAGTTGCCCACATTTTAACTGGTGCTGATTACTGGGTGGCCACCCTGCTGGATCCTCGTTACAAGGACAACGTACCATCCTTAATTCCCTCACTGGAGCGGGATCGTAAGATGCGCGAGTACAAGCGCACGCTGGTAGACGCGCTGCTGGTGGCATTCCCACCTGACAGCGGGCGTACGGTGGAAGCACAAGGCGAAGGCAGAGGAGGAGGAAGAGGTCGCCAACGCAGCCGGGGCACCGGCAGCACCTCAGAAGGCAGGGTTAGCATGGCTGAAATGTGGAAAAGCTTTGTCAGCACGCCACAACAACCAGCACCACCAGCTGAGATGGAACGTCTTAGCAGGAGGCAGCATTTCACCAACATGGTTGAGCAGTATGTGTCCACAGGCCTACACGTACTGGATGACGGGTCTGCCCCCTTTAACTTCTGGGTCTCCAAATTGGGCACATGGCCTGAGCTTGCCCTTTATGCCTTGGAGGTGCTGGCCTGCCCTGCAGCCAGTGTATTATCTGAACGTGTATTTAGCACGGCAGGGGCGTTATCACAGACAAGCGCAGCCGCCTATCCAGAGCCAATGTGGACAAGCTCACGTTCATTAAAATGAACCAGGCATGGATCCCACAGGACTTGTCCGTACCTTGTGCAGAATAGACATGTATACCGGTGTTGTGACAAAAACTGTCCGGCCATCGGATTGTGTCTGGCCCATACTGCGAAGGCGCAGCGCTTGCGCAGTACAGAGGACAAGGAGATTCACAAAATCTCCGAAGATGAACGGCGCCTGCGCCGTGAGTGCAGGTTCAAGCCCCACCATCCAAGTGGACATACGGTAGCACATAGTAACAGGGCCCCTCACGGGCTCGGTTCGATCGCCACGCTTCGGGCGCGGCCTCACTTGGCTCGGCTTGAACCACGGATGGTGTGGCCTTCACCTGAACTCACCACGCAGGCGCCGTTCGTCTTGGGAGATTTTAGAAATCCCCTTGTCCTACATACTGAGCAAGTGCAGTACAGGGTGGACACTATTTGACGGGGGACAGAATTCGACACATCACCGGCCTTACCCAGCCATTGTTGTATTTTTGAATCAGTGTTGGCTACCTCGTCCTCCTCCACCACCGCTTCCACCTACACAGCCACATCCACCGCCACCTCAACCTCCTACTCCATATGGACCTCGTCCTCCTAGGTCAAGATTATTATTTTTTATTTTTATTTTTTTTATGTTATTTTAAGTTATTTCCCTATCCACATTTGTTTGCAGAGCACTTGCCATGCTCTTAACAACATTTTGCTGCCATTTGCAGCCCTCTAGCCCTTTCCATAACTTTTTTAGAGCCTTTTTAGTCCTTAGAAGTCCGGGTCCCCATTGACTTCAATGGGGTTCGGGTTCGGGTCCGGGTTCAGGTTAAAGTTCGGTCCCGAACCCGAACTTTTTTCCGAAGTTCGGCCGAACCCGTCGAACCCGAACATCCAGGTGTCCGCTTAACTCTAGTCTTTTGCTTTAATATGTTTGATTTATGCTTTTCATGTTTGTATATTTAGTGCTGCACTTTTTTATATTTTTTATATTTACAAATTATATTGATTGATGTGCTAGCTGCTTATTCTCATTACTTATCGCAATTTCAAATGTTAGTTTATGACACGTACAACCGCCCATTAGGATGGATTAGAAGATGCGTCTGTACACGGTTATGCACCAGGTTATATAAAGCACCCACATGCGTGCAGACATATGCTCCAAATGTACTGTATACTATTTGCCTTCACAGCATACGTCTGTTTGCATTCTGGTGCTTTCTGCAACCCCTGGTGAAAAAGCCATGTACAACCACATCTTCTAATTCATCTCAATGGGTGTCTGTATGCAGGAGAGTAATTACACAGGCCCCTATACATGAAGCCTTACTTTTTTAAAGCACTGTGTATAATTACGCTGGCTCTGCATGCTTTACAGCCCTGTGAATGAAGCCATAATTTTATAAAGCACTATGTATCAAAAGCAATTACCATATAAAAAAAATTTCCCATGAAATTCTATTGTGTCCTTTTTTGCATTTAACCGCTTGCCGACCATGTCACACCGATATACATCGGCAGAATGGCACGGCTGCGCAAAGTGACGTATATATACGTCACTTCGAATTTCGCGCCTGCCGTGAGGTCCGTGACCGTGGGACCCGCGGACTCGATGTCCGCTGGTGTCCTGTGATCATGACACGAAGCTGCAGAACGGGGGGATGCCATTGTAAACAAGGCATCTCCCTGTTCTGCCTTGTGACATGTCACTGATCGTCTGCTCCCTGTGATCTGGAGCAGCGATCAGTGTCATGTCACAGTAAGCCCAGCCCCCACACAGTTAGAATCACTCCCTAGGACACACTTAACCCCTTCCTCGCCCCCTAATGGTTAACCTCTTCCTTGCCAGTGTCATTTACACAGTAATCAGTGCATTTTTATAGCACTGATCGCTGTATAAATGACAATGGTCGCAAAATAGCGTCAAAAGTGTCTGATGTGTCCGCCATAATGTCATAGTTATGATAAAAATCGATGATCACTGCCATTACTAGTAAAAAAATAAAATATTAATAAAAAATGCCATAAAACTATCCCCTATTTTGTAGACGCTATAACTTTTGTGCAAGCCAATCAATAAACGCTTATTGCGATTCTTTTTTACCAAAAATATGTAGAAGAATACGTATCGGCCTAAACTGAGGAAAAATTTGTTTTTTTTATATATTTTTTGGGGATATTTATTATAGCAAAAAGTTAAAAATATTGCTTTTTTTTCAAAATTGTCGCTCTATTTTTGTTTATAGCGCAAAAAATAAAAACCACAGAGGTGATAAAATACCACCAAAAGAAAGCTCTATTTGTGGGAAAAAAAGGACGTCAATTTTGTTTGGGAGCCATGTCGCACGACCGCGCAATTGTCAGTTAAAGCGACACAGTGCCGAATCGCAAAAAGTGGCCCGTCATTTGGCAGCCAAATCCTCCGGGGCTGAAGTGGTTAAGTACTGCTGATCTCCCCCAGCCACTTTCAGTCTACATGTACAAACTCAGCATCAGATGGAAATTATCTACTGAGGTTTCTTCAAAGTGTCCACCCAGTCAAACACAAGAAATTATGAACAGAACAGTAAATATGCTGACAGTTGCTGTGTCCCAATAAACATGAAAAGGACTGTAAGGACACCTGTGCCTCCTGTATGGGCAAACACATACGTACACCCATGTGAATGAGGCCTTTTTATTACATACTTTAATTCAAACCCAGTGACATCATCACTGGGTCTTTGTGCTTCTCTATGCAATGCAGATCATGGCCAATGGGAGGGGCTGGCAGGGTGTTGTACATAACTTCCTGACAAAATAATAATGTCCTGCCTCAGTAGTCCTTTCTTTTGTCCTCAGCCCTAATGAAAAAAGTGGGCCAGCTTTTAAGAGCATTTATGAAATTGTTGGTATGGAGGAGCCAAACTGCCTCGTTAGTCTGAAAAAGTGGCCATTTTTAGGCAGGCTGTATTCTCGTGCTGACTGCCCTGAGTAGAACTCACATGTGATGTTGGGCCTCCATGATTGAAAGTGGAATTAAACCTGTTCCTGGGAACTTTATGGCATAATGTACTAGTATTCACAACATATTATCACATTATTGGAGAATTACCTGCCAAGTGATCGCATTCAGCGATGCAGTGCATGTGCACAGATGTCACGTCATCATGGCACAGAGCGGTGGCGTAAATGCACACATGCGCAGTTCACTGTACATTAATGCGGACAGGCAAGGAGAAGCAGTTATGAAAGTACGATCCAATAGGGTCTCTTCTGTCATAAAAATCCTACCTGTCAGCGTTTTTTTTTTCAAAGTTAAATTCCACTTGAAAGAACTGAAATCCAATGAATGGGATAGCCCAGGGGCAGCAAGGTTGGGGAGGAATACGGTAGATGATGTTTGCCGTCTTCAGAATTGAGGCCGGCTTTATCTGATTTTCATCAGATACATTGTGAGTAGGGATGAGCTCGGTGTTCGAGTCGAACATACGTTCGACTCGAACATCGGCTGTTCGATCGTTCGGCGAACATCGAACAATTTGGGCCGTTTGCGCCAAATTCGAGTGACGCGAACGGCCCACAATACACTGCGCCATCGCAGTGCAATCACGGCGCTGTGATTGGCCAAGCATGCACTGTGACCCTGCATGCTTGGCCAATCACAGCGCCGGCAGCTAGGAGAGCCATAATTGGCCACAGGCAGGTTACCTGTGGCCAATTTTAGCTCAGGGGGTTTAGCACAGGCCCCACACTATAAAAGGCCGCCAGCGCGGCGGCCTTGTGTAGTGTGTTCCGGCGCAGGGAAAGAGAAGGATAGGCAGGGACAGTGTGATATTCTTTGTGCTATTCTTGTGTGCAGGGAGAGAGAAGGATAGGCAGGGAGAGTGTCAGTGTCATATTCTTTGATAAACCTTGTGTGCAGGGAGAGAGAAGGATAGGCAGGGGACAGTGTCAGTGTCATATTCTTTACTAAACCTTGTGTGCAGGGAGAGAGAATGATAGGCAGGGAGAGTGTCAGTGTCATATTCTTTGATAAACCTTGTGTGCAGGGAGAGAGAAGGATAGGCAGGGGACAGTGTCAGTGTCATTGTTGCTAAGCCTCCTGCACAGTATACACCTGAAGCTAGCCCTTATTGCTGTGTTTTCCTGGTGTGTTACACTAACAGGCATTTGCAGCACTTACAGCGGGCGTAGTGTGCTTCCTGCAAAATATACTCCTGAAGCTAGGCCTTATTGCTGGTTTTCCCATCTCCCTGCAGGCCATTAGAATGTCTGGAAGGCAAACAAGGAGAGGCAGACAGTCAGGAGCCAATAAAAGAGGGCAAGCAGGCTCTGTGTCTAGAGACAACAGTGCTGGTCGTGGACGCGGTGCATCGCCATCAGCACGTGGCCATGGGACACGCTTGTCCTTCTTTTCGGCAGCTGGACGTGTTGAGCCGCATCATGCCGAAGACTTGGTAGAGTGGATGACCAAGCCCTCCTCATCCTCCTCATCCTCTCTCACCCAGGCTCAGGGTACTGGCAAAGCAGCTGCCAAAGCGTCCTCTTCCCTGGTATCAATGTCATCATCAGTCACTCCTTCCCTAGACCCACCATGTCCTCCTGAGGAGTCCCCCGAACTGTTTGAGCACAGTGTTGGGTACATGCTCCAGGAGGATGCCCAGCGTTTCGAAGGGTCTGATGATGATACCCAGCTAGAGGAAGGCAGTAGCGTGAGAGCAGAGAGAGGGGATGCTCAAGAAGGACACCAATCTGGCAGTCATGTTCCAGCAGCGGCAGCATACTGCCAGATTGGCTCCAGTGATGAGGAGGGAGGGGATGATGAGGTCACTGACTCCACGTGGGTGCCTAATAGGAGAGAAGAGGAGGATGAGGAGGAGGCACATCTCCAACGAGGCAGGATGCCCTCGGGGGGCCAGCGTAAGGGCAGCACACCGACGGAATCACACCGCAGAGCTCCGCCTGTGCAGGGCGCTGCCTCTGCCCGTTATTCAAAAAGTTCTTTGGTGTGGGCCTTTTTTGAGTCGAGTGCATCAGATCGCACAGCTGCTGTTTGCAACATATGTCTCAAGCGTATATCGCGTGGCCAAAACATCAGCCGCTTGGGCACCACATGCTTGACCAGACATATGTTGACCTGCCATGCAGCTCGTTGGCAAGCCTACCTTAAAGACCCACACCAAAGAACAAAGCGGACCTCTCCTTGCACCGCATCAGCTGGGATCTCCAACCCCATTATACCTTCAGTCCTCTCTGAAACCTGCACTGAGAGGAATGAAGGTGTAGAATTAGGTGTGTCACAGCCAAGTACTTGCGGGCACTCTGCTAGCAGTACACCGACGTCCGATTCTAGCAGGCAAATTTCCCTGCCCCAGCTGCTGGACCATCGAAAGAAGTTCACTCCCAGCCATCCACATGCCCAGCGGTTGAATGCTAGCTTGGCTAAATTGCTAGCGCTTCAACTGCTGCCTTTTCAGTTAGTAGACTCGGCCCCCTTCCGTGAGTTTGTGCAATGTGCGGTTCCTCAGTGGCAGGTTCCCAAACGCCACTTTTTCTCACGGAAGGCGATTCCGGCTCTCTACCGGCATGTGGAAGGCAATGTCTTGGCCTCGCTGGACAGGGCGGTCAGCGGTAAGGTGCATATTACCGCTGACTCATGGTCCAGCAGGAATGGACAGGGACGTTACCTTTCTTTCAAGGCCCATTGGGTCACTCTTTTGGCAGCTACTACTGGTTGTGACACACCTCTCTCCTCCACCCCCTCCTCTTCTTCTTCCTCCATGGCCTCTTCCTGTGCTTTGTCCTCGGAACCAGCGGTGCTCCGTAGGCGTTCAAGGGGCTACACAAGTACACAGGCAAAAAGATGCCATGCCGTGCTTGCGCTGATGTGTTTGGGGGACAGGAGCCACACTGGGGCAGAGGTTCTGTCTGCTCTGCAGGGGCAGGCCGAGAGGTGGTTGACGCCACGCCAGCTTAAGCCAGGAATGGTGGTTTGCGACAATGGCACCAACCTCCTCTCCGCCCTCCGCCCTCCGACAGGGACAACTGACCCATGTGCCCTGTGTGGCTCACGTCCTTAACCTGGTGGTGCAGCGGTTCTTGGGCAGGTACCCGGGCTTACAGGATGTCCTGAGGCAGGCCAGGAAAGTCTGTGTGCATTTCCGCAGATCTTATAATGCCAGTGCTCGCCTGGCTGAGCTGCAAAAAAGGGATTTTTATAACAGCTTACCTGTAAAATCCTTTTCTTGGAGTACATCACGGAACACAGAGCGACTTAGTCATTACTAATGGGTTATATAGATTACCTTCAGGTGTTGGCACTGGCCAATTCCAAACCGGAAGTACCCTCCCCTATATAAGCCCCTCCCATCCGGGAGCACCTCAGTTTTGTAGCCAAGCAATAAGTGTCCCAAAAAGAGGGGTGGGAGCTCTGTGTCCCGTGATGTACTCCAAGAAAAGGATTTTACAGGTAAGCTGTTATAAAAATCCCTTTTTCTTTTTCGTACATCACGGGACACAGAGCGACTTAGTCATTACTAATGGGACGTCCCAAAGCAATGCCAAATGAGGGGAGGGATACATAAGCTGGGCGCCATCAGGCATGAGGCTCTTTTGCGGCCTGCAACACACTGCGCCCAAAGGCGACATCCTCCTGACTTCTGACGTCTACCTGGTAGAACCTAGTAGACGTGTGTACTAAGGACCATGTTGTGGCCTTACAGACTTGAGCCAGGGAGGCTTGGTGATGCACTGCCCATGAAGTTCCAACTGCTCTTGTGGAGTGCGCCCTAACTTTGAACGGAGGCGGTCTCCTTTTCAAACCATAGGCTTGTATTATGACCTGTCGAATCCACTTGGCTAAAGTAGATTTTTGATGCTGCCTGACCCTTTCTGGGGCCTTCCGGCAGAACAAACAAAGTATCCGTTCTGCGAATCTGAGCAGTGGCTTTTAGATAACCTTTAACTGCTCTTACTACATCCAAAGAATGCAATAACTTTTCCTCTACCGAACTAGGTTTGGGGAAAAAGGAAGGAAGAACCACATCTTGGTTCAAATAGAACCTCGATACCACCTTAGGAAGAAAGGCTGGATGAGGACGTAATACTACTCTGTCCTTATGGATAACCAGATATGGCTCCTTACAGGACAAGGCGGTTAATTCCGATACTCTTTTAGCCGAACAAATGGCTACTAAGAAAATCAATTTCCTGGTAAAAAGAACCAAGGAAACGTGCCGCAATGGTTCAAATGGTTGTTTCTGTAGAACCGACAGAACCAGGTTTAAGTCCCATGGACATATGGGAATACTAACCGGAGGGCTAATACGCATCACTCCTTGTATGAAAGCTTTGACTAATGAATGCAAAGCCAAGGGCCTTTGAAAAAAATATTGACAAGGCCGTCTGACCCTTGATAGTACTCAAGGCAAGCTTCCTATCTACAGCCCACTGTAGGAAGTCCAGAATCCTACCTATTACGTACTTACGTGGATGCCATTTCCTGGCCTCACACCACGTGATGTACGCCTTCTAGATCCTATAATAGATCTGCCTGGATACCGGCTTCCTGGCATTGATCATGGTAGATACCACAGGATTAGAGAGCCCTCTCTTTTTTAGAATGTGGGCTTCAATAGCCAGGCCGTCAAACCTAGGGCTGGTAAGGAAGGGTAGTATATCGGTCCTTGCGAAAGCAGGTCCGGACGATGTGGGAGGGTCCGAGGACTTCCCACTGACATTTTTACAATCTCTGCGTACCATGCCCTTCGGGGCCACGCTGGAGCCACCAGAATCACTGGTTTCTTTTCTACCCTGATTCTGCGGATTAATCGCGGTGGGAATGCATTTATCAGCTTGAACTGATCCCAAGGGAACACTAGGGCATCCGAACCGCAAGCTAGGGGATCCTTTGTGCGAGACACAAATCTGTCCACCTTTGCGTTGAATCTGGATGCTAGCAGATCTACATCCGGTGTTCCCCACCGCTGGCATATTGCCTGGAAAACCTCGGGGTGAAGAGACCATTCCCCGGGCATAATTGCTGGCGACTTAAAAAGTCCGCTCTCCAATTTTCCACTCCTGGGATGAAAACCGCGGATATGGCTGTGACATACCTTTCTGCCCATTCCAGGATGCAATTCGCTTCCCTCTGGGCTGCACGACTCCTGGTGCCACCCTGGTGATTGATATATGCCACTGCTGTGGCATTGTCTGATTGAATTCTGACAGGTGACCCTTGGAGTTTGGATGTCCATGCTACTAGGGCATACCGGGCTGCTCGTATCTCTAAGAGATTGGTGGGCAGGGCCTTCTCTGCTTCTGACCACTTGCCCTGGAGAGACCATTGCTCCAGTACTGCCCCCCCAGCCTATGAGGCTGGCATCTGTAGAGACCACCTTCCAAGAAACCGGACTGAAGGGTTTCCCTTTTTCCAGATTCTGGTACCAACCACCAATGGAGGCTCTTGCGAACGGAAGGGGACAGGGACATTGGTAAGTCTAAAGCCTGAACTTTTTTGTTCCAGGCTGACAGTATGGCCCTCTGCAAGTTCCTTGAATGGAATTGACCGTAGGGTACCGCTTCGAATGAAGCCACCATTTTTCCCAGCAGCCTTATACACAGGCGTATGGATGGTTTTTCTTTTATGTACCCACTAAGTGGGTCAAATCTTTCAAAGACGACACCTTCTCTGGAGGTAAGAAAATCTTTCTCTGATTTGAATCCAGTCTTAGCCCCCAAGTATTCCAGGCTTTTGACTGGTTTTAGGGCTGACTTGTCTCGGTTGATAATGCAACCGTGAGATTCCAGATACTTGATTGTCTTGTGAACGACCACTTCTAGTTTTTTTCACTGAGTGGTCTATCAGCAACAAGTCGTCTAGATATGCCATTATCGTTACACCTTGTGTTCCTAGTTTGGCCAATCGTAGGGCCAAAAATTTTTGTGAACACTCGTGGTGCCGTGGCCAGACCGAAAGGTAAGGCTCTGAACTGAAAATGGCGCCCTTCTACTGCAAGGCGTAGAAATTTCTGGTGGGCCGGACAGATGGGAATATGTAATTGAGCATCCCTTATGTCGATCGAGGCTAACCATTCCTGCCCTTGTAGGGCGGTGGCCACCGATCGGATCGACTCCATCCGAAAAAGTCCTGATATGTAGGAACTTGTTTAGCCCTTTTATATTTAATATGGGCCTCATGTCCCCATTTGGTTTGGGGACTGTGACAAGGTTCGAGTAAAATCCGAACCCGTTTTCTTCCAAGGGAACCTTTATGATTACCCTTGGGGCAATAGTTGCTCTAGTGCCAGAAGGAGGGATCCACTCTTCTGGGGATCGCTTGGCACATTTGACCTTATAAAATGGGCAGGAGGAATGTCTTTTAACTCCAGCCTGTATCCCAGACTTACTGCGGAGATCACCCATCTCTGATGGTGTCCCGCCAGGTCTCTGTGAACAACTGAAGTCTTCCCCTCACCCGATTGAGTGGGGGCAACCCTTCATGACTTAGGGGGAGGTTTTGTACCTCTCTTGACCCAGGGTTTCTTGTTACCCTGTGATTGTCCCTGATTTCTGCCCCCTGGATTTGACCGCGGAGGCCGTCGGAACTGTTTCACAGCCGATGTGCCAGGGACTGGAGAAGTAGGCCTCCTAAAAGAAGGACTTCTACCCTTGTTCTTAACCGGTAAGAGTGAACTTTTACCGGCAGAAATTTTCTGGATATATTTGTCCAGATCTTCTCCAAATAAGCGTTCTCCATGAAATGGGAAGCTAACCAGCAGTTTTTTACAGGGAGCTTCAGCAGACCAGTTTTTGAGCCACAGAAGCCTACGCATATGTACTATAGACAGCGTAAAGCGGGAGGCCTGTTGGATTGTATCCTTTATGGCGTCTACCGCAAAACACAAGGCTCTAGGCAGGTCAGCTAGGGCAAGAGCCTGCTGATCTGGTAAGTCCCTTAAGACTTGTTTCAACTGATCTTTCACTGCTTGACAGACTCCAATCGCTGCTACCGCAGGTTGTGTCACCATGCTTGCTGTAGAGAAAGCAGATTTTAGTAAAGACTCCAATTTTTTATCTATTGGGTCTTTGAACATTGGAACATTATCTACTGGACATGTCAGTGATTTGTTAACAGAAGAGATGGCTGCGTCCACTGTAGGGACCCTCCATTTTTTTATGAACTTATCCTCTATGGGATAGATCACCGGAAATCTCTTGGAGGGAGCAAATATTTTATCAGGATGCTCCCAATCCTGGTAAATAAGCCCTTCTAATAAAGGGTGGATTGGGAAGGAACAGACAGCCTGGGGAGCTTTTAGCGACCCCAGCGAGGAAACCGTAGTGGATGGTGGTTCCGCCAGAGGCATTTTAAATGCTGATCGGACCATGTTAGTCAGAGACTGAACCCATAATCTTTCAGCCTGAGATGCTGAGAAAGGTTCTTCCACTGTTGATTCCTCCATAACTGAATCAACCTCATCCTGATCCCCTTCAGGTAGGTCGATCTCTGTGTGGGGCTGTTCCTCCACTAACAGGCACTCTGAAGGAGGAGACGGAGATCGGACGCGCTTTTCCTGTGACAGGGAAGCAGCGATCAATGCTGTTAATCTCTCTTCCAATCCTCCCAGAGTTGAGGATAAAACCTCCTCTGTTATATATACAGGAGCAGGTGGACTGGGGACAGCCGCAGCACCAGGCATTCCTGCGGGGTTCCTACGGCTACTGACCTCTGAATTCTCAGGGGAGATTGGTGCAGTACAAGCATGCCCAATATCCTCAGAGCCCGATGGAGACCCCTTTGGCTTCCTGGAAGATCTATTTCCGGAGCGTCTGGACGACATATCCTTTAAGCCCAAAGCTGAGGTATTCCCGTCATCATACACCAATTTTGCTGGTAATAGTCTAACAAAGTTGCTGCTATATACCAGCTGGTGTCCACTAAAGTGCCTTTCTATGGGGATGCCTGCATCAACCGCCTCTGTGTGCCACTGTTTGTTGCTACCTCTGTTTGCATCCAGCTGACACTTGTACTGTGTCTTTTAACCATGCTGGGACGCCTGCACATGCGCAGAAGCGGCGCGCATCGAGCGTCATCCACCCGCCCCGCCCCTTTTTTTTCATAGGAGGCGCGTGCACGCGCCCGCGCGCGCGCCCGTGCGCCATTGGCGCCCTTTTTGAAATCAAACAGGGACTAGGAGCCAGGGCCCTTTTTGCCGGAGGGCCTGTGCGGTGGATGAGCGCAGCAACAGGGCAGAGGAAGTGGATTCCCACAGAGAAACTTACCAACTGCCTGGATCTTTTGACTTGAGAAAACCAAAGATCCACATGACAAGAAAAATGGACTACAGCGGCCTCTAGTGGTTTAACACAGGTACCGCGGTCCCTTTTTTTTTTTTTTTTCTTGACTACTATTAAAATTTTACATTTTCAGTAGTTACAGGCAAACACAGATATTTAGCGGGAATACCGTTAGGTAACAGACAGAAAGACAAATTAGGCTTGGGGGTCCCCCAATAGAACCAAGTTCCTGGGGGCCCCCACTTACCTGATCCCCGCCGCAGGACTTTGTTTGGTCCACAGAAGTCCAAACTTCACCTATCACGGCAGGCATTGTAATTAAACCTTCAGGGACCGGGTTCCCAAGGATTCCACTCCCCTGGACCTGTATAGCACCCTGCACAGACAACATCTTGGTCGTGGGTATGACCAGAGCTCTGGATCCCAGGGTCCAGCCCTCCTAAGAGAAGCATTACAGGCAAAACCTTGCTCTTCTGCTGCAAGGCCCGGGTACCGACCGTTTAGCTATGAAGCTTTTTTGGTGGGATCCGGAACAGCTTACTAAGGCCCAAAAGAACCTGTACGCAAGCCCAGTGAAAACACATGTTACTCTTTGGCCAACACCTTAGACACTGGCAAAAAACTGAGGTGCTCCCGGATGGGAGGGGCTTATATAGGGGAGGGTACTTCCGGTTTGGAATTGGCCAGTGCCAACACCTGAAGGTAATCTATATAACCCATTAGTAATGACTAAGTCGCTCTGTGTCCCGTGATGTACGAAAAAGAAAGGAGTTGAACCTGCCCAAGAACCGCCTTATATGTGACATGCCCACCAGGTGGAACTCAACGTTGGCCATGCTGCAGCGGCTGTACACGCAGCAGAGGGCCATCAATGAGTACCTGTGCGACTACGGCACCAGGACAGGGTCAGGGGAGCTCAGGTTTTTTTCACCATGCCAGTGGGGCATGATCAGGGATGCATGCACTGTCCTGGCACCATTTGAGGAGGCCACGAGGATGGTGAGCATTGACAGTGCATGCATCAGTGACACTGTACCTCTTGTCCACCTGTTGGAACATACGCTGCGTGGAATAATGGACAGGGCACTTGAGGCAGAATAGAGGCAGGAAGAGGAGGACTTCCTTGCCTCTCAAGGCCCCCTTTACCCAGACAGTGTTCCTTCTGTCCCACCCATCGCACAGGAAGAGGAGGAGGAGGAGGATTGTGTCAGCATGGAGGTGGAGCCTGGCACTCAGCATCATCAGCAGCAGTCTTTTAGGGATGATTTACAGTCCCAAGAAACCCGTGGACTTGTACGTGGCTGGGAGGAGGTGGCTGCGCATCATGTCATCCTTAGTGACCCAGAGGACTCCGAACCGAATGCCTCAGCTAACCTACGCTGCATGGCCTCCCTGATCCTGCAAAGTCTGCGGAAGGATCCTCGTATTCTTCGGATCAAGGAGAGGGACCATTACTGGCTGGCCACTCTCCTTGATCCACGGTACAAGGGTAAGGTTGTGGACCTTATCTTACCGTCGCAGAGGGAGCAGAGGATGAGACAACTCCGGGAGGCCTTGCAGACAGGTCTGTGCAACGCGTTCCCAGAGACTGGGAGGTTACAAACTCCTGGTCCTGGACAACGAGTTGCTGAGGCTTCGGTCAGTCAAAGAAGGAGCGGTGGGGAAGGTCGCCGTCTGACCGATGCGTTCAGACAATTCTTTAGTCCGCAGCCCCAGGGTATGATCGGTTCCAGCAACCATCGCCAGCGTCTGATATACATGGTGCAGGAATACCTAGGGGCAAGGTCAGACTTGGACACCTTCCCCACCGAAAATCCTCTGGCTTACTGGGTCTTGAGGATGGATCACTGGCCAGAGCTTGCACAGTATGCAATTGAGCTACTGGCCTGTCCTGCATCCAGCGTTCTTTCAGAACGCACATTCAGTGCTGCTGGAGGATTTGTCACGGGTTCACAGGGTGCGCCTGTCCACCGACTCGGTTGATCGACTGACCTTCATAAAGATGAACCAGCCTTGGATCACCACCAGCTACCAAACACCTGAAGCTGATATAACAGACTAATTTATTTTCAAATGTCACATCCCTTCAAGACTGATGCTGATGCTGAGAGACTGTCCTGTTATGTTGACTGACTATCCTCCTCCTCCTCAATGATCCGATTGATGATGATAGCTTGGAAGAACATTTTTGTTTCTGGGTGCCGCCACCAGTGGCTAAGGCCCAATTTTTCAGCCCCTGTTTAACAGGGGCATGTAATTACAATTTTTTATGCAATGCTTTGCAGCAGGGCTCATTCCTGCACTCCAACTAGAGTATCTGGGAGAGGTTGCAGTGTCGTGGCACCAGCACCAGTGCCTAAGGCCCAATTTTTCTGCCCCTGTTTAACAGGGGCGTGTAATTAAAATTTTTGATGCAATACTTTGCAACAGGGCTCATTGCTGTGCTCCAAGTACAGTATCTGTGAGGGGTTGCAGTGTTGTGGCACCAGCACCAGTGCTTAAGGCCCAATTTTTCAGCCCCTGTTTAACAGGGGCGTGTAATTACAATTTTTGATGCAATACTTTGCAACAGAGCTCATTGCTGTGCTCCAAGTACAGTATCTGTGAGGGGTTGCAGTGTTGTGGCACCAGCACCAGTGCCTAAGGCCCAATTTTTCAGCCCATGTTTAACAGGGGCGTGTATTTAAAATTTTTGATGCAATACTTTGCAACAGGGCTCATTGCTATGCTCCAAGTACAGTATCTGTGAGGGGTTGCAGTGTTGTGGCACCAGCACCAGTGCCTAAGGCCCAATTTTTCAGCCCCTGTTTAACAGGGGCATGTAATTACAATTCTTGATCTAATAATTCACAGCAGGGCCCATTCCTGCGCCCACCAAGAGTAACTGTGAGGCCTTACAGTGTTGTGTCAACACCACCACCACCACCAAAGGTCCAATTTTTCAGCCCCTATTCAACAGGGGCATACAATTACAATTCTTGATCTAATAATTCATGCGCCCACCAAGAGTAACTGTGAGGGCTTACAGTGTTGTGGCAACACGTAAGGGGCAAGTTTCTGCAGAGTATATACGGCAGGCCCCAACTTACAAACGACTCCTCCTTGCAAACGGAAGGATACAACAGGAAGTGAAAGGAAATCTACCCCTAGGAAGGCAAATTCTCTCCTGTAAGAGTTAATATGGGAAAAAAAGTGTCTCCTCTCCACTGATGCTTTATCACCAATTCTTGGGGTAGCTATGCCATTTTCTTAAAGATTTTCATCCATATTACCGGGACCAGACATTACATTAAATCCGCAAGCAGTTTTAAATGGCTTTTTTTCCTTTAGAAATGTAATTTTGTGCAGGGACAGTTCTAAACACGGGAAACACGTGCCACTTCACAGGCATACTTTAGACACCCCCCAGGTACGATATTTAAAGGAATATTTGACTTTTTTTTTTCACTTTATGCATCAATAGCAAATTGACGTCCGGGAAGTGGTTGCATTATCCACACTGGACGTCTATTGACGTCCTGCAGGATAATGCCTTGCGCGCGCCTGCGGGGGCGCGCAGCGCGGTGATCGGGGACGGCGTGTGTCCCTCGGACACAGCGCTTCCCCGATCACGGTAAACAGCCAATTTCATTGGCTGTTTACCATGTGATCGGCTGTGTCAAAGTCACAGCCGATCACATGTCACAACAGACTCTGCGGCGCGCTCCGTGCGCGCCGCCAGAGGCTTGCAGAGCGGGGATTGGGGAAGGCGAGTGTCCCAATGAATTGGCTGTTTACCACGTGACCGGCTGTGTCCAATCACAGCCGGTCACAAATGTAAACAAACCACAGGAGTTACTACCTGATCCCTGCTCTCTCCTCACACACCGATCTGTGAGGAGAGAGCAGAGATCAGTAAGTTAGCTCAGTGTAGTTTGTCTACATTCTTTTACAGTGCACAACACGCCCCCCCCCCCAATAAAGAGGACCTGTCACACAGCCCAGCACATCAATCAGCCCAGCCAATCAGCTCATCTGTCAATCAATCAATCAGCCCATCTGTCAATCAATCAGCCCATCTGTCAATCAATCAATCTGCCCATCTGTCAATCAATCAGCCCACCTGTCAATCAATCAGCCCATCTGTCAATCAATCAGCCCATCTGTCAATCAATCAATCAGCCCATCTGTCAATCATCTGTCACAGGCCCACCTCCATCAGTACCGCCATTGGTACCGCCACACAGGCTACCAGTACCGCCATCGGTACCACTACCAGTACCGCCACCAGTACCGCCACTAGTACCGCCATCAGGCCCAGCATCTGTACTGCCACACAGGCCCGATACCAGTATCACCATTAGTGCCGCCATCGGTACCACCACCAGTACCACCACCCGTACCACCGTCGGTAGTGCCACCACCACCTGTACCGCTATCGGTACCATCACCACCCGTACCACTATCGGTACCACCACCACCTGTACCGCCATCGGTAACACAACCACCCATACCGCCACCTGTACCGCCATCAGTACTGCCACCACCACCACCCGTACCGCCATCGCTACCACCACCACCCGTACCGCCACCTGTACCACCATCGGTACCGCCACCACCCGTACCGCCATTGGTACCACCACCACTTGTACCGCCATTGGTACCACCACCACCCATACCGCCATTGGTACCACCACCACCCATACTGCCATCGCTACCACCACCACCACCCGTACCGCCACCCGTACCGCCATTGGTACTGCCACCACCACCACCCGTACCGCCATCGGTACCACCACCACCTGTACCGCCATTGGTACCACCACCACCCATACCGCCATCGGTACCACCAAACAGGCCCACCACTAATACCTCCATCGGTACTACCACACAGACCACCACCACTACCACCAGCAGTACCATTACACAGGCCCACCAATAAGCACTGCCATAATGTCCCAAAGGGTTTACACACCTGAGGAGGCATATGCCATTCTTGCCATGTCGGATGATGAGAGCAGCGGGGAGCTCCCATTATCCGATTCTGGTTCGGAATATGAGCCAGTGGAGGATAGTGGCTCAGAGTCCGAGTCCCCGGAGGAAACCGTCCCTCCCAAAAGAATGCGATCAGCACCAAGATCAGCACCAAGATCAGCACCAAGATCAGGAGAATTGCCCACCACCAGCAGCGCCATACCCCAGGAAGAGGAGCCCAGTACAAGTAATGGAAATGCACGCCCAACCCGAAGAATCCAGCCCCAGTCCTACCTTCCCGATGCCCTGGCAAACCCCTTATGGTTGCCTGCCAACTCAGGATCCGCTATCATCCCCCCTTTCACCGCACAGCCAGGTGTGCAGCCCGACACTACAAATTTTTCTAAATTTGATTATTTTTGTTTATTTTTCCCACAAGATTTGCTGCAGAATATAGTGGATCAAAAGAATCTGTATGCATCCCAATTTATTGCTGCCAACCCCGATTCTTCCTACGCCGCATGTTCCAGTGGCGGCGTCTAACATTGGACGAATTTAAATTATTTTTGGGCCTTATGTTCAATATGGGGCTTACAAAAAAGAACAAAGTCCATGCATATTGGTCCAAACGCCCCATCCAACACATGCCCATATATTCCGCTGTCATGTCCAGGAAAAGATACGACATGATTATGCGCTTTCTCCACTTCAATGACAATTCACAGTGCCCTCCCCGAGATCATCCCAACTACGACAAATTGTACAAGATACGCCCCCTAATCAATGCCTTTTCCCAGCGATTTGAAGAAGTTTTCATCCCAGACCAAAGTATTTGTGTGGACGAGTCTCTCGTACATTTCACCGGCCGACTGCAGTTCAAGCAGTACATACCAAGCAAGAGAGCCAGGTATGGGTTAAAATTAAATAAATTATGTGATCGAGCCACTGGATACGTCTTCAAATTCAGGATCTACGAAGGCAAAGACTCCCAGCTCCAGCCCCGTGATTGCCCCACATATATTGGAACCAGTGGGAAAATTGTCTGGGAGTTGGCATACCCCCTGTTCGGAAAAGGTTACCATTAGTGATGAGCCGAACACCCCCGGGTTCGGTTCGCACCAGAACCCGCGAACGGACCGAAAGTTCGCACGAACATTAGAACTACAATGGATGCGAATGTTCGGATTCTAAAGTGCTAATTATAACGACTATTATCCATGTTATTGTCCGAAACAGAGTTTGGGAACCCGGGTTCTGAACCAGGGGACATGTATCAATGCAAAAAGAAGTTTTAAAAACGGACGTTTTCCGGGAGCAGTCATTTTAATGATGCATAAAGTGAAAAAAAAAAGTCAAATATTCCTTTAAATATTGTACCTGGGGGGTGTCTAAAGTATGCCTGTGAAGTGCCACGTGTTTCCCGTGTTTAGAACTGTCCCTGCACAAAATAACATTTCTAAAGGAAAAAAAGCCATTTAAAACTGCTTGCGGCTTTAATGCAATGTCTGGTCCCGGTAATATGGATGAAAATCTTTAGGAAAAATTGCATAGCTACCCCATCAACCCCCCCCCCCCCCCTACCCCAGCCCATTACCAGCCCCTTTGGGTCTTGTATGGATATTAAGGGGAACCCCGCACACAAAAGAAAAAAGGCCCTATATACTCTGAACAGCCGTATACAGGCGGTGCATACAAGACAGGGACTGTAGGTTTGTTCTTATGTAGAATCTGTTTGTAATTTTGAACAGCTGCATTGTTTAAGTGTAGCTCCATGCCAAATTCCTTTTTTTAAGCTTTTTGGAAAACATAGGGAACGGTTATCACCCCTGTCACATTTTTTTTGCTGTCTGTGCCCCTGTTCAGAACATTTCACCTCACTTTGCGTCCCAATGACAACTGTTTTTGAAATGTGGTGTTTTTATTGAAACAAGGATTGGTGATAAAGCATCAGTAGAGAGGAGACACCTTTCTCCCATATTAATTCTTACAGGAGAGAATTTTCCTTCCAAGGGGTAGATTTCCTCTCACTTCCTGTTGTCTTCTTCCGTTTGCAAGTAGTAGTCGTTTGTAAGTTTGATGTTTGAAAGTAGGGACCTGCCGTATATACTCTGCAGAAATTGGCCCCTTAGGTGTTGGTGTTGGCACAACACTGTAAGCACTCACAGTTACTCTTGGTGGGTGCTGGAACGCCCTGCTGTCAACTATTATATCAGGAATTGTAATAACATATAATTGTTGATCAGTGGTAGTAAAAATTGGGCCTTTGATGGTGGTGCTGGTGCTACAACACTGTAAGGCCTGACAGTTACTCTTGGTGGGCGCAGCAATGGGCCCTGCTGTGAATTATTCGATCAATAATTATAATTGCATGCCCCTGTTGAACAGGGGCTGAAAAATTGGGCCTTTGGTGGTGGTGGTGGTGATGGTGGTGCTGGTGCCACAACACTGTAAGGCCTGACAGTTACTCTTGGTGGGCGCAGCAATGGGCCCTGCTGTGAATTATTAGATCAATAATTATAATTGCATGCCCCTGTTGAACAGGGGCTGAAAAATTAGGCCTTTGGTGGTGGTGGTGGTGGTGGTGATGGTGGTGCTGGTGCCACAACACTGTAAGGCCTGACAGTTACTCTTGGTGGGCGCAGCAATGGGCCCTGCTGTGAATTATTAGATCAATAATTATAATTGCATGCCCCTGTTGAATAGGGGCTGAAAAATTGGGCCTTTGGTGGTGGTGGTGGTGGTGATGGTGGTGCTGGTGCCACAACACTGTAAGGCCTGACAGTTACTCTTGGTGGGCGCAGCAATGGGCCCTGCTGTGAATTATTCGATCAATAATTATAATTGCATGCCCCTGTTGAACAGGGGCTGAAAAATTGGGCCTTTGGTGGTGGTGGTGGTGGTGATGGTGGTGCTGGTGCCACAACACTGTAAGGCCTGACAGTTACTCTTGGTGGGCGCAGCAATGGGCCCTACTGTGAATTATTAGATCAATAATTATAATTGCATGCCCCTGTTGAACAGGGGCTGAAAAATTAGGCCTTTGGTGGTGGTGGTGGTGATGGTGGTGCTGGTGCCACAACACTGTAAGGCCTGACAGTTACTCTTGGTGGGCGCAGCAATGGGCCCTGCTGTGAATTATTAGATCAATAATTATAATTGCATGCCCCTGTTGAACAGGGGCTGAAAAATTGGGCCTTAGGCACTGGTGGCACAACACTGCAACCCCTCACAGATACTGTACTTGGAGCACAGCAATGAGGCCTGTTGCAAAGTATTGCATCCAAAATTTTAATTACACGCCCCTGTTAAACAGGGGCTGAAAAATTGGGCCTTAGCCACTGGTGGCGTCACTCATAAACCAAAATGATCTTCCAAGCTATCATCATTAATCGTATCATTGAGGAGGAGGAGGAGGATAGCCAGTCAACATAACAGCACAGGCACTCAGCATCAGCATCAGTCTTGAAGGGATGTGACATTTTAAAATCAATTAGTCTGTTATATCAGCATCAGGTGTGTGGTAGCTGGTGGTGATCCAAGACTGGTTCATCTTGATGAAAGTCAGTCGATCAACTGAGTCGGTGGACAGGCGCACCCTGTGATCCATGACAAATCCTCCAGCAGCACTGAATGTGCGTTCTGAAAGAACGCTGGATGCAGGACAGGCCAGTAGCTCAATTGCATACTGTGCAAGCTCTGGCCAGTGATCCATCCTCAAGACCCAGTAAGCCAGAGGATTTTCGGTGGGGAAGGTGTCCAAGTCTGACCTTGCCCCTAGGTATTCCTGGACCATGTATATCAGACGCTGGCGATGGTTGCTGAAACCGATCATACTTTGGGGCTGCGGACTAAAGAATTGTCTGAACGCATCGGTCAGACGGCCACCTTCCCCACCGCTCCTTCTTTGACTGCCCGAAGCCTCAGCAACTCGTTGTCCAGGACCAGGAGTTTGTAACCTCCCAGTCTCTGGGAACGCGTTGCACAGACCTTTCTGCAAGGCCTCCCGGAGTTGTCTCATCCTCTGCTCCCTCTGCGATGGTAAGATAAGGTCTGCAACCTTACCCTTGTACCGTGGATCAAGGAGAGTGACCGGCCAGTAATGGTCCATCTCCTTGATCCAAAGAATACGAGGATCCTTCCGCAGACTTTGCAGGATCAGGGAGGCCATGCAGCGTAGGTTAGCTGAGGCATTCAGTCCGGAGTCCTCTGGGTCACTAAGGACGACATGATCCGCAGCCACCTCCTCCCAGCCACGTACAAGTCCACTGGTTTCTTGGGACTGTAAATCATCCCTAAAAGACTGCTGCTGATGATGCTGAGTGCCAGCCTCCACCTCCATGCTGACACAATCCTCCTCCTCCTCCTCCTCCTCTTCCTGTGCGATGGGTGGGACAGAAGGAACACTGTCTGGGTAAAGGGGGCCTTGAGAGGCAAGGAAGTCCTCCTCTTCCTGCCTCTGTTCTGCCTCAAGTGCCCTGTCCATTATTCCACGCAGCGTGTGCTCCAACAGGTGGACAAGAGGTACAGTGTCACTGATGCATGCACTGTCACTGCTCACCATCCTCGTGGCCTCCTCAAATGCTGCCAGGACAGTGCATGCATCCCTGATCATGCCCCACTGGCGTGGTGAAAAAACCCGAGCTCCCCTGACCCTGTCCTGGTGCCGTAGTCGCACAGGTACTCATTGATGGCCCTCTGCTGCGTGTGCAGCCGCTGCAGCATGGCCAACGTTGAGTTCCACCTGGTGGGCATGTCACATATAAGGTGGTTCTTGGGCAGGTTCAACTCCTTCTGCAGCTCAGCCAGGCGAGCACTGGCATTATAAGATCTGCGGAAATGCACACAGACTTTCCTGGTCTGCCTCAGGACATCCTGTAAGCCCGGGTACCTGCCCAAGAACCGCTGCACCACCAGGTTAAGGACGTGAGCCATACAGGGCACATGGGTCAGTTGTCCCTGTCGGAGGGCGGAGAGGAGGTTGGTGCCATTGTCGCAAACCACCATTCCTGGCTTAAGATGGCGTGGCGTCAACCACCTCTCGGCCTGCCCCTGCAGAGCAGACAGGACCTCTGCCCCAGTGTGGCTCCTGTCCCCCAAACACACCAGCGCAAGCACGGCATGGCATCTTTTTGCCTGCGTACTTGCGTAGCCCCTTGAACGCCTACGGAGCACCGCTGGTTCCGAGGACAAACCACAGGAAGAGGCCATGGAGGAAGAAGAAGAGGAGGGGTGGAGGAGAGAGGTGTGTCACAACCAGTAGTAGCATTTTGGAGGCGTGGCGGTGGAACAACCTCCAACACTACTGCACCTTGTCCTGCATCCTTCCCAGCTGCCAAAAGAGTGACCCAATGGGCCGTGAAAGAAAGGTAACGTCCCTGTCCATGCCTGCTGGACCATGAGTCAGCGGTAATATGCACCTTACCGCTGACCGCCCTGTCCAGCGAGGCCAAGACATTGCCTTCCACATGCCTGTAGAGAGCCGGAATCGCCTTCCGTGCGAAAAAGTGGCGTTTGGGAACCTGCCACTGAGGAACCGCACATTGCACAAACTCACGGAAGGGGGCCGAGTCTACCAACTGAAAAGGCAGCAGTTGAAGCGCTAGCAATTTAGCCAAGCTAGCATTCAACCGCTGGGCATGTGGATGGCTGGGAGTGAACTTCTTTCGACGGTCCAGCAGCTGGGGCAGGGAAATTTGCCTGCTAGAATCGGACGTTGGTGTACTGCTAGCAGAGTGCCCGCAAGTACTTGGCTGTGACACACCTAATTCTACACCTTCATTCCTCTCAGAGCAGGTTTCAGAGAGGACTGAAGGTATACTGGGGTTGGAGATCCCAGCTGATGCGGTGCAAGAAGAGGTCAGCTTTGTTCTTTGGTGTGGGTCTTTAAGGTAGGCTTGCCAACGAGCTGCATGACAGGTCAACATATGTCTGATCAAGCATGTGGTGCCCAAGCGGCTGATGTTTTGGCCACGCGATATACGCTTGAGACATATGTTGCAAACAGCAGCTGTGCGATCTGATGCACTCGCCTCAAAAAAGGCACACACCAAAGAACTTTTTGAATGACGGGCAGAGGCAGCGCCCTGCACAGGCGGAGCTCTGCGGTGTGATTCCGTCGGTGTGCTGCCCATACGCTGGCCACTCAAGGGCATCCTGCCTCGTTGGAGATGTGCCTCCTCCTCATCCTCCTCCTCCTCCTCTCTCCTATTAGGCACCCACGTGGAGTCAGTGACCTCATCATCCCCTCCCTCCTCATCACTGGAGCCAATCTGGCAGTATGCTGCAGCTGCTGGAGCATGACTTCCAGATTGGTGTCCTTCTTGAGCATCCCCTCTCTCTACTCTCACGCTACTGCCTTCCTCTAGCTGGGTATCATCATCAGATCCTTCGAAACGCTGGGCATCCTCCTGGAGCATGTACCCAACACTGTGCTCAAACAGTTCGGGGGACTCCTCAGGAGGAGGACATGGTGGGTCTAGGGAAGGATTGACTAATGAAGATAATGATACCAGAGAAGAGGACGCTTTGGCAGCTGCTTTGCCAGTACCCTGAGCCTGGGTGAGAGAGGATGAGGAGAATGAGGTGGGCTTGGTCATCCACTCTACCAAGTCTTCGGCATGATGTGGCTCAACATGTCCAGCTGCCGAAAAGAAGGACAAGCGTGTCCCATGGCCATGTGCTGATGACAATGCACCGCGTCCACGACCAGCACTGTTGCCCCCAGACACAGAGCCTGCTTGCCCTCTTTTTTTGCCTCCTGACTGTCTGCCTCTCCTTGTTTGCCTTCCAGACATTTTAATGGATGGCCTGCAGGGAGATGGGAAAAAGAGCAATAAGGGCTACCTTCAGGTGTATACTGTGCAGGAGGCTTAGCAACAATGACACTGACACTGTCCCCTGCCTATCCTTCTCTGTCCCTAAACACAAGGATTTGCAATATGCTTCAGCAAGATTGGTTTAGCACAGAACAGCACACTGACAGTTTCCCTCACTGTCCTTCTCTGTCCCTACAAACAAGATTTAGCACAGAATAGCACACTGATAGTTTCCACGAGTGTCCTTCTCTGTCCCTAAACTCAAGGATTTCAAATATGGAACAGCAAAATTGGTTTAGAACAGAATAGCACACTGACACTTTCCCTCACTGTCCTACTCTGTCCCTCCCTACAAACAAGATTTAGCACAGAATAGCACACTGATAGTTTCCACGAGTGTCCTTCTCTGTCCCTAAACTCAAGGATTTCAAATATGGAACAGCAAAATTGGTTTAGAACAGAATAGCACACTGTCAGTTTCACTCACTGTACCTCTCTGTCCCTAAACTCAAGGATTTCAAATATGGTTCAGCAAAATTGGTTTAGAACAGAATAGCACACTGACACTTTCCCTCACTGTCCTACTCTGTCCCTCCCTACAAACAAGATTTAGCACAGAATAGCACACTGATAGTTTCCACGAGTGTCCTTCTCTGTCCCTAAACTCAAGGATTTCAAATATGGAACAGCAAAATTGGTTTAGAACAGAATAGCACACTGACACTTTCCCTCACTGTCCTACTCTGTCCCTCCCTACAAACAAGATTTAGCACAGAACAGCACACTGATAGTTTCCACGAGTGTCCTTCTCTGTCCCTAAACTCAAGGATTTCAAATATGGAACAGCAAAATTGGTTTAGAACAGAATAGCACACTGACACTTTCCCTCACTGTCCTACTCTGTCCCTCCCTACAAACAAGATTTAGCACAGAATAGCACACTGATAGTTTCCACGAGTGTCCTTCTCTGTCCCTAAACTCAAGGATTTCAAATAAGGAACAGCAAAATTGGTTTAGAACAGAATAGCACACTGACACTTTCCCTCACTGTCCTACTCTGTCCCTCCCTACAAACAAGATTTAGCACAGAATAGCACACTGATAGTTTCCACGAGTGTCCTTCTCTGTCCCTAAACTCAAGGATTTCAAATATGGAACAGCAAAATTGGTTTAGAACAGAATAGCACACTGACACTTTCCCTCACTGTCCTACTCTGTCCCTCCCTACAAACAAGATTTAGCACAGAATAGCACACTGATAGTTTCCACGAGTGTCCTTCTCTGTCCCTAAACTCAAGGATTTCAAATATGGTTCAGCAAAATTGGTTTAGAACAGAATAGCACACTGACACTTTCCCTCACTGTCCTACTCTGTCCCTCCCTACAAACAAGATTTAGCACAGAATAGCACACTGTTAGTTTCCACGAGTGTCCTTCTCTGTCCCTAAACTCAAGGATTTCAAATATGGAACAGCAAAATTGGTTTAGAACAGAATAGCACACTGTCAGTTTCACTCACTGTCCTACTCTGTCCCTACAAACAAGATTTAGCACAGAATAGCACACTGACACTTTCCCTCACTGTACCTCTCTGTCCCTAAACTCAAGGATTTCAAATATGGTTCAGCAAGATTGGTTTAGAACAGAATAGCACACTGTCAGTTTCACTCACTGTCCTACTCTGTCCCTACAAACAAGATTTAGCACCGAATAGCACACTGACACTTTCCCTCACTGTACCTCTCTGTCCCTAAACTCAAGGATTGAAAATATGATTCAGCAAGATTGGTTTAGAACAGAATAGCACACTGACACTTTCCCTCACTGTACCTCTCTGTCCCTACAAACAAGGTTTAGCACAGAATAACACACTGACACTCTCCCTACCTATCCTTATTTGTCCCTAAACACAAGGAATCCAGGATTAGTAAAGATAAAAAAATGACACTGTCCCTGCCTATGCTTCTCTTTCCCTGCTCCGGAACACACTACACAAGGCCGCCGCGCTGGCGGCCTTTTATAGTGTGGGGCGTGTACTAAACCCCCTCAGCAATAATTGGCCACAGGCATCCTGCCTGTGGCCAATCATTGCTCTCCTCGCTGCCGGCGCTGTGATTGGCCAAGCATGCGGGGTCACAGTGCATGCTTGGCCAATCACAGCGCCTGGATGACACTGCGATGGCGTAGTGCATTGTGGGCCGTTCGCGTCACTCGAATTTGGCGCGAACGGCCCAAATCGTTCGATCTTCGTCGAACGATCGAACAGCCGATGTTCGAGTCGAACGTATGTTCGACTCGAACACGAAGCTCATCCCTAGTTACCATTTATATGTTGACAATTATTATACCAGCCTGCCCCTTTTTCGCCACCTTTACAGTAAGCAAACCCCGGCCTGCGGTACCTTAAAAAAAAAACGGAAGGGATTCCCACAAAATGTATTGACCAAAAAATTGCGACCTGGAGAATCGGCATTCATGAGGAACGAGGAGGTGTTGGCCATGAAGTGGAGGGACAAGAAAGATGTCCACATCCTCTCTACGATCCACAATGACACCATGGTGGAGATCCCAAGAAGACGCGGCCCCATTGTAAAGCCCGAATGTGTCCACGACTACAATTTGTACATGGGGGGGTGGATTTAAACGACCAGATGCTACAGCCCTACTTATCAACAAGAAAGTCCCGTTATTGGCACAAAAAAGTTGTGTTTCACCTGTTTCACATGGCCCTTTTTAATTCGTTTGTCTGCTACCAAAAAGCAACTCAAAATCACCAACTCCACTACCTCCAATATATCGAAGATATCATCGATGCCCTCATTTACTAACAAGATCCCGCCCCAGGAAGCATTCGCTCTGATAGTGTGAGTCGGCTTCACGAGCGACACTATCCCTTTAGCATCCCCCCCACAGAATCTGGAAGAAGACGCCAAAAAAAATGCCGTGTATGCAGCAGAGGAGGAGTAAGAAGAGACACCAGCTATTATTGTCCCGATTGTCCTTCCCAACCTGGCCTGTGCATCGGAAATTGCTTCAAAAATTATCATACATCCATTAGTTCCCCTTATTATTAACAGACTGCCATTTCCCCATTTGCCTGCTACCATGTTACTAACTACCTTCCATGTTAATTAACTGACCCTGGCCTGTTTACCGACGATGTCTTTGCTTGCCGATTTAAACCACGTTTCTGACCTCCACGTGCACCAACCTCAGCCTGTTTACCGACGATGCCTCTGCCTGCCGATTTAAACCACGTTTCTGACTTCCACGTGTACCGACCTTGGCCTGTTAAATCGACCATGTTTTTGCCTGCCACTTGGACTTATCTTTTGGCCATCTACTTTTAGTACACAGGGGTCTCACATATGTGAGGGGCTTCAGAATAGCGTTCTGAGTAGAGAAAAACTGTTTTTCGTTTTCTGTGCTCCAAGAACAGGGTCTGGTTGCCCGGAGGCTTCAAAGCGATTTGGGTGGGAGAAGCCTCTACCCCTGTCCCCCTGGCCCTAAGCTTGATGGTCCTTCCTGCTGCCTGGACCAATACTTTGGCTGTGCTGACCATATTACTGCCTGTAATGACCCATGACATTATGGACCATGTTTCTTCCTGCTGCTTGGACCAATACTTTGGCTGTGTTGACCATATATCTGCCTGCTGCCTCTACTGACATTTCTGCCGGGACACCTCTGCCTGCTACCTGGACCTGTGCTTTGGCTGTGCTCTGGCTGTGCTGACAGTATCTCTGCCTGTGCGAACTATGGACAGTATTCCTGCCTGCTGCCTGGATGATTGCTTTTGCTGTCGCTGACCTCATCCCTGCCTGCTGCCTGGACCGATGCTCTCCTCTGTGAACCACTGCTCTTCTAAAACCACAGGTAATATTTTGTTATTTGGTATGTACCTGCTATGTGTTAGATATATGAAGGGCCTTCAAAAATGTGATCGGTAGTCAGAAAATGATATGTGCAATTAATGCTGCTAGAATGCCTGGAGGTGCTACTTGGATGTTGGGCCTCTGTATGTGGCCAGGCTGTGTAAAAGTCTCAAATATGTGGTATTGCCATACTCAGGAGGAGTAGCAGAATGCATTTTGGGGTGACATTTTTGCTATGTACATATTATGTGTTAGAAATATCTTATAAATGGACAACTTTGTGAAAAAAAAATGCATTTTCATTTTTTCTCCACATTTTCCAAAACCTTCTGGAAAAAAATGAACCGTTCAAAAGACTCATAATGCTTCATAGATTATACGTTGGGGTGTGTGCTTTCCAAAATGGGGTCATTTTGTGGAAAATTCTTTTGTCCTGGTGCTCCAGGGCCTTCAAAATTGTAATAGGTGGTTGAGAAAGGATATGTGCGATTTATGCTTGTAGAACGCCTGAAAGTGCTACTTCAATGTTGGGCCTCTGTATATGGCCAGGCTGTGTAAAAGTCTCACACATGTGGTATCGCTATACTCAGGAGGAGTAGCGGAATGCATTTTGGGGTGTCATTTTTGCTATGTATATGCTATGTGTTAGAAATATCTTAGAAATGGACAACTTTGTGTAAAAAAAATGCATTTTCATTTTTTCTCCACATTTTCCAAAACCTTCTGGAAAAAAATGAACCGTTCAAAAGACTCATAATGCTTCATAGATTATACGTTGGGGTGTGTGCTTTCCAAAATGGGGTCATTTTGTGGAAAATTCTATTGTCCTGGTGCTCCAGGGCCTTCAAAATTGTAATAGGTGGTTGAGAAAGGATATGTGCGATTTATGCTTGTAGAACGCCTGAAAGTGCTACTTCAATGTTGGGCCTCTGTATATGGCCAGGCTGTGTAAAAGTCTCACACATGTGGTATCGCTATACTCAGGAGGAGTAGCGTAATGCATTTTGGGGTGACATTTTTGCTATGTATATGCTATGCGTTAGAAATATCTTATAAATGGACAACTTTGTGTAAAAAAAATGCATTTTCATTTTTTCTCCACATTTTCCAAAACCTTCTGGAAAAAAATGAACCGTTCAAAAGACTCATAATGCTTCATAGATTATATGTTGGGGTGTGTGCTTTCCAAAATGGGGTCATTTTGTGGAAAATTCCATTGTCTTGGTGCTCCAGGGCCTTCAAAATTGTAATAGGTGGTTGAGAAAGGATATGTGCGATTTATGCTTGTAGAACGCCTGAAAGTGCTACTTCAATGTTGGGCCTCTGTATATGGCCAGGCTGTGTAAAAGTCTCACACATGTGGTATCGCTATACTCAGGAGGAGTAGCGGAATGCATTTTGGGGTGTCATTTTTGCTATGTATATGCTATGTGTTAGAAATATCTTAGAAATGGACAACTTTGTGTAAAAAAAATGCATTTTCATTTTTTCTCCACATTTTCCAAAACCTTCTGATAAAAAATGAACCGTTCAAAAGACTCATAATGCTTCATAGATTATACGTTGGGGTGTGTGCTTTCCAAAATGGGGTCATTTTGTGGAAAATTCCATTGTCCTGGTGCTCCAGGGCCTTCAAAAATGTAATAGGTGGTTGAGAAAGGATATGTGCAATTTATGCTTGTAGAACGCCTGAAAGTGCTACTTCAATGTTGGGCCTCTGTATGTGGCCAGGCTGTGTAAAAGTCTCACACATGTGGTATCGCTACACTCAGGAGGAGTAGCAGAATGTATTTTGGGGTGTAGTTGCAATTATGCATATGCTGTGTGAGAGAAAAAAACTGTTAATATGACCAGTTTGTGTAAAAAAAAATAAAAAAAAAATCCAAATTTTCCCAAGAATTGTGGGAAAAAAATACAACTTCAAAAAACTCACCATGCCTCTTAGTAAATACCTTGGACTGTCTACTTTCCAAAAAGGGGTAATTTTGGGGTATTTGTACTTTCCTGGCTTGTTAGTGTCTCAAGAAATTAGATATGCCTTCAGTACATCAGGCGTGATCAGATGTGATACATTTTCAGTGATTGCCACCATAGTTTGTAGACTCTATAACTTTCACAAAGACCAAATAATATACACTAATTTGGGTTATTCTTACCAAAGATATGTAGCAGTATACATTTTTGCACAAATTTATGAAGAAAAATTACTTATTTGCAAAATTTTACAATAGAAACTAAAAAAAAGTGTGTTTTTTTTTTAAATTCGCTGTTTTTTTGCTTATATCGCAAAAAATAAAAAACTCAGTGGCGATTAAATACCACCAAAAGAAAGCTCTGTTTATGAGAAGAAAATGATAAAAATTTTGTTTGGATACAGTGTAGCATGACTGAGTAATTGTCATTCAAAGTGTGAGAGTACTGAAAGCTGAAAATTGGTCTGGGCGGGAAGGTGCATAAGTGCATGGTATTGAAGTGGTTAAAATGACTGCTCCCAAAAAACGGCTGTTTTTAAAACTTCTTTTTGCATTGATACATGTCCCCTGGTGCAGAACCCAGGTTCCCAAACCCTTTTTAGGACAATAACATGCATAATAGTCGTTATAATTAGCACTTTAGATTTTGAACGTTCGCATCCATTGTATTTAATAGGGTTCTAACGTTCGTGCAAACTTTCGGTCCGTTCGCGGGTTCTGGTGCAAACCGAACCCGGGGGTGTTCGGCTCATCCCTAATTGTGAGACGTTCTGAGAAGCTCACAGTTTGCAGTGAAATCAAAGCAGTAAGCATTTTTAATACAGTAGGAGGGCCTGTGCCACTGTACAAGATTGAAGGTAAGGCTAGAGTTCAGCTTTAATGCATCATTAAAGATTTGTACATTTTTATTGAATCTGGGACAGCTGTATAGCTTCCACAATAGCTTGTACACATCAGCTACAATCACTGAAAAATGAAAAGGTTGGACTGGACATACATTAGAGCTGCATGATTAATCGTTTGAGGATCACAATGTCATGGATATGCATTAATGTCTGTCTGCCATCTTACCTTCCTCCTCATGTGTTCATCTAGAGACCAGACCTCCTTCACCTGGCTTCCTTTATAATCTCCTCCCAGCCTGACTCCACCCCAGGCCCTATCACTGAACACTATATTAACCTGTGCACTGCAAGCCTGCTTTGCTGATCAACGTGTTTGTTAGGCATTGTGTGTTTGGGTTCCTGCCTGCCGTGTGATACGTCTGTCTCTCTGTTACGTTATTGGCTTGTCCCCGACTATCCCTGTCTGCTCGTGACCCTTGACCTTCGGCTCGTTCTCGTTATCCTTGTCTGCTTGTGGCCCCTGACCTTCGGCTTGTTATTCGGTTCTCTCCATCGTGTGCTGCTGCCTCCCCTTATCCTACGGGGCGTGAGCTAGGAAACTCCAGGGGCCGCGACCTGGTCCCAGCCTGCAGCGTAACATCCTCACCACTAGAGGCCCTGGAGAAGACCAGCTGGGTCTTAGACTCCGCGCCCTGGGGAATCTTGGCTCTCGCTTCCGTTGGGATCCCGGTTGTGCTCCTCTGGTCCCGCTTTCCACAACCACCCAGTTTCCTATCCGCAGAAGCCAGCCATAGGGTTCACTACCTCGCGGTGCACTCCTGTCCCCCTACGGTGTGCATCTGTCACCTGGCCACAGGTGACCCTGACAGTTTGATCAGCCATGAACCCGGCTGACATCCCGCTTCCCGCGGATGATCCATTGCAGGGCATAGTTCGCAGACTTGAGACCCAGGAATCAAATCAGACCCAGGTGATGCGATTCCTCCAGGATCTGGCTTCTCGATTCGACCAGCTTCAGGTCTCCTTGGGAACCCCGAATCCGCAACCCCAAGTACAACCAGCGGCTGTACCTATCGCACCAGTCGCAGCCTCACACTCACTAAGATTGCCAGCTCCGTTCCGTTTCTCTGGGGACTCCAAGGCCTGCAGGGGGTTTCTCAGCCAATGCACTATTCATTTTGAGCTTCAGCCTCAAAGCTTCCTATCTGACCGGGCTAAGGTAGCCTATATCATTTCCCTCCTCTCCGGTGAAGCTTTGGCCTGGGCTGCCCCTCTGTGGGAGAGGAACGATCCGGTGGTTTCCAGTCTGTCCGAATTCTTGAAGCTCTTTCGTAATATCTTCGAAGAGCCGGCTCGGGCTTCTTCAGCGGCTAGTGCTGTCTTACGTCTTCGCCAAGAATCTAGTTCAGTGGGGCAATATGCTCTTCAGTTCCGTATCCACACAGCTGAATTGAGCTGGAATAATGAGGCCCTGGTCGCTACCTTTTTGCATGGCCTCTCTGACCGAGTGAAAGACGAATTAGCGGGAAGAGCCATTCCCGTCGGTCTGGACGATGTAATTTCATTATGCAACCAGATCGATATTCGTTTTCAAGAGAGGTCCTTAGAAAAAAGACGCCAGCACTCTCTGGGTCCTAGCCAGTCTGAGCTCCCCTCCCTTCATTCCGTGGAGCATCCTCTACCTGCTGAAGAACCTATGCAGCTGGGCCGGACCAGACTAACCCCCGAAGAACGTGCTAGGCGCAGAACTCTGGGCTTGTGCCTCTATTGTGGGGGCAAGGGTCATTTTCGTGACTCCTGCTGGCTTCGTCCGGGAAACGCTCGGGTCTAATACATTTGGAAGGTGGAGTATTGGACCCAGAAACATCACCTTCTCGCCTGCTCTTGCCGGTGTTCCTTCATGTAGGCACTTCTCCTCAGTCAACCCTTGCATACCTGGATTCCGGGGCTGCCGGCAATTTCATGGATTGGAGAACTGCTTCTTCTATGAAGCTTACCCTTTCACCTCTCACTACCCCATTGGTAGTCTCGGCAATTGATGGCACTGTTCTCCCAAGGGGCCCTATTCGCTTCCAGACGCTACCCATTAGGATGTCGGTAGGGATTCTCCACCAGGAGTGGATATCCTTTCTTATTCTACCCAAGGCCTCTACCCCAGTTGTATTGGGCCTCCCTTGGCTACAGCTCCACTCTCCACATGTGGACTGGGTCTCTGGGCAGATCCTGGCCTGGGGTTCCTCATGTTTCTCGTCGTGTCTTCTCAAGGTGACCCCCAAGGAGAGTCTTCCGGTTGCTGCCACTTCTGTTTCTTCTGATCTTCCCGCCGCATACAGCGATTACCGGGATGTGTTCTGTAAAAAATCAGCTGAGGTGCTTCCTCCCCACAGGTCTTTTGACTGTGCTATTGATCTTGTCCCCGGAGCAACTCTACCCAGGGGTCATACCTACCCTCTGTCCATCCCAGAGACCCAGGCCATGTCGGAGTATGTAGCAGAGAATCTGGAGAGAGGTTTCATCCGGAAATCCTCATCGCCTGCAGGGGCAGGGTTCTTTTTTGTTGCCAAAAAGGATGGTACCTTAAGACCCTGCATCGATTATCGGGGTTTAAATGCGGTTACTATTAAAAATCGATACCCCTTACCCTTAATATCTGAGCTATTCGATAGGTTGAAGGGTGCCTCCATTTTCACCAAGTTGGATCTCAGAGGCGCAAACAATCTCATTCGAATACGGGAGGGTGACGAATGGAAGACTGCATTCAACACTAGAGACGGGCATTACGAATATCTGGTGATGCCTTTTGGTCTGTGTAATGCTCCAGCCGTGTTTCAAAACTTTGTCAATGAAATCTTCAGAGATCTGCTGTACCAGTTTGTTGTCATCTATCTGGATGACATTCTGATCTTTTCTGAAAATCTGCTCGTCCACAGAAACCATGTCCGCACTGTACTTCAACGTCTTAGAGAGAACAATCTCTATGCCAAGCTGGAGAAATGTTCCTTTGAATGTTCTGAGGTCCTGTTTTTGGGGTGCTTCGTCTCATGTTCGGGGCTTCGTATGGACCCTGGGAAGGTCTTGGCTATCACCAACTGGCCTCTTCCTGCTAGCCTCAAGGCCACACAGCGCTTTCTTGGCTTCACTAATTATTATAGGCAGTTCATAAGGAATTACTCTTCCATTGCCGCGCCTATTATCGCTTTGACCAAGAAGGGTGTGAATGCCAGAGACTGGCCTCCCGAAGCTGTCTCTGCATTTCACAACCTGAAACAGGCCTTTGTTTCTGGCCCCCTCTTGAGGAGACCAAATCCTGGGAATGCATTTTTTATTGAAGTGGACGCTTCCTCAATGGGGGTGGGAGCTGTGCTTCTTCAAATCTTTGAGAAGAGACGCCAACCATGTGCGTTCTTCTCCAAAAAAAATTCTCAGGCAGAGAGGAATTATGCCATCGGTGATCGGGAACTTCTCGCAATTAAATTGGCGTTAGAGGAGTGGCGTCATCTCTTGGAGAGTTCCCCTCACTCCATAACGATCTTTACCGATCACAAGAATTTACAGTATCTACAGAATGCTAAACGTCTGAATCCTAGACAGGCCAGGTGGAGTCTCTTCTTTGCCCGTTTTAATTTCACGATTACCTACAAACCTGGTTCCTGCAACGGTCGGGCTGATGCGCTCTCTAGGTCATTTGACACTTTGGACGAGGAGTCTGCCCCTGAACCTGAGCCGATCATTCCCACCTCATGCATTGTTGCCCACTCTACCACCCTGAAGTCTAAAATTCCGCCTGGTAAGACCTTTGTCCCCACTGAGCTAAGAGCTAAGATCCTTCGTTGGGGACATGATTCCAAGGTGGCAGGGCATTCTGGATTCCTCCGATCCTTCCTACTCATCAGTCGTCACTACTGGTGGCCTAATCTCCGCTCAGACGTCAAAGACTACGTTAAAGCTTGTCATGTCTGTGCTCAGTCCAAATCCTCCACACAAGCTCCTGCTGGTCTCCTCATGCCCTTGCCCATTCCTAAGGAACCCTGGGTCCATATTGCCATGGATTTTATCACCGATCTCCCACTGTCTGAGAATAATACAGTCATTTGGGTGGTAATCGATCGATTCTCCAAGATGGCTCATTTTGTTCCTCTTCCTGGTCTTCCTTCTGCCCCTGCCTTGTTTCCTATTTTCATTCGGGAAATTCTCCGCCTACATGGGGTCCCTTCTCATATTGTTTCCGACAGGGGAGTCCAATTCACGTCTCGTTTTTGGAGAGCCTTTTGCAAATCCCTCAATATTGTCTTGGATTTTTCTTCTTCTTACCATCCCCAATCCAATGGACAGACTGAGAGGGTTAATCAGGAGTTAGAGGTCTTTCTTCGCACCTTTGTGTCTTCTCACCATGACGATTGGTCCTCTCTACTCCCGTGGGCAGAATTCTCCCATAACAATCATGTGAATACCAGTTCACAGAAGACACCCTTTTTCACAGTTTATGGAAAACACCCTCAACTTCCTCTTCCCATGATCTGTTCTCCAGACATTCCAGCTTTGGCTTCGGTTCAGGAGTCTCTCAATTCCGTTTGGGGTCACGTTCATGATTCCCTCCGGGCAGCTGCTGAAAAATTCAAAGGCTTTGCCGACCGCCGCAGGCGTAAACCGCCTTCTCTTCAGCCAGGGGACAAAGTCTGGCTCTCTACCAGGAACATCAAGCTCCGAGTTCCTTCTCTGAAGTTTGCTCCACGATTCATCGGTCCATACACGGTAACTGCTAAACTGAATCCGGTTTGTTTCAAACTCCAGATTCCTAAGAGCCTTAAAATCACTAACTCCTTTCATGTTGCTCTTCTAAAGCCTTTAGTCCTCAATAAATTCTCTCGTCCTCTCCCTACCGTGGCGCCTGTCTCTGAGGATAATCAGGAGTACGAGATCAGTCAAATTCTGGACTCCCGACTCTGTAAAGGCGTTCTTCAGTACCTCGTTCATTGGAAAGGGTTTGGTCCTGAGGAGAGGTCTTGGATCACTGCATCTGAGGTCTTTGCACCTCGTCTGTTAAAGGAGTTTCATCTGAAGTTTCCCTCTAAACCTGGGCCCAGGCGGGGAAGGGGGAGGCCTCGTAAGAGGGAGGGTACTGTCATGGATATGCATTAATGTCTGTCTGCCATCTTACCTTCCTCCTTATGTGTTCATCTAGAGACCAGACCTCCTTCACCTGGCTTCCTTTATAATCTCCTCCCAGCCTGACTCCACCCCAGGCCCTATCACTGAACACTATATTAACCTGTGCACTGCAAGCCTGCTTTGCTGATCAACGTGTTTGTTAGGCATTGTGTGTTTGGGTTCCTGCCTGCCGTGTGCTACGTCTGTCTCTCTGTTACGTTATTGGCTTGTCCCCGACTATCCCTGTCTGCTCGTGACCCTTGACCTTCGGCTCGTTCTCGTTATCCTTGTCTGCTTGTGGCCCCTGACCTTCGGCTTGTTATTCGGTTCTCTCTATCGTGTGCTGCTGCTTCCCCTTATCCTACGGGGCGTGAGCTAGGAAACTCCAGGGGCCGCGACCTGGTCCCAGCCTGCAGCGTAACATCCTCACCACTAGAGGCCCTGGAGAAGACCAGCTGGGTCTTAGACTCCGCGCCCTGGGGAATCTTGGCTCTCGCTTCCGTTGGGATCCCGGTTGTGCTCCTCTGGTCCCGCTTTCCACAACCACCCAGTTTCCTATCCGCAGAAGCCAGCCATAGGGTTCACTACATCGTGGTGCACTCCTGTCCCCCTACGGTGTGCATCTGTCACCTGGCCACAGGTGACCCTGACACACAATCTCGATTCACCCCCCCCCACGATCTCCAGGCTGGATGACCGTGATTTTCTTAAATCCCCGCCAGTTCCACGTAACCAGCGTGGAACGCAAATGGATCATAGAGCATGATGCATTGAAACTGTCTCCGCTCTGCTCGCACACAGGCCCGCCTCCTCCTAACCCCACGCTGTGATAGACAGAATGCGGGTCCAATGCTGGGATGTGTTCTGTCTATCACAGCGTGGGGTTAGGAGGAGGCGGGGCTGTGTGCGAGCAGAGGAGAGACAGTTTCAACATATGGGCGGTGAGTTTCTAGCAGAAAATGTGTGCTGCTGTCCGTCCTCCCATCTCCCCCCTCTCCCCCCCCACATACCACACTTGGCTGGCTGTCTTCGGGACTCCGTCCTCCCCCCCTCCTCCCCCCCGGCCGCCGAGTCTGTCTCCCGTCTCCTGTCCCTGCCGCCTATGTTCACAGTGAGAGGGGAGAGCTGTGCTCTTCCCATCTCAGCTGTGACAGGAGTTCTAGCACAGTGCTAGTGCTAGGACTCCTGTTTTTGGAAGTGAGAGGGTCAATAAGGAGAACCGATCTCCTCCAATTGGTATCACACAGTGAATTGTTTTCTCCTGTGTGATAGCAATAAAGTGAAGTGAAAAAAATGATAAAAAAAATGATAATTAAATTAATAAAATAAGGAAATTAAAAAGTAAAGAATAAGAAAAATATTAAAAATAAGAAAATTTTGCAAAAATAAAAATAAATAAATGACAAGCGATTTTTTTTTTTTTAAATTTACCATTTTAAAGAATCGTGAGAGAATCGTGATCTTTGTTCTAATCAAAAGAATCGTGATTCTCATTTTTCCCAGAATCGTGCAGCTCTAACATACATGAAAAGTATTTCAGAAATGATGATCGAAGAGAAATGAATTTTAACCACTTAGCGACCGCCCTATAGCAGTTTTACTGCTACAGGGTGGCAGCTGTGTGCAGGATCACATATATATATGTGCAGGGCTTTTTTTATTAGAAAATAGGTGCAGGAACTCCCCCTTTCTGAGTCACCTCTCTTCTCCGCCCCTACCTACCTCCTAGCACCATTTTTTGGTTTCAACCCCTACACACCTCCCAGTACTGCCTTTTTTATTTTTTAGAGAATACAGAACCAAGTATAATTTTGTGATAACAATAAAAGCACTAAAATAGATCCCCTTCAGCCAGTAACAATAGAGCCCCCCCCAGCAACAATGGACCACCCACAACAAAATTCTCCCCAAGCAACAATAGACTCCTGGCATCAACAACAGATCTCTCCCAGCCAGCATCAATAGACTTTACGGCAGCCAGCAACAATAGACCCCTCCCTCAATAGTAGATCTCTCCCAGCAACAACTGACCCCCAGCAATATAAGACCCACGCCCAGCAACAATAGATTCTGTGATGGAGTTTATAAAATGATTATTTTATATGTATGATCTTTCTCTCTATTATCTATTCAAATATGGGTTAGAAGTTTAGTGTGGGGTTAAATGACTTTTGTGTTCGGCTGTTCACATGTTTCACTGCCCACCTTCAGGAATTTAAGAGTAATTAGCCACACTTCTGAGATGAGCTGTGTTTTAGAAAGGACACACACACACACACACACCAAGATATAGTTATACAATAAGAAGCTTATTGATGTTCATATTGGGAACTAGAAAGTTAATGTTTGCTAGCTAAGAGTATTATCAAGAGTATATTGTGTGTTTTGGTAAATCTTATTACAACAGTAGTATTTCCCCTTACATAAAATGACAAAATAGATAAATGAGGAACAGATGTTCTGTGTAGTCCTTCAACCTACTCCCTCCTCCCACTGACTAAGCTAAGATGGCACTGAGATGAAGAATGTCCTGAACTGTAGACACGTGGAAGAAGCAGACGTCACAAAAGAAGAAGCACCATATAAGGAAGCAGCCAATCATATGTACATGTTTGTGATGACGATTGCTTATGTCACTTTGTCTTTAAAAGGGTCTGAGACCCAGAATAAATGTTCTGTTGTGGTGAAGAGGCCACGCTGATCAATGTATTCCAGCGTGATTTCTTCTAGCTAGCATGCAAGCAAATTCACACCAGCACAGATTTGAATCGGCAGCAGAATAGCGAATAGTGTCTGGTGTTGGGCCAGAACCGATCCATTACAATTAGCGCTTTCCAACGTGGACTTTTGTGGACTGTGTACTGTTTGTAGCCGATCTAGATGTGACTGCCAGCGAATTGAGATGTGCTTGGCGGATCGGAGCCTGCGCAACTTCGTGATACACGGTAAGAGGAGACTGTTATATTCCTTACCTGTGTTTTTCCGCCTCGTCACCCTCGATTTCGCTTACGGTCCGTCGGCTGCTCCATGCCACGATAAGACGGGTAATTTCTTGTCCAAAAGTCGTTTTAATAAGAACCCGTAGACCTATTCTGCCGGCTGTTATTTATGTTGTGTTTTGTTCTGTGTTGACTTGTATGTGCCTATTTCCCCGTCTGTCTGTAGGTGAGGGGGTGACGTGGTTTCCTTGTCAGCGTGTTTTTTGCGGGCCTGGCTCAGAGAGGGTGTTTAAAGACACAGATTCCTGGCCAGACCTTGTACAAAACATGTTGGTTTAAGAGGGCGTACGGAACTTTTTAGAGACACAGATCCCTCCCCGGTTTTTTCTTTGTACAATAGCCGATTTCGAGAGGTGTAATAATTACACAGATGCCTGGTCGGCCCTGTTGTACAAAATTTACGGGTCCGAGAGGGTGTCATAGTATATAATACGAACCAGGTAGGTTCGGGGTAGATTAAATATATATATGAGTGTATGGTGTCACTGGATTCCTTGTTACAATCCCTGTTAATTTAGGGGTGTAGCTGAAATGAGGTTGGCTTCTTACATTTAGATATATATAAACCGAACCAGGTAGGTTTGGGGTTGAATTTTACCTCCATACAGACAGCGGAGCTGAAATAGCGTGTCATATTCTAATCCTGTGTATGTAGTTATTGTCTGTTTTTTTTTTTTTTTGCCTATTTGTGCATGTGGAGAAGGTTGGGATTTTAGTTTAGCTGATACGAGCTTGGCAGACATTACAGTGTTTTGAGTGGACGTGCAGGTCAGCCTGTTTTGTGCAGCTCATTTTGGGACAGAAGCACAAAGCCCAGCTTCGCCCCCCCTCCCTTCTTCCCCCTCCTCCCTTTTTTGACTTGTATGGCATTCAAATTCCTTAGGCTGTATAGTGGGAGTCAAATTTCCCGCCCTCCTTTTCTCTTCTAGTGGGGGCTTGCTGCCTATTCTCTGAGAGAAAAAAAAAAGAGAGGAATGTTTTTTAAATGTACTGCTGTGTTTTTTTTTTTTTACCAAGACGTTTATCCCTTTCACATCCCTTCTAGCCTATGGCTGATTAACCCTGTCTATGCTGAAAGGAATGTGTGTGTTGACATGGGTGTGATGTGGGTTGTCAGCATACAAGGTGCTCACAGTTTTCGTTTTGAAATGTACCTTTCTGATGGGAAATTGTATTCTTCATGTAACATCACTAGTACAAATAATGTGAAAAACAAAAATAAAAAATATAAATAAATAAATAACACGTAAATATATAAATAAATAAAAAGTAACAGACTTGCTTTTTGGATATTGAGAATATCATGGGGAGTTATGTTGGGAGGAGTCCTGTGGGACTCATAACTGAATCTTCTCAACCAGACAGAACTCATAACTACTGGTAACGTATAAATCTTTTCGTTATAACTTTTGGTGCTTGAATTCTTTTTACATGTCCATTACTAAAACCATTTGAATATATGGCAGAGCGATACATTCCAAATATTTAGAGACATACACAATTTTTTGTTTGTCTTTAAGAAGCTAAATGCTAACAGTTGTATAATGGTTTTAGGGTGATGCCTGTGTAAAAAAGATTTCTTCTAAATTTAAAATTAGCCTTGACGTGTGCCTAATATGACTTTTGGTCTGGACACATGTAAGAAGTGTATTCAGGAGATCTGTTTGTTTTGAGAAAGATGACATAGTGTCATATTTATAAAGAGTACTTGCCTTCCGTGCAGTAACGGAAAGACGATTCACAAGGGTTACTAGGTTTTAAATGTTCTAGTATCATTTAAGTGTTGAACTTTGCATAGGGCTTGCATAGCAATGCATGTCCATATTATCTGAACAAGAACAAAGCCTGCCTCCACCCTGTCCTGGTAGCCATTACTGGGCATATGAGGAATGTGGGAGGTCCAGACCCCCACACCCTGACCCGCCCCGGGCTCTGCCCCTAATGCAGTTGTAAGTTGAGGGTCCTCCTACAGTAGTCCCTCCCCTTGCAAGCAGGCCTTCCTCCACCCTTATCCCAGTCATCCTTACCCCTTTGCCCCCTGTGCCCTGTGTTGAATGAAGATGGCAGCTTTTACTGCCCACCGGTTTTTGCCCTGTGATGCTTACAATACCAGGTTACATTCCAAAGCCCATTATCGCATACTATCAAGTGCTTTCGTAGCAAGTTTTAAGGAACCGATATGGATAGGGATGATAGTGGCCCAACCAGAGTAATACAGAACCCTAGAGCAGTGACCGAGCTTATCCTTCCACACTCTCTTCTGTCTGGGGTGCCCCTGTCTGCAAAAATATTTTCGCTGTCATAGATTTAGCGTGAGCTGCAGCCATACGGCCCATTTCGGCCCCCAGTAATGCTAAGGCTCTACATGCTTTTTTGGGACTGATCTCTTACTGAAGAGCCTGGATACCTGTGGCTTCCCTTCTCATGCAACCCCTGTATGACTCCCTGCCATGTATCCCCTTTGCGCTGTCCGCAGAAGCGCTCACTAGCTTTCATCTTTTGAAAAAGGCAATTAGCACTGCTCCTGCACTTGGACTCCCTGATAATGAAAAGCCCTTTAGCCTGTTCATATCTGAGATACAGGACCCCGCCTCAGGGGTATTGACACAAAGTCATGGACTCTGTAACCGCCCCATCGGTTACTATTCCACCTGCCTGGACCCAGTTGCCCGAGGAGGCCCATCATGTCTCTGAGCTGTTTTTGCTGCCCAAGCCCTGCTGGACTAAACTTCTGACATTGTCCTGGCCCATCCCCTTCTGCTGCTTGCCCCTCACGATATCTCTGCCATTATGAATCAGATACTAACCCAGCATTTATCCTCTGCCCGCCACCTCAGGTTGCAATGCAATTTACTCATGCCTGATAATGTGACTCTTCTTCGATGCCTACAACTCAACCCTGCTACTCTCCTTCCTCTTGTCCAAGGGGGGTATCATGACATGTCTCTGGATGAACAGGAGGAAGAGAACGCAGACCTACCTGCTCCTACCCGAGATGAAGATGGACATGATTGCTTTGAACTCATGAAGGCGGAAACCACTCGTCTACCCTCTGTTCTGGATGCCCAGATCCCAATGCCTTAACTCACCTTGTAGCAGTACGGGTGGATGATCTTTGGACTGTAGGAACCCGCCCATGTCTCCCCAGAGCTTTGTACCCAGCTGTGGTGCAATGGGCCCATGGAGCAACCCATCTCTCAAAGACTGCTACAGTCACAAAATAAATATGGTCGGTCCTAGGTACCACATTAGCGTTTCACACACCTTATCACCCTCAGAGTAGTGGGAAAGTGGAAAGAATGAACCAGACACTTAAGACCCGAATGCTAAAAATGGCCAAGGACACAGGTATGTCCTGACCAGAAAGCCTGCCAATAGCCTTATTCAGTGTACGATATTCTCCAAGGGGGAAGCATTCTTTATCCCCTTTTGAAATCTTGTTTGTAACAGCCCCTAGATTGGGTTGTTATTACCCACAACAGTTGCAATTACAGTATGATACTTTGATAGATTATGTAACCGCTCTTGTAAAAGAATTAACTAACATGGTGTAGATGGTGTAATACAATTTTGGTATAATTCATCAGACACACATGTAGCTACCTTCATATTTGATCTCTGTATTATAATCTTTCCCCCTCCATTTAACTGGCAGTGTAGCTTGTTCCGGAAGCAGATCACCACCGGAAATATATATATATGTGACACAGCAGACTGTGACCACTGGAAATTTGTTGGTTGGAATACAGGGGATAACTGGGGATATAAGCCACAGAGTGCCCTGGATAGGAAAGACAAATATGGAGAGTCATTACACAGCAGACTGACCTTATTAAAAACAGGTATATGGTCAAGTCATGATGGGGAAAAGGGATATAGCACGAAACTCACCCTGACCATAAGAAATCCCAGTCCTACGGATGCAGGCACATATGTTGTGGGAGTACGTTATGATGGGGAGAATAGGGGACCAAGTGGACAGTTCCAAGTTAAAGACATGTATAATTCATCTGAATGGGAGGCCCTTCAACCAACAAGTGATCCCCTTAAACCACATGTACATATGCGCACCCTAGAAGATATGGTGGCCATAGCTGATCCCACATTTGAGGACACGATGGCAGCAGAGACTGGTTTCTCGGATGTCAACCTGTGGCTCGAATGGATGAGGTATAGTGTAGGGAAAAATAACAGGACCAACTGTTATGTGTGTGGTGGAGCTAGACCCCATTTGGGAACAGTGCCATTAAACATACCTCCCACTCAAGAGGAGTGCTTTCTGAGCCTGTTTACCAATACTTCCACTGATTCCTCCCAGTGCGAAACATGGAAAAGAGAAAATCCCATAATAACTAAGACATCTAAGCCCGGGGAGGGTATTACTATATATCCCGGTAATTACACATGTTATGGGAACTACCAGGGAATAGGGAAGTTCTTAGGGAACTTCTCTATGGGATACTGTGCCTCCTACAGTAGTGTATCCATGGATCTAGTGCAGAATCAAACTCAGTCTTTGGGAGACGTGTATTGGATCTGTGGGGACATGAAGATTAGGACTAGGTTACCAGGCCAATATAAAGGGGAATGTGCATTTGCCAAAGTCATAATGCCCCTGCAATCTTTTCAGGAGATGACCTAGTAGTAAAAGGGGAGCACTCATCTAAATCCAGCAGGAAGCATAGAAGTGCCCCAGCTGGTAGTTTTGACCCTCATGTAGATATAGATGCCATAGGAGTCCCAAGGGGGGTCCCAGACGAATTCAAAGCAAGAGACCAAGTAGCTGCAGGATTTGAGTCCCTGATTCCCATAATCACTGTAAAAAAGAATGTAGATTGGAATAATTATATCTACTATAATCAACAGAGGTTTGTTAACTATACCAGGGATGCACTCCAGGGTTTAGCTGAACAACTAGAGGCCACTTCACAAATGACTTTCCAAAATCGTATGGCCTTAGACATGATTTTAGCTGAAAAGGGGGTGGTGTGTAAAATGTTGCCTGGGACAAGTACATGTTGTACGTACATTCCGGACAATACAGGCCCAAATGGTAAGGTAACCTTGGCCATTAAGAAATTAGAGGATCTCTCAAAACAGTTAAAAAGAAATTCGGGACTGATCGATCCCTGGGATCAATATTTTGGGTGGATGAGTGGATGGCAACGCATTTTTACTCAAATAGGCATAGCAATTTTGATGCTGCTTACATTAGCTGCGATAGTGGTTTGCTGTATTCTGCCCTGTATGAAAAAGCTGTTAGGAAAGGCAGCTGAAGAGGTGACTCCTACTTTTTTGAATTTAGGTGATATTAGAGATCCAATAAAGGAGGAAGAGGGACCGTATGCTCCATTGCAGTCCTTACCTGTTACTAATACATATAACATTCTCAAATGATAAGGGAAAGAATAGTACTTGACTGTTCTCCTGACCGTTTCGTCGAGTAAAGACACTGGGCAAGCCATGTCTGACCTCTATGCGAAATGTAAAAAAGGTCCTCATGTCAGGGGGGCCAGGTAAGGTTATATAGCATAGGGACAATACTGATAAAATAGTCATTTTAAGGGGGGACTGTGATGGAGTTTTTTAAAATGATTATTTTATATGTATGATCTTTCTCTCTATTATCTATTCAAATATGGGTTAGAAGTTTAGTGTGGGGTTAAATGACCTTTGTGTTCGGCTGTTCATATGTTTCACTGCCCACCTTCAGGAATTTAAGAGTAATTAGCCACACTTCTGAGATGAGCTGTGTTTGTAAAGGACACACACACACACACCAAGATATAGTTATACAATAAGAAGCTTATTGATGTTCATATTGGGAACTAGAAAGTTAATGTTTGCTAGCTAAGAGTATTATCAAGAGTATATTGTGTGTTTTGGTAAATCTTATTACAACAGTAGTATTTCCCCTTACATAAAATGACAAAATAGATAAATGAGGAACAGATGTTCTGTGTAGTCCTTCAACCTACTCCTTCAGCTCCCTCCTCCCACTGACTAAGCTAAGATGGCGCTGAGATGAAGAATGTCATGAACTGTAGACACGTGGAAGAAGCAGACGTTACAAAAGAAGAAGCACCATATAAGGAAGCAGCCAATCATATGTACATGTTTGTGATGACGATTGCTTATGTCACTTTGTCTTTAAAAGGGACTGAGACCCAGAATAAACATTCTGTTGTGGTGAAGAGGCCACGCCGATCACTGTATTCCAGCGTGATTTCTTCTAGCTAGCATGCAAGCAAATTCACACCAGCACAGATTTGAATAGACGGCAGAATAGCGAATAGTGTCTGGTGTTGGGCCAGAACCGATCCATTACAATTCCCCACCAGAAACAATAGACCCCTAGTGCTGGAGGTGCCGTGACTGCGTTCCCGTGATTATACACAGCGGGAACTGATCAATGGGTACCGTGGATTCGCTGCACCCACCGACAGAACTGCCATCTGCCTATGTAAACAAGATAAATGACAGGAGGGAAGGCATGGATCCTGTGTCTGTGCAAAGCAAGGACTAGGGTGCATGTCTTGCCCTAGTAAAAGCTCCTCCCACAGTTTAGTAAAACACTGGCTAGGCACACAGATAACCCTTTGATCATCCCTGATTTTAACCCCTTCCCAGCCAGTGTCATTAGTACAGTGCATATTTTTAGCACTGATCACTGTATTAATGTCACTGGTTCCCAAAAACTGTCAGTTAGTGTCAAAATGTCCACCGCAATATCGCAGTCCCGCTATAAATCGCTGATCGCTGCCATTACTAGTCAAAAAAAAAATCCCATAGTATGTAGACGCGATAACTTTTGCGCAAACCAATCAATATATGCTTATTGGGATGTTATTTAACAAAAATATATAGCAGAATACATATTGGCCTAAATTGATTAATTTTTTGTTTTGTTTATAGCACAAAAAAAAAAAAACCTAGAGATAATCAAATACCACCAAAAGAAAGCTCTATTTGTGGGGAAAAAAAAGGACATCAATTTTATTTGGGTTCGGTGTCGCGCAATTGTCAGTTAAAGTAACGCAGTTGCGTATCACAAAAAATTAATGGGTGTAAATCTTCTGGAGGTCAAGTGGTTAATGAAAAAAAAGTGGAGCACAGTCCCCATAAACTGCATTCCTATAAAACACACTAAGGAAATGGAAAAGAGAAGGGCCAATAATTTCATTTCTGGAAGTTCCCCTAATTACTGTAAACAAATGCACTTAATTAAATGAACCCATCAATACAGGATTTTGAGAGATTTCCTCACATTAGTCTCCAACCTCTCTTTAATAGAGTAGTTCCAGTACCATTTAAAAGGAAAAGATGTTTTCATCATTGTTTTTACAGTTGATTTGCTGCTGTTTGCAGTCAGGCATTTGATAAATGGTCTCGTTCTTCACTGTGCCAACAGAATTTCTTACTGTACCTCTTTGCTGATATCAGCGCAGCAGTTTACAGAAGGAATACTTTCACTCTATACACTCAGGGAATGACCTAATATTGCAAACAAGTTCATTTCATTTGCATTTCTCTCTGCTATCGGCTTCAAGACAGCTACAGTGTTTTTGATCTATAAAATCAGATTTATAATAAAAATAATATAATGAAAATGTCTTCTATGGTTATGGAGGCATTTTTTTTTTCCAGCACAGAAATTACGTTTATTCAGAAAGGATGTACAATATGAAATTTTATGCAAAATGCTATAACTCCTACCTAGCAAACAACCGGATTTTGTTGATGATAATAATTTTGATTGTTTTCTATGGGTTGCTGGGCTTTCACATTTTCATTGCACTGGCTGCATTAAAGGAGAAGTAGGGATACAGTTCTTTTAGCCTTACTTGTCCTGTAGATCACAGGAGTGCACTTCTTTCTGCACTCCTGTGGCCTGCATTCAGCCAACAGCGGGCTAAAGTACACTGTCGGCTGACGTCACTCAGATGGGTCAAGACTTTGAAGAGATCCTAACTTGTCAGGATTCACCAGGATGCATGACCAGAAGCTGGCTTAAAGGGGTTGTAAAGGTTCGTTTTTTATTTTCTAAATAGGTTCCTTTAAGCTAGTGCATTGTTGGTTCACTTACCTTTTCCTTAGATTTGCCTTCTAAATGTTTTTTTTCTTTGTTTTCTTTGTCTGAATTTCTCACTTCCTGTTCCTCCTCAGCAAGCTGTTCAGTAAGCTGTTCTGGCTGACTCAACACCACTCGGATGATGGTGTGAAGTTTAATGAGGAGAAACAGGAAGTGAGAAATTCAGACAAAGAAAAAAAACATTTAGAAGGTAAATCAAAGGAAAAGGTAAGTGAACCAACAATGCACTAGCTTAAAGGAACCTATTTAGAAAAAAAAATGAACCTTTACAACCCCTTTAACCTTTTTTTTTTATGTAATCTTTATTTGAAAATATTTGCATTATACAACATACAAAAGACATAAAAGAAAACACACAAAGAAGAGTAAGGGCCGGTTCACACTTGTGCGATGCCAGACATTGCATGTGATTCGCAACGCATTGCTGTTCACATCACATGCGATGTCTGTGCGATGCGATTTCAGCCATACAGATAGTATGGTCCAAACACGCACAGGACTCTTTTTTCTGTTCGGACCAGAATCGGATCGTATAGGTGTTCACACCTATGCGATCCGATTCATGTATGAACTGTCAGTTCGTAGTGCGATACGCGAGCTGAAATGGGGGTGTCGTTAACATATGATGACACTCCCCAGCAGTTTGCATATGGCAGTGTGAACTGCCGTGCGAGTCGGGTGCGATGCAGGAACCCGAAGTGGATTCGCAGGGTTCTCGCATCGCACCAGTGTGAACCAGGCCTAAAAACGTGCAGAAAGAATCCTCGTTGGTGTCGTACGCATTACGCAATTTAACTGGTTAGAGAAAAAAGGGGAGGGATGAGAGAGGGGGCAAAGGAACATCATGCTTCAACTATGTCATATAAACACTAACATCAATGAATCACCCCTGTCACTCCTCCCTGACATGACGCTAATGATGACTCAGACCCCCAAACATGGATAAGAAACTGGAAGTAACCAAAAATAAAAGAACAAAAGCAAAATTGAAAAATACCAAACAGAACAAAATAAACTAAACATATTAGGGCGTCATTCCATGCTGGTTTGTTTTGTTTAGGGATCGGGAGCCCCTACAATTCCAGCCCCATCAACAGTAGGGGCTGCCGCATGCGGGGACCCCTGAGAGCCCGGTATGACTTGTATAGTGCATCCAAGTGGCCCATATAGTATAAAACTTATCATAGCGGTCTTTACATTTTGCCATCCAATCCTCCGCAGCCATGATGTTATTCACTAGGGTAATCCAATCAGTATGTGTAGGGATTTGTGGTCTCTTCCAATATATCGGAATTAACCTTCTGGCCGCGTTGAGTGAAGCCCTGTACACACGATCGGATAACCTATGGATTTTCGTCCGATGGATTTGACCATCGGAAATCCGATGAAACTTTTTCATCAGTCTTGGCCACACACCATCAGTTAAAAATCCGACGGCAAGAAAACGACGGCACGTACAAAACGTACGACGCGCTATAAAAGGGCCGAACAAATCTAATGGCGCCACGCTTTGGGCTGCTTTTGCTGATTTCGTGTTACCGCGTGTTAGTAAAAGTTTGGTGAGAGACGATTCGCGCTTTTCAGTCTCCGTGCTTTGCAGATCGTTTCCTGGTGTTCAGTTTGTGCTTGTGGGTTTGTATTTGTGATTCAGTGCGTGCAGTCAGGTCGTTACTGCCTTGCAGTGCCTTCTTGGCCGTTCGTTTACTGTTTTTCAGGTCGTTCTTCTCAGGCCTTGCTGTTCCACGGTGCGTTCTGTTTGAGTGCGTTCTGACCAGCCGACTGGTTTAAAACCATGTTTGAAGTGTGTTCTCGTTCTCGAGCTCGTGCTGGCTTTGGGCTTGGTGTTGCAGTTAACACTGTAACCCGAGTTCAGTCTGTGAACAGGGTGAGGAGGAGTTCATGGACTAATGCCGCGTACACACGATCGTGATTCACGGCGGTGAAAACCGCCGTGAATCACGACATGAAAAAAAATGAAAAACGAGGGAACGGCATTTTCCCCCACACACGACCGTTTTTCCCGTCATTTTTTTCTTTGTCGAGAAAAACGACCGTCTGTGGGCTCCGCGGCAGTGTCTCCCTATGGGAAAACTGCAGCGGAAAAAAATGATGGAAAAAACGATGAGAAAATTTAGAACATGTTCTAATTTTTCTCGTCGTTTTTCCTGCCGTTTTTCTCAACGAGAAAAACGGCATAAAGCCCACAGACGATCGTTTTTCTCGGCGAAAAAAATAAATGTCATTTTTCCCGACGGGAAAAATGATCGTGTGTACACGGCATAAGAATTGGTTGCTCCAGCGGGACCAATTCTCTCATATGCCTCTGCTGCGGGAAATCCATGAGAATAATCCTGATGATTTCAGGAATTATCTCAGGATTGACGGACCCCGTATTTCACCGTCTGTTGGATTTGCTGTCCCCCTATATCACGAGGCAGGACACTGTGATGCGCCAGGCCATCACTGCCGAGCAGAGGCTTATTGCCACGTTGAGATACCTGGCGACTGGGAGAAGCTTGCAGGACCTCAAGTTCTCAACAGGCATCTCCCCCCAGGCTCTCGGGATCATTATCCCTGAGACGTGTTCAGCCATCATTCAGGTCCTGCAGAAGGACTATATGAAGGTAATTTTGCTCCTTTAACCTCACATTATATGTTTTTATTGTTTTAGAATCTTCTTATTTTTCCCCTCCTAACCCAAATTTGCCTTTTTGTAATATCCTGGTAATGTCCCCATTTTCCCCATGCATGTTTTTACCTGTAAAGGCCTTTTTGGGCCCTACATGCCTATTTCCCTTCACTAACCTCTCCAGCATGCTATCCTGGGCGCAAACCCAGCTAGCCTTCTATTTTCCTTTTCATTTTTTTATGGTCATTGCCCGCGTAGTTTGACAACCCTCCCCCCCCCCCCAAAGATGTTAAAAATGTTAAAGTTCTCAATCAAGCTCAGCAGAGTGCTTTTGCCTTTTTTTGGATCCCCCACAATCACCTTAGGTAGGCCCCCACCTTAGTTTATTTTAGAATGTCCACTCAGCGGGGGTGAGGCATCTGCTAAGTGGGCCTTTGTTTATTGGTAGGAAATACTCCCCTAAATAATAATGTTAGAATGATGTTGGTCAACAATGTTTTTGTGTGTAATCTGCTTGCACTGTAAACATAAACCGTACTAATGTTTTCTTTTTGTTTGACTCCACAGTTCCCTAGCACACCACAGGAATGGCTGACTGTGGCCTCCCAATTTGCCCAGTGGTGGGATTTCCCCAACTGCGGAGGGGCAATTGATGGGAAGCACGTCCACATAGTGCCACCACCCCGTTCGGGGTCATACTATTTCAACTATAAAGGTTTTAATAGCATAGTGTTAATGGCGGTGGTGTCGGCACGGTACGAGTTCCTATATGTGGACGTGGGGAAGAACAGCCGGATGTCCGATGGCGGAGCATTCGCAGAGACGGAGTTCCGTCACCGTCTGCAGGCTGGGGGTGTTGCACTGCCTCCAGTTGCAGAGAACGTGGAAGGGCTACCGTTCGTTTTCATTGTGGATGAAGCTTTTGGACTAGGACCACACCTCATGCGGCCGTTTCCCCAACGCACCCTCACCCCGGAGAGGAGGGTTTTTAATTACCGGCTGGCCAGAGCCCGGAGAGTTGTGGAGAATGCCTTTGGGATAATGGCCAGCCGGTTCCGCCTGTTCCAGAAAGCTATAAATTTGGCGGATTATAAACTCAACAACATTGTGTACTGCTGCTGCTTGTTGCACAATTTTTTACGGAAATTCTCCACAAATTATGTGTCATCAGTTGGGCCTGAGGCCGGTCCCTCTGAACTGATAAATCTGACCGGCCTCATCACTGCCCGTACTGGCTTGGCCCCCCAAAGTGCCCGTGAAGTACGTCAGGAATACGTTGAGTAGGGGGGCCATCGCAATGCCAGACCACATCTGACCTTTGATTTTACCTTTTTAAAATAAAATAAAATATTTGATTTACTACTAACTTGTGTTGTCATTCTTGTATTTGTGGTTTACGTGTCTCCCAGGTTCTAGTTTTGCCAAGTGTATTTGTCCTTAGTAAATAGCCTCAAATCTCAGAGGTAAAAACACTCTTTTTGTATCTTCAGAACTGCTATTGAGCATAGAAAGAAAAAGGCACACCTTTTTTAGACTTCCCGAATGTTTTTATTGATTGCACCACAGTTTTGGTTGTTTTTTGAATTTTTATTTTTTTATTTTTTGTGCGGCTTTTTTGACAGAAACATGCATGGGTCAAAAGCCAAATTTTTTTTACTAAAAAAGTAATAAAATAACACAGTGAAAAAGACAAACAGGAGATGGGGTGATGTTACCCCTGATCCATCCCAAATGTGAAGAACCACACTTTATTTTTGGGGCTCAAATGGGTATTTTCCACATGATCCCATGGCTAAGGTAAACATGTGCTATCTGCCATCATGGGGGATCAATGGACGTGCTTTGGGGGTGAAAACCCTTCCTCTCCCCTACTTGAGGAGGGAGGAAGAGGTTGCACCCCCAAAACAGGGACATAGATATCCTGTGACGGCAGATAGCACATGTTGAGTCTTCAGTGTGTGCATCTTCACATTTGGGCTTGTGGAAATCCCATAGAAAATTTCGGACGCATAACAAAAAACACAAAAAGGGGGGGGGTTCACACTATTCTCCCCAAAATATCTATCATGTTTTTATATTTTTGCTCAATCACAATCATTCTCTTTCTCATAATGTCCATTTCGCTACTGCATTCCATGATTTCCTGAATGATTATTTTGGCACTGGCACTCGAGAATGGAGGATTTGGACTTCCTGACACACCCCCACGTTCAGTCCCTAAAAAGAAACACATATTTTAAAACTATGCAGGCCTACATCTGTATTTACCTTGAAGTTGTGGTGACAGACACTGACCTGTTGTGCTGATAAGCTCCACCTCTCCTTCCTCCACCTCCCCTTCCTCCACCTCCGCCCTTCTCCCCCTCCGCTTCCTGAACCTGCTGAACTTGGTCTGCTTTGGGATCTTCGGGGAGTTCCTGTGGTGTTGGGTTCCTCGTCTCCTGAGCATGGTGTCCTCCCAGTCTCCTCTCCCCTATGGGAATTGAAAAAATAATGTATCCTTTAGCACACAGACTTTTTAGGCCTGAAAATGGATTCTCAATGTTTTAAAGTGGGGTCCAATTGATATTTGGCCCTGAGTTTCAAGATGAACATATGAGATCTTGCAAACTCAAAAAAGCAACATGTTATTTTTGAGGACACTCACAAATACACTTGGATAACCACCAAGGTATCCACTGGAGCACCTCTGTGTGACACCGTTAAGAAATTTGGTCATGTGGCCCAGAGTATAGTATCTTGATCAAGAACAAAAAAAAGTACACAACTGCTGGAGTGTCATCTCCTTTACCCAGAATACAGTTTATCCTTTCATTCACATTTGAATGTAGATAAACATTGTTGAAGTAAAATGAGGCATGCCCACATGTAGTTTACGTGGATATGTGCCAAACATGTTTGGGGGAAGAGCAGCAATATTTTTATCCACACATTTAGCAAATAAGTGGACTCTCCACTTAACATAAAAGTTGTGATTTTAAAATGTGAAACCAGTCAAGCCAAACACATGTTGCAAAACATGGAAGAATACATATTACAATGTGAAAGAACACAGTAAAATATACTTACTTTTTTCAATGCTTTTTAAGCTTCCTATACTGCTCCGGCTCCCTGAGCTTCAGGTCTGACCACCTTTTACAGAGTTGTTCCTTGGATCTCCTGACCCCATATTTTTTATAGAGAGTCTTCGCAACTTTGTCCATAATTTGTGACTTCCGGAGATTAGGGGTGTCGTATGGGCCATGCTTGCCGTCGTAATCCTTCCTCCGCAGAATGTCCACCATCTCCACCATCTCAGAAAAAGACATATTAGTCGCCTTGTATCTTTTTTTGCTGGATCGTGACGTTTCCGCCTCCGGGCTTTCCTCGTCGGTAATTTCTAGTAAAGAAGCCACCTGTGTCTGCGACATGTCGCCGTCTCACACTGTGCGCCGTTCGTTAAGGGGCGGGGAAATGCTGAAAAAGTCCGTCATGGGGGCGACAAGGGCGGAGTTACACGCACGCGCAGGGTATAAAAAGGGGAAAGAAGTTATTAGGGATGCGCGGAGTAAGGACGACCGGAAGTGAACCAATGAAGTGAACTAAGGTAAGAAGGGAACTCGGGCCTGCAGTGGCCTCTAATGTTTCATGATTGTAAAGGGCAATATTGTGATAAGTTGAGGAGAATCAATTCTGATCCTTTTCTTTTTTTTCTTTTGTTTTTTACTTGTTGTTCCAAAAAGATGCATAAACTACGAGAGCCGGAGGTGATGCTGATTTTTATAGAAAAATATAAAGAACAGCGCAACCTGTGGGAACTGAAACACCCTGCGTACCACAAGAGTGATGTACGTCGGGCAACTATTACCAAGTTAGCAGAGGATATGAAGCCATGGATCCCAGATGCAGACTACACTATGATCAATAATAAAATCAACAACCTGCGTAATTCCTATAAAAAAAAATACAAGGAAGTGCGCCAGTCAGAGATCAGGAGCAGCAGCCGACTATGTAGCAAAGCCCAAGCTGTGGTACTACAGATATCTTCAATTTCTGTATGACCAGATCGAGGCCAGGGAATCTATTTCCAGCCTTCCCTCAACCCTTCCTTTCACCCTTCCCTCCACCCCTGCAGAGGCGGAGGAGGAGCCTCCCGAGCTAGAAGAGCCAGATCTTCACATCTTCAGCCAGGTATAGTATTTTTGATCATAATTATTGTCCACTAAGTAATATTGTGTTGAACTGTTTGGATTAGCCATAAATGATATCACCCCCCCCCCCAAAACAAAAAAAACAGGAAAGAAATCAAAATTGTGTGTGATAGATTCCCCAAATAATCAAATTTGTCATTTTATTTTAAAAACAGGATGAGGCAAGCCAGGAGGAAGAGGGTCAGGAGTGTGGCAGGCAGGAGGAGGCAGGGCCAAGTGGGACTCAGCAGGTCCCCAGGCCTAGTGGCAGCACCGTCTCCCAAGTGGCTCCCCTCCACGTCAGACCGCCAAAACAACGGCGGATGACACAAGTGGAGAAGGAGTCACTAAAGATGATTCAGGAGGCTGCTGCTATCATGAGGGCCCCCCTCAACCCTACGGAGGGGTTTAGCACCTATCTGGCGGATAAGTTGCTCAGAATGGAGGCGGGACAACGGGCCCTTTGTGAGCACCTTATATATATGGCCGTACACATGGGGGCGAGGGGGCTGCTGACTGAGGCCACCCATAGCCAGGCCAATCCCTCTCCTCCTTCTCCTCCTCCTCCTGCCACATCACCACCCACAGTGGCCCAGCCTGCAAGGGTGCGTGGACGGGGCCGTGGAGAGAACGCTGCAGAGAGGCGTGGAAGGAAGGCTACAGGGAAGAGCAGGAGGTGATTCCCTGGCCTCGAGCTGCTCATCCAGAAATTGAAGGTTGATGGAGTACCACAGCTTGGGATGATGTATGTCTTTGGCTGCTGCTCCTGATTTCATGCTGTTGTTGATTTTATTATTGATCATAGTCAGGTCTGCATTTGGGATCTAATGACTTTATATTCTCTGCTAATTTCTGAATAGTTGCCCTTCGTTTTTTTTTTTTTTTCCGAAATAAAGGGAAATTTGATTTCAGCCAACATACATGCCTGATGTGTTTTTTTTGGAAGTAGCAATAAGATTTCATAAATACAATGTGTAATTAATAACAAGGGACACCAACCTCCATGAGTAAAAAATAAAAATAATATGTTGTTCTGAGAAATTGACACACCAAAAAATGCACAACAAATTTAAAGACAAAAACAAAAAAAAAGGTGTAATTTGGGAGGTCGGCCTTGAAGAATTAAACAAATTATTCCTAAAATCACAAGAAAGAAGAAAGACATACGTTGGTCAGAAAGATCTGCTGCCAAAATGACATTTTAAAGACCGATCAAAAGCAACAAAACATGCGCTGCATTAAACGAAGCAATAACTTGCAGAATGACGAATGTGCTCTCTCCATTAGGAACGCTAGTTTTACCAGAACGAGCGCTCCCGTCTCCTAATTCAGTCTGAGCATGCATGGGTTTTTTAACCGATGGACTTGCCCATAGACGATCGGAAATTCCCATCGGTTTTTTATCCATCGGAAAATTTTAAAACAAGTTCTATTTTTTCCAACCGATGGAAAAAAGACCGATGGGTACCATACACGATCGGTTGGTCTGATGAAAACCATCCATCGGATGGTTTTCATCAGTCAAACCGATCGTGTGTACGGGGCTTGAGGCTACTTTCACACTGGGGCGGTGGGGGGGGTCGGCGGTAAAGTGACGCTATTTTTAGTGGCGCTTTACCGTCGTTTTTGCGTCGCTATTCGGCTGCTAGCGGGGTGCTTTTAACCCCCGCTATCGGCCGAAAAAGGGTTAAAATCACCCACAAAGCGCCGCTGCCCATTGATTTCAATGGACAGGGGCGCTTTAGGATCGGTGTATTCACCGCTTCTACAGCGCCTCAAAGATGCGGCTAGCAGGACTTTTTTTTAACGTCCTGCCAGCGCACCGCTCCAGTGTGAAAGCCCTCAGGCTTTCACATTGGAGTGAAAGGAGCGTCTCTTTCAGGGCGCTTTGCAGACGCTATTTTAAGCGCTATAGCGCCTGCAAAACGCCTCAGTGTGAAAGTAGCCTTAATGAGGCAGTACGGAGTTGCGATACTGGCTGAGAGGAATGGCAGGAACATGTAGCAAGGATTCAAACGGGGAATCAGGGAGCTTAAGGTCCAGAGTGGCCGACCAAGCCCTGAAAAAGGAGGGATATTCCCCCGTGACTTTTTGAAATTGGTGCAGCGCTGCAGATGCAGCGTCGCACCGATTAGGGCGGTGCTATTGCCAGCAAATGCCGCCGTTTCGACATGCGATTAGACATGTCAAATCGCATGTCAAATCGCACCAGTGTGAACCAGGGCTAAGGGAGACAGAATGGATTGGGAACTAGTCTTTCAGCATTCCCAGCAGACTCTGCCCACTGTAAATCTAAGGGGTATGGCCATTATGGGGAACCAGTGCCACAAAATCAGGCTCTGCCCGTCCCACAACTCAACACTTTGTGCCTCCATCACTGTGTTAAGTAGTGTTGGGTGAACGTTTCGAGCCAAGCAAAAGTTCGGCCCAAACATTGCCTGTTCGCCCGTTCAGTAAACACCCATATTTGCATGGCGCTCTGCACAGGGGCGGATCCAGGGGGGAGCAACGGGTCAATTGCCCCCCCTCGAGAAAATAGTGAGCAGGCTGTGCTGATGCCGACCCCCCATCAGGACAGGGCAGCAGCACCGAAACTGACAGGCTCTGTGAAGTGACACAGGCAGAGCCGCAGCTGCGGGGGAATTCCACCCCTCCTTCTCCTCTTTGAGCCGAGCATTCACCTGCCAATGGCTGCTTGGCTCTGATGAAGAAGCTGTGCGATTCGAAACGTGTCAGCCAGCAGTGCATCCCACTACGTCCTTTATGATTTGTTGGAGTGTGTTGTGGACTCTACTTGTTGCAGCCTTCCATGGCATCGTCTGTGCAATGCGAACAACTCTTGTACCTTTGTGAGTACCTTTTCATTGATTTTATCTAATAAATTACCCCAACGATATTACACTAGGCTGGTGCGCCCTTTTCTTTCTTCTTTTTTTCGTATTCACCTGCCAATGCCTGCTCCTATTGGCTACATTCAGAGCCAATGGCTGGGAAACTATAAACTGGAGGATTATGGGACATATAGTCCCGATACCAGCAGACCCCATGATGATTCCCTAAGAGGACTGAAGCCCCCAACAAGCCGAGCGGGAGGGGGAAGAGGAAGAGAGGAGAAGAGAGACCATGAGGCTGTCGGGTGAAGGGAGTGATTCTATTATTATCCTCCAAGGTTTAGAACTTACCTCCCCTCCACCTGGCTGCTCCCACCCTGTCCTCCCCTCCACCTGGCTGCATACACCCTGTCCTCCCCTCCACCTGGCTGCTCCAACCCTGTCCTCCCCTCCACCTGGCTGCATCCACCCTGTCCTCCCCTGGCTGCTCCCACACTGTCCTCTCTTCCACCTGGCTGCTCTCACCCTGTCCTCCCCTCCACCTGACTGCTCCCACTCTGTCCTCCCCTCCACCTGGCTGCATCCACCCTGTCCTCCCATCCATCTGGCTGCTCCCACCCTGTCCTCCCCTCCACCTGGCTGCAACCACCCTGTCCTCCCCTCCAGCTGGCTGCTCCCACTTTGTCCTCTCTTCCACCTGGCTGCTCCCACTCTGTCCTCCCTTCCACTGGCTCTTCCTACTCTGTCCTCCCCTCCACCTGGCTGCTCCCACCCTGTCCTCCCTTCCACCTGGCTGCTCACACTCTGTCCTCCCCTCCACCTGGCTGCTCCCACACTGTCCTCCCTTCCACCTGGCTGCTCCCACCCTGTCCTCAACCTGACTGCATCCGCCCTGTCCTCCCCTCAACCTGGCTGCATCCACCCTTTCCTCCCCTCCACCTGGCTGCTCCCACCCTGTCCTCCCCTCCACCTGGCTGCATCCACCCTGTCCTCCCCTCCACCTGGCTGCTCCCACCCTGTCCTCCCCTCCACCTGGCTAAATATGAAATCTGGAGACCTTTCTCACCGCCCCCCTGCATCACTGCATTTCTGCCTCTAAAAGAAGACTGCCATTACTGTGCAGGCGCGGGCAGCAGAGAGATGACATCATCTCTCACTGCCCACCCTCACCCTGGGACAACAGGGACACTGTCACTGGCCACTGGCAAGTGACAATCCGTATCTGGCGATAGGCAACTGTGGCAAGTGACAAGTTGCATCTGATAACAGGCGACGTGGCAAGTGACACACTCGGGGCTACCAATGATTCTGCATTATGGTGAGTTGAACTATTTTATTTTATATTACAATGTAATAATAGAAATATTGTGCTTCAATCATCCTGACACCATAACAACCACGATGCCGTGATTATTGAAGCACCAACACCAGCCAGTGCTCAGACAAATTCCCTGCAAAATTTTTGGCAGTGCCCCTCCCGAGATTAGACTCTGGATCCGCCCCTTGCCCCATCGGGTTTTTTGCCAGTCAAGCACTCCACAATGCACTGGGTGCTTCACAGTGCATTCTAGGGCCCTATTAGGGCACAGAGCACTTTTAGAGCCCTGATTGGACAAAGTGATGATGACTTTCTCCAATCACAGCTTAGTACTCATAGTCCCACCCCAAACTATAAAAGGTTCCTTTCTATAGAAAACGTTTGCAGTGTGTTGGACTGGAGATAGAAAGAGCAGGGCTAATTTTGCTACTAGCGAGATAGTGTACTCCCTTATTGTGACTCTTAGTATAGAGTGTTAGTATAGTGTGTGAGTATAGTGTGTGAGTATAGGGTAGTGTCAGGTTAGTGTACTGCAGTGTTTAACACTGGAGTAGGAGGAGAATTCTGGAGGACTTCCTTTCCTCTCAAGGCCCGCTTTATGCAGACACCATTCTAGCGATGCTACAGAACACACAAGAGAAGAGGGAGGAGGAGAATTATTTGCAGCAAGGCCAATTCTTGCTTTCATCAAGAGTACCTCTAGAAGGTTACGGGGTGAAGGCACAACCAACACCCAAAGACTAATTGTTCTGCAACTGCTTGACAGGGGCATCAAATTTCAGTTTTTTTACAGCAGAGCCAATTCTTGCTTTCATCAAGAGTACCTCTAGGAGGTTATGGGGTGAAGGCACCACCAATACCAAAAGACAAATTTTTCCACAACTGTGTATCAGGGGTGTAAAATAAAATTTTACTGCACCTGTTACTTCTAATCAATGTCTGTGAAAGAGACACCATAATTTATCTAGAAAAAAAATTGTTAATCTTGGCCTGAGTGTACAGTACTATGATTTGACTTTTTCACGTAAGGCTTGCTCACTGTGGTGCAAAAATATGTTATTTCCATCTAAAGTATAATCTTGGTCCGAGTGCACTAAATTGTACACCAAATTGTGACTAAAAGCTGTAAAAGTCACATATACCTTAAATGCTACCTGTTTGTGAGGGATACCATTTGTTTTTACTAACAATGTCCGGAAATGGAAAGCAGAGGAGAAGCCGCTTTACTTGAGCTACCTGCCCACCACAATGCTGCAGAAATATAAATACTAGGGCAGTGATGGCGAACCTTGGCACCCCAGACGCTTTGGAATGACAGTTTCCATGATGCTCATGCACTCTGCAGTGTGGTTGAGCATTATGAGAAATATACTGTAGTTCCAAAACATCTGGGGGGACATACTGTATACTGTAATTCTGACATGTATCAACATTCAGTGCAGGTGAATCTGCTTGTTGAATGTATTTTAAATTATATTGATTGATTCATCACCAGTGAATGTTTGGTGAAAGTCACATTTACGTCTTTATAAATAGGCCCCTAGAAGGTACAAGAAAAAAAAAAAGCATAACAGATCTATCCTGTATCATGTGGATATTTTTTTTTTCTCACATTTTTTGTAAAATGATAATTTTTAATCCAAGCATTAACTATCATGCTTCTTTTCATGCAGGTTTTGTTAATGGCTTATGCTTTCTAGATACAGATAAATCGCTCCCTATATTTTATTACCCTATAGTCATTAAAAGACAATAAACTGTAATTGCGTGTGTGTAGTTCAGATACTTTACCTGGTTATACAGAGAGTTGCAGTAGGAGTCTGTGCTCATACCTCAGACATCTGGTACACACACACTTCCAGCAGGGTAATGATAGAACAAATGATTGACACATGCTGCTCAACTAATTGCTCAACTGAATACAGTAATTTACTATGAATATCCTGTGTTTTCATGGTTCATCTTATGCTTAATATTAAAGGAAGGAAGGTAGGATTTGTGCAAACAAGAGCAAGCATAAAAATACCATGCTGCACATTCTCATTTTCTTGGTATGCCCTTGGAGAGTTATCATGTTGAAGCCTACAGTAGGAATCTTTTATGCCTAGAGAATAGACATTTCACTTTCATTCACACAGTTTTCTTTAATATCTTATATAATATTGTAAAGGCTGATATTAAATGATATATGTGTGTGTGAAAACTGTAAATGAAACTTTAAAAAGCATAGCCTACCCGCTCAGTACTACAGAAACTCATCCAAGCAACGGTCTAGTCTAGCGTACCGGTCCACCTCTGTCTCTTTTATTGTGGTGATCTGAGAGCCTCTGCTTGTAATAAAATAAAATGGCCAGTATTTAGATATTTATAGGATTCACCAACCACTTACAAACATGCCTGAGAAGATTAAATTTGGCTAATTCTACAGGAAGCAGAGAAGAAGGGAGTTACATGGAGCAAGTTTAAGATATAACTAACTGTTCCAGTGAAACTATTGGGTGGACTACAAAGAAAGCAAACTCAAGTAAATTAAAGGATTCTCCTTATGTTATTACAGTTGGAGTTAACCACTTGCTTACTGGGCACATAAACCCCCTTCCTGCCCAGGCGAAATTTCAGCTTTCGGCACTGTCACGCTTTGAATGACAATTGCGCGGTCGTGCGACGTGGCTCCCAAATAAAATTGACGTCCTTTTTTTCCCACAAATAGAGCTATCTTTTGGTGGTATTTGATCACCTCTGCGGTTTTTATTTTTTGCGCTATAAACCAAAAAAGAGCGACAATTTTGAAAAAAAACACAATATTTTTAAATTTTTGCTATAATAAATATCCCAATTTAAAAAAATATATATATTTTTTTCTCAGTTTAGGCCGATATGTATTCTTCTACATATTTTTGGTTAAAAAAAATCCCAATAAGCGTATAGTGATTGGTTTGCGCAAAAGTTATAGCATCTACAAAATAGGGGATAGAATTCAGAATTTTTTTTTATTATTTTTTTTTTACTAGTACATAGTTACATAGTTACATAGTTAGTCAGGTTGAAAAAAGACACAAGTCCATCCAGTTCAACCGTAAAAAAATAAATAAAAAAAAATAAAATAAACATATATCGTACAATCCCATATACCCAATTCTATACCCACAGTTGATCCAGAGGAAGGCAAAAAAAACCCAGAAGAGCATGATCCAATTTGCTACAGCAGGGGAAAAAATTCCTTCCTGATCCCCCGAGAGGCAATCGGATATTCCCTGGATCAACTTTACCTATAAATGTCAGTACCCAGTTATATTATGTACATTTAAGAAAGAATCCAGGCCCTTCTTAAAGCAATCTACTGAGCTGGCCAGAACCACCTCTGCAGGGAGTCTATTCCACATTTTCACAGCTCTTAGGCCTCGTACACACGACCGATTTTCTCGTCGTAAACAGTCAAGAAAAGTGCCGCGAGAGTTTTTTTGTCTAGAAAAACGTTCGTGTGTATGGTTTTACGACGAGAAACTTGACGAGAATCTCGACGAGAAAATAGAGAACCTGCTCTCTATTTTCTCGTCAGGAGTCCAGATTTCCTCGTCGTGTTTCTCGTCGGCCTGTTTTGTGACGAGAAAATGGTTCGTGTGTATGCTTTTACGACTCTTCCAAAAGCGCGCATGCTCACAAGCAACTATGAGACGGGAGCGCATCTTCTGGTAAAACAAGCCTTCATAATGGAGAGAGCACATTCGTCACGCTCATAAATATTTCATCGTTTAAATGTTCTGCATTGAATTCTTCGTTAGAATGTTACATTAATCAAAACGAGAGACCTTCTTTTGCTGCTGATATTCACACAGAGTTATGCCTTATTTTTAACCTTTTTCATGCTGCTCTTTATAAGATTTATGTGTATTATATCGTGCAAGTTTTTAGGAATAATTTAAATGGTTAGATTTTTCAAAATGATGTTAATTATAATTTCTCAATGTTTTGATAGCGATCTCCCATTTAATTTTCTAATCTATATTTTTAAAATTTCACACCATGTTTTTGAGCTAATCAGATTTAGTTATTCTTTTGGGGGGGTGATATCTGTGCCTTTTATTGTCAGTCAAATGTATCTGCTTACTCCAAAGCTTGTTTTTTTTTATTTAAAAATACACATAGTCAAGTATGAACTTAAACAAAAAACACATTTATTCATGTTTATAAATTAAATAAAGAGAAGGCAGCGCTGGAGAAGCTGCTGCCATTTGTGCATCCCAGGGACCCCAGAGCACACAGCAACCCTGTGTGGACACTAAAATTGGGAGCTTGAGAAGGCCCACATTTCAGAACACAATCTGATGCTGGCCTCCCAGAGGTCAGGAACAGCAGCAGGTGAGATATATGTCCCAAGTGTGTGGTACTACAACAGGCTGCCTTCTGTCCGACCAGTGCGACCACAATGAAGCAAGGCCATCACTTCCTCTTCTTCCTGGCAACCTTCCCTGCAGCCTTTACTGAAGCCTTCCTTCTTCGTTTAGCTGGAGGCTGGCCCACTGGAGGGGTACTCCTGTCAGGAGGAGGAGGTGGAGGTGTAGCAGAAGGGGGTGGGGCAGAAGAAGAAGGTGGAGGTGTAGCAGAAGGGGGTGGGGCAGAAGGTGGAGGTGTAGCAGAAGGGGGTGGGGCAGAAGGTGGAGGGGTAGCAGAAGGGGGTGGGGCAGAAGGTGGAGGGGTAGCAGAAGGGGGTGGGGCAGAAGGTGGAGGGGTAGCAGAAGGGGGTGGGGCAGAAGAGGAAGGTGGAGGTGGAGGTTGAGGTTGGGTCAGTTGGGCCACCTCACATATGGCGGTATTGGGGGTAATTTGCTCCATCACCCCCTTGTTGAGCAAGGTGATGAGCAGGGGTTCGCATAGGAGGCGTTGCTCCATGCTCATCACCTTGAACTTAGCCTCCACTAGGCCGGCAATGGCCTCTTCAGGGGATGTGGGCTCCTTGAGGGTGGCATGGGCCTCTTTAATAAGGGCCATTGCTGCCTCACTGGTGGTCCTGTCCCTCCTGCCTCTTTTGTGAAGCCTGATGGGAGGCACCTGGGATCTGTTGCTTCTCCTTTGCCCTGCCACCTCCTGTCTGCCACTGGGCCCTGCCACCTCCTGGCTGCCACTGGGCCCTGCCACCTCCTGGCTGCCACTGGGCCCTGCCACCTCCTGGCTGCCACTGGGCCCTGCCACCTCCTGGCTGCCACTGGGCCCTTCCTCCTCCTGCCTGACAGTTTCCAGACCCTCCTCCTGGCTGATTTCATCCTGTGTATGAAAAAGAAACATAGTTTAATATGTTGGTTTAATCTTTGCATCAAACTTTGTAATCCTGATGGAAGCAATTAGAATGTAAATGCATAAATCCTTGCTTTAAATTTACCACTACATCAGCTTGACTATTTACCACACAATTAAGTGCAGAATAATGTCTACAGATCATGATTTCACTTGTTGAATACAAAATAATGTATGTTTCTCATCCTGACATATTTGGGAAACATTAATTTTATCCCACTACATTTTCAGTTAATACTATACCTGGCTCCAGATGGCCAAATCAGGATCATCCAGGATGGCTGCCTCCTCTTGCTCCAGAGAAGGCTCAGGTTGGCTGCAGGGAAGTCTGGGGGGAAGAGTGGAGAGTGATGGCCTTGGCTCAATGTGGTCATCCAGGAAGGACATCCTGCTGTAGTACCACAAAACCGGGACATAAACATCATCTGCTGCTGCTCCTGACCTCTGAGAAGCCAGCACCTTAGAGCGTTCAGTCCTGTAGGTACCTCTCAAGCTCCCAATTTTAGTGTCCACTTGTTTTGCTGTGGCTGTGGGCACCTTGGTATGCACAAATGGGAGCAGCTTATCCAGCGCTGCTTTTCTCACCCCTTTTTTTTTATGGATGGGGTTTTTGGTCTCCCACAGAGCCGGCAGCTCCCTTACCCGGTCAATAAATTCCGCCAGGAACTCTTTGTCGCTAATAAATACATTCATATTGTATCTGCAAGTAAAATAAATTATATTTAAATAATGTGAGGCAAACAGTCTAACCTCCTTCACATCCTAGTCACCATATATATCCTCCAACAATCTCAAGACAGTATAGGCCAACAATTTTAACAAGTCTCACAAAATCACATACCTTCGTTCGCACGTCCGTCACTTGAACTCCTCTCTCCGCACACCGAACGTACTATAGTCACATGTGTGTTTGCTATATACACACCACGCATGCGTCCAAATTGGAACACGTCGCTCCGCACACGTCGCCCGCCCATGACGTTCTAACTAACATCTTTTCCCCGCCCCTTCTCTTTCGGCGCGCAGACAGATATGGCGGAGTTACAGCAGGTGTCTGATAATTCCGCAACTAGCGAGGAGACAAGCCCGGAGACCGAGGACACGTCACGATCAAGGAGGAGATTCAAGGCATCGAATATGTCTTTGGCGGAGATGGCGGAGATGGTGGACATCTTGGTCAAGGCTGATTATGATGCCAAGCATGGGCCGTATAGCAAACCAAATAGAAGGAAGGCCAAAATCCTCACTAAAGTTGTGAAGAGTCTGAGGGCGAAGTTCGGGGTGAAACGCTCAAATGAGCAGCTCAGAAAGAGGTGGTCAGACCTCAAACTGAGGGAGCCAGACCAGTTGAGGAGCATAAAGAGGATGCTCGCTAAAAGTAAGTAAAATGACGACCTTTCTGCTATTAATCTTTTTAGAAACTTACTTTTTTTTTTTTTTAAAGCATATTGGACTCCCTTCCAAAATGTATTATTTTGAACTAGGTTGGGGACAGTAATCGTTCGTTACGTTACCGACACTTCGTTCGGCCACTATCCGTGGTTTTGGCTTATTTAAGACCCCCAAAAGTAATTAGACATCTGCCATTTTTGATCAAGTATTGTGGATAATTTTTAAGTCTAGATGATGTGTTTGTAAGGAGAATGAAATGCAAACTTTAATCAGTGTAAAGGAGAGGACACTCAGCAGCTGCTTCCACATCTGTACTTTGGAGCACTATAGTGTGGGCCACCAGACCCGCCTTTTTTGGGTGTCCCACACAGGTGCATCAGAGTTTATTTGTGGTGCCTCCATGTCCAAAAAATTACATCCAAATGTGAATAATAAACATATTTGGGGTCATAAAGAATGCATTTTTCTTTAAATTCCGCACAAACACACACTTGTACCCCACTTCCAAACAATTTAGCCTGTTTTAAGTTTAAAAATGAGATTTTTACAGTGTGATAAATAGACCTTTGGTTTTATTCTCATAGGGGAGAGAAGACTGGGAGGAGGACACTCCAGGGAGCACATGCACCCCACAACTTCCAAGCAACCCCAAACTCCCAAAGATCCACAACCGAAAGATGTGCAGGAAGTTGAGGTGGAGGAAGGAGAAGTGCAGGAAGGAGAGGTGGATGACGTTGTGGATCTGGTCACCACAACAGGTCAGTATCTGACACCACAGCTTAAGGTAAGCGAGGTAGGCCTGCAGAGTTTTATTAATTTTTTTTTATGGTTTTTAGGGGATGGAAATGTTGTGAAGGATAGCACACCGTTCTCTGCTGACAGTGCCCTCCGCCTCATCCAGCAAGTGATGGAATGTAGCACGGAACTGGACCTAATTAAACAAAGAATCCATGTGATGGAACAAACATTTAAAGACATTCTCGATGTTTTGGGGAGAATTCAATAAGCCATCCAAACACATTTGTTTTTACATGTTTGTTTTTATATTTTTACTAATTTTTTGAGTAACAAAGCAGCCAAAAATTGAATATGCACACAGTGTGTGAACATGTGCTATCTGCCATCAGGGGATATCCATGTACGTCTTTTGTGGGTGCAACACCTTCCTCGTATCAAAAGTCGGTGAACTGAGGAAGGGGATGCACCCCCAAAACACATCCATTGATCACCCCTGATGGCAGATAGCACATGTTGACAATAGGGATCAAGATTGTAAACTTCCTATTTGCAAAAAAGTAAAAATGTGTGCATATTGAATTTTTGACTGGGCAAGGGGTGGCAGGACCCCATATTAGGACGGGCACATAGAGACATAGTTTGTGTAACTGAATGTCTCAGATTGCTCAGAGGTATCCAATGTTGTCATTTTAGAAATGCAAGTGGTATTTTTGTATTTTCATAAGCCAAAATTTGACGGGTTGTGGTCAGGCCAACCCCAAAGTAAAACAAAAAAAAATGTGCAGAGAGTAAAATATTTGAACACAAACAACGTGTAGCTTCTTTTTATAATACACTCTAAGCTTATTTGGTTCTTTTGTAAGGTAACATAGTGAAATTGGTTGTTATTTACTAAAGTAAAATACACTTGCCACTACAAATGCACAAAGACAAACTAGGAGACAGGAAAGAACAAATAATTAAAGGTTTAAAGAAGATTTTTATTGGGATACTTAGACATAGGCTGGCATAGGAATTGCCCCCCTACCCGTGAAATACTCCATGTATTTGTCCCGAACCACATGGGCATTTTGGGGGGGCAAGCCAAGACGGGCAGATTCCAGGCCCGGAAGGGGATTTGCAGGGGAAAGTCCAGCCTCTGGCAAAACTGAGGCCATATATGAATTCGCTTTGCGGCAAAGAAAATTGTGTAGCACACAGCAGCATAACACTACATAGTTTATTTTGTAGTCCGCCAAGTGGATGGAAGTCATAAAAAGGCGGAACCGGCTGGCCATTATGCCGAAGGCATTTTCAACGACTCTTCGGGCCCTGGCCAGCCGGTAATTGAACACACTCTTCTCTGGGGTCAGGGTCCTCTGTGGAAATGGCCTCATAAGATGCCGTCCGAGTCCGAAGGCTTCATCAGCCAAGAAAACAAAGGGGAGTCCTTCAATATTCCCTGCATCCGGTGGCAATGCAAGGTCGTCACTCTGGAGACGGAGGGCAAACTCCGTCTGGATGAAGGATCCCCCATCGGACATCCGGCCATTCTTCCCTACATCAACATAGAGGAATTCATACCGTGCTGATACCACCGCCATCAGCACAATGCTATGAAACCCCTTGTAGTTGTAGTAGTAGGATCCAGAACGGGGTGGCGGCACGATGCGGACGTGCTTCCCGTCTATGGCACCACCGCAGTTGGGGAAGTCCCACCGCGTGGCAAACTCCGATGCCACAGTCTGCCATTCCTGTGGCGTTGAAGGAAGCTGTGGAGTGAAACAAGATGAAATAATATTAGAAAAACAAAGGCATACATTACAAGCAAATTCAAGACCAAAAAATTAGAGACCAACATCAATCTAATTATACGTTTATTAAGGTGTGTAAAAAAAGTATAATGGAAGGCTCATTTATCATATTCATCACCCCCTCTGATGGGCCATTACTAAATTATTTTGGGGGGGGGGGAGATGTGTTTGGCCACAGGATAGCATTGCAGTGGCGGTGCGTCCAGAGTGGGCGCTGGAGCACTGTCCCCTCTCTCCTGTGCCCATCACTCAGAACAATACATAGGTTCATGCGTTGCATGAACCTATGTATTGTCTATGCCGCACACTATTCAGGTGGATGGCCTCTTGTAAAGCGACCGACATATGATTAATTGCGTCATTTAGGGGGTTAAAATTGCAGAGCAGAAACAGGTATTAAAAAAGTCTTGCAAATTACAACCTGAGGGATGTAATTGGCTTCCTCAAAGAAAAATCGGGGACGCAAGGAGGGGGCATTCCTTGTGTAAACACTGACAGGCAGCTCTGGCAATCATGTTCACCAAGTCTGTTTAATGGTAACATGATTGGCTGATGCAACATGAAGGGAAGGAGAAGACATCAAGGACAGAAGAAGGATGGCGCTGACCACAAGAAGGTAAGTGCAGGGCTGGGGGGAAACTGGCTGCAATAGAGGGGACTAAATGGCTGCATTGGAGGGGACAACTGGGGGCGTTTATTAGGCAACAGAGCAAAAAAGGAGGAAGTTTATTTCCGAAATTGGGGTTGTAACCCCCCAACATTTGGAGCAACAGGCGCCCCTGCTGGAAAAGTTAGTGAGGGGAAATATTTAGGGAGGATAAAAAAGGGGCAATCTAAAGCTTCCAACATGCATGGGGACAAAGGGGACATTCTCAGCATATTACAATCATGGTAATTAGGAAAGGATGAAAGAAATACAATACATTAGCATACATGTAATACATAAAATGTGATGTGAAGGGAGAAAACTTACCCTAATATAGTCCTCCTGCAGGACTTGTATAATAGCAGAACAGGTGTCTGGGATTATGAGGCCCAGAGCCTGGGGGGAGATGCCTGTGGTGAACTTCAAGTCCTGAAGACTTCTCCCTGTCGCCAGGTAACGCAACGTGGCGATGAGCCTCTGCTCAGCACTGATGGCTTCCCGCATAACGGTGTCCTTCCTGGTAATATAGGGGGACACCAAAGCCAACAGTTCCTGAAAAACGGGGTCAGACATCCTCAGAAAATTCCTGTAGTCCTCAGGATTATTCTCGACGATCTCCCGCAGCAGAGGCATGTGGCAGAATTGGTCCCGCTGGAGCAACCAATTCTTGGTCCATGAACTCCTCCTCACACCATTCATGGACTGGTCTTGGTCCAAAACAAGCAGACCAACACCAAGCGCACGCACAGCACGAACTCGACGACGAGAACGTCCAGGCGACATGGCTAGGAAACGGTCGTCTAATCAGAACGTACAGAACAGAACGCACTTTAGAACAGCAAGGCCTATGAATAACGAACTGAAATTCAGAAACGAACAGGCAATAACGCACTGTAAAACAGATACGACCTGCCTAGACGCCCTGAAAGTCAAGATACGAACCCACAAGCACAAACTGAATGGCAGAAAACGATCTGAAAAGTACGAAGACTGAAAAGCGCGAATCGTCTCTTCCCAAACTTTTACTTCAGACGCGGTAACACGAGATCAGCAAAAGCAGCCCAAGGGGTGGCGCCAAGAAAAAAGATCTTCCCCTTTATAGTGCCGTCGTACGTGCTGGACGTGAGCGCAGAGAACCACGAGGAAATTGGAAAATGACAGTGTGTACGCATAGAAAGCTTGACGAGAAAATCGACAAGCTTAACAAGAATCTCGTCGAAAAAAACGACGTGTTTTTTACGACGAGAAAATCGGTCGTGTGTACGAGGCCTAACTGTGAAAAAACCTTTCCGTATTTGGAGGTGAAATCTCTTTTCCTCTAGACGCAAAGAGTGCCCCCTTGTCCTTTGTGTTGACCGTAAAGTGAATAACTGAACACCAAGTTCACTATATGGACCCCTTATGTATTTGTACATGTTGATCATATCCCCCCTTAATCTCCTCTTCTCAAGAGAGAATAAATTCAGTTCCTCTAATCTCTCCTCATAGCTGAGCTCCTCCATGCCTCTTATCAGTTTGGTTGCCCTTCTCTGCACTTTCTCCAGTTCCCCAATATCCTTTTTGAGAACTGGGGCCCAAAACTGAACTGCATATTCCAGATGAGGTCTTACTAATGATTTGAACAGGGGCAAAATGATATCTCTCTCTCTGGAGACCATACCTCTCTTAATACAAGAAAGGACTTTGCTCGCTTTGGAAACCGCAGCTTGGCATTGCATGCCATTATTGAGCTTATGATCTACCAAAACCCCCAGATCCTTCTCCACTACGGATCCCCCCAGTTGTACTCCCCCTAGTATGTATGATGCATTCATATTATTAGCCCCCAAGTGCATAACTTTACATTTATCAACATTAAACCTCATCTGCCACATAGTCGCCCAATTAGACAGAGCATTGAGGTCGGCTTGTAAATTGGCGACATCCTGTAAGGACGTTATTCCACTGCATAGCTTGGTGTCATCTGCAAAAGTGGCGGTTATCTGCGATTTTTGTCAGGACTGCCATATTGCATCGGAAACTTTTGACACATTTTTGGGACCATTCACATTTATACAGCGATTAGTGCTATAAAACTGCACGGATTACTGTATAAATGTGACTGGCAGGGAAGGGGTTAACACTAGGGGGCGAGGAATGGGTTAAATGTGTGCCCTGGGAGTGATTACTACTGTGGGGGGAGGGGACTGACTGGGGGAGGTGACAATCTGTGTCCCTATGTACAAGGGACACATCATCGGTCTACTCTCCCTGACAGGACGTGGATCTGTGTGTTTACAGGTCCTTGTCTGTGTACCGACCGATCGCGCGTACCAGGAGGACATCGCGGCCGCCAGGCACGTGCATCGGCATCTCAGTGATGCGCCGGGCACGCGCGTGCACACCAGCAGCGGTGCTCGCGCGTGTCCCCAGTGGCCGGAGAAGCGGAAGACGTATAATGGCGGCCTCCCGGCATTTTAGAACCACTTTGCGGCCGTCATTTGTCATATGGCGGGCGCGAAGTGGTTAAAAAAAATAAATAATGCTATCCAACTAGTTTAATTGGAAAACCAACTTTATTGAAAAGAATATACATGGTACATAAATTGATATAAACCATCGTGACCAAAAAAGTTAATACATACATAAACACATTGAAGTATCTGAGGGACATAAAATTAAATACCCAACGGAAGTGGAGCCAGCACACACTAAAGAAATGTTGGATAGCATTATTAGCTCCCTGATTGTTTTTACTTGTTGTCTGGAGCTGCTTTTTTTTTTTTAAAAGCAACTCAATTTTTAAATCTGCTCTTTAAATTTTGTAAATAGGATAATGAGCGTCAAGAAAATTGAAGATTTTGTTCAGTGCATGTTGGGGTGGATTTACTAAAGGCAAATAGACTGCACTTTGCATGTACAGTTTCACTCATTTTCCCCAGAGCTTAGTAACTGTGGTAAAGCTTCACTGCATAAAGATAACCCAATTAGACGCAAGGAAAATAAAAATGCATTTTTGCTTGTCATATACAATTGGATGATGGAATTTTCCCATCACAATCAGATTTATGCTGGTGTTCCAATGCCACTATAGGTAACCTATCTCATCTCTGGTGGGCTTGCCCCCCCTATCTATAAACTTTGGGATCAAGTAATTAGTTTATACAACACTGCTATGGGCGAATTAATCAACAATTCGGTTGAATTAGCTCTCCTTTCCCTTTTACCTCTATCCTTATCTAAAACAAAAAAATCTCTTCTTTGTTTTTTTTCTCTCAGCAATCAGACATCTGATACCAAGATATTGGAAATCCTCTAATACTCCCTCAATTCCGGAGTGGATTGAGACTCTAAATGGTATTATGCATATGGAGATACTGGTAGCTGAAAATAATGATACTATACAGAAGTTTAATGGGGTGTGGCAGACCTGGATAACATTTAAAGACTCATCAAAGTTTTGGGAATTTTTTTAATTTCTAAGATCAATTTTGTTGGAGCATACAAATTTTATTTTTGTTTGTTTCAAATTTTTAAAAGCTGAAGAAAAATTCTATAATCATATTAATGTGAGACCCTACTATATATGTTTTCCCCCATTAAACATTATATATATATATATATATATATATATATATATATATATATATATATATATATTGTGACAGTAGGAGCTACTGTCACGGTAAAATGGACAGTTTGCTGGACACAGGGTCTGCACATTTGCAAGGTGCAAGACTACAGAGCGTAGATGTGGACTGGAGAAGACTGCTTTCGCAGTGTCTTGGGAGGGATGGGATCTCCAACCTTGTGTCCAGACTTTGCTGATTACCAGCAGGGTGTGTGCTCAGGTGAGCACAACCCTTATAATGAATGTATGGGAAGACCTCAGGGCTCCCAGTTGGAGACGGCTCCACACCAAGAGACAGGAGGTCTTCAGGAGTCAGAGAGGCTGTAGGAGACAGCCAAGAAGTTGGTGACTGCAAGAGGCAGCCAGAAAGTTGGTGACTGCAAGAGGCAGAGCTGTGGACGCTAAAGGGAAGCCGTCTTACTTTGAGGAGTCCGGTGGTCTGGCTGACCAGGATAAAGTGCAGAAGTACTGCTACAGAGAGCCAGATGGACTAGCATTTTCTGTTCTGTTTATTTAATGCATGGGAAACCTTTGTTTGGACTTTTATTTTGCCTTTTTTAATAAAAATGGGTTACCATGCCCTTAAATATAGTTCCTGACTGGCTTGAATCGCTGAAAAAACGCATTTACCACTTGAGCTAAACAACCCCCATCTCACTAATATATATTGTGAAGGACTAGCATCAAATGTAGAGCTTGAAGGACACCGCCACTCGCTGGTTCTTCTTTTTAAGGGCTTTGTTTGCCCATTTTTATTAAAAGAAGTCAAAACAAAATGAAAGGTTTCCCTCGCAGGGGTTTCAGTACTCCTTTTCAACAACAAACTGACATTCAGCCTCCTGGCTTATACATACAGCAGTGCTGCTCAGGCCTTCCACTTCAGGCTCTTGTCTGTCTCCTATAGACTATTCCATCTGCAACACCATCCATTTGGATAGCAGCCCCTTGCTGCTCTGACCCTCAGACCTGGGTCTCTGGCTTCCACTGTGCACACAAGCACTCTCTGACTTCTCCAGTGCACACTTGCACTCTATGGCTTCCCCAGTGCACACCTGCACTCGTCGGGAGGGTGGGGCCCAGAATGCTGGTCCTGATTCTACTATCAGGCCCACACACACCTGAACAATCAGTGTGCAGTTGAGTCTCAAAACCCGGATCCAGGACTGGGGATTTCATCCCACCCGGATCTCTAAGAAATCCCCAAGCTCCGGGTCCCAAAGTGGATTTTAGTAAATCATGAGGAAACTGAAAAGCCAGTTTCCTCCCAAACAAGCAAATACCCTGGAGCCCCTCAACCTGCCTGGTTGAGAATCCTGTATTCATACACTGGTGGGGTACCACACTACCACATACCCTCCCCCCTTGTTTCGATCCGGAGGGAGGAACACCAGCACCCATCATTATGGTTGGGACACCTCTGTGCTGGCTGTCAGCCACGTAGGCCCAACCTTTTTTCCGGGTGCGCTTCCAGGTATGTCCCAGCTTGGATCTTAACAGGGTCCTATAATTCCGTATACTCTGCCTTCCCTCTCTTCTCTTTGGGTCCCTGAGCATACTCTCCTCTCTTGGGGAAACTCTGCCTACCCTGATCCTACCTTTCAGCTTACGTAAATAAGTTTTATCTTTCACCACAGGTCTTTCAGGTTCAAAAACCTCTCTCTTGTTACCCAGGGCAACCACATTGCTTTTAACAGCGCCAATCATTAAATCATATATTTTAATGTCACACTTTCCAACGCAATCAGTGCTGTCCATCTCAGTGCTTGTTAGTACCAGATCTGAGGAGGGACCACACATAGGCGAGAGATTAAATCCCACAGGACTAAAGCCAAGTTCTACCTCACCTGTTGTCCAACACTCCATGGGTAACTGATCTAACAGATGACACTGATCTAGGCACAAACTACTTCTTTCTGATGTACACATTACATTGTTGCAGCATCCACCTATAGCACTTTTTCTCACAGTGTCTCCGGGTACTTTAAGTTGTACCCCTTTCTGAGTGATAGAAAGCATCTCTGCTAGTGCTGCATCTATTCTGGGCCCTTCCTTCTCATGAGATTTAGCGGCTGAGACAGTATCTGCGCCCTCTACTGACCACTGCTCAGCTGCACCTTGGAGCACACCAGCAGAGATGTTTCCAGTCACTACACCAGCCGGAGAGACCTTTGATGACTCCAACAGTTCTGAGCGCCTTCCAGGCCACTCAGTAACTGGGAGCATCCCCTTAGAGAACCTCAGAACTATTTGCCACACTGTTAACAAGCTTCCCAGCACAGCCTGTACCACCTGGCTCCACCTATTGGTACCACGCAGCACCACCTGGTCCGACTGCGGTGGAGACACCCAAGTGTACAGTGAGGGCACTTTTACCAACTCCAGCATTTCTAATAAAGTTTTTGTCAACTCTATGCAACCAATGTCTAAATGCGTGACCTTTTTGGGAACCTTTCCCCTGTCCGAGACTTGGAGGGGCTCATCCATTGCAGCTTGTGAGGTTGAGACCTTTGAAGAGACCACCATCTTCTTGAAGGTACCCCTCATCCCAGCCTGTTGCTCCCCTGGAGCGCTGTCAGACACATGTCTCCTCTTCACCTCTAACGCTACACCAATGAGCCTCTGCGAGTCAACATTAGTCACATTGTCAACTTTACACTTGCCATTATTTAGTTGCTGGGCCATGGACAACCCATCTGCCATGCCTGCGCCCAGAATCGTTCCTTCAGACTGGAGGGCATCAGCCTTTGCAGGGGCTGGCGTGCCCTTGAGCACTGGCCATTCTGCGATCCCTCCACTGGGCACAGCAGGTGGTCTGTCCACAACTCTGTCACACATCATTGCTTCGTAATTCCTTGTCACTTGGCCTAGTGCCGCAACTGCTTCCTTACACCAATCATCCCAGTCTCCTGTGGTTCCATCACTGGTGCTCCACAGCACTGCATCACCTGCTCTAGAAGGCCCAACAGGAACCTGGGATTCACTAGCCAAAACAACACACTTGTCACTTCTATCTACCTCACATTGTGACAATATTTTTTTTCTCACATCACACTGGGAGATTGCATCCTCAACCAAGGCAAGGTGCAATACCTTATTTTGAACACCTTGCTTTGGTGGCGCTACAGACACATACAGCTCTTCACTTTCAGCTTTTGCAGGCTGATCTAACCCCTTGACAACTGGGTTACACTTAGGGTTGTGGGGCTGCGCCCACACTCACTCACTATGTAATACAGTCTTCCCTTGTTTCACCAGAGTAGCACCACAGCAATCCTGGAAAACCTCTGGCTCCAACACATGGAGGCCCCACGAGAGTTCCCTGGACAATCCTGCGCTTCTGGTTGTCATGGGAGATATCCTACTCCCATCATTGATAGTAAACACATTTCCAACATTTTCAGACATGACACTAAAGGAAACACATTTTTCAATGTCATGATCACCAATACCATCACATTTGCCAACAGAAACACTTTTGTCAGCATAATCATCAGAATTTTCACTACGTGTAGACATAACTGCTACTTTTGTGGATTGTCTATTACCCACCAAAGCCTCTGAGTGACTCCTCACAGCGCCCTCCATTTTTAAAGGGGCACCCTTTCCTACATGGGCAGCTCCAAAGTTGACCTGGGAAACGCTCGGCTCCGTCACTGCGGGCTTCTTGGAAGTCTCCCTGGGCAACCCTGCAGTACTTGTCACTAGGGAACATGGCACAAGCACTGTTTTGGTCACCCCTAACTCTATTTTCCCAGCCACCTGCTGGACTATAGCAGGCACATGCAGAGTCCCCATGTCCTTTCCAGTCTTTAGCCCTGCGGCTAGTTGGGCTTTATTTTGTGCCTCCCCACTGCTCTGGGTAGCACACTGCCGCAAGTCTATGTCCATTGGCACTGCGGATCTCCCCACTGGATCTACTCCCACTTCACTGGGTTCAGTACCATAAACTGGAACAGTCTTACCATTTTCAGTGGCTGGCATCATAGCCTTCACTTGAGTGCGCTGTCTCTCAGCTGTATCCATACCAGTTACTGTCTCTTTGGGGCCATATGGCGACACTGCAGCCTTTCCAGACTCTTCAGTGGTGTTCCAGAACCTTGGGCAAGTAAAGATCCCATGCCCCACTTGACCACATTCCAAGCACGGTACTGGACGCTGAAATTTAATTTCTTGGCATCTCCTCAATGCCTGGCTCTCTCCAACATGCTGTATTGGCTCCTCCGGAAGCCACTTGTCACGACCCATGGGAGGCACACCCCTTGGTCCACAGACAGCCCGACTGGCCTCCTCTGTGTTGCTATGGGCAACCACTCTCTGTCCTGGCCTTTGATCAGCCTCTCTTCTGGCATATAACACAGGCTTCTCAGACCTTTGTTTTGCTAGGTAGCTTTGCACTGGAGCCAGGGACAAAAGGCACTTGGAGACTGCATGCCCCCACTCACTGCACCGCAAACAGCGCACTTGGTTCCATGTCTTGTCAGGGTTTCCCACCCTGCATCTGCTGGACCCTGTCTCAAGCTGTGTCACTTTCACACTTTTCGCAACAGCTGCTGGTTTGACTGCAGCAGCGTTGCCAGGGGCAACAACACCCCTCTCCCAGGCATGGACATTCGGCAGCTCTCTTTTTGTATGGAAGGTTGGCTTGCCTTCCACTTTAGCTTGGTCCAATCCTGCCAGATGTCGCTTGCACCAGTCCACTGCAGATTCAAATGCTGGTGGACTCTCCACACTAGCCGTCATCTGTGCATTCATTGCACCAGGGTTGCTAGGGACAACAGCAGCCCTCTTTTCCCTTGGAAAACTCTGTTTAGGCATGTATGGGGTTCGATCAGGCGGTAACAACCCCTCCAGCCACAGAGCTCTTTCTCTTGCTTCAGCAAGGATCGCCTCCTTTTTCTGCTTTGACCGCCCCATCCTTGCGGTGTTGCACACAGCAACCAGTAACACAGTTCACAGCAGAGGGAAGAAAATGTGATTCTCCTTTCACAGGTACACAACCTGCATGCAACACAGTCCATCAAATTTCTGTGCAATGCAGTTTGCCTGGCTGCCACACACTGCTAGCAGCAGTTCACTGCAGAGAAAAAAAATTGACTTTTTGTTCACAGGTACACCACCTGCAACAAATTGGAGCACTGTCTCTTTAAGGCTAGTTTACCTTTCGCTTGCAGGTTCTCTTCACCTGCACACACACAGATTATGCAGTCTCATGCACCAAAAACACAGTTCATATAACAGATGAACTTACTTGATTGTAGGGATCTCAGATTGTGCCAAAATTCTCCGCCACTTGTGAAGGACTAGCATCAAATGTAGAGCTTGAAGGACACCGCCACTCACTGGTTCTTCTTTTTAAGTGCTTTGTTTGCCCATTTTTATTAAAAGAAGTCAAAACAAAATGAAAGGTTTCCCTCGCAGGGGTTTCAGTACTCCTTTTCAACAACAAACTGACATTCAGCCTCCTGGCTTATACATACAGCAGTGCTGCTCAGGCCTTCCACTTCAGGCTCTTGTCTGTCTCCTATAGACTATTCCATCTGCAACACCATCCATTTGGATAGCAGCCCCTTGCTGCTCTGACCCTCAGACCTGGGTCTCTGGCTTCCACTGTGCACACAAGCACTCTCTGACTTCTCCAGTGCACACTTGCACTCTATGGCTTCCCCAGTGCACACCTGCACTCGTCGGGAGGGTGGGGCCCAGAATGCTGGTCCTGATTCTACTATCAGGCCCACACACACCTGAACAATCAGTGTGCAGTTGAGTCTCAAAACCCGGATCCAGGACTGGGGATTTCATCCCACCCGGATCTCTAAGAAATCCCCAAGCTCCGGGTCCCAAAGTGGATTTTAGTAAATCATGAGGAAACTGAAAAGCCAGTTTCCTCCCAAACAAGCAAATACCCTGGAGCCCCTCAACCTGCCTGGTTGAGAATCCTGTATTCATACACTGGTGGGGTACCACACTACCACAATATATATATATATATATATATATATATATATATATTTGTTTCCCCCTTCTTTTGCCCTGAATATAGAGGGGGGGTTTTGGGAGAGATGTATTATTTTGTAAGTTAGTAATATAAATTTAATGAACATCTCACCTATAATATGTATTCAGGATGATTGTATTTGTTTGTGTACGGTTTCTTTGTTGCTGTTTGTGAAAAACTTTGATAATTAATAAAAATATATTGGAATGAAAATCTGCTATTTAAATTTGTAAATAGGATAATGAGCGTCAAGAAAATTGAAGATTTTGTTCAGTGCACATTGGGGTGGATTTACCAAAGGCAAATAGACTGCACTTTGCATGTACAGTTTCACTCATTTTCCCCAGAGCTTAGTAACTGTGGTAAAGCTTCACTGCATAAAGATAACCCAATTAGGTGCAAGGAAAAAAAAAAATGCATTTTTGCTTGCACATGATTGGATGATGGAACTCAGCAGAGCTTTACCACATATACTAAGCTCTGGCGAAAATGAGTGCAACAGCACTTCCACAGTCTATTTGCCTTTAGTAAATCCCATTGTGTCATACAAACTTTCTGCAGTGGGACAGATTTAAAAAAATGTTCTATGGAAGTTTTGTATTAGATAAACTAGAAGAAAAAATGCAAAAAGTGAGTAAGACTGACTGTCTTGAGGGAGGTTTCCTGTTTGTTGAGGGGCGATTAGGTAGAGTTGGTGGATAAAAGGCTCAAAATGGACAAGGTAGGGAGCTGGGCAACTAAAGCTAAACAAAGTGGAGTTATAAGAAAAAATAGGCCTGGTATTGATTGCCAAAAAAAAAATGCCAAGCTAATTAATAATTGTCAATGCCAGCTGATAACTTCACATGGCTTCAAATACCACCTCTATGCTGACAACACCCAGATCTATCTCTCGACTATTCAACTCAGCACTTCAATCTCCTCACGCATCACAAACTTACTAAGCGACATATCAGTATGGATGTCACACCACTTCCTCAAAACTCAATCTTTCTAAAACAAAGTCTGTAATATTTCCTCCTCCCCGATCCCCTCCCCATGACTTTACCATTTAGAGCAACGGCACAACCATTGGTGACTCCGCACATGCCAGTGTGCTGGGTGTAATCCTAGACTCTCACCTCTTTATCAGCCCCCACATCCAATTACTGGCTAAATCTTGCCACCCTAACCTCCTCAACATCTCCAGAATTCACCTCTTCCTAACTAACGACACCACAAAACAACTTATACGCTCCTTGGTTATTTCCCGCTTTGACTACTGCAACTTCCTCCTCACTGACCTACTATTACACAGGCTATCACCCCTTCAGTCTATCATGAATGCTGCTGCCAGACTAATACACCTTACTATCCGATCCGTGACTGCTGCCCCTCTCTGATAATCTCTCCACTGGCTTCCCCTACCCCACTGTATAAAATTCAAAATACTAACCACAACATACAAGGCCACCCACAACATCGCCCCCAGCTACATCACCAATCTCATCTGCAGATATCGCCCAAATCGTCCTCTCAGCTCTCTAGCTCCCTTGTTACCTCCTCCCATGCTCATCTCCAGGACTTCTCCAGAGCCTCCCCCATCCTCTGGAACTCCCTGCCCCAGTATGTCCAGTCATCTCCTACCCTGTCCGCCTTTAGGCAATCCTTGAAAACTCACTTATTCAATATGTGAGGGAGAGGATGATCCCTAGAGGACTGAGGATAAAAAAATTCCCCTCCATCCCATATTCTGACGAGTTTACACTAGAATGGAACAATGTTCTCTTGACTTGATGGAACTCATCATAAAACAGGAGGAGAATTTACTATTATCCATTAATGCGGAAATAGAGTTGACTAAGGATACTCTAAAGCCGTTTCATTCTTTGGAATTGTATACTTGCCTGGATAATGATCTTACCATCACTTTAAACAAGCTGGAACAGGAGATTATAGATACAAAAAGACAAAAATATTTGCGTGATGTGCAGGATTATGCACAAGGAACTGTTTACATTTGCAACAAATCCAGCAACCTGCATTCTATTTTAAGAAACAAGAGAAAGTTTAAGGCTGGGTTCACACTGGTACGACATGACAGTCATACCACTTTGTATCCGACTTTGCCCTGCGACTTGAAGTCCGACATGTGTCCAACTTCAATGAACAGGGATCCGACTTTGATCCTTGACAATACCAGGCACCGTGTCTGGTATGAATCTTTAGGGGGAACTCCACGCACATGTAAAAAAAAGAGCATGGGTTCCCCCTCAAGGTGCATACCAGGCCCTTCGGTCTGGTTTGGATTTTAAGGGGAACCCCCACGCAGAAAAAAACAGCATGGGGGTCCCCCCGAAATCCAAACCAGACCCTTATCCGGGCACACAGCCGGTAGGTCAGGGAAGTTGGTGGGTACGAGCGAGTGCCCCCCTTCTGAACTGTATCAGGCCGCATGCCCTCAACATGGGGGGGTGGGTGTTTTGGGGCAGGGGGGCCCTGCGCCCCCCCACCCCAAAGCACCTTGTCCCCATGTTGATGAGGACAAGGGCCTCTTCCCGACAACCCTTGCCCAGTGGTGGTTGGGGTCTGCGGGCAGGGGGCTTATCGGAATCTGAAAGCCCCCTTTAACAAGGGGGCTCCCAGATCCCAGCCCCCCACCCTATGTGAATGTGTATGGGGTACATTGTACCCCTACCCATTCACCTAAAAAAAAAAAAAAAAGTGTCAAAAATAAAACACAGTACACAGGTTTTTAAAGTAATTTATTAAGCAGCTCCGGCGTCTCTTCTGACTTCTTCTCCGCTCTCCAGCTCTTCTGCCTCCTCTGCTGATGTCTTCCCCCCTCTCTGGTTATCCTCCCTCTGTCCTATCTTCTGCTGGGTCTCCTCCGCTGTCTTCTGCTCTTTTGTTCGCTCTTTTACCCGGTCTTCTCTGCTGTCTTCTCCCTCTGTTCTTCTTCCGATGTTGACTCAACACTCTCTCCCGCTCTAATGCCGGGTGCGCAGTGTGCCGCTACTTATATTGGCATGGGGCAGGGTCACAGTGTGATGTCATCTGGAGACTCCGCTCCTTATGACATCACCACCTGAGCATGGTTAGCGGTGATGTCATAAGGGGCGGGGCTCTGGTGACCCTGCCCCATACCATTAAAAGTAGTGGCACACCGCGCACCCCCAGACTTCCTCTATATTTAGCCTAGGTTTTTGCTTGGATTTCAAAGACAATTTTTTTATAATAAAATATACAGATTTTTTTTAAATACTGTTACTGTATACTGTGCCAGCAAGAGGGAATCAATTGCCAGCTTGACACAGACTTTAGAGGTGTGTAGACTCATATGCTGTACCTAAAGTGACAGGGCACTGGACATAACATAAATGAGCAGAGACATATAATCCACACCCCGGAGGGCTAAAGGTGCTTTGGTGACTGGAGAAGACTTTGAAAATTGTTTCCTAGGTAACTTTGCAGATCAAGCTGGGAAAGAATACTGTATTTCAGCCTGATTTCTGCTAATTTAAAGGAAAGTATAGGGTGTTTTTACTACGTTCATATTTTGAGCTCTTATAATGGTGCTTAGTTTAAATTATTTTAATACGGCATTCACAGTTTTACATCTGTTGAAACTAGCTATCAGCCACATTGTTTTCAATGAGTTACAGCCTGTAACGAACTGTTCAGGGTAATGAAAGGAAGGCAGGTAATTTCTTGCCACTGGAAATATCCTGTATTTATTTTAGCTTCTAAAGATATTATTTATGAAAGATTACTGTTGTCAGGCTGTCACTACATTTTATCTGAATATTTCCTTTAGCACAGTGCTGGAATTGGCAGTAATGAGGCCTCGCTGATTATCTGCAGTAGCTCTGCAACATCTTATGGAGAAGACGCTAATACATTTGTGGTCTGTTCCAGAAGAACCCTGATGCAAAGAAGAGCTGTTATTATAAATATCCAGTTAGAGCAGATCTTTAAAAACAATTAAAAATCCACCTATAAAGTCCAGGACAATTCCACCTGTAAAAATACCTGGCTGGTAGCATTTCAAAAATGTACCTGTAAAGAAAAAGGTTGAATTTTATACTTACCTTACCTCCACCTTCCACATCATGAGCAGGGATGAGCCGAACACCCCCCTGTTCGGTTCGCACCAGAACCTGTGAATAAACAGAATGTTCGCGTGAACTTTAGAACCCTATTAAATACAATGGACTCGAACGTTCAAAATCTAAAGTGCTAATTATAAAGGCTTATATGCAAGTTATTGTCCTAAAAAGTGTTTGGGGACCCGGGTCCTGCCCCAGGGGACATGTATCAATGCAAAAAGAAGTTTTAAAAACGGCAGTATTTTCGGGAGCAGTGATTTTAATAATGCTTAAAATGAAAAAATAAAAGTGAAATATTCCTTTAAATTTCGTACCTAGGGGGTGTGTATGATATGCATGTAAAGTGGCGCATGTTTCCCGTGCTTGGAACTGTCCCTGCACAAAATGTAATTTTTGAAGGAAAAAAAAAGGGATTTTTATAACAGCTTACCTGTAAAATCCTTTTCTTGGAGTACATCACGGGACACAGAGCGACTTAGTCATTACTAATGGGTTATATAGATTACCTTCAGGTGCTGGCACTGGCCACTTCCAAACCGGAAGTACCCTCCCCTATATAAGCCCCTCCCATCCGGGAGCACCTCAGTTTTGTAGCAAAGCAATAAGTGTCCCAAAAAGAGGGGTGGGAGCTCTGTGTCCCGTGATGTACTCCAAGAAAAGGATTTTACAGGTAAGCTGTTATAAAAATCCCTTTTTCTTTTTCGTACATCACGGGACACAGAGCGACTTAGTCATTACTAATGGGACGTCCCAAAGCAATGCCAAATGAGGGGAGGGATACACTATACATAAGCTGGGCGCCATCAGGCATGAGGCTCTTTTGCGGCCTGCAACACACTGCGCCCAAAGGCGACATCCTCCTGACTTCTGACGTCTACCTGGTAGAATCTAGTAAACGTGTGTACTAAGGACCATGTTGTGGCCTTACAGACTTGAGCCAGGGAGGCTTGGTGATGCACTGCCCATGAAGTTCCAACTGCTCTTGTGGAGTGCGCCCTAACTTTGAACGGAGGCGGTCTCCTTTTCAAGCCATAGGCTTGTATTATGACCTGTCGAATCCACTTGGCTAAAGTAGATTTTTGATGCTGCCTGACCCTTTCTGGGGCCTTCCGGCAGAACAAACAAAGTATCCGTTCTACGAATCTGAGCAGTGGCTTTAAGATAAGCTTTAACTGCTTTTACTACATCCAAAGAATGCAATAACTTTTCCTCTACCGAACTAGGTTTGGGGAAAAAGGAAGGAAGAACCACATCTTGGTTCAAATGGCACCTCGATACCACCTTAGGAAGAAGGCTGGATGAGGACGTAATACTACTCTGTCCTTATGGATAACCAGATATGGCTCCTTACAGGACAAGGCGGCTAATTCCGATACTCTTTTAGCCGAACAAATGGCTACTAAGAAAATCAATTTCCTGGTGAAAAGAACCAAGGAAATGTGCCACAATGGTTCAAATGGTTGTTTCTGTAGAACCGACAGAACCAGGTTTAAGTCCCATGGACATATGGGAATACTAACCGGAGGGCTAATACGCATTACTCCTTGTATGAAAGCTTTGACTAATGAATGCAAAGCCAAGGGCCTTTGAAAAAAATATTGACAAGGCCGTCTGATCCTTGATAGTACTCAAGGCAAGCTTCCTATGTACAGCCCACTGTAGGAAGTCCAGAATCCTACCTATTACGTACTTACGTGGATGCCATTTCCTGGCCTCACACCACGTGATGTACGCCTTCTAGATCCTATAATAGATCTGCCTGGATACCGGCTTCCTGGCATTGATCATGGTAGATACCACAGGATTAGAGAGCCCTCTCTTTTTTAGAATGTGGGCTTCAATAGCCAGGCCGTCAAACCTAGGGCTGGTAAGGAAGGGTAGTATATCGGTCCTTGCGAAAGCAGGTCCGGACGATGTGGGAGGGTCCAAGGACTTCCCACTGACATTTTTACAATCTCCGCGTACCATGCCCTTCGGGGCCACGCTGGAGCCACCAGAATCACTGGTTTCTTTTCTACCCTGATTCTGCGGATTAATCGCGGTGGGAATGCATATATCAGCTTGAACTGATCCCAAGGGAACACTAGGGCATCCGAACCGCAAGCTAGGGGATCCTTTGTGCGAGACACAAATCTGTCCACCTTTGCGTTGAATCTGGATGCTAGCAGATCTACATCCGGTGTTCCCCACCGCTGGCATATTGCCTGGAAAACCTCGGGGTGAAGAGACCATTCCCCGGGCATAATTGCTGGCGACTTAAAAAGTCCGCTCTCCAATTTTCCACTCCTGGGATGAAAACCGCGGATATGGCTGTGACATACCTTTCTGCCCATTCCAGGATGCAATTCGCTTCCCTCTGGGCTGCACGACTCCTGGTGCCACCCTGGTGATTGATATATGCCACTGCTGTGGCATTGTCTGATTGAATTCTGACAGGTGACCCTTGGAGTTTGGATGTCCATGCTACTAGGGCATACCGGGCTGCTCGTATCTCTAAGAGATTGGTGGGCAGGGCCTTCTCTGCTTCTGACCACTTGCCCTGGAGAGACCATTGCTCCAGTACTGCCCCCCAGCCTATGAAGCTGGCAACTGTAGTGACCACCTTCCAAGAAACCGGACTGAAGGGTTTCCCTTTTTCCAGATTCTGGTACCAACCACCAATGGAGGCTCTTGCGAACGGAAGGGGACAGGGACATTGGTAAGTCTAAAGCCTGAACTTTTTTGTTCCAGGCTGACAGTATGGCCCTCTGCAAGTTCCTTGAATGGAATTGACCGTAGGGTACCGCTTCGAATGAAGCCACCATTTTTCCCAGCAGACTTATACACAGGCGTATGGATGGTTTTTCTTTTTTGTACCCACTAAGTGGGTCAAATCTTTCAAAGACGACACCTTCTCTGGAGGTAAGAAAATCTTTCTCTGATTTGAATCCAGTCTTAGCCCCCAAGTATTCCAGGCTTTTGACTGGTTTTAGGGCTGACTTGTCTCGGTTGATAATGCAACCGTGAGATTCCAGATACTTGATTATCTTGTGAACGACCACTTCTAGTTTTTTTCACTGAGTGGTCTATCAGCAACAAGTCGTCTAGATATGCCATTATCGTTACACCTTGTGTTCCTAGTTTGGCCAATCGTAGGGCCAGAATTTTTGTGAACACTCGTGGTGCCGTGGCCAGACCGAAAGGTAAGGCTCTGAACTGAAAAATGGCGCCCTTCTACTGCAAGGCGTAGAAATTTCTGGTGGGCCGGACAGATGGGAATATGCAAATAAGCATCCCTTATGTCGATCGAGGCTAACCATTCCTGCCCTTGTAGGGCGGTGGCCACCGATCGGATCGACTCCATCCGAAAAAGTCCTGATATGTAGGAACTTGTTTAGCCCTTTTATATTTAATATGGGCCTCATGTCCCCATTTGGTTTGGGGACTGTGACAAGGTTCGAGTAAAACCCGAACCCGTTTTCTTCCAAGGAAACCTTCATGATTACCCTTGGGGCAATAGTTGCTCTAGTGCCAGAAGGAGGGATCCACTCTTCTGGGGATCGCTTGTCACGTTTGACCTTATAAAATGGGCAGGAGGAATGTCTTTTAACTCCAGCCTGTATCCCAGACTTACTGCGGAGATCACCCATCTCTGATGGTGTCCCGCCAGGTCTCTGTGAACAACTGAAGTCTTCCCCTCACCCGACTGAGTGGGGGCAACCCTTCATGACTTAGGGGGAGGTTTTGTACCTCTCTTGACCCACAGTTTCTTGTTACCCTGTGATTGTCCCTGATTTCTGCCCCCTGGATTTGACCGCGGAGGCCGTCGGAACTGTTTCACAGCCGATGTGCCAGGGACTGGAGAAGTAGGCCTCTTAAAAGAAGGTCTTCTACCCTTGTTCTTAACCGGCAAGAGTGTACTTTTACCGGCAGAAGTTTTCTGGATATATTTGTCCAGATCATCTCCAGATAAGCGTTCTCCATGAAATGGGAAGCTAATCAGCAATTTCTTACAGGGAGCTTCAGCAGACCAGTTTTTGAGCCATAGAAGCCTACGCATATGTCTACAGACAGCGTAAAGCGGGATGCCTGTTGGATTGTATCCTTTATGGCGTCCACCGCAACACAAGGCTCTAGGTAGGTCAGCTAGGGCAAGAGCCTGCTGATCTGGTAAGTCCCTTAAGACTTGTTTCAACTGATCTTTCATTGCTTGGCAGACTCCAATCGCTGCTACTGCAGGTTGTGTCACCATGCTTGCTGTAGAGAAAGCAGATTTTAGTAAAGACTCCAATTTTTTATCTATTGGGTCCTTGAACATTGGAACATTATCTACTGGACATGTCAGTGATTTATTTACACAAGAGATGGCTGTGTCCACTGTAGGGACCCTCCATTTTTTTTTTTTATGAACTTATCCTCCATGGGATAGATCACTGGAAATCTCTTGGGGGGAGTAAATATTTTACAGGATGCTCCCAATCCTGGTAAATAAACCCTTCCAATAAAGGGTGGATTGGGAAGGAACAGACAGTCTGGGGAGCTTTCAGCGACCCCAGCGAGGAGACAGTAGTGGTTGATGGTTCCGCCAGAGGCATTTAAAATGCTGCTCGGACCATGTTAGTCAGAGACTGAACCCATAATCTTTCAGCCTGAGATGCTGAGAAAGGTTCTTCCACTGTTGATTCCTCTATAACTTTATCAACCTCACCTGATCCCCTTCAGGTAGGTCGATCTCTGGGACTGTTCCTCCACTAACAGGCACTCTGCAGGAGGAGACGGAGATCGGACGCGCTTTTCCTGTGACAGGGAAGCAGCGATCAATGCTGTTAATCTCTCTTCCAATCCTCCCAGAGTTGAGGATAAAACCTCCTCTGTTATATATATAGGAGCAGGTGGACTGGGGACAGCCGCAGTACCAGGTACTCCTGCGGGGTTCCTACGGCTACTGACCTCTGAAATTTCAGGGAAGATTGGCGCAGTACAGCATGCCCAAAATCCTCAGAGCCCGACGGAGACCCCTTTCGCTTCTTGGAAGATCTATTTCCAGAGCGTCTGGACGACATATCCTATAAGCACAAAGCTGAGGTATTCCCGTCGTCATACACCAATTTTGCTGGTAATAGTCTAACACAGTTGCTGCTATATACCAGCTGGTGTCCACTAAAGTGCCTTTCTATGGGGATGCCTGCATCAACCGCCTCTGTGTGCCACTGTTTGTTGCTAGCTCTGTTTGCATCCAGCTGACACTTGTACTGTGTCTTTATACAAGCTGGGACGCCTGCACATGCGCAGAAGCGCCGTGGCGCGCATCGAGCATCATCCACCCACCCCGCCCCTTTTTTTTCATAGGAGGCACGTGCCCGCGCGTGCGCCCGTGCGCCATTGGCGCCCTTTTCGAAAATCAAACAGGGACTAGGAGCCAGGGCCCTTTTTGCCGGAGGGCCTGTGCGGTGGATGAGAGCAGCAACAGGGCAGAGGAAGTGGATTCCCACAGAGAAACTTACCAACTGCCTGGATCTTTTGACTTGAGAAAACCAAAGATCCACATGACAAGAAAAATGGACCACAGCGGCCTCTAGTGGTTTAACACAGGTACCGCGGTCCTTTTTTTTTTTTTTTCTTGACTACTATTAAAATTTTACATTTTCAGTAGTTACAGGCATACACAGATATTAGCGGGAATACCGTTAGGTAACAGACAGAAAGACAAATTAGGCTTGGGGGTCCCCCAATAGAACCAAGTTCCTGGGGGCCCCCACTTACCTGATCCCCGCCGCAGGACTTTGTTTGGTCCACAGAAGCCCAAACTTCACCTATCACGGCAGGCATTGTAATTAAACCTTCAGGGACCGGGTTCCCAAGGATTCCACTCCCCAGACCTGTATAGCACCCTGCACAGACAACATCTTGGTCGTGGGTATGACCAGAGCTCTGGATCCCAGGGTCCAGCCCTCCTAAGAGAGGCATTACAGGCAAAACCTTGCTCTTCTGCTGCAAGGCCCGGGTACCGACCGTTTAGCTATGAAGCTTTTTTGGTGGGATCCGGAACAGCTTACTAAGGCCCAAAAGAACCTGTACGCAAGCCCAGTGAAAACACATGTTACTCTTTGGCCAACACCTTAGACACTGGCAAAAAACTGAGGTGCTCCCGGATGGGAGGGGCTTATATAGGGGAGGGTACTTCCGGTTTGGAAGTGGCCAGTGCCAGCACCTGAAGGTAATCTATATAACCCATTAGTAATGACTAAGTCGCTCTGTGTCCCGTGATGTACGAAAAAGAAAGTCATTTAAAACTCACTCTCGGCTATTAATGAATTGTCGGCTCCCGGCAATACATACAAAAGTCATTGATAAAAAAAAAACAAAAAACGTGGGGGTCCCCCAGAATTCAATTACCAGGCCCTTCAGGTCTGGTATAGATATTAAGGGGAACCCTGCCGCAAATTAAAAAAAAAATGCGTGCGGTTCCCCCAAATATCCATACCAGGCCCTTCAGATCTGGCATGGATTTTAAGGGGAACTCCACCCCAAATTTAAAATAAAATTACGTGGAGTCCCCCCAAAAACCCATACCAGACCCTTATCCGAGCATGCAACCTGGCAGGCTGCAGGAAAAGAGGGGGACGAGAGAGCGCCCCCCCTCCTGAACCGTACCAGGCCCCTTCCCCTTAACATGGGGAGGATGTCCCCATGTTGATGGGGACAAGAGCTTCATCCCCACAACCCTTGCCCGGTGGTTGTGGGGGTCTGCAGGCGGGGGGCTTATCGGAATCTGGAAGACCCCTTTAACAAAGGGGACCCCCAGATCCCGCCCCCCCATGTGAATTGGTAAGGGGTACATTGTACACCTACCATTTCACAAAGAAAGTGTCAAAAAATGTAAAAAAAAACACACACCGACACCTTGGAAAAGTCCTTTATTAAAAAAAAAACATTCCAGCGGTGAAATCCAGTGTCCTGCGGCGATCCGATGTCCAGCGCTGTCCGTCATTGGCTGAGCCTGAGTGGACCTGATGGGGAACTTCCTCCGCAGTCTATTACATGTATAGACCCGCCCCTTCTAAAGTTCCCCATCAGGTCCGCTCAGCCAATGACTAGGTGTAAGGCTGAGGACCTGATGCGGAACATGAGAAGGGGCGGGTCTATACATGTATCACACAGTGAAGGAAGTTCCCCATCAGGTCCGCCCCCTCGGTATGTCAGACCCCGCCTACGTCATTGGCCTGAGCGGGGAACTTCCTTCACTGTGTAATTTAAATTTACACAGTGAAGGAAGTTCCCCATCAGGTCCGCTCAGGCCAATGACGTAGGCGCGGTCTGACATACCGAGGGGGCGGACCTGATAGTACAGTGTTTCTTCCTGACCTGACCTGTAGCTTCAGGTTTTTACTTTTTCGTGCTCGCTCCTGGCTTTGAATGGCCATTCTTCAACCACACTCCTTTTTAGGCCAGATTTCTTATCGGCTGTGTGTGGTATATATTCCATGTTGTCTGGATCTTTCTGTGGCTTGCCTGATTTGGACTACTTTTTTTTTATCAATAGATTTTTATTCAGTTTTACACAAATACAGAGGATGGATAACACATTTCGTATAATTTTTTACAGCATACAGAACGTAGGTATTGATAAATGAAAGTTACAAGTTGCTTCAAAATTTGAACATTAGCGAACATATCAAGTAATATAGATATACCAATGAGACTTTCCCACTTCCCAGGTCACCCCCTTGGGAACTATCTGTGACCTGAGTGAGTAACTTATAGAAACAATCATGAACTCTCATAGCAACATGGAAATGATTAACGAGTGCATAGTACGTCTTGCCATTTTAGCACATAGCCTTTGCGTACATGTATCTCCAACCTTAAAATACAATTGTAGCGGGGTCTCCTTTAAGGCCCTATGGACTACGTTACCCACAACCGCGTTTGGCACCCAGGGTGCATTTGGCCACCGCAGAGACTCATGGGTGGGGGTATAAAGGGAAGGGGCGAGGCTAAGCTCGGCCTCTTTGGACACCGCGCTGCAATCAATAGGACTCCCTGTGCGGATCTGCTGCAGTGCAAGGCCTGAGGCCTGGGCCTTGCGCACCTTCCAAAGAGCCTTCCACCCCACTGCTGAGCCTGGGCGGCACCTGATTTCTTTTGAGTTTGCTGACATCAGTTGGACCGGGGACCCGGCCGTTGCAGACCCTGTGTGCGGAGACACAGTGGTGGAAGTCCCGGACTGGGATTGCATCCGGAGGGGTGAGCGAGCACCTGCTCACGCCATTAACTTGTACTTTGATTAGGCCTAGTGACTGCCTTGGCCCACCGTGCTATATTTACTGTCCCGCCGGAGAATAGTGGCGAAACTGAGTTGTGTAGTCTCCGGTGAAGTGTTCTTTCTTTATTAACCATAATTGGATTACAAATACTGTTCCTGAATGTGCACCACTGTTCATCATGCATGTGAAGAATTGTTCTCACAGAGACTGAGTTTATCTGAGTCAGGCCTGACCAGGGATTAGGGTTTTGTTGGTGCGCCACATTGCGCATAGAGAAGTGGCGTGTGATCACTCTGCACTATCGCTGATTAGTATGTTTATTACTGCAGGGCTCTGCATGTATGTTATGTGACAAGTTTATCATTTACCTTTATACCAAAGTAAATCATCTATGGTTTATCACTCCGGTATCAGTGTTCATTATTGCATATATTAACTGCTCATATTACTGTAGATTGTGCATAACCAAATATAGAGAGTTATATTACTAAAACATCCCCTAGACTAACTGCGCCAAAGGAGGGTCGAGTAGATTGCCGGGGGTTGGCGGTGCCGTGTACAGGGTCCGAAACAGAACCAGCGGCTCTCTTAACTGGGGGTATCGCTACATGTGGGGGCTCCGAGTCCGGGATCCTTTATACAGCAAGCGAACACGCCAAAAGTCCTGGCATGGACCCGCTGGAAGTAGAACAGTGGTGCGCAGCGGCTGGCACTGATCCAGCCGCGGCAGTAGTTATTGAACTCCGGGGGGGGATCTGGCAAGAAGGAGCGATAAAGCAGCTGATAATGTCACTATCACCATGCCAGAAAGCATGGGTGATGGATGTAAGGTCAAATGCTTTGTTTACTCACGCATTAGTGGAATGGAAAAATGAAATCCCAGAGCATTTTAAAAGTCCAAGCATACAAGCAATAGACGATCAGACCTATAACTTGATACATGCGCTGCCAGTCAAGGGAGCATGGATCCAGACATCAAAACCATCACCTCCACAAGTATCCTCACCACCATCCCCTGAAGCAGGAAAGCCAAAGGGCAAAGAGAGCCCAGGATCACCACCAGCCACCCTCAGCGCAGAACTATGCGCTGTCCTGGCGGAGATTGTGGCCCAGTGTAAGAAGGATCCTACAGATTTCCCGATGTCAGGATACAGGAAACTCAGGATATTTTCTGGAAGGACACCTGTACCTTCGGGAGAAGAGGGATTTGAGGAGTGGCTGGATGGCGCCACTCAGGCCCTAGAGGAATGGGAAGTCCCAGAACACCAGAGAAAACAGAGAATTACTGAAAGTTTGAAGGGGCCTGCGCTGGAGGCCATACGTAACCTTAAGCTGAGCAAGAGAGACTGCAGCGCACAGGATTATCTGGACATTTTGCAGAATGTGTTCGGCGGAACGGAAAAAGTCACTGAGCTTACTTACCAGCTGGAGCACTGCTACCAGAAGATGGGGGAGAAGCTGTCAGAGTTCATGAGACGGCTGGACAAGATCCTGCACAAGATCCTACTAAAAAAAGGGATTGACCCAAGGAAGGTGGATGAGGCCCGTGTCCAGCAGGTGTTGAGGGGAGCTCAGCCCCTGGACCCCATCGCATTAACACTACGCACCCGACAGGATGGGAAGAGCCTGGAATATCCCGACTTAATCCGGATAATCAGAGAGGAAGAGGCGATGTTGGAAGACAAAAGGAGGAACAAACAAGCTGAATCAACCAACCCTCCGGCGGTGATGGTCAGATCTGCCATGACCCCTGAAAGAGACTCAGAGGTGGATACCCTGAAGTCACAGATGTCCCAGGTACTGGAGATGCTGACCTCTTTGATGGCAAAGGATCTGAGGGTACCAGAAAGAGAAGGTCCAAAGAAGGATCTGTTCCCGGATACCCCAGCACCTACTTCCCTACAAGATTGGGGGGATATGGTTTGCTTTAACTGCGGAGGAGTTGGCCATATTGCAAAAGTGTGTTCTAGTCATAAGAAGAAGAAGATGAATAATCGCAAGCCGGCGGGAAACTTCAGAGGGCCGCGGTGAAGGAGTCAATCGGGTGCCCATCATCTCCAGTGAGCTCCAAACTGAATGAGAAGTCCAGAAAGACAGAGGATAAAACCCCTCAGAAGCACAGTGTTCCCAAGTGGGAATATACACCAAATAAAGAGAATAATGTCCCTCAGCGGGTACTTACACCCACTAAGAGGAGGGAGATCAATGCATACCGAGCCCAAGAGAGACTAAAGTCCAGAGAGAAATGGAAGAAAGAGAGTCCAAAGGGAAAGTGCAAGGATCAAAGGAAAGAGACCCCTTTGAAGCCATATCCAGAGAAGCTGGTAGGCTCCTCCACCATAGTACCTATTCAAGTGGAGAGAGTCTACACAAGAGCCATATTGGATACTGGGGCACAAGTGACCCTGTTATACCGGGACTTCTATGATAAGCATCTAAGTCATCTACCCATCCAGAGGATTGAAGATGTGGAAATATGGGGAATTGGAACCCAGAGCTTCCCTTACGATGGCTATCTGCCCATAAAACTGGCCTTCGACCCCTCTGTGGCCGGGAAGGCTGAAGTGTTCGATACCCTGGCAGTGGTATGCCCCCGACCGCCTGGAGCCAACAAGAGCTCCCTAATAATAGGGACCAACACGGACCTGGTCCGGAGACTCCTGGCCCCTCTAGCACGAGGGAAGAATCCTGCAGTCCCCAAGATCCACCCAATGCTGAAGACAGCCTACTAGCGACTAGTCTTGGAGCAGAAGGCCCCAGAAGAGGGGGTAGGGAACATCTGGAGACTAGGAAGAAAAGGAATAGTGTTCTAGCCCGGTGAGGTGACCTGTCTCAGAGCCACTATGAAGCTTACTTGGGAGCAACCTGGGCCCTTTGTCATGTTGGAACCAGACCCGAGGGAAGAACACTTGGGATTAGAAGTGATCCCAGAAGTGGTTCCGCTGAGGGCTTTGAAGAAGGCACACTGTAAGGTGCCGGTGAGTGTCAGGAATACTACGAATGGCCCCATGGAGATCTCAGCCAGGATGTTGCTGGGCCAGGTGAGCCCTGCTGCCCCAATTGTCCTATCAGATGTGGAGAAGACAGAGGGAGACAGGACTGTTTGGGAGAAGCTCTGCATGGAGAACCCGAACCTGCCAAGGGCCTGGAAAGAGAGGGCAAAGGCCCAGTTGACCAGATGGAGGAAGATCTTCTCTAAAGATGAGTTTGACGTAGGATGTGCAAAGAGTGCCACCCATCGAATCTGCCTCCAGGAAGACGAGCCTTTCAGGGAGAGGGTCAGGCGAGTTCCTCTAGCCGACCTTGAAGACCTGAGGGAACAGCTTGCCGAGCTCAAGCGAACTGGTGTTATCCGGGAATCTAGGAGCCCCTATGCCTCTTACGTTAGTGGTGATCAGGAAGAAGAATGGGTCGTTGAGGTTGTGTATAGACTACCGGACCCTCAACAGGAGAACGATACCTGATCAGTATACCACCCAGAGGATAGAAGATGCCCTACAGAGTTTGTCTGGAGCCAGGTGGTTCAGTGTCATGGACCTAAAGAGTGGATACTACCAGATCCCTATGCATCCGGAAGATAAGGAGAAGACCGCCTTCATAACCCCTGTGGGGTTCTTTGAATTTGACCGGATGCCCCAAGGTCTGTCAGGAGCCCCTGCCACCCTTCAACGCCTCATGGAGAAAACAGTAGGAGACATGAACCTCATCGAAGTTCTCGTGTACTTGGACGGCGTCATTGTCTTTGGGAAGACTCTGGAGGAACATGAGGAACGGCTGGAAAAAGTCTTGAGAAGGCTCAGCGAAGAGGGGCTAAAGCTTTCGCCAGAAAAATGCCAGTTCTACCAGTCGTCAGTTAACTATCTGGGACACATAGTGTTGCGGAACTCCAAAGTCCGCTGGGAAATCCTTGAAGCTGAGGAAGTACTAACTTATCCAAGGCAACCTGTTACCCCCCCAGTAACTGGACGACACACAGTTCTGGGAGTAAATCAACACTTTATTTTGCCACAGCTGGCTTTTTATATCATTCCCCATGCAAGGGGTTTCTTAACTCATTTTCCAGGAGCATTCCTTTCAACAACTAACAGATGACAGTGATTTAATTACCTGGAACTATTTCTAACAATTTGGTTTGCGTGAGACGTTTGTCTCTGCATATTTACCCATAACAATGAAACCGTGCCAGACACCTTACTAGGAGTGTAATTACATCCCGTAGCAGATATTAGGTTTATTAACACACTGACAATTGATGAATGGAAAGCTACCTCAGACCCCCAATTAACCCAATTTACTTATTCAGACATCAGTAGACATTCTGTCTCTACATTTCCTGGAATGAATCTTTGCTGTCACCTTTGAAGTGATCCAAACCATTTCTAAGTTTCAGTATTTTGCTACACATAGTGTCTGAAGAAGGGGTAGCTACAGACCCTGAGAAGCTGGAAGCAGTCACCTCCTGGCCCAGGCCCACCACTGTGACAGAACTCAGGTCCTTTTTGGGATTCTGCTCCTACTATAGGAGGTTCGTGGAGGGGTTTGCACGGATTGCCAGACCCCTGAATGAACTGTTGAAGACAGAGGGAGAAGAGGATGACTCGGGCCCCAGGAAGCCGGGGGAGTCAGTCGAAGACCAGTGGGATGGGAAGTGTGAAGAGGCATTCCAGATGTTGAAGAAAAGCTTAACCACTGCCCCTGTTTTGGCCTATGCAGATCCAAAGAAACCCTATGAACTCCATGTAGATGCCAGTCATGACGGTCTGGGAGGAGTGCTCTACCAGGAGCATGGAGGGCAACTGCGACCCGTCGCATGTGTGAGCAGAAGTTTGACCCCCTCTGAGAAGAACTACCCCACTCACAAGCTGGAGTTCTTGGCTCTCAAGTGGGCCATAGTTGATAAACTTAAAGACTATTTGTATGAGGCAGAATTTATGGTGAAAACCGACAACAATCCCCTTACTTATCTTTTCACCACAGCAAAGCTGGATGCCACAGGCCATAGATGGCTGGCTGCACTATCTGGATTCAACTTCAGCCTGAAATACAGACCTGGGGCTGGCAATCGAGATGCAGACGCCCTGTCTAGAAGGTCTCATGCCCCCACCAACAGACCAGAAGACTGGACCCAGGTGGCACCGGACGGGGTGCGGGCCCTCTGTCAAGGGGCTGAATTCCAAGCCAGTGGGGGGTCCAGAGCGGAGGAAATAGAGGTCACAGTGGTAGGGGTCCTGAAGCAATACTGTGGGGTGACACAGAGGAAGATGACTTGCCAAAACTGTCAAAAAAAGAGTTGAGGTGACTAGTTGGAAGACCCAATGGGGAAGTTGGTCCTGGAGGCCCTGGAAAGTCAAAATCCAGACAGACTTTGGCATCACCCTTCAAAGGAAGCTCGCCTGTTGCGGAAGGAGTGGGACAGGCTCCAGGTGCATCAAGGGGTGGTCTACCGAAGGGGCCCCTCTGATGAAAAGCATCGAGGGACTGTCTTGGCCGCCTTACACGACCATCATGGTCATTTGGGAGCTGAGAGGACCTTCCAAATTGTCAGGAGTCGGTTCTATTGGCCCTGTATGAGGGCTGAAGTGGAGGAACACTGCCATTCATGTGCACGCTGCATCCAGCGGAAGACTCTACCCCATCAATCTGCCCCAATGGGCCACCTGCAGAGTCAAGGCCCAATGGACTTGGTATGCATTGATTTCCTCTGCCTCGAGCCCGACTTGAGTGGATTAGGAAATGTTCTGGTGGTAACCGATCATTTCACCCGGTATGCCCAGGCCTTCCCAACCAAAGACCAGAAGGCTTCTACAGTGGCCAAGGTACTCATGGAGAAATACTTTGTGCACTTTGGGCTACCACAGTGACTCCACTCGGATCAAGGGAGGGACTTTGAAAGTCGGCTAATCCGGAAGCTTCTGGATTCCTTAGGGATCAAGAAGACCCGAACCACCCCCTACCATCCACAAGGGGATGCTCAGCCGGAGAGGTTCAATCGAACCCTACTCAACATGCTGGGGACTTTAAGTAGTAAAAAGAAGCAGCACTGGAGCAAGCACATAGTAGCAATTGTGCATGCTTACAACAGCACAACAAGTGATGCTACAGGGTACTCATCCTATCGACTTATGTTCGGGAGAGAAGCAAGACTACCTGTAGACCTGGCCTTTGGCACTTCCATAGACCACTCCTCAGCCACTTCCCACAAAGGATATATGGATAGGCTGAGGCATAGTTTAAAGTTGGCCTATGAGCAGGCCCAAGCAGCTTCAGATCAAAGGGGAGCACGCAACAAGAGAAACTTTGACCTGAAAGTCCGGATTCAAGATCTACAACCTGGGGACAGAGTGCTGCTGCGGAACTTGGGGATCCCTGGAAAACACAAGCTTGCAGACAGATGGAGACCCGAACCATACGTTATTTGCAAGAAGCTGCCAGGCTTACCTGTTTACAAGCTAAAGCCGGAAGGAAAGGTGGGACCATTGAAGACTTGGCATTGGAACCACATACTCCCACTTGCTGAAGCAGTCTGGATACCCCCTGTGGGGGATTCCCCTGAGCCAACTCCCATCCTGGATACCCCCAAGCCAAACACTCGGTCCCAAGCCCCTCGGACTGAAGAAACAGGTGTCTCTGAACTCAGTGAGGATGAGAGAGAAGAACTTGATTAGCTATGGCCTTCCCAGGCCCCAGAAACTTCTGCTATAGATCTTCCACTTACTGAAGACACCATAGACAATACACTGAATGCAGAAGCTACTGAGTTCATCCCGTCCAGTCCTTTATCAAATTCTTGGGAGGATGCCTGCGACTCACTCCCAGAGGAGAATCCAAGAGACTCCATGTATCTCCCTGCTCTTGAGTCAAGTGTTTCAAAACCAGCGGAAACTCCCAAGTCTGTTCCAGAAGAGGAACCTACAGTTTCCGAATCAGAAATCCCAAGAGAACGAAGGATGAGAAGGACCATAAGGCCTCCCCGAAAATTGACTTACCCACAAATGGGGGAGAGCTCGGAAGACACTGTGGTCACTGTCAGGAGAAGTGTGGAAGACCCTGATCCCTCCACTGTTCATTTAGTGGAGGGCAACCCCAACTCACCCCCTGGCACAGTTAGGCAGGTCGCTTATGACAGTGTGACCTGTGGGCGAGGAAGTTCACCCTCTTGTTTTTGGTGGAAACTTCCTCTGCCGACATCATACGCAGCGTTGTCAAATGTTGTGCGTAGTGTTTGACAGTTATCTTTGGGGACCAAAGAGTTTAAGTGGGGGGAGTGTGTAGCTGGGTCTCCTTCAAGGCCCTATGGACTATGTTACCCAGAACCCCGTTTGGCACCCAGGGTGCATTTGAGCACCGCAGAGACTCATGGGTGGGGCTATAAAGGGAAGGGGCGAGGCTAAGCTCGGCCTCTTTGGACACCGCGCTGCAATCAATAGGACTCCCTGTGCGGATCTGCTGCAGTACAAGGCCTGAGGCCTGGGCCTTGCGCACCTTCCAAAGAGCCTTCCACCCCACTGCTGAGCCTGGGTGGCACCTGATTTCTTTCGAGTTTGCTGACATCAGTTGGACCGGGGACCCGGCCGTTGCAGACCCTGTGTGCGGAGACACAGTGGTGGAAGTCCCGGACTGGGATCGTGTCCAGAGGGGTGAGCGAGCACCTGCTCACGCCATTAACTTGTACTTTGATTAGGCCTAGTGACTGCCTTGGCCCACCGTGCTATATTTAATGTCCCGCCGGAGAATAGTGGCGGAACTGAGTTGTGTAGTCTCCGGTGAAGTGTTCTTTCTTTATTAACCATAATTGGATTACAAATACTGTTCCTGAATGTGCACCACCGTTCATCTTGCATGCGAAGAATTGTTCTCACAAAGACTGAGTTTATCTGAGTCAGGCCTGACCAGGAATTAGGGTTTTGTTGGTGCGCCACATTGCGCATAGAGAAGATAGCTGCACGTGGCGTGTGATCACTCTGCACTAATGCTGATTAGTATGTTTATTACTGCAGGGCTCTGCATGTATGTTATGTGACAAGTTTATCATTTACCTTTATACCAAAGTAAATCATTTATGGTTTATCACTCCGGTATGAGTGTTCATTATTGCATATATTAACTGCTCATATTACTGTAGATTGTGCATAACCAAATATAGAAAGTTATATTACTAAAACATCCCCTAGACTAACTGTGCCAAAGGAGGGTCGAGTAGATTGCCGGGCGTTGGTGGTGCTGTGTACAGGGCCCGAAACAGAACCAGCGGCTCTCTTAACTGGGGGTATCGCTACACAATATAAAGTAAGGAAGGGGTAAATAAACTTGGAGATGAACAAAAATAAAGGAAAGAAAACAAAAAGAAGGAATTGTTACCCTAATCGTGTGGATTATACTCGAGACCCAAATGGAATTTAATATCCATTTTTTGTTTTAAAGGTCAATATTTATGTGGGTGCATTGGGTGCGTCTTATACCATTCTATCCAAGGTTGCCATTGGAGATAATATGCCTTATAATTCCCATCTATGGTTGCTAGCATGCTCTCATATGTGTGGTGTATTGAAAGTGTGCGAATTACTTCTGTTACTTCAGGAGGATCTTTAGATTTCCATAGTCTTAATAAAACTAATTTAGCTGCTAAAAATAAATGAGTAGTGAACTTTCTAAGTGATGGTGGAAACTCTTCGATGCCAATATTTTGGATGGCAAAGGATGGAGAAGGTTGTGTGGATAACCCAGTCACTTGGCGGAATATTGAAAATATGGTGGACCAAAATTTAGCCAGTCTCCCTCGTGATCACAAAATGTGGAATATCGTGCCTGTTTGTGAGCAATTTCTCCAACATAGAGATGAAATTGAGGGATCGAATTTAGCGATCTGGTGTAAGATACCATCTTTGTGACTTCATGGGAGAGTTCCCAAAGATTGGTACATTTAGTGGCTGAATAAGTGTGATGTAGTGCCTTATGCCATTGTCTGGTTGTAAAGGATGTGCCCAAGTCATTTTTCCCAGACTAACAGAGTTTGTTTTCACAAAAAGTGATTTGTCATTGAGAAAATTATAGAACACCAATATGCCGCCTCTACAATTCCCTTTAGAAGAAAGATAAATATGAATTTTCCAGAACAGCTTGTAGGGAATATATTTTTTACTTTTGAGGCAAGATGTTACTCTAGTATAGGTGAATTGTTCAGCGGGCAGAAGATTAAATTCCGACTGCAATCGTGTGAAGGATTTAAAAGTTTTGTCTTCATATAAGTCTGATATCCACTGTATTCCCCCAGATACCCATTTAGTTAGGTGAAGAGGTATTATCGCTGTAAGTGTTGTAATAGGTGACTCGAGAATACTGACTGGAGTCATTAGAGAATTGGATGCCACTAGGGTTTTCCAGGCTTCCAAAGTTGCTAAAATTGGAGGAGATAAATTTGTAGGTTTCTTATTGAGATAGGGATACACTAAGGTGTATTCATATAAGTTCCCTCCCCGTATGTGGGTTTGCTCTAAAAGGCCCCATGGCGGTGTAGGTTGGTTTGGGAACCATCCCCTGATTTGTGCTAGTAGTGCCACTCTATGGTAGTCAATGAAGACAGGAATACCTGCTCCCCTAGTTTTACTAAGTTTGGAAAAGGCACACCTAGCTTTTTTCCCCTCCCATAAAAACTTAGACAATAGGCCCTGTAAGTTACTAAAAAACTTTTTTGGAGCATGTATAGGGACTGTTCTGAATATGTATAATATTTGGGGTAATACTTGCATCTTAAATGCCGCCAACCGCCCTGTCCACGATAATACCAGATTGCTCAATTTTTTTCGTTCCTTCTTTTATTTTGCTTTCAAGAGGTAGGTAGTTTGCTTTAAAAAGTTGCTCGGGATGGGATGTGAGATTTATCCCAAGATAGTTTATTGCATAGTCGTTCCATATATAAGGAAATTTGGTTTGCATGGCCAATTTGTCTTAATTGGGCACTCCTAAGTCTAAAACATAAGATTTGGTGTCATTCACTTTATAGTATGACACCACCCCAAAATTTCGGAGTAGGTCAGTTACTCTCTCCAGGGAGGATACCGGTGCTGTAAGCATTAGAATTACGTCATCCGCGAAAAGGCTAATGACATGTTTTTTGTTATTAATCATAAAACCCTGTATGTCGGGCGATTGTCTAATGCTTGCTGCTAACGGCTCCATTAGGAGGTTAAAAATAAGTAGGGAGAGTGGGCATCCCTGTCGGGTCCCATTCGTAATCCCAAAGGGTTTAGATAGCATCCCCGAAGTATATACTCTGGCTGATGGCGAAGTATACAGGGCCAATATGGCAGATAGCAAATGGCCAGAGAATCCGAATTCATCTAAAGCGTGGGTCAAATATAGCCAATGTACCCTGTCAAACGCCTTCTCTGCATCCAAAGCTAGAAGCAGAGAAGGCGTTCGGCTCTTCCTGGCAATATGAATTATGTTAATCAGGCATCTGAGGACTGCCTGCCTTTTGTAAATCCTGACTGATCCGAGTCAATCAGAGTGGGCAAAATATCAACAAGTCTCAAAGCTATCATTTTAGCATAAAGTTTTAGATCATTATTCACTAATGAAATAGGCCTAACATTTTGTGGTACATCCAGTGTCTTCCCAGGTTTAGGCAACGTGACTATTAGTGCTTCTAGCATTTCATTCGGAAAGTAAGCAGAGGCAGCTGCACTATCAAACACCCTAAGGAGGTGAGGACCCAAAATCGTTTGGAAGCTCCTATAGTATTCCCCAATAAGCCCGTCCGGTCCAGGGGATTTATTGCTTGGGAGAGTTTTTATGGCCCGAAGTAGTTCTGTCAAGGAGAAGGGGGAATTAAGCTCTTGAAGTTGCGTCAAAGAGAGTTTAGGTAGGTCAATGCCCGCTAAGAAGTTTATAATGTCCATCTGGGAAGGTTGTACTGTTCGATTCATCACAGTTCAGGTTGTAAAGAGAGCTGTAATAATCGCTAAAGATGTCTGCTATTCCTTGAGGATCATACACCGATTCAGGAACCTGTTTCCACTCCTGGGAAATTCTACCAGTTGTAGCAGGTGGGGACTGATCATCCGGTATAATTTTCCATTTCTGGAGGAGCCGTAAACCTTTGGTCGGGGATGTGATCACGTGGGTTGTTCCATCTTTGGTTACCAGTAGTTTTGTTATGGTATCCCCACCGATAGTCAACATTATGATTCCTCAATGCTTTAGTGACATTGTTCAAATTTTTGCGGAGTTGCAGGGTAAACTGCGACAAGTCCGCATAAAATTGCAATGTAGGGTAATCAGTGTTACGGTGTTCCCCTTTATGTGTGAGTAGCATGAGGCGTTCTTTAGTTTGGTAAAAATGCTTTCGGAATAAGACATCCCTGGGAGCATTTTCTGGGATGAATGACGGCTTTGGTAGACGGTGAATCCTGTCTATAGAGAGCTCAATAGCAGAAAGGTCAGGCATGAGGGCAGCAAGCATGGTAATAGCATAAGAGCTCAGTTCAGAAGATTGTACTGTTTCAGGGATACCTCTTATTTTGACATTATTTCTTCTGGACCTACGTCGAGGCGGTACTTGGTCACGTTTTTTACCTTACTTCCGGTCCTCGTTGGTTAGCCGCTGTAGCAGGTGGAACGCACGCCAGCTCTCCACACGGATGGATGGAACGAATTGGCTTCTACATGCCTTTCAGCTTCAGTGCCGGGTTAAGGCACCACGTAATGTAAGCAGCCATCTGGCCTTTTTTATTATTTATTTTATATTTTAATAAATGGGATTACACTATTTTTGGTATTATTCGTTTCATCTGCATATTCCAATCGAATTTACCCTGGGGAGTCGAACGGACTTGGGATCTTAATCCTTTTACTAGCAAGTGGCATCTTGCGATAAGCGATATCTGACCCTTTTTTAGTTAAAAGGGTCAACATCTTGGGGTAAGCGGCCATCCATCCATAGCACTTTGGGTGTTGTATTTGTATTGGTGAAGGTTCACTTCAAAGAACATACTGGAACACTTTTTATGGACTTTATTATGGATTAGTCACGATTCACTCACTGGATGTTTTTATATTATATTGGCTTCATTTGCTGAGATCACATCTGATTTGTTTCACTTTTTCAAGTCACATCAATAGTTGACGTTTTTATCATTGTTAATTTATGTATTTTTATTTAATATTTGATTTAACATTCCATATGTGATTGTTTATATATCAGTTGTAATTTATACATTCACTAGCACCCCCTTGTTATATAATTCCTGTATTCGTCCTTACCTCACACTGTTGTACTTCTGGGTCATCCACTCTGAAGCGGGTTTTAGCTGGGCTTCTGGTGAGGGGTGAGGAGGTCTGAGATGTTTCCCCAGAGTTAGGATGGCGCCTGGGCGACTTATCCTTGTTGTTCTGCTGGCGCTTGTGAGCCGCGCCGGAGGAAGACTGAGATCCGGCGCCATCTTGCCCACGCTGCTGCGGCGGCACTCACAATCTTTTTCGGGCGGCGTTCTGCCTGTCTCTTTCCAGGCATGTTACCCGGGTGGTGGGGGAGTAAAACGATGTGTAAAGAGCTTGGTGTGATGCCTCAGGTTGCTGATAGCCGCTTCTTTATCCCGCTGTGTGCCGGAGCTCAGGGATTACACCGCCATCACGGTGAGGTCCAAGCCACGCCCCCATCGATTTGGACTACTTTTGACCATCCCACTTGTCTCCAATTTACATCTACTTTTTTTGCTAATGATAAAGAAAAAAATATTTTTGTACTTACTGTACTTGCTACATTTCTTGGAGCTCATTAAGGAACATAAGTCCCACCTCTTTGTTTTTGTGATCTACTCGTGTATTGCTTTCTACAAACTCTGTCTGGATGAAGAAGTACAGAGGGCAACTTTGGATAGCAGCATTGTCTGGGGAAGGAGGGGGGGGGATGTGAGATGTACTTGCAGATTTACATACAGTAGCAAATGAAAGCAAAACTCTATCATTGTAGGCACCCCTATCCATGTTAAATGGTATGTCTCACCTCTTTAACTGCAAGAGTGCTTGTGTTGTTGAAAAACAACAGACTTGTTACTGGCTGAATCACCAAATGAAAACAAAAAAAAGAGAGCCAAAAAAAAATGAAACTATTGCAGCCATCACATCTAAGCTGCAATATAGAAAATGTTTGCTTTTGTGTTAAATACTGCATTAATTGAACAAACTGAAGTTAGAAGCTGATTGGTTACTATGTACCAGATCCTGTGTGCACCAGTTTTAGTAAATCTGCCCCAGAGTCTAATTCTTCCTAAAGGCAGCAGTATAACCCACTTGTCTTTGAGTTACATCTGATCATGTGTCCCTTATCTCCAAGAGATTTTTTTATTTTACGGTATGTGCAATAATCCATTTTTTTTCTTTTTACTGTTGAATGTAACTATTATGGTTTATTTATAGATCACCGTTTATGCGGCTCTTCGCAATTTATTAAACTGTTACTCTCATTGTTATTCCTTTTCATATATATATTATCAGAACTATCTCATCACCTAGACTCGTTTATAAATTTTTGTCTTTTTCAAGAGAATCATCTTCATAAGACTGCTGTTGTCACCTGTGCAATACCTTTCCATTTCCTAAGAACTCTGATCCTTTAGTTTTTGTCAGCCTCCAATCAAATCCTTTATGATTTTTATCATGCAAAAGATAACTAGTTATTTTGTCCATGGCAATAAAAAATTCTAAGTGAAACAGAACAGGAAACGCAGAACAGTCAAACTGTTTTACAATATGCATCTAATTCAAATGTTTCTTTACCACTTGACGCAAATTCTATGGCTTTAAAAGTGTAAGTATTACTTTTTTTGTCAGACACACCTGCTGGTCCTTTTTATACTGATCCATGTTGTCTTGAAAGCCCTGAAACTGACTGCCACTTTGCTGAATTTTGGAACCATAAAACAGTTTTGCAAGAAGTACGATTGACTGCGCCCTGATCCCACCCACTTGTGTGACCATAGTGAACGAAATTTCGCTATTTTCACGATACAGTACCACCCCACCAATCAGGAGGCAGGTCAGTGAGACCTGTTTCCCAATTGGCTAAAGCGCCAGGCCTCCTCCATCGTAAAACTTCACCAGCCACCACTGTTCCATAAGAAGAAATATTTAGAAATTTGGGTGTGGAGTGTTCTGGAATGTTAGTAGAAAAAAAGAAACACTTCCATGAAAATATCTAAGGAATGGGAAAATTATGAGGTTTTTGTATAAAGTGATTATAGCAGCTGACTGCTTTAGGAGAAAAAAAACATTGCCTTCAAAATTCTGCTGGAATAAAAAGAATTGAACCTGAAAAAAAGAGCAGTCTCAAGAAAAGGAGATAACTCTGAAAATATTCAAAAGTTTTTCCCTGAAACTGATTTATAGGGGATGCATGGCGGTAATGCGAGCCACATTCCTCAATGCCTGCATTAATATTATGAATCACATCGCAAATGGAAAACAATCTCTTGATTTGGTTGAGCTTAACAGAATTAATGCAAAAGGAGTTTCTCTTCTTAAAGTGTTACTAAACCCACAACAGTAAAGTAAGTCTGTATATGCAGTAAAGCATAATTACAGTGAAACCTCGGATTGCGAGTAACACGGTTAACGAGCGTTTTCGCAATACAAGCACTGTTTGAAAAAAATCCTGACTCAGTTTGCGAGTGTTGTCTTGCAAAACGAGCAGGATTCAAGCCACAGCGGTGTGCAGTACTGCGTTTGGCCTGAGGTGGGGGGCGCCGGAGCCGATCAGAACTGTTCATAGCCGTTCGGAAATGCTCGGAAACAATTCGGAAATACTCCGTTCTCGAGCCTTACCGAGGTTTTCCGAGTTCAGCCGAGCTGTCCCCGGGCCTTTCCGAGTGTTTCCGAGGCTCTCCGACGCCCCCCACCTCTGGCCACATGCGGTGTTGCATGCCATTGAAGTCAATGCGGAACAAATTATTTTAGTTTCCATTGACTTCTATGGGGAAACTCGCTTTAATATGTGAGTGCTTTGGATTACGAGCATTTTCCTGGAACAGATTATGCTCTTAATCCAAGGTTCCACTGTAGTTTGTATAGGCAGTAAAGCATAAGGAACCTAAGAGGTTAATGCTTTGCATTGGGTAAAAAGGCTGTTTAATCCTGTCTTCTCTGTTTCTCCCCAATCTATCTCCTGATAAAACAGAGGCTAGGGGACAAGCTGCACATGCTCAGTTTGTTTTTGTTTTTTCTTGGGAGGGTACATGTGATCAGCACAGGGCCAATCAGCACTGTCCAGACAGAGGGTCAGGGGTCCTGCAGCCTAATGGGACAGTCAGAGCAGAATAAAAACTCCTCCTACAAGCTTTAACCAGACACTGATAGAAGTCACAAGACTGCTATATACCGTACTTCTGATGAGAAAAGGTATTTAGCAGTTTATATTTACACACAAGTTCTGTGTACTGTGGGAATAGTGAATGCAGGGTCCTTGGTTTAGTAACACTTCAACTGCCTGTATTCCTATGCAATTTTTGAAAACTGCTTAAAAAAAATTTGATCAGTGTTATGTGATGGTGCCACCATGATGCTAGGAAATAAAAGTGTACTTAGGTGAAAGTGGAAATTATTGAAGGAAATATTTCCTTTAGCTTTTATGTGGCACTGTGCTAATCACACACACTAGAAATGTCAGTTGGGAATACTCTCAAACTCTAGGGATTTAGGGCTTTTATGGATAAACTGTAAGTACTACATCATGTGCCTCCAAAATTAGCAGAGAACTGCACGTTTGCACTATCTCCCTAGACTAGAGGCACAGCTTTTGAAAACTGTAACAGTTCTCAGTATATAATGGGTGGCTTTTACTTTTCAATCAGCCTCAGCAGTGTGAAAAAAGCTACAAAGCTTTAGTTCATAATTTTGAAGAAGCAAAGCATGATACCAACACAAGGCAATAATAAAATGTGTATGTATAAAGGCTATTGAAAAAGAATTATCCGAATTCAAGAGTATCTCCACTTTTGGTGGGAACAAAATATTCACCTCTGGGTGATCTATGTACATTGCAAGGGTTTTAACACAATTTGTTGCAGATTCCTACCTTTTGTTATTCTGAATAAATCACTGTGTGTTTGTCTCCATGTGGCAAAGTGAATCTAATGGGAGTGGTTTTATAATTATCATTCAGCTGCAGCACCTGCAGGGCTCTAGTGAGGAAAGCTGCTGGGCCTGCATCCCTTTAGAGGTGATTTCCTATTGGAAGTATCGCACCAAAAATGACATTTTTGTTGGAGGAGATGCCTGAAATCTGACTTGTATATTAGGGCAGACTTCTGGGAAAATCGGCGAGCCAATTGCACAAGCAGGAAATTATGTTTCTCTGTACAGAACACCTCCAGGTAAACATATTGCATTACATTTTCATAAAATTACAGAGCTGCATGTTGAAAAGGAAAGGTCATTTTTAATAATATTCAATTACAATATGACTTGTGTCGCAATTGTATACACTATATTATTTTTTCTTTATTTGCTATTTTTCCCCCCACGAAAGGGAAGTTACCCTTTAACCCTCCTGGAGGTATTTCCGAGTGTGGCTCGGGGGTTAAATTTCATAAACTTATTTGGTTCAGATGGTGTCAAGCGTGTGTGGCGGAAACCAGGTGAGGAGTACAAAGACAAGTGTGTCTTGCCTACAGTCAAGCATGGTGGTGGGAGTGTCCGAGGCTGCATGAGTGCTGCCGGCACTGGGAAGCTACAGTTAATTGAGGGAACTATGAATGCCAACATGTACTGTGACATACTAAAGCAGAGCATGATCCCCTCTGTGACGGACCTGGCCGGGACAGAGGCTTTTGGAGGGGACTGGGTGCGGGCCTCCTGCCTTGCGACCGTGGGCCCTGGCATTTGGGGGAACGGTGCTCTTTGTGAGCTGTATGCCTGGGGACCCTTGAGGGGGTGTTACTTCGGATTCAGGTCCATGTCCCCCCAAGACACACAGACTCTGGGGACCCTGTATATGCCATATGAGAGTGACTAATTCATACTGTTGGGATTTTCACACATTCCCTCTAAGGATATGCGAATGCAATCACCTCCAGCCATCTGTCTGTCCTCTGTGCTATTTTGACCCTGCTAAATGTGTGATGTTTACACTTAGGATAATGTATATTGTATAGCAGGTGAGACAGGTAGGAGCCGGGATGTCTACCCTGAACGGTCATATCTATGAGTCACCTTGGCTGGCTAAAGGATTTAGTTAATTAGCTCATGTTAATTATGTTTTTGGTTACCCCCTCTGTTACTGTATATAAGACTTGATTTTTGGTTCTAATAAAGTCTCTCTTGGTTGAACTTACATACAGCCTGCCTGGTGTTTGTTCTAAACCGATCACAAATGGATTCGAATGGCACATAGCTGTAGTTGGAATCCTGGAGCACCGGATGATCCAATAGAGCAGAGGAGTGTCGGGAGAGCGGAGTCGAGCGAGCAAAGGGGCTCGTTACATTGGTGGCAGCAGTGGGATTTGCTCTCCAGTTCCTGGGACACTCCAAACCACCACAGTGAAGGACCAGCTATGCAGCCTGCAGGAAAGTCACGCTGAAAGACCTACTTGAGAGCCGAGATGGACCAGAAGAAGGGTGATGCAGGACCCCGGTCAGTTGAAGATTTGTTTCAGCAACGAGTGCGGCAGCGGTTGGCATTATATGGGGCTAACCCATCAGAGACCACCATACAGGAAGCCATTAAAGACATCCAGCTGCAGGATGCCCGACAAGAGAGAGAACGAGAGCGACAAGAGAGAGAACGAGAGCGACAAGAGAGAGAACGACAACGACAACATGAGTGGAGAATGGCGCAAACACGGCAATTGGGGACAACGCCTAAAGAACCAGCCGCCATGGAAGAGGAATTCGGAAGGAGGTTGCGAGAGATGCAGGGAGGAGAAGCAGGCCATCTCCCTCCCCAACAGTTAACCAGAGCAGATGGTGTGGAGTCCCCAGCAGAAGTGCTGGCAACAGGGAAGAGTGATACCCACCTCTGCCCAGCACCGGAAACCACTGTGGAGTTTCAGGGAGCCGAGGCAGTTGGCCCCTCTCCCCAGCAACAAGCTGAGGCAGTAAAGCTTTTACTCCCAGCTGAATCACTGGCAGCAGGGCAGAATGCTACTGGCATCGGCACACAACTGCCACAGGAGCGGATATCGGTGGATGGGACTGCGGTCTCCACTCACAGCAACCCAGCAGAAGTGCTGGCAACAGGGCAGAGTGATACCCACCTCTGCCCAGCACCGGAAACCACTGCGGAGTTTCAGGGAGCCGGGGCAGTTGGCCCCTCTCCCCAGCAACAAGCTGAGGCAGTAAAGCTTTTACTCCCAGCTGAATCACTGGCAGCAGGGCAGAATGCTACTGGCATTGGCACACAATGGCCACAGGAGCGGATATCGGTGGATGGGACTGTGGTCTCCACTCACAGCAACCCAGCAGAAGAGCTGGCAACAGAGCAGAGTGCCGCGGGCCTCTGCTCTCAACTAACAGAAGAGGGAGGTCCTGTGGTACTGGATGGGACTTCAGTCCTCACTGACACAACCCCAGAAAATGGTTTGACACTGAGACAGGAGGATGTCAGCCTTGCTTTGCTAGCACTGGGGGATTTTCACCTACCACAAGTGGATGGGACTTCAGTCTCCACTTGTATACCCCAGGGATGCCGGGCAGTCGACCCAGATCCCCAACAGCATGACGGACTGAGCCCAGTCACCCTGTCTTCTCTCCAGCGGCTGAAAGGACTCCAGGGAGAAGGGCCAGTCCAGGCCTCTCCCCAGCGGCGGGTATGTTCTCTGAGAGAGGCAGAGGTTGGCTGGGTAAGTAATGCTCTGTTTGGAGCAATTTGTTTGGGGTACTGTGTGGATGCCGGCATTGGGGGAATGGAACTATGGACTAACTTCGGAGTCAACCCGTTTGGGGTCTCCTCCTATGTTAGTTTCCTGCCGAAAGGGGAGATGTGTGACGGACCTGGCCGGGACAGAGGCTTTTGGAGGGGACTGGGTGCGGGCCTCCTGCCTTGCGACCGTGGGCCCTGGCATTTGGGGGAACGGTGCTCTTTGTGAGCTGTATGCCTGGGGACCCTTGAGGGGGTGTTACTTCGGATTCAGGTCCATGTCCCCCCAAGACACACAGACTCTGGGGACCCTGTATATGCCATATGAGAGTGACTAATTCATACTGTTGGGATTTTCACACATTCCCTCTAAGGATATGCGAATGCAATCACCTCCAGCCATCTGTCTGTCCTCTGTGCTATTTTGACCCTGCTAAATGTGTGATGTTTACACTTAGGATAATGTATATTGTATAGCAGGTGAGACAGGTAGGAGCCGGGATGTCTACCCTGAACGGTCATATCTATGAGTCACCTTGGCTGGCTAAAGGATTTAGTTAATTAGCTCATGTTAATTATGTTTTTGGTTACCCCCTCTGTTACTGTATATAAGACTTGATTTTTGGTTCTAATAAAGTCTCTCTTGGTTGAACTTACATACAGCCTGCCTGGTGTTTGTTCTAAACCGATCACAAATGGATTCGAATGGCACATAGCTGTAGTTGGAATCCTGGAGCACCGGATGATCCAATAGAGCAGAGGAGTGTCGGGAGAGCGGAGTCGAGCGAGCAAAGGGGCTCGTTACATTGGTGGCAGCAGTGGGATTTGCTCTCCAGTTCCTGGGACACTCCAAACCACCACAGTGAAGGACCAGCTATGCAGCCTGCAGGAAAGTCACGCTGAAAGACCTACTTGAGAGCCGAGATGGACCAGAAGAAGGGTGATGCAGGACCCCGGTCAGTTGAAGATTTGTTTCAGCAACGAGTGCGGCAGCGGTTGGCATTATATGGGGCTAACCCATCAGAGACCACCATACAGGAAGCCATTAAAGACATCCAGCTGCAGGATGCCCGACAAGAGAGAGAACGAGAGCGACAAGAGAGAGAACGAGAGCGACAAGAGAGAGAACGAGAACGACAACATGAGTGGAGAATGGCGCAAACACGGCAATCGGGGACAACGCCTAAAGAACCAGCCGCCATGGAAGAGGAATTCGGAAGGAGGTTGCGAGAGATGCAGGGAGGAGAAGCAGGCCATCTCCCTCCCCAACAGTTAACCAGAGCAGATGGTGTGGAGTCCCCAGCAGAAGTGCTGGCAACAGGGAAGAGTGATACCCACCTCTGCCCAGCACCGGAAACCACTGTGGAGTTTCAGGGAGCCGAGGCAGTTGGCCCCTCTCCCCAGCAACAAGCTGAGGCAGTAAAGCTTTTACTCCCAGCTGAATCACTGGCAGCAGGGCAGAATGCTACTGGCATCGGCACACAACTGCCACAGGAGCGGATATCGGTGGATGGGACTGCGGTCTCCACTCACAGCAACCCAGCAGAAGTGCTGGCAACAGGGCAGAGTGATACCCACCTCTGCCCAGCACCGGAAACCACTGCGGAGTTTCAGGGAGCCGGGGCAGTTGGCCCCTCTCCCCAGCAACAAGCTGAGGCAGTAAAGCTTTTACTCCCAGCTGAATCACTGGCAGCAGGGCAGAATGCTACTGGCATTGGCACACAATGGCCACAGGAGCGGATATCGGTGGATGGGACTGTGGTCTCCACTCACAGCAACCCAGCAGAAGAGCTGGCAACAGAGCAGAGTGCCGCGGGCCTCTGCTCTCAACTAACAGAAGAGGGAGGTCCTGTGGTACTGGATGGGACTTCAGTCCTCACTGACACAACCCCAGAAAATGGTGTGACACTGAGACAGGAGGATGTCAGCCTTGCTTTGCTAGCACTGGGGGATTTTCACCTACCACAAGTGGATGGGACTTCAGTCTCCACTTGTATACCCCAGGGATGCCGGGCAGTCGACCCAGATCCCCAACAGCATGACGGACTGAGCCCAGTCACCCTGTCTTCTCTCCAGCGGCTGAAAGGACTCCAGGGAGAAGGGCCAGTCCAGGCCTCTCCCCAGCGGCGGGTATGTTCTCTGAGAGAGGCAGAGGTTGGCTGGGTAAGTAATGCTCTGTTTGGAGCAATTTGTTTGGGGTACTGTGTGGATGCCGGCATTGGGGGAATGGAACTATGGACTAACTTCGGAGTCAACCCGTTTGGGGTCTCCTCCTATGTTAGTTTCCTGCCGAAAGGGGAGATGTGTGACGGACCTGGCCGGGACAGAGGCTTTTGGAGGGGACTGGGTGCGGGCCTCCTGCCTTGCGACCGTGGGCCCTGGCATTTGGGGGAACGGTGCTCTTTGTGAGCTGTATGCCTGGGGACCCTTGAGGGGGTGTTACTTCGGATTCAGGTCCATGTCCCCCCAAGACACACAGACTCTGGGGACCCTGTATATGCCATATGAGAGTGACTAATTCATACTGTTGGGATTTTCACACATTCCCTCTAAGGATATGCGAATGCAATCACCTCCAGCCATCTGTCTGTCCTCTGTGCTATTTTGACCCTGCTAAATGTGTGATGTTTACACTTAGGATAATGTATATTGTATAGCAGGTGAGACAGGTAGGAGCCGGGATGTCTACCCTGAACGGTCATATCTATGAGTCACCTTGGCTGGCTAAAGGATTTAGTTAATTAGCTCATGTTAATTATGTTTTTGGTTACCCCCTCTGTTACTGTATATAAGACTTGATTTTTGGTTCTAATAAAGTCTCTCTTGGTTGAACTTACATACAGCCTGCCTGGTGTTTGTTCTAAACCGATCACAAATGGATTTGAATGGCACATAGCTGTAGTTGGAATCCTGGAGCACCGGATGATCCAATAGAGCAGAGGAGTGTCGGGAGAGCGGAGTCGAGCGAGCAAAGGGGCTCGTTACATTGGTGGCAGCAGTGGGATTTGCTCTCCAGTTCCTGGGACACTCCAAACCACCACAGTGAAGGACCAGCTATGCAGCCTGCAGGAAAGTCACGCTGAAAGACCTACTTGAGAGCCGAGATGGACCAGAAGAAGGGTGATGCAGGACCCCGGTCAGTTGAAGATTTGTTTCAGCAACGAGTGCGGCAGCGGTTGGCATTATATGGGGCTAACCCATCAGAGACCGCCATACAGGAAGCCATTAAAGACATCCAGCTGCAGGATGCCCGACAAGAGAGAGAACGAGAGCGACAAGAGAGAGAACGAGAGCGACAAGAGAGAGAACGAGAACGACAAGAGAGAACTAGAGCGGCAACATGAGTGGAGAATGGCGCAAATACGGCAATCGGGGACAACGCCTAAAGAACCAGCCGCCATGGAAGAGGAATTCGGAAGGAGGTTGCGAGAGATGCAGGGAGGAGAAGCAGGCCATCTCCCTCCCCAACAGTTAACCAGAGCAGATGGTGTGGAGTCCCCAGCAGAAGTGCTGGCAACAGGGAAGAGTGATACCCACCTCTGCCCAGCACCGGAAACCACTGTGGAGTTTCAGGGAGCCGAGGCAGTTGGCCCCTCTCCCCAGCAACAAGCTGAGGCAGTAAAGCTTTTACTCCCAGCTGAATCACTGGCAGCAGGGCAGAATGCTACTGGCATCGGCACACAACTGCCACAGGAGCGGATATCGGTGGATGGGACTGCGGTCTCCACTCACAGCAACCCAGCAGAAGTGCTGGCAACAGGGCAGAGTGATACCCACCTCTGCCCAGCACCGGAAACCACTGCGGAGTTTCAGGGAGCCGGGGCAGTTGGCCCCTCTCCCCAGCAACAAGCTGAGGCAGTAAAGCTTTTACTCCCAGCTGAATCACTGGCAGCAGGGCAGAATGCTACTGGCATTGGCACACAATGGCCACAGGAGCGGATATCGGTGGATGGGACTGTGGTCTCCACTCACAGCAACCCAGCAGAAGAGCTGGCAACAGAGCAGAGTGCCGCGGGCCTCTGCTCTCAACTAACAGAAGAGGGAGGTCCTGTGGTACTGGATGGGACTTCAGTCCTCACTGACACAACCCCAGAAAATGGTGTGACACTGAGACAGGAGGATGTCAGCCTTGCTTTGCAAGCACTGGGGGATTTTCACCTACCACAAGTGGATGGGACTTCAGTCTCCACTTGTATACCCCAGGGATGCCGGGCAGTCGACCCAGATCCCCAACAGCATGACGGACTGAGCCCAGTCACCCTGTCTTCTCTCCAGCGGCTGAAAGGACTCCAGGGAGAAGGGCCAGTCCAGGCCTCTCCCCAGCGGCGGGTATGTTCTCTGAGAGAGGCAGAGGTTGGCTGGGTAAGTAATGCTCTGTTTGGAGCAATTTGTTTGGGGTACTGTGTGGATGCCGGCATTGGGTGAATGGAACTATGGACTAACTTCGGAGTCAACCCGTTTGGGGTCTCCTCCTATGTTAGTTTCCTGCCGAAAGGGGAGATGTGTGACGGACCTGGCCGGGACAGAGGCTTTTGGAGGGGACTGGGTGCGGGCCTCCTGCCTTGCGACCGTGGGCCCTGGCATTTGGGGGAACGGTGCTCTTTGTGAGCTGTATGCCTGGGGACCCTTGAGGGGGTGTTACTTCGGATTCAGGTCCATGTCCCCCCAAGACACACAGACTCTGGGGACCCTGTATATGCCATATGAGAGTGACTAATTCATACTGTTGGGATTTTCACACATTCCCTCTAAGGATATGCGAATGCAATCACCTCCAGCCATCTGTCTGTCCTCTGTGCTATTTTGACCCTGCTAAATGTGTGATGTTTACACTTAGGATAATGTATATTGTATAGCAGGTGAGACAGGTAGGAGCCGGGATGTCTACCCTGAACGGTCATATCTATGAGTCAACCTTGGCTGGCTAAAGGATTTAGTTAATTAGCTCATGTAATTATGTTTTTGGTTACCCCCTCTGTTACTGTATATAAGACTTGATTTTTGGTTCTAATAAAGTCTCTCTTGGTTGAACTTACATACAGCCTGCCTGGTGTTTGTTCTAAACCGATCACAAATGGATTCAAATGGCACATAGCTGTAGTTGGAATCCTGGAGCACCGGATGATCCAATAGAGCAGAGGAGTGTCGGGAGAGCGGAGTCGAGCGAGCAAAGGGGCTCGTTACACCCTCCCTTCAGAGACTGGGCTGCAGGGCAGTATTCCAACATGATAACAACCCCAAACACACCTCCAAGACGACTACTGCTTTGCTAAAGAAGCTGAGGGTAAAGGTGATGGTCAAGCATTACTCCAGACCTAAACCCTATTGAGCATCTGTGGGGCATCCTCAAATGGAAGGTGCAAGAGTGCAACTTTTCACCAGCTCCGTGATGTTGTCATGAAGGAGTGGAAGAGGACTCCAGTGGCAACCTGTGAAGCTCTGGTGAACTCCATGCCAAAGAGGGTTAAGCAGTGCTGGAAAATAATGGTGACCACACAAAATATTAACACTTTGGGCCCAGTTTGGACATTTTCACTTAGGGGTGTACTCACTTATTTCACCACCGGCTCCCTGCTGTGCATATGTAAGATCTCGCTGCACTATCAGATTGGGATGTGTGACATGTCCCAGGAGGTTGCGGGTGGGCCAAACTTGCATAATTCTCCACTTTAACTACACAATAGCACTGCTACTAATTGTTCAGAGCACTGGAAATTTCAACTGTTAGTCCCCAAGAGGGAAACAGTCAAATTCAAACCTATAGTTGAAAATGGTGCCTGTATAAATAATGTCTGGTGCAGTTTGCTTACTGTAGGGCCCCAAAAAAGGCTCTTATTTCAGACACCTTGATAAACAAAAGTACACTGTGTTTTGAGGTCTAATTGTGAAATATGAGTTACCATGTACTCATTTTATTGATTGTGTAGAGGGTGGATACATTAGGAAAAGTACATTTTACTTTTGTTTCCATGCCAAAAGTACTGATCCACTTTTAAAATTTGCATCCAACTGCTCGCTAGATGAGCTAATGCTGAATTATTCAGATATTCAGTAAATATCAAGTTTGGGACTTTCTATTAAACTCCGCAGGTGGTGTCTCTAATTGTGCACCTGTACAGCCACAAACAACAGCAGAAGCCAAAACACCCCATAAACCAGTTTATTAAAGCATTCATGCCTTGCCAAAATATGTTTGGCATTTGAGAGATACAGTAAAGCTTGACCTCCTTTCTGCAAGCATGTGAACCTCAGAGCTTGTTTTCTTGCACAAATTATTATGATTTTTTTTATACTGAATATGAAAAAATATGTAATGCTACTAATTGAAGTTGCTTTTGCATGCAGCAAGAGACAAATGACTGAAGCTCTCAGCAGGATAATTTTCAGTGTACACATTTATTTATTTATATCCCCAGCAGGGGTGCTGTTGTAGAGCGTGCTACCCTTGAAGTGTATGGCTCCGGCCTTATTATTCCATCTTCCGTTAATGTCAAACAGAATAAATTAGTTAATCAAGATTTGTGTCTTAACTAAATCTGCCATAATTATCTTTCACAAAGAGATTGAAAAATGACAGACCCATTTAAGTTACCTTCCATAGATTAACTGTTCTAAAGCTATGGTCTCTTGTCATTTATTCCATTGAACAATATACAGACTTCCAAGGAAGCATTTGCATATGCAATGTTTTTATCATTAAAGAAACCATCTGAGACATTGTGGCTGATTTGCAACAGAATAAGACAATTAAAAGACATTTCTAACATGTTATATGAGAAATTAAACATTTGTGGTGCAGAGCTAAAAGGTTGGCGAACATATCATTAACATTTGGTCTTTTGAGATTGCTTGTAAAAGTATGTTGAACAAATGTATCAGTTTTGTTCTATACACAGTTCAAGTAGCAAAGAGTTGAGACAAAGTTTAATAACCTTTGACAGTCAATCGGTGTTCACTTCAGCTACGTCAGAACACTAAAAGGTGGATTTTAACTGGTTGCCATGGTTACTGCACTTTTTACGTAGTGGTTTGCATTAGGGTTCACTTTATGTAAGTCAGACCACCTAAAAAGTGGATTTAATTCTATAAATGTTTTATTGAAAGACTTTAGAGTGTGTACAAAATGTACAAAGATGTACAGAGAATAAAGTACACAGCCACAGCAGCGAAAGATCCAAGGAGAGAACAAAGGAACAGGTATCTTATGTATAATAAAATACACAACACTTCACATAGGCTAGGTGAAATAAACACATTATAAATAACAGGCTATGAAGCAAAAGTATGGGTAGCCCCAGGGAGCATAGAGATGACACCTGTAGGTCAAAACAGGGTGTGAAGGAAGCTGGGTTATAGTGAGTCACAATGCAAATGGAAAAGATCAGTGGGGGGGCAAATTGGTCCAAAAAGTGCAAGCCCAATCGAGCCAAATGGAGACCTCTCCATCCTAAGAAGAGGGAAGTCAGAGTTAAAGGAAGGAAGAAGAAGGTAGAGAGCAGAGCAGAAAGGAAGGGTGGGAAAAAGAAAGGGAAAGAAGAAAAATAAGGGGGGGGGGGGAGGCCGATAGATAAAATTGGATTGCTTCCATGAAAAAAAAGCAAAGACCGGTGAAAGAGGTAGGTACAGCCTCATGCAGCAAAACCCAAATTCTAGTCTAAATGTCACCAGTTTCTAACTGGAAAGTCCCAGCAGTGAAGAGCATAAGCATACAGCAACACACACACACACACTAGGTCTGGCCCTGTAAGGCATTGGCATATTGTGCAGAAGATTTGTAATGTAGCTAACAAGCCCAAGTGTTGTGATAATGATGCATGATTCTATCTTGGGAGAATTTAATTAATTCTTCCATGGTCGAAATTTTGTTAATACGAGCAAATCATTCTGCTATAGTCTAGCTGCATATACCACATATATATGGCCAGCAGTTTGAAAATACTGTCTTCTAGGTAAAGTGGAATGGTGCAGTAAATATTGCCCAGAGGTGAACTCCAGAAAGACTTGAGACTGCTACAGTTATATGATGAACTTTGCATCGAAAGTCCCGTAGAACCGGACACTGCCACCAAATATCTAAAAAGGGGGATTTTAATTGGTTGCAATCACTACTGCACTTTTTGCCTGGTGGTTTGCACTATTTTAACACTTAAACTTGTATGTATCCAGTAGCTTTTTTAAAGAGCTTCAGAATGGCTAGCAAAAAGAAGCTTAGAATCTTCATCAGCAAGCAATATATCACTATTAACGTTATCTGTTGTTGCAGTGGGAGGCAGGGTATAGCTCAAAGATAGTCTCTGGAGTTTACAGAAAATCCTAGTGAAGTCAGGGAAAGCATTTTTGTGCATGAAAGCAAAATACTGAAGCCCTATTGAACCCGAACATTCCCAACAATGACAAATATTTCTTTGTTGTATCCTAAATAACAAAAGAGTATTCATAGTAAAACTTTTTTTTAGTTTTGGATAGAGTGGAGAGGAATTAGAACACCTGTCAGGTCTTTATTGCTTACTGTTTCATCATTAGGGAGATTCACGCTCACTATATGTCCTGGTGACCATTATTACCAAAAGAGAAAGTGAAAGAAAATTCAAAATCTTGGTCACCAGAAAAGATATAGAGGGGAAGTCCTCCAATCGGGACACTAGTTCTGGTGACTGCCAGTAATTTCCCTATCTTTTCCCCCTCATTCATGTTGTGGCAATGGGAAAGGAAGTTAATGGGACACATGTAGCATAAAAACCTAACGGTTGTTATAACTCTCCCTTACTCTATCAAAAAAAAATGTAACGTTGCCTTTATTGCTACTTTGAGTGGAGTTTGCCTATTTCTCCCTAAATCCAGATATTTTTTTTCATTTTGCTAAAGTTTAAAGTGGATGTAAACCCAAAATGTTTTTTTTAATTAAGACTCATATCTGTTACAGCAGAGGATGTAATTTCATTTGTGCCCAGTTTTGCCACAAATAGTTAATCCAGCTCTGAGCAATCCTCTTATCTTTCCTCAGTAAGATAAAAACAGACACAGAGAAATAGGTGTCTGTTCTTCCCCCTTGCTGTGACTGACAGGTAATTTCCTTATCTCATGCTCGAGCCTGAGAGAGGCATTCTGTGTACTTCACATTCCCCTCATTTCTTCTCCAGCTCTCACAGGATTGGCTGCTTCACACCTCAGCATGATTGGGCAAGCTGAAGTCATGTGGTGACTTTCCTGGGTTTTGACTGGATGTTAGTGATCATGGGGCATAATCCACGTGACCAGCAGAAGTGTAAGAAATATTGATGCTTGGCCAAGGGTAGTGTAGAGGTGGGCGGAGAGTCTACTGACATCATGACTCCACCCACTGATCCATAGACAACAGACCTGCCCACAGAATCTGGAGTATTACAGGGCTCCAAATAGCTAAAGGGGAGATATTTGACAGGTAATGATACATGCAGGAGGCATGTACAGTATATCCTTATAGATCAGCACTATGGAAGTAATTTAGAAATGATGAGAGTGGGTTTATATCCACTTTACGTTTTGCACATAAACCCTTTTAGCGTTTGCAGTCTACCCCAACATATTATATGTTGGATATGGCTTTAATTTGGTAGAAAAATGTGAATGCAAATATTTTAATACATTTATTTTTATTGGGAATAAATAGTAAAATATTAGAATAAATTTATGTTCCTGTAAATTTTCCCAGTGCAAGAAATTTATACCTCAAAATGAAAAAAAAAAAAATTCTTTAGGAGAGCATGATTTCTCCTACAGCTCTACATTGCAATGCATGCATCGAAAACATTGCTTTAATAGTTCGTATAACATTAGGATAAGATTAAAGAAGAGATCCAGCCTCCTTCAGAAAAAAGTTACTGCTGTAGCTGCTGACAATTAATATTAGGACACTTACCTGTCCCAGAATTCCCTGCACCGCAGCCGCACTGACGGGGAGGCTCTGTGCCCCCTCACATTGTATAAAAATATATATATATATATATATATATATATATATATATATATATATACACAGTGGGGAGAACAAGTATTTGATACACTGGTGATTTTGCAGGTTTTCCTACTTACAAAGCATGTAGAGGTCTGTAATTTTTATCATAGGTACTCTTCAACTGTGAGAGACAGAATGTAAAACAAAAATCCAGAAAATCACATTGTATATTTTCTAAATAATGAATTTGCATTTTATTTCATGACATAAGTATTTGATCACCTACCACCCAGTACGAATTGCAGGTCTTACAGACCTGTTATTTTTTCTTTAAGAAGCCCTCTTATTCTCCACTCATTACCTGTATTAACTGCACCTGTTTGAACTGGTTACCTGTATAAAAGACACTCACTTCATGGGGCATCAATGATCATGAGGAAGGTGAGAGATCAGCCCATAACTACACGGCAGGACCTGGTCAATGACCTGAAGAGAGCTGGAACCACAGTCTCAAAGAAAACCATTAGTAATACACTACGCTGTCATGGACTAAAGTCCTGCAGTGCACACAAGGTCCCCTGCTCAAGCCAGCGCATGTCCAGGCCCGTATGAAGTTTGCCAATGACCATCTGGATGATCCAGAGGAGGAATGGGAGAAGGTCATGTAGTCTGATGAGACAAAAATAGAGCTTTTTGGTCTAAACTCCACTCGCCGTGTTTGGAATAAGGATGAGTACAACACCTAGAACACCATCCCAACTGTGAAGCATGGAGGTGGAAACATCATTCAATGGGGGTGCTTTTCTGCAAAGGGGACAGGATGACTGCACCGTATTGAGGGGAGGATGGATGGGGCCATGTATCGCGAGATCTTGGCCAAAACCTCCTTCCCTCAGTTAGAGCATTGAAGATGGGCTGTCGCTGGGTCTTCCAGCATGACAATGACCCGAAACACACAGCCAGGGCAACTAAGGAGCGGCTCCGTAAGAAGCATCTCAAGGTCCTGGAATGGCCTAGCCAGTCTCCAGACCTAAACCCAATAGAAAATGTTTGGAGGGAGCTGAAAGTCCGTATTGCCCAGCGACAGCCCCGAAACCTGAAGGATCTGGAGAAGCTCTGTATGGAGGAGGAGAATATTAGACCTAATTAAGATGATTAGCGAGACGGAAATTAGACTGGACCCATGGCAATGTTTGTTCCATGCAACGAATATCCCTAGGAAGAAATATAGAGCAACAATCACCCCGATTTTATTGAATTCAGCTAAGATATTAATTCCAAGACAATGGAGGATAAAGCAGGCTCCAACGATACAGGAATGGTTGAGTGAAGTAGATAAAATAAGATATATGGAAGAGGTAACATATTTGCATAAGGACTCTAAAACTGAATTTATTAGAATTTGGAAGGGCTGGGAGGAGTTTAGACACTCCTTGGTATATGAAGGGTATATGAGAAGAGAGGGCAGCACGTAAACGGTACTTTCGTCGGATTCCCTGTGATGGAACAGTGTCCCCCTTTCCCCCCTCTCCCCCCCTTTTTGTTTTTTTTCTCTCCGCATGATACCCGGGCCCTCCCATTAATTAATAAAAACACAAATGTCACGGAAGTCATATAAAGGGGGGGGGGGGGAGGGGAGGAGGTTGAGAGAGGGAGGAAGGGTAGGGTGAATAAAAAAGGGCAAGGAGGGCACGTTGTTTTTTCCAATTTGAAATGAGAGTAGGTGGAGAGAGTTGTTTTTTTCTCTCTCTTTTTTTTTTTTTTTCTTTCTCTCTTTCTCTGGGGGGATTGAACTGAGGTAAATAATTATGCCTCTTCACAAATAAATAAAAAGCACTAATGTCACGGCAGATAATAAGAGGGGATTTTTTTTATTCTTTTTGGAGCCAGAGAGAGGTACTCGTGACTCCTCATAAACTAATGATAACACAGCAGACACGATAGCCAATTTAAAGGGGAAAAAGGGAGGGGAAGGGTAGAATAGGTAAGGGGAAAGAGGGCACCAGGCACTAAAAGTTAAAAGGAGGTGGATTTGTGAGTTGGTAGAGGGAAGGAGGTGAAGGGAGGAAGCGGAAGGTAGAGGATTGGGATATTTTCCTTTTTTTTTTTTTTTTTTAATATAGAAGAAGGGGAGGAGAGAGACGGGGGATGGGGTTAGAAGGGGAGAGGAGAAAGGGGAAGGGGAAGGGAAAAAAAGAGAGAAAGATGTATCACAGAGGCCATGTAAGTTAATTAAAAGGGATTGAAGAGGGGAGAAGAGTAAAAGATGTTAAAGGATGGACCCATTTTTGTTGTAAGTGAGTGCTTTGTATATTTTTCTTTTGTAATGTATATGTGTTGATTGGCAATGATATAAAAGTTATATGTATGTATGTATAAAATTTTTGAATAAAAAATATATTTAAACTGTATGGAGGAGTGGCCCAAATCCCTGCTGCAGTGTGTGCAAACCTGGTCAAGAACTACGTATGATCTCTGTAATTGCAAACAAAGGTTTCTGTACCAAATATTAAGTTCTGCTATTCTGATGTATCAAATACTTATGTCATGCAATAAAATGCAAATTAAATTATTAAAAAATCACACAATGTGATTTTCTGGATTTTTGTTTTAGATTCCGTCTCTCACAGTTGAAGAGTACCGGTGATAAAAATTACAGACCTCTACGTGCTTTGTAAGTAGGAAAACCTGCAAAATGGGCAGTGTATCACATACTTGTTCTCTCCACTGTGTATATATACTATATACTATATATATATATATATATATATATATATATATATATATATATATATATATATATGTACACATATATATATACACATATATATGTAGTATATACAGTTTGTGTGTGTGTGTATATATTGTGACAGCAGGAAGGTAAAGTCACCTGGTTGCATCCAGGGGGGTAGATATATTTCTCCCAGATTCAGGCTTTATGCCGACTTATACAACTAGGGAGTTGATAAAGCCCAGCTGAGGCTAGTGGGCTCATGAATGACTCATACCTCTAGGGAGAGTGCTGGGCGTCGTGAGGCAGGGAGTTGATGAGACCAGCTGAAGCTTGTCAGCTCATTTAGGCCTCTATAAGAACTCCCAGCTTCATTAGATGTTAGCTCATGCCTGGAACCAGACCTGTGTGGACTGTCTAGGGAGAGTGAACCCCTGTGCGGTGAGGCAAAGCCTGTGTGGCTATTTGTTTGGACTTTTACTAAACCAGGGACTTAGGGACTAGGACAGCACCAGGCTGATCCCAGTTGTTAGTTTAGGAAACCTGCATGTTTAGTCAGAGGTCAAACTGACCAGGATTTATTTTGTTTATGTTTCTTTTTGGCTTTGCTGTGTTTTTGTCACTGTACATAGAGAAATAAACCGCACCTTTTGATTTTGAAAACCACAACCTCCGTCTGCTGGCCCTGTTTTTGTGTGGGGAGCCCAACCAGGGGGTCACACACACCCGCTACCGAGTTAACCCCCTCACAGTTGGTGGAGAACCAGTGGCAGTTTTTTTAAGCCAGCATGGAGGAGATACTGAAACAGCTGGCTCTAGCAAATGCCAATCAACAGCAGACAAATGCAGGTTTGCAAAGGAGCCTTGCAGCCCAGCAGCAAGCTCATCAACAAGCCCAGCAGCAATCTGAGGCCCGCTTCATAGACCTGTTACAGAAGCAAGAGCAGAGACTACAACAAATGGAAGCAGTAATGCAGCAACGTCCGCAGACCAGTGAGGAAAGCCGTCCCACTAATACCGCGTCCTTTGGGGTGAGTCGTTTATTAACAAAAATGACTGGAGAGGATGATCCAGAGGTATTTTTGACCACATTTGAAAGGACTGCTGAAAGAGAAAAGTGGCCTGAGGAGCAGTGGGCTGGACTGGTGGCTCCTCTGTTAACTGGTGAATCGCAGAAGGCTTACTATGACCTAGAGCCTGACCAAGCAAAAGACTATGTGATGCTAAAAGCTGAAATATTGGCAAGGCTGGGTGTCACCCTGGCTGTCCGGGCTCAGCGTGTGCATAACTGGACTTTCCAGCTTGGAAAACCCCCCAGGTCTCAAATGTATGATCTCATTCACCTGAGCAGGAAGTGGCTACAGCCAGAGACTTTGTCCGCACCAGAGATTGTGGAACGTGTTGTAATGGATCGGTTTTTGAGAGCTCTTCCTACTGCCATCCAAAAGTGGGTAAGCCATGGAGACCCAGAGACGGCCGGTGGTCTTGTGGATCGTGTAGAGAAACACTTGGCTACAGAGAACCTGACGGCCTCTTCCAGAGACTCTCGGACTTTCCACCCTAAGACCAGACCATCCCCAGGGGCGGATAAGAGGATTCCAAGGGGTGAGGGTGGAGAGAGTGAGAGGGTGGGAGCTCTGCCCAAAGTTTGGCGAGAACAGCCTGGGAAGTCAGGGGCTCAAGAGGCAGCCAAAAGGATTGTTTGCTACCGCTGCCGGCAAGCGGGACATATTGCAGCAAATTGCCCGGTTGTGGAGGAACCCATGCAATGTGACTTTCTGACGGACAGACGTCAGTCGCTGTGTGCGACAGTCGCATGCACTGCCATTCGGGGAACTGAGAAACATTTATGCAAAATGTGTATTAATGGTAGAAATGTTGTGGTATTACTGGATTCAGGTAGCCTTGTGACCCTGATAAAGGCTGAATTAGTTAAAACAGAGGTCTCTGGGAATAGCAAGGTAGCTGTTATTTGTGTGCATGGGGACACCCGAGAGTATCCAGTGACTACAGTGTGTTTCGAGACCCCCAAAGGTACCCTCTCTCATCCAGTGGGGTTAGTATCTCAATTACCGCACGATGCTATTGTGGGAAGGGATTTTCCGAAGTTCTGGGAACTGTGGGATGATCCTGAGCCCCCCACTGGTGCCCCTATGTACCAGGAATGTGATAGCCAGAACTCCTCTGAGAGTGGTGAGGACTCTCCAGAATTTCCCTTGTCAGTATTGGCAGGGGAGACTCAAGAAACTGGAGAGGAGCCCACCTCCTCAGACGAAAACCTACCGTCTGTGGAGTTTTCTGATCTGGAGGTTCACAGGGAAAATTTTGCCACAGAACAGTTAAAAGACCCCGCCCTAATAAAGGCACGGGAAAACGTAGTGGAAATAGATGGCGAGTTAGTGAACCCAGATAATACCTGCACTTACCCATACTTCAGCGTAGAGAAGGACCTACTGTATCGGGTGGCAAAAAGGGCAGAAGAAACCGTTGAGCAGCTTGTGGTGCCCAAACCTTACAGGAAGTTGGTGTTGGAGTTGGCCCATGGGCACATTCTTGGAGGTCATCTGGGGACAGAGAAAACCCGAGAGAGGGTATTACAGAGATTCTATTGGCCTGGGGTGATGAAGGACATAGAAAATTATTGTTCCTCCTGCCCTGTGTGTCAGAGGTCGGCCCCGATGCCACATTTCCGTAGCCCGCTGGTCCCTCTACCCATCATTGAGGTCCCGTTTGAGAGAATCGCAATGGATTTGGTAGGTCCTATAATCAAGTCCGCTAGGGGGCACCAGTACATATTGGTTATAATGGACTATGCCACCCGTTATCCAGAAGCGATCCCTCTCAGAAATACCTCGGCCAAAACCATAGCCAAAGAGCTATCTCTTGTTTTTAGCCGGGTGGGTATTTGTAAAGAACTGCTTACGGACCAAGGTACACCCTTTATGTCCCGGGTTATGAAAGAGCTGTGTAAATTGCTCAAAGTGACGCAATTGCGTACATCTGAGTATCACCCCCAAACCGATGGGCTGGTTGAAAGATTCAACAAAACCCTAAAACAAATGTTGAAGAAAGTGGTGGATAGAGATGGAAAGGATTGGGACTGTCTACTTCCTTATTTGATGTTTGCTATTAGGGAGGTGCCCCAATCCTCTACGGGATTCTCCCCCTTTGAGTTACTGTATGGGAGACACCCAAGAGGGCTGTTGGATATTGCCAAGGAAACTTGGGAAAGTGAGAGTTCTCCCCACAGGAGTGTGATTGAGCATGTCGCCCTGATGCAAGATCGAATTGCACAGGTAATGCCCATCGTGAAGGAACATTTGGCCCAAGCGCAGTTGGCACAGCAGAGAGTGTACAACCGTGGAGCAAAGACCCGTACCTTTTCCCCGGGGGATAGGATATTGGTACTTGTCCCTACGGTTGAAAGTAAATTCCTTGCCAAATGGCAAGGCCCCTACGAGATAATGGAAAAAGTGAGCGAAGTGAATTACAAGGTCAGACAACCAGGAAGGCGAAAGCCCGAACAGATATATCACGTTAATCTGTTGAAAGCCTGGAGGGATAGAGAGTCCCTAGTCGCAGAAACTTGGTCACCAGCTCAAACTGGTTGCGTGATTCCGGAGGTTGGAATAGCAGCCACCTTGTCACAACCCCAACAACAGGAGGTTAAGGAGTTTGTGCTTCGCAACAAGGAGGTGTTCTCTGAGCTGCCGGGACAAACATCTGGGGTAGAGCATGATATTATTACCCCGCCCGGTGAAAGGGTGAAGTTAAAACCCTATCGGATCCCAGAGGCCCGACGGGAGGCAATACGGGAGGAAGTACAGAAAATGCTGAACTTAGGGGTGATAGAGGAGTCCCAAAGTGATTGGTCTAGTCCCATTGTGTTGGTGCCTAAACCGGATGGGAGCTGGCGATTTTGTAACGATTTTCGTCAGTTGAACAAAGTTACAAAATTTGACACCTACCCCATGCCACGTATAGATGAGTTGATCGACCGGCTGGGAACAGCCCGATACATGACGACTCTTGACCTCACAAAAGGGTATTGGCAAATTCCCCTGGCCAAGTCGGCCAAAGAGAAAACCGCATTTGTAACCCCAGACGGGGCGTTCCAATATAAGAGAATGCCGTTCGGGTTACAGAATGCGCCGGCCACATTCCAGCGGAAAATGGACCAGATACTGAGGCCCCATCGGAAGTATTCTGCGGCTTACCTGGATGGCGTAATTGTTCATAGCACAGATTGGGCCTCACATCTGCCAAAAGTGCAAGCAGTCCTAGACTCTATCCGGGAAGCGGGGTTTACGGCTAACCCCAAGAAGTGTACCATTGGGCAGGAGGAGGCCAAATATCTTGGGTACACCATTGGCAGGGGAGTAATAAAACCCCAACTCAACAAAGTCGAGGCCATCCAGAGTTGGCCACGTCCCAACAGCAAGAAGCAGGTACGAGCCTTTCTGGGAATCGCGGGTTATTATCGGCGCTTCATTCCCCACTTTGCTTCTAAGGCTGTGCCCCTAACCAACCTGACGAAAGGGAAAGGGTCGGTCATGATTAAATGGACCCCCGAGGCGGAGGCAGCATTCCAATTCTTGAAACAAGCCTTATGTAGCCAGCCAGTGTTGTACTCACCCGACTTCTCTAAAGACTTTGTCGTACAAAGTGATGCGTCAGATGTGGGGTTAGGAGCAGTATTGTCCCAGGTCTGGAACGGGGAAGAGCACCCAGTCATTTACCTCAGCAGGAAGTTGAAGTCCCATGAGGTAAATTACGCCACGGTTGAAAAGGAGTGTTTAGCGGTGAAGTGGGCTCTAGATTCCCTTCGGTACTATCTGCTAGGTAGGCACTTTGACATGGTTACGGATCACGCTCCGTTAAAGTGGATGGCTCAAAACAAGGAGACAAATAGAAGAGTAAATAGGTGGTTCCTGGCCCTACAGGAATTCAACTTCAGAGTAAAGCATCGCCCTGGCGTTCAAATGGGGAATGTGGATGCTTTGTCTCGAGTACATGAATGCCTGATTGCTGGTGTTCCAACCCCAAGGTTAAAACAAGAGGGGGGGGTATGTGACAGCAGGAAGGTAAAGTCACCTGGTTGCATCCAGGGGGGTAGATATATTTCTCCCAGATTCAGGCTTTATGCCGACTTATACAACTAGGGAGTTGATGAAGCCCAGCTGAGGCTAGTGGGCTCATGAATGACTCATACCTCTAGGGAGAGTGCTGGGCGTCGTGAGGCAGGGAGTTGATGAGACCAGCTGAAGCTTGTCAGCTCATTTAGGCCTCTATAAGAACTCCCAGCTTCATTAGATGTTAGCTCATGCCTGGAACCAGACCTGTGTGGACTGTCTAGGGAGAGTGAACCCCTGTGCGGTGAGGCAAAGCCTGTGTGGCTATTTGTTTGGACTTTTACTAAACCAGGGACTTAGGGACTAGGACAGCACCAGGCTGATCCCAGTTGTTAGTTTAGGAAACCTGCATGTTTAGTCAGAGGTCAAACTGACCAGGATTTATTTTGTTTATGTTTCTTTTTGGCTTTGCTGTGTTTTTGTCACTGTACATAGAGAAATAAACCGCACCTTTTGATTTTGAAAACCACAACCTCCGTCTGCTGGCCCTGTTTTTGTGTGGGGAGCCCAACCAGGGGGTCACACACACCCGCTACCGAGTTAACCCCCTCACAATATATATATATATATATATGTGTGTATATATATATATATATATATATATGTGTGTGTGTGTGTGTGTGTGTGTGTGCACAGCCTATTGCATTAGGGTGTGCACCCCAAAGCTCAAACACACATACCTTTCTCTGGACCCTCATCAGCACTGGACAGTGAATGAATGAGCGGCTTCCTGTTCATTCACAAACTGAAGCATAGTAAACACAGTTTACTATGCTTCCGTTATGAATGAACACAGTGAGTGAGTGTATTCATTTAGAAAAGGAAGGGGCTGGTAAATTACATATGTACTAGCCCCATACCCTGCTCTCCAACCTGAAACATCCGTCGCATAAGCCGGGAGGAGAAGAGAGGGGGGAAGCCAGTAGCACTGTGGGGCAAACATGGGGGGAAGCCTGTTCAGTAGGGGGAATCTACACCACACATAGGGATTAGGGTGTGCCCAGGCACACCTGGCACACCCCCTGCGCACGCCTATGTATGTATGTATGTATGTATGTATGTATGTATGTATGTATATATATATATATATATATATATATATATATATATATATATATATATAACCTACTCCCAACTCGTGAACTCTGCGTCATTTATTCCTGACTCCTGAACTTTGCCTTACTTACTCCTGAACCTTTGCAGCACTTACTACTGATCCCTTGCACTCTGTGTCCCTTTAAGCCACAGCCATTATTCCGCTCACTAAAAATCACACCCAATTTTTGCTGCGGCGCACTGCTCTCAACTTTTTCCCAGCTGGTAGGGCCCAACTTATGATCTTGCACAGAGATTGACCACTGCTTGACCTTAGCTCATCACTGAGCATTCATTCCAGGTGCTTGTTTGTATGTGACATAACATACAAGTCCTGGGATGGATACGAGAGGTGGATCATCAGGAATGAGCGTGCTAAGACAGGTAGCTGTGTCTCATCTTTGCTTCATTGCACTGCTCTGCGTATTTTGCATATCATAGAGGAGAAGAGAGTACTTCCTCCTCACTGCATCTGATTGACAGCAGAAAGAGCCAATGGCTCCAAAGACAGTGCTGTGAAAAACAACCACTCTCTCTACGCCATTTAAAAGAGCACCTGGGACTTTAAAACCCACTAATTCCATTTTATAAAGACACATGTATCCTGGTTAATAGTTTTCTTTCATTGGTCATTGTGAACTGACAGCTACAGGTAGGCTAATACTGAAATCATACCAAAACCTATTTGCCAGTCTATCTTATTTCCTACCTTCTCTCTTCCCTGTAACTTAATATGCATAAAACTGTGTCTCTAGTATAATCATTTTTTTTCTAATCTACCTAGCAACAGTAGCAGGGAGAGAGATACTGTATAACAATCCGGGAAGAGAACTGCAAGTGCAGGACTAGTTTATATAGTTTATTTCTATGTATTTATTTAATTTTTTTACTGCAACAAAAACTGGTGGGGAGCTGCCCCAGGAGCCCCTATGGACGAGCCTCCACTGGCTATAGGTTTATATACAAAATGGTGGACATTTATTTACCTGATGCCATTTACACCATTGTGTGGCCAGAACGCCTGTTAAAGGCACTGAACAGAGCCGATACAAGTGGTTCTGTACCTTGTTCTGTACCTTGAGATCACTGTGATTGGTCATAGAGAGTCCAATCATTACAATCACAGATGTAAACTGTGTAGTGTTTACTTCTTTGAGCCCCCCTTCCTCTTTCAATGCAGGGAAGGGAAGATAAAAGTGTGTGTATGTATGTGTATATATATATATATATATATATATAATGTGTATGTGTATATACTGTATTTATATATACACATTTACAGTATATAAGGGTGACTTTTGTCCAAGTGTTATTCTAGGCTGCAATAGAAGTGCACAATAGCATTTTACTGATCCCCTTATTTGTAACCAACTTTCTTCCTATCTAGAAGCAAAATTGAGCATTTGTAGACCTGTTCTTTCCACCTTCATCTTATCGGTGATCGAGTACTCAAGCCGGAGGTGATAAGTGACTCATTACTGTAATCCATCATCATACCAAGTACTTTTTGTAATGAGGTTTGAGAGCCATGCATCATATGGAACCAACCCCACCAATTACAATGCCTTCCTGAACAGAAAGTGACACTCTATAAAAAATTAGGCCCCTGAATTAAATTCAATAATAATTATGAAAAAAAATCCAAAAACGCTTGGCATGCAGAAAATGATTCCCTGTTGTGCAAGGTATATAAAAACACATCCATCAGTCTGACAACAGTTTTCAAGGCAAAATGTTTTTTCGTATGTCTGAATAACAAATATTTGACACACACAAAAACTTTGATAATACTGCCAGAAATAAACATTTAAAGTATTAATAAAAGTAAAACTTTTTTTTTTTTTAGTTTTCAACAGAGTGGAGATGGATTAGAACACTTATTAATTGTTTACTGCTGTCTGTGTCCCTGTTAGGGAGATTCACTCTCTCTAGTTAAACATACATTTTTATTATTGGGTTTCATTGTACTTGTATTATCCATGGTCTTTCACATTTAAGAGATGCTCAAATAGATGGAAGTAAGAAAATCTTATTATGTTTATGTAGCGGCCTCACCGCATCTCCTTTTGCTAGGGGTATGTCACATGACAGGGTGAGATGCGCTACGGCCCATGTCCTCCCCATAGCTGTGGGTGAGGTGAAGGCCAGTATCAGTATCTTCCTCGGGCCAATGTGCATTAGTCTTAAAACTCAGTCATGCTATGCTGGAATCTCCCTTGCTCCCATTAACCAGAGTCCATACACCGATGCAGGGTCCAACACTTGTTTATTATATCTCCACAACAAACAGTTCTTTCACAGCCGATTAGTTGCGACCCATAACATAGCGCAAACGGTGGGATGAGCAGGCCGAGGCACTATCCTGATTTCCATCTAAACCCCTGTGCTTTGACCAGGGGTTATAGCAACGTTGATTAGCATAGAACATAGAACTTGTGAGTCTCTACCAGCAACTCCATAGAACATAGATGGGAGTACCTTTGCTGCGCTGCGGCCCCTATCAGGGGAAGATGTCCCTCCAAGAGTTACCGAAGGCCCATCCGTCACCGGGTTGATGCTGCTCCGGGTCTCCGGACGGGTGACCTCCCCGGCCTCCTCACCTCAGATGCGGGTCCCCTCGCAAGGCGGCACCCTGAGATCACTTCGCCCTTGCGGGACCCAGTCGAAGTTACTGGGCCCCAGGCCTACGATATAGTACCTCACCCCAGGCTGAAGGTGCCTGGGATGGACCCCAACTTCATTCCAGTCAGGCCTAGGGCGCCTGGGCCGGAACCTTGAACCGCCCGCACCCAGGCCTAAGGTGCCTGGGTGCGTGAAGAGGACTCCTCCAAGAAAGAACAACAACGTGGCGAGGGCGTCTCCCCCTTTTATCTCCTCCCATCAACACCACGGCGGGTTCCCCGCCCCAGCCGTACCATCTCCGGAAAGGGACAAAAAAGGGTAGCACTGTGGCAGTGATTCCACCCTGAGCCTGTAGGTACCCCGCCACCCACAGGCCAAGGTGAGTAATACACCACTCAATCCTCCACGAATTACAAAAGGGGTCCAGAACCTTTCATAATTACACACCTGGGTCACACTACCCCCAGGTGTACCCCAACTAAATTTAAAGACCCCGCTACATTTATATGGAATTTTGTTCAAATTGTTTGGTATGGAGTTGTATAAGGAAGTGGCCTAGCTTCACAAAGATATCAGAAATAAAAAAATATGCAGAAAATATTGATGGCATGTATATTCAAAGATAACGTTAAAGAGTAACTCCACCTTTGTTGAGAAAAAAAACCCATTCCTCTCTGAATGATCTATGTACACTATGTTACCAAAAGTATTGGGGCGCCTGACTTTACATGCACATGAAATTTAATGGCACCCAAGTCTTAGTCCGTAGGGTTCAATATTGAGTTGGCCCACCCTTTGCAGCTATAACAGCTACAACTCTTCTGGGAAGGCTGTCCACAAGGTTTAGGAGTGTGTCTACGGGAATGTTTGACTATTCTTCCATAAGCGCATTTGTGAGGTTAGGCACTGATGTGGACGAGAAGGCCTGGCTCGCAGTCTCCGCTCAAATTCATCCCAAAGATGTTCTGTCAGGTTGAGGTCAGGACTCTGTGCAGGGCAGTCAAGTTCCTCCACCCCAAACTCGCTCATACATGTCTATATGGACCTTGTTTGTGTACTGGTGCACATTCATGTTGGAACAGGGAGGGGCCATCCCCAAACTGTTCCCAAAAAGTTGGGAGCATGAAATTATCCAAAATGTCTTGGTATGCTGACGCCTTAAGAGTTCCATTGACTGGAACTAAGGGGCCAAGCCCAACCCCTGAAAAATAACCCCACACCATGATACACCCTTCACCAAATGATTTGGACCAGTGCACAAAGCAAGGTCCTGACCTCAACCCAATAGAACACCTTTGGGATGAATTAAGCCCCGTACACACGGTCGGTTAACCTATGGATTTTCGTCCGATGGATTTGACCATCGGAAATCCGATGAAACTCTCTTTCATCAGTCTTGGCCACACACCATCAGTCAAAAAACCGACCGTTCCAAACGCGTGCTTCTGAGCATGCGTCGACTTAATTCTGAGCATGCGTGTGTTTTTGATCAGATGGACTTGCCCATAGACGATCGGAAATTACCATCGGTTTTTGATCCATCGGAAAATTTTAAAACAAGTTCTATTTTTTAAAACCGATGGAAAAAAAGACCGATGGGTACCATACACGATCGGTTGGTCTGATGAAAACCATCCATCGGACGGTTTTCATCAGTCAAACCGATCGTGTGTACGGGGCTTCAGAGTCGAGGCTGAGAGCCAGGCCTTCTTGTCCACATCCATGCCTGACCTCACATATGTGCTTTTGGAAGAATGGTAAAACATTCTCATAGACACACTCCTAAACCTTGTGGATAGCCTTCCCAGAAGAGTTAAAGCTGTTATAGCTGCAAAGGTTGGGCCAATGCAATATTGAACCCTACGGACTAGGACACCATTAAAGTTTATGTAAAGGCAGGTGTCCCAATACTTTTGGTAATATAGTGTATATTGCAAAGATTTTAACATACTTTGTTGCAGATTCCTCCATTTTTTTATTCAGGGAAATTGCTGTTTGTCGGTGTCCATTTGCGGTGTCCATTTGTTGTGCCCTCAACATGAGCATTTTAATACAATTGTATGTATATGCATGTACGTGAGGACAGGGCAGGCTCAAGACTGAAGACTGCTTGGGTGTATGTATCATTTTTTCCACTTTTTTTCATTTAAAGAATAACTCCACTTTTGTGAAGAAAAAAGCAATCCCCTCTGGGTGATTAATGTACATTGCAATGATTTTTTAATAAACTTTATGCCAGATTCATACCTCTTTTTGGCTCCGAACAAATATCTGCTTGTTCGTCCTTAGTGATGAGCCGAACACCCCCGGGTTCGGTTCGCACCAGAACCCGCGAACGGACCGAAAGTTCGAACGAACATTAGAACCCTATTAAATACAATGGATGCGAACGTTCGAATTCTAAAGTGCTAATTATAAAAACTATTATGCATGTTATTGTCCTAAAAAGGGTTTGGGAACCCGGGTTCTGCACCAGGGGACATGTATCAATGCAAAAATAAGTTTTAAAAACGGTCGTTTTCCGGGAGCAGTCATTTTAATGATGCATAAAGTGAAAAAAAAAAGTCAAATATTCCTTTAAATATCGTACCTGGGGGGTGTCTAAAGTATGCCTGTGAAGTGCCACGTGTTTCCCGTGTTTAGAACTGTCCCTGCACAAAATGACACTTCTAAAGGAAAAAAAAGCCATTTAAAACTGCTTGCGGCTTTAATGTAATGTCTGGTCCCGGTAATATGGATGAAAATCTTTAAGAAAAATGGCATAGCTACCCCATGACCCCCCCCCTACCCCAGCCCATTACCAGCCCCTTTGGGTCTTGTATGGATATTAAGGGGAACCCCGCACATAAAATAAAAAAGGCCCTATATACTCTGAACAGCCGTATACAGGCGGTGCATACAAGACAGGGACTGTAGGTTTGTTCTTATGTAGAATCTGTTTGTAATTTTGAACAGGTACATTGTTGAAGTGTAGCTCCAGACCAAAAATCTATTTTTAAACTTTTTGGAAAACATAGGTAAGGGTTATCACCCCTGTAACATTTGTTTTGCTGTCTGTGCCCCTGTTCAGAACATTTCACCTCACTTTCCGTCCTAATGACAACTGTTTTTGAAATGTGGTGTTTTTCTTGAAACAAGGATTGCTGATAAAGCATCAGTACAGAGGAGACACCTTTCTCCCATATTTATTCTTACAGGAGAGAATTTTCCTTCCTAGTGGTAGATTTCCTCTCACTTCCTGTTGTCTTCTTGCGTTTGCAAGTAGGAGTCGTTTGTAAGTTGGATGTTTGAAAGTAGGGACCTGCCGTATATACTCTGCAGAAATAGGCCCCTTAGTTGTTGGTGTTGGCACAACACTGTAAGCACTCACAGTTACTCTTGGTTGGTGCTGGAACGCCCTGCTGTCAACTATTATATCAGGAATTTTAATTACATATAATTGTTGAACAGTGGTAGTAAAAATTGGGCCTTTGATGGTGGTGCTGGTGCCACAACACTGTAAGCCCTGACAGTTACTCTTGGTGGGTGCAGCAATGGGCCCTGCTGTGAATTATTAGATCAAGAATTGTAATTACATGCCCCTGTTGAACAGGGGCTGAAAAATTGGGCCTTAGGCACTGGTGGCACAACACTGCAACCCTTCACAGATACTGTACTTGGAGCACAGCAATGAGCCCTGTTGCAAAGTATTGCTTCAAAAATTGTAATGACACGCCCCTGTTAAACAGGGGCTGAAAAATTGGGCCTTAGGCACTGGTGGCACAACACTGCAACTCCTCACAGATACTGTACTTGGAGCACAGCAATGAGCCCTGTTGCAAAGTATTGCTTCAAAAATTGTAATTACACGCCCCTGTTAAACAGGGGCTGAAAAATTGGGCGTTAGGCACTGGTGGCGGCACCCATAAACAAAAATGATCTTCCAAGCTATCATCATCAATCGTATCATTGAGGACTCGGAGGAGGAGGATAGCCAGTCAACATAACAGCACAGGCACTCAGCATCAGCATCAGTCTTGAAGGGATGTGACATTTTAAAATCAATTAGTCTGTTATATCAGCATCAGGTGTGTGGTAGCTGGTGGTGATCCAAGACTGGTTCATCTTGATGAAAGTCAGTCGATCAACCGAGTCGGTGGACAGGCGCACCCTGTGATCCGTGACAAATCCTCCAGCAGCACTGAATGTGCGTTCCGAAAGAACGCTGGATGCAGGACAGGCCAGTAGCTCAATTGCATACTGTGCAAGCTCTGGCCAGTGATCCATCCTCAAGACCCAGTAAGCCAGAGGATTTTCGGTGGGGAAGGTGTCCAAGTCTGACCTTGCCCCTAGATATTCCTGCACCATGTTTATCAGACGCTGGCGATGGTTGCTGGAACCGATCATACTTTGGGGCTGCGGACTAAAGAATTGTCTGAACGCATCGGTCAGACGGCCACCTTCCCCACCGCTCCTTCTTTGACTGGCCGAAGCCTCAGCAACTCGTTGTCCAGGACCAGGAGTTTGCAACCTCCCAGTCTCTGGGAACGCGTTGCACAGACCTTTCTGCAAGGCCTCCCGGAGTTGTCTCATCCTCTGCTCCCTCTGCGACGGTAACATAAGGTCCGCAACCTTACCCTTGTACCGTGGATCAAGGAGAGTGGCCAGCCAGTAATGGTCCCTCTCCTTGATCCGAAGAATACGAGGATCCTTCCGCAGACTTTGCAGGATCAGGGAGGCCATGCAGCGTAGGTTTGCTGAGGCATTCGCTCCGGAGTCCTCTGGGTCACTAAGGACGACATGATCCGCAGCCACCTCCTCCCAGCCACGTACAAGTCCACTGGTTTCTTGGGACTGTAAATCATCCCTAAAAGACTGCTGCTGATGATGCTGAGTGCCAGCCTCCACCTCCATGCTGACACAATCCTCCTCCTCCTCCTCCTCCTCCTCCTCCTCTTCCTGTGCGATGGGTGGGACAGAAGGAACACTGTCTGGGTAAAGGGGGCCTTGAGAGGCAAGGAAGTCCTCCTCTTCCTGCCTCTGTTCTACCTCAAGTGCCCTGTCCATTATTCCACGCAGCGTGTGCTCCAACAGGTGGACAAGAGGTACAGTGTCACTGATGCATGCACTGTCACTGCTCACCATCCTCGTGGCCTCCTCAAATGGTGCCAGGACAGTGCATGCATCCCTGATCATGCCCCACTGGCATGGAGAAAAAAAACCAAGCTCCCCTGACCCTGTCCTGGTGCCGTAGTCGCACAGGTACTCATTGATGGCCCTCTGCTGCGTGTGCAGCCGCTGCAGCATGGCCAACGTTGAGTTCCACCTGGTGGGCATGTCACATATAAGGCGGTTCTTGGGCAGGTTCAACTCCTTTTGCAGCTCAGCCAGGCGAGCACTGGCATTATAAGATCTGCGGAAATGCACACAGACTTTCCTGGCCTGCCTCAGGACATCCTGTAAGCCCGGGTACCTGCCCAAGAAGCGCTGCACCACCAGGTTAAGGACGTGAGCCACACAGGGCACATGGGTCAGTTGTCCCTGTCGGAGGGCGGAGAGGAGGTTGGTGCCATTGTCGCAAACCACCATTCCTGGCTTAAGCTGGCGTGGCGTCAACCACCTCTCGGCCTGGCCCTGCAGAGCAGACAGGACCTCTGCCCCAGTGTGGCTTCTGTCCCCCAAACACACCAGCGCAAGCACGGCATGGCATCTTTTTGCCTGCGTACTTGCGTAGCCCCGTGAACGGCTACGGAGCACCGCTGGTTCATAGGACAAACCACAGGAAGAGGCCATGGAGGAAGAAGAAGAGGAGGGGGTGGAGGAGAGAGGTGTGTCACAACCAGTAGTAGCATTTTGGAGGCGTGGCGGTGGGACAACCTCCAACACTACTGCACCTTGTCCTGAATCCTTCCCAGCTGCCAAAAGAGTGACCCAATGGGCCGTGAAAGAAAGGTAACGTCCCTGTCCATGCCTGCTGGACCATGAGTCAGCGGTAATATGCACCTTACCGCTGACCGCCCTGTCCAGCGAGGCCAAGACATTGCCTTCCACATGCCGGTAGAGAGCCGGAATAGCCTTCCGTGAGAAAAAGTGGCGTTTGGGAACCTGCCACTGAGGAACCGCACATTGCACAAACTCACGGAAGGGGGCCGAGTCTACCAACTGAAAAGGCAGCAGTTGAAGCGCTAGCAATTTAGCCAAGCTAGCATTCAACCGCTGGGCATGTGGATGGCTGGGAGTGAACTTCTTTCGACGGTCCAGCAGCTGGGGCAGGGAAATTTGCCTGCTAGAATCGGATGTCGGTGTACTGCTAGCAGAGTGGGCGCAAGTACTTGGCTGTGACACACCTAATTCTACACCTTCATTCCTCTCAGTGCATGTTTCAGAGAGGACTGAAGTTATAGTGGGGTTGGAGATCCCAGCTGATGCGGTGCAAGGAGAGGTCCGCTTTGTTCTTTGGTGTGGGTCTTTGAGGTAGGCTTGCCAACGAGCTGCATGGCAGGTCAACATATGTCTGGTCAGGCATGTGGTACCCAAGCGGCTGATGTTTTGGCCACGCGATATACGCTTGAGACATATGTTGCAAACAGCAGCTGTGCGATCTGATGCACTAGCCTCAAAAAAGGCCCACACCAAAGAACTTTTTGAATGACGGGCAGAGGCAGCGCCCTGCACAGGCGGAGCTCTGCGGTGTGATTCCGTCGGTGTACTGCCCTTACGCTGGCCACCAAAGGGCATCCTGCCTCGTTGGAGATGTGCCTCCTCCTCATCCTCCTCCTCCTCCTCTCTCCTATTAGGCACCCACGTGGAGTCATTGACCTCATCATCCCCTCCCTCCTCATCACTGGAGCCAATCTGGCAGTATGCTGCAGCTGCTGGAACATGACTGCCAGATTGGTGTCCTTCTTGAGCATCCCCTCTGTCTGCTCTCACGCTACTGCCTTCCTCTAGCTGGGTTTCATCATCAGACCCTTCGAAACGCTGGGCATCCTCCTGGAGCATGTACCCAACACTGTGCTGAAACAGTTCGGGGGACTCCTCAGGAGGAGGACATGGTGGGTCTAGGGAAGGAGTGACTGATGATTTGTCTGACATTGATACCAGGGAAGACGACGCTTTGGCAGCTGCTTTTCCAGTACCCTGAGCCTGGGTGAGAGAGGATGAGGAGGAGGAGGAGGGCTTGGTCATCCACTCTACCAAGTCTTCGGCATGATGTGGCTCAACATGTCCAGCTGCCGAAAAGAAGGACAAGCGTGTCCCATGGCCATGTGCTGATGACAATGCACCGCGTCCACGACCAGCACTGTTGCCCCCAGACACAGAGCCTGCTTGCCCTCTTTTATTGCCTCCTGACTGTCTGCCTCTCCTTGTTTGCCTTCCAGACATTCTAATAGATGGCCTGCAGGGAGATGGGAAAAAAGCAATAAGGGCTACCTTCAGGTGTCCTTCTCTGTCCCTTGAAACAAGGACTTTCACAGTGAAAGAAACTGACACTGTCCCTACCTAGAGTTTTCTGTCCCTAGAATAAATGTTTTTTTTAATCACAATATAGCACAAGGACAATTCACTCAATGTCTCTCCAGGTCCCTGGAAACAAGGACTTGCAGAGTGAAAGAAACTGACACTGTCCCTACCTAGAGTTTTCTGTCCCTAGAATAAATGTTTTTTTTAATCACAATATAGCACAAGGACAATTAACTCACTGTCCTTACAGGTCCCTGGAAACAAGGACTTGCAGAGTGAAAGAAACTGACACTGTCCCTACCTAGAGTTTTCTGTCCCTAGAATAAATGTTTTTTTTAAGCACAATATAGCACAAGGACAATTAACTCACTGTCCTTACAGGTCCCTGGAAACAAGGACTTGCAGAGTGAAAGAAAAAAAACACTCTCCCTACCTACAGTTTTCTGTCCCTAGAAAAAATGTTTTTTTTAATCACAATATAGCACAAGGAAAATTGCCTCACTGTCCTTACAGGTCCCTGGAAACAAGGACTTGCAGAGTGAAAGAAACTGACACTGTCCCTACCTAGAGTTTTCTGTCCCTAGAATAAATGTTTTTTTTAATCACAATATAGCACAAGGACAATTAACTCACTGTCCTTACAGGTCCCTGGAAACAAGGACTTGCAGAGTGAAAGAAACTGACACTGTCCCTACCTAGAGTTTTCTGTCCCTAGAATAAATGTTTTTTTTAAGCACAATATAGCACAAGGACAATTAACTCACTGTCCTTACAGGTCCCTGGAAACAAGGACTTGCAGAGTGAAAGAAACTGACACTGTCCCTACCTAGAGTTTTCTGTCCCTAGAATAAATGTTTTTTTTAAGCACACTATAGCAGAAGCACAAAACACACTGACACTCTCCCTACCTATCCTTCTCTTTCCCTAAACTAAAGGAATCCAGGTTAAGCAAGAAAGAAATAACAGTCACTGTCCCTGCCTATGCTACTCTATCCCTGCTCCGGAACACACTACACTAGGCCGCCGTGCTGGCGGCCTTTTATAGTGTGGGGCGTGTACTAAACACCCTCAGCAATAATTGGCCACAGGCATCCTGCCTGTGGCCAATCATTGCTCTCCTCGCTGCCGGCGCTGTGATTGGCCAAGCATGCGGGGTCACAGTGCATGCTTGGCCAATCACAGCGCCTGGATGACACTGCGATGGCGTAGTGCATTGTGGGCCGTTCGCGTCACTCGAATTTGGCGCGAACGGCCCAAATCGTTCGATCTTCGTCGAACGATCGAACAGCCAATGTTCGAGTCGAACGTATGTTCGACTCGAACACGAAGCTCATCCCTATTCGTCCTATATCAATGTACAAAGTGAAGCTGAATGGCACCCAGTCCACAGGGTAATATGTAGTGAGGACAGAACAGTAAATAAAGGCTACATAGCAAGTGAAAAACAGGATACTACTGACTACACAAAGGCTTGCAACCCAGTCAGTGCATCTACATGCATGGGGCAATGCAGCAGTTCCTGGGTTTGGTTCAAAGTGGGTTTACCAAACTATACTGAAGTTTGGGTGCTGAATCTGAACCCCAGTAAAGTCATAGGGGGTTACAATTTAGAAATCAGTAATGGCAATTTTCTAGGCTAATAGACAAGGGGTTGTTAAGCAATTGGCATGGGGGATAGGATACTGACCTGGGAAACATGTACCAACAAATTCCATTTGGGAGTAGGGATGAGCTCGGTGTTCGAGTCGAACATCGGCTGTTCGCCTGTTCGGCGAAACCAGAACTTTGTGGGCCGTTCGCGCCAAATTCGTGTGACGCAAACGGCCCACAATAAAGGGATTTTTATAACAGCTTACCTGTAAAATCCTTTTCTTGGAGTACATCACGGGACACAGAGCGACTTAGTCATTACTAATGGGTTATATAGATTACTTCAGGTGTTGGCACTGGCCAATTCCAAACCGGAAGTACCCTCCCCTATATAAGCCCCTCCCACCCGGGAGCACCTCAGTTTTGTAGCCAAGCAATAAGTGTCCCAAAAAGAGGGGTGGGAGCTCTGTGTCCCGTGATGTACTCCAAGAAAAGGATTTTACAGGTAAGCTGTTATAAAAATCCCTTTTTCTTTTTCATACATCACGGGACACAGAGCGACTTAGTCATTACTAATGGGACGTCCCAAAGCAATGCCAAATGAGGGGAGGGATACATAAGCTGGGCGCCATCAGGCATGAGGCTCTTTTGCGGCCTGCAACACACTGCGCCCAAAGGCGACATCCTCCTGACTTCTGACGTCTACCTGGTAGAATCTAGTAAACGTGTGTACTAAGGACCATGTTGTGGCCTTACAGTACTTGAGCCAGGGAGGCTTGGTGATGCACTGCCCATGAAGTTCCAACTGCTCTTGTGGAGTGCGCCCTAACTTTGAACGGAGGCGGTCTCCTTTTCAAGCCATAGGCTTGTATTATGACCTGTCGAATCCACTTGGCTAAAGTAGATTTTTGATGCTGCCTGACCCTTTCTGGGGCCTTCTGGCAGAACAAACAAAGTATCCGTTCTACGAATCTGAGCAGTGGCTTTAAGATAAGCTTTAACTGCTCTTACTACATCCAAAGAATGCAATAACTTTTCCTCTACCGAACTAGGTTTGGGGAAAAAGGAAGGAAGAACCACATCTTGGTTCAAATGGAACCTCGATACCACCTTAGGAAGAAGGCTGGATGAGGACGTAATACTACTCTGTCCTTATGGATAACCAGATATGGCTCCTTACAGGACAAGGCGGCTAATTCCGATACTCTTTTAGCCGAACAAATGGCTACTAAGAAAATCAATTTCCTGGTGAAAAGAACCAAGAAAATGTGCCGCAATGGTTCAAATGGTTGTTTCTGTAGAACCGACAGAACCAGGTTTAAGTCCCATGGACATATGGGAATACTAACCGGAGGGCTAATACGCATCACTCCTTGTATGAAAGCTTTGATTAATGAATGCAAAGCCAAGGGCCTTTGAAAAAAAAAATATTGACAAGGCCGTCTGACCCTTGATAGTACTCAAGGCAAGCTTCCTATGTACAGCCCACTGTAGGAAGTCCAGAATCCTACCTATTACGTACTTACGTGGATGCCATTTCCTGGCCTCACCCCACGTGATGTACGCCTTCTAGATCCTATAATAGATCTGCCTGGATACCGGCTTCCTGGCATTGATCATGGTAGATACCACAGGATTAGAGAGCCCTCTCTTTTTTAGAATGTGGGCTTCTATAGCCAGGCCGTCAACCTAGGGCTGGTAAGGAAGGGTAGTATATCGGTCCTTGCGAAAGCAGGTCCGGATGATGTGGGAGGGTCCAAGGACTTCCCACTGACATTTTTACAATCTCCGCTCTACCATGCCCTTCGGGGCCACGCTGGAGCCACCAGAATCACTGGTTTCTTTTCTACCCTGATTCTGCGGATTAATCGCGGTGGGAATGCATATATCAGCTTGAACTGATCCCAAGGGAACACTAGGGCATCCGAACCGCAAGCTAGGGGATCCTTTGTGCGAGACACAAATCTGTCCACCTTTGCGTTGAATCTGGATGCTAGCAGATCTACATCCGGTGTTCCCCACCGCTGGCATATTGCCTGGAAAACCTCGGGGTGAAGAGACCATTCCCCCGGGAATAATTGCTGGCGACTTAAAAAAGTCCGCTCTCCAATTTTCCACTCCTGGGATGAAAACCGCGGATATGGCTGTGACATACCTTTCTGCCCATTCCAGGATGCATTTCGCTTCCCTCTGGGCTGCACGACTCCTGGTGCCACCCTGGAGATTGATATATGCCACTGCTGTGGCATTGTCTGATTGAATTCTGACAGGTGACCCTTGGAGTTTGGATGTCCATGCTACTAGGGCATACCGGGCTGCTCGTATCTCTAAGAGATTGGTGGGCAGGGCCTTCTCTGCTTCTGACCACTTGCCCTGGAGAGACCATTGCTCCAGTACTGCCCCCCAGCCTATGAGGCTGGCAACTGTAGTGACCACCTTCCAAGAAACCGGACTGAAGGGTTTCCCTTCCCAGATTCTGGGGCACCAACCACCAATGGAGGCTCTTGCGAACGGAAGGGGACAGGGACATTGGTAAGTCTAAAGCCTGAACTTTTTTGTTCCAGGCTGACAGTATGGCCCTCTGCAAGTTCCTTGAATGGAATTGACCGTAGGGTACCGCTTCGAATGAAGCCACCATTTTTCCCAGCAGCCTTATACACAGGCGTATGGATGGTTTTTCTTTTTTGTACCCACTAAGTGGGTCAAATCTTTCAAAGACGACACCTTCTCTGGAGGTAAGAAAATCTTTCTCTGATTTGAATCCAGTCTTAGCCCCCAAGTATTCCAGGCTTTTGACTGGTTTTAGGGCTGACTTGTCTCGGTTGATAATGCAACCGTGAGATTCCAGATACTTGATTATCTTGTGAACGACCACTTCTAGTTTTTTTCACTGAGTGGTCTATCAGCAACAAGTCGTCTAGATATGCCATTATCGTTACACCTTGTGTTCCTAGTTTGGCCAATCGTAGGGCCAGAATTTTTGTGAACACTCGTGGTGCCGTGGCCAGACCGAAAGGTAAGGCTCTGAACTGAAAATGGCGCCCTTCTACTGCAAGGCGTAGAAATTTCTGGTGGGCCGGACAGATGGGAATATGCAAATAAGCATCCCTTATGTCGATCGAGGCTAACCATTCCTGCCCTTGTAGGGCGGTGGCCACCGATCGGATCGACTCCATCCGAAAAAAGTCCTGATATGTAGGAACTTGTTTAGCCCTTTTATATTCAATATGGGCCTCATGTCCCCATTTGGTTTGGGGACTGTGACAAGGTTCGAGTAAAACCCGAACCCGTTCCCTTTCAAGGGAACCTTCATGATTACCCTTGGGGCAATAGTTGCTCTAGTGCCAGAAGGAGGGATCCACTCTTCTGGGGATCGCTTGGCACGTTTGACCTTATAAAATGGGCAGGAGGAATGTCTTTTAACTCCAGCCTGTATCCCAGACTTACTGCGGGGATCACCCATCTCTGATGGTGTCCCGCCAGGTCTCTGTGAACAACTGAAGTCTTCCCCTCACCCGACTGAGTGGGGGCAACCCTTCATGACTTAGGGGGAGGTTTTGTACCTCTCTTGACCCAGGGTTTCTTGATACCCTGTGATTGTCCCTGATTTCTGCCCCCTGGATTTGACCGCGGAGGCCGTCGGAACTGTTTCACAGCCGATGTGCCAGGGACTGGAGAAGTAGGCCTCTTAAAAGAAGGACTTCTACCCTTGTTCTTAACCGGTAAGAGTGAACTTTTACCGGCAGAAATTTTCTGGATATATTTGTCCAGATCTTCTCCAAATAAGCGTTCTCCATGAAATGGGAAGCTAACCAGCAGTTTTTTACAGGGAGCTTCAGCAGACCAGTTTTTGAGCCACAGAAGCCTACGCATATGTACTATAGACAGCGTAAAGTGGGAGGCCTGTTGGATTGTATCCTTTATGGCGTCCACCGCAAAACACAAGGCTCTAGGCAGGTCAGCTAGGGCAAGAGCCTGCTGATCTGGTAAGTCCCTTAAGACTTGTTTCAACTGATCTTTCACTGCTTGGCAGACTCCAATCGCTGCTACCGCAGGTTGTGTCACCATGCTTGCTGTAGAGAAAGCAGATTTTAGTAAAGACTCCAATTTTTTATCTATTGGGTCTTTGACATTGGAACATTATCTACTGGACATGTCAGTGATTTGTTAACAGAAGAGATGGCTGCGTCCACTGTAGGGACCCTCCATTTTTTTATGAACTTATCCTCCATGGGATAGATCACCGGAAATCTCTTGGGGGGAGCAAATATTTTATCAGGATGCTCCCAATCCTGGTAAATAAGCCCTTCTAATAAAGGGTGGATTGGGAAGGAACAGACAGCCTGGGGAGCTTTTAGCGACCCCAGCGAGGAAACCGTAGTGGATGGTGGTTCCGCCAGAGGCATTTTAAATGCTGATCGGACCATATTAGTCAGAGACTGAACCCATAATCTTTCAGCCTGAGATGCTGAGAAAGGTTCTTCCACTGTTGATTCCTCCATAACTGAATCAACCTCATCCTGATCCCCTTCAGGTAGGTCGATCTCTGTGTGGGGCTGTTCCTCCACTAACAGGCACTCTGAAGGAGGAGACGGAGATCGGACGCGCTTTTCCTGAGACAGGGAAGCAGCGATCAATGCTGTTAATCTCTCTTCCAATCCTCCCAGAGTTGAGGATAAAACCTCCTCTGTTATATATACAGGAGCAGGTGGACTGGGGACAGCCGCAGCACCAGGCATTCCTGCGGGGTTTCTACGGCTACTGACCTCTGAATTCTCAGGGGAGATTGGTGCAGTACAAGCATGCCCAATATCCTCAGAGCCCGATGGAGACCCCTTTGGCTTCCTGGAAGATCTATTTCCGGAGCGTCTGGACGACATATCCTTTAAGCACAAAGCTGAGGTATTCCCGTCGTCATACACCAATTTTGCTGGTAATAATCTAACACAGGTGCTGCTATATACCAGCTGGTGTCCACTAAAGTGCCTTTCTATGGGGATGCCCGCATCAACCGCCTCTGTGTGCCACTGTTTGTTGCTAGCTCTGTTTGCATCCAGCTGACACTTGTACTGTGTCTTTTAACTATGCTGGGACGCCCGCACATGCGCAGAAGCGGCGCGGCGCGCATCGAGCGTCATCCACCCGCCCCGCCCCTTTTTTTCATAGGAGGCGCGTGCACGCGCCCGCGCGCGCGCCCGTGCGCCATTGGCGCCCTTTTCGAAATCAAACAGGGGACTAGGAGCCAGGGCCCTTTTTGCCGGAGGGCCTGTGCGGTGGATGAGCGCAGCAACAGGGCAGAGGAAGTGGATTCCCACAGAGAAACTTACCAGCTGCCTGGATCTTTTGACTTGAGAAAACCAAAGATCCACATGACAAGAAAAATGGACTACAGCGGCCTCTAGTGGTTTAACAGAGGTACCGCGGTCCCTTTTTTTCTTTTTTTTTTCTTGACTACTATTAAAATTTTACATTTTCAGTAGTTACAGGCAAACACAGATATTTAGCGGGAATACCGTTAGGTAACAGACAGAAAGACAAATTAGGCTTGGGGGTCCCCCAATAGAACAAAGTTCCTGGGGGCCCCCACTTACCTGATCCCCGCCGCAGGACTTTGTTTGGTCCACAGAAGTCCAAACTTCACCTATCACGGCAGGCATTGTAATTAAACCTTCAGGGACCGGGTTCCCAAGGATTCCACTCCCCTGGACCTGTATAGCACCCTGCACAGACAACATCTTGGTCGTGGGTATGACCAGAGCTCTGGATCCCAGGGTCCAGCCCTCCTAAGAGAAGCATTACAGGCAAAACCTTGCTCTTCTGCTGCAAGGCCCGGGTACCGACCGTTTAGCTATGAAGCTTTTTTGGTGGGATCCGGAACAGCTTACTAAGGCCCAAAAGAACCTGTACGCAAGCCCAGTGAAAACACATGTTACTCTTTGGCCAACACCTTAGACACTGGCAAAAAACTGAGGTGCTCCCGGGTGGGAGGGGCTTATATAGGGGAGGGTACTTCCGGTTTGGAATTGGCCAGTGCCAACACCTGAAGGTAATCTATATAACCCATTAGTAATGACTAAGTCGCTCTGTGTCCCGTGATGTACGAAAAAGAAATACTGCGCCATCGCAGTGCATTGCCGCCGCTGTGATTGGCCAAGCATGCGGGGTCACAGTGCATGCTTGGCCAATCACAGCACCGGCAGCGAGGAGAGCCATAATTGGCCACAGGCAGGATGCCTCTGGCCAATTATAGCTCAGATGGGTTTAGTACACGCCCCACACTATAAAAGGCCGCCAGCGCGGCGGCCTTGTGTAGTGTGTTGGGGTGCAGGGAGAGAGAAGGATAGGCAGGGACAGTGTCAGTGATATCTTTGATAAACCTTGTGCATTTACAGTGTGTTGGCGTGCAGGGAGAGAGAAGGATAGGCAGGGACAGTGTCAGTGATATTCTTTGCTAAACCTTGTGCATTTACAGTGTGTTGGCGTGCAGGGAGAGAGAAGGATAGGCAGGGACAGTTTCAGTGATATTCTTTGCTAAACCTCCTGCACAGTATACACCTGAAGCTACCCCTTATTGCTCGTGGTGTTGTTCTGTTGTGTAACACAAACAGGCATCTGCAAGCAGTTACAGTGGGTGTAGGTGCCTCCTGCACAGTATACGCTACCCCTTATTGCTCGTGGTGTTGTTCTGTTGTGTAACACAGACAGGCATCTGCAAGTAGTTACAGTGGGTGTAGGTGCCTCCTGCACAGTATACACCTGAAGCTACCCCTTATTGCTTGTGGTGTTGTTCTGTTGTGTAACACAGACAGGCATCTGCAAGCAGTTACAGTGGGTGTAGGTGCCTCCTGCACAGTATACGCTACCCCTTATTGCTCGAGGTGTTGTTCTGTTGTGTAACACAGACAGGCATCTGCAAGTAGTTACAGTGGGTGTAGGTGCCTCCTGCACAGTATACACCTGAAGCTACCCCTTATTGCTCGTGGTGGTGTTCTGTTGTGTAACACAGACGGGCATCTGCAAGAAGTTACAGTGGGTGTAGGTGCCTCCTGCACAGTATACGCTACCCCTTATTGCTCGTGGTGTTGTTCTGTTGTGTAACACAGACAGGCATCTGCAAGCAGTTACAGTGGGTGTAGGTGCCTCCTGCACAGTATACACCTGAAGCTCCTCATATTGCTGGTTTTCCCATCTCCCTGCAGGCCATTAGAATGTCTGGAAGGCCAACAAGGAGAGGCAGACAGTCACGAGCCAATAAAAGAGGGCAAGCAGGCTCTGTGTCTGGGGGCATTAGTGCTGGTCGTGGACGCGGTGCATCGTCATCAGCACGTGGCCATGGGACACGCTTGTCCTTATTTTCGGCAGCTGGACATGTTGAGCCGCATCATGCCGAAGACTTGGTAGAGTGGATGACCAAGCCCTCCTCATCCCCCTCATCCTCTCTCACCCAGGCTCAGGGTACTGGCAAAGCAGCTGCCAATGCGTCCTCTTCCCTCGTATCAATGTCATCATCATTCACTCCTTCCCTAGACTAGGGATGAGCTCGGTGTTCGAGTCGAACATAGGTTCGACTCGAACATCGGCTGTTCGCGCGTTCGGCGAACAACGAACGATTTGGGCCGTTCGCGCCAAATTCGAGTGACACGAATGGCCCACAATACACTGCGCCATCGCAGTGTAATTCCGGCGCTGTGATTGGCCAAGCATGCACTGTGACCCTGCATGCTTGACCAATCACAGCGCCGGCAGTGAGGAGAGCAACGATTGGCCACAGGCAGGATGCCTGTGGCCAATTATAGCTGAGGGGGTTTAGTACACGCCCCACACTATAAAAGGCCGCCAGCGCGGCAGCCTTGTGTAGTGTGTTCCGGAGCAGGGAAAATGAAGGATAGGCAGGGACAGTGTCAAATCCATTCCTTTGCTAAACCTTGTGTGTAGGGACAGAGAAGGATAGGCAGGGAGAGTGTCAGTGTCATATTCTTTGCTAAACCTTGTGTGTAGGGAGAGAGAAGGATAGGCAGGGAGAGTGTCAGTGTCATATACTTTGATAAACCTTGTGTGCAGGGAGAGAGAAGGATAGGCAGGGGACAGTGTCAGTGTCATTGTTGCTAAGCCTCCTGCACATTATACACCTGAAGTTAGCCCGTATTGCTGCTTTTTCCTTGTGTGTTACACCAACAGGATTTTGCGGCACTTACAGCGGGCGGAGTGTGCCTCCTGACCATATTACACCTGAACTTAGCCTGTATTGCTGCTTTTTCCTGGTGTGTTACACCAACAGGATTTTGCGGCACTTACAGCGGGCGGAGTGTGCCTCCTGACCATATTACACCTGAACTTAGCCTGTATTGCTGCTTTTTCCTGGTGTGTTACACCAACAGGATTTTGCGGCACTTACAGCGGGCGGAGTGTGCCTCCTGACCATATTACACCTGAACTTAGCCTGTATTGCTGCTTTTTCCTGGTGTGTTACACCAACAGGATTTTGCGGCACTTACAGCGGGCGGAGTGTGCCTCCTGACCATATTACACCTGAACTTAGCCTGTATTGCTGCTTTTTCCTGGTGTGTTACACCAACAGGATTTTGCGGCACTTACAGCGGGCGGAGTGAGCCTCCTGACCATATTACACCTGAACTTAGCCTGTATTGCTGCTTTTTCCTGGTGTGTTACACCAACAGGATTTTGCGGCACTTACAGCGGGCGAAGTGTGCCTCCTGACCATATTACACCTGAACTTAGCCTGTATTGCTGCTTTTTCCTGGTGTGTTACACCAACAGGATTTTGCGGCACTTACAGCGGGCGGAGTGTGCCTCCTGACCATATTACACCTGAACTTAGCCTGTATTGCTGGTTTTCCCATTTCCCTGCAGGCCATTAGAATGTCTGGAAGGCAAACAAGGAGAGGCAGACAGTCAGGAGCCAATAAAAGAGGGCAAGCAGGCTCTGTGTCTAGAGACAACAGTGCTGGTCGTGGACGCAGTGCATCGCCATCAGCACGTGGCCATGGGACACGCTTGTCCTTCCTTTCGGCAGCTGGACGTGTTGAGCCGCATCATGCCGAAGACTTGGTAGAGTGGATGACCAAGCCCTCCTCATCCTCCTCATCCTCTCTCACCCAGGCTCAGGGTACTGGCAAAGCAGCTGCCAAAGCGTCCTCTTCCCTGGTATCAATGTCATCATCAGTCACTCCTTCCCTAGACCAACCATGTCCTCCTGAGGAGTCCCCCGAACTGTTTGAGCACAGTGTTGGGTACATGCTCCAGGAGGATGCCCAGCGTTTCAAAGGGTCTGATGATGATACCCAGCTAGAGGAAGGCAGTAGCGTGAGAGCAGAGAGAGGGGATGCTCAAGAAGGACACCAATCTGGCAGTCATGTTCCAGCAGCTGCAGCATACTGCCAGATTGGCTCCAGTGATGAGGAGGGAGGGGATGATGAGGTCACTGACTCCACGTGGGTGCCTAATAGGAGAGAGGAGGAGGAGGAGGAGGATGAGGAGGAGGCACATCTCCAACAAGGCAGGATGCCCTCGGGGGGCCAGCGTAAGGGCAGCACACCGACGGAATCACACCGCAGAGCTCCACCTGTGCAGGGCGCTGCCTCTGCCCGTTATTCAAAAAGTTCTTTGGTGTGGGCCTTTTTTGAGTCGAGTGCATCAGATCGCACAGCTGCTGTTTGCAACATATGTCTTAAGCGTATACCGCGTGGCCAAAACATCACCCGCTTGGGCACCACATGCTTGACCAGACATACGTTGACCTGCCATGCAGCTCGTTGGCAAGCCTACCTTAAAGACCCACACCAAAGAACAAAGTGGACCTCTTCTTGCACCGCATCAGCTGGGATCTCCAACCCCACTATACCTTCAGTCCTCTCTGAAACCTGCTCTGAGAGGAATGAAGGTGTAGAATTAGGTGTGTCACAGCCAAGTACTTGCGGGCACTCTGCTAGCAGTACACCGACGTCCGATTCTAGCAGGCAAATTTCCCTGCTCCAGCTGCTGGACCATCGAAAGAAGTTCACTCCCGGCCATCCACATGCCCAGCGGTTGAATGCTAGCTTGGCTAAATTGCTAGCGCTTCAACTGCTGCCTTTTCAGTTGGTAGACTCGGCCCCCTTCTGTGAGTTTGTGCAATGTGCGGTTCCTCAGTGGCAGGTTCCCAAACGCCACTTTTTCTCACGGAAGGCGATTCCGGCTCTCTACCGGCATGTGGAAGGCAATGTCTTGGCCTCGCTGGACAGGGTGGTCAGCGGTAAGGTGCATATTACCGCTGACTCATGGTCCAGCAGGCATGGACAGGGACGTTACCTTTCTTTCACGGCCCATTGGGTCACTCTTTTGGCAGCTGGGAAGGATGCAGGACAAGGTGCAGTAGTGTTGGAGGTTGTTCCACCGCCACGCCTCCAAAATGCTACTACTGGTTGTGACACACCTCTGTCCTCCACCCCCTCCTCTTCTTCTTCCACCGTGGCCTCTTCCTGTGCTTTGTCCTCGGAACCAGCGGTGCTCCGTAGGCGTTCAAGGGGCTATGCAAGTACGCAGGCAAAAAGATGCCATGCCATGCTTGCGCTGGTGTGTTTGGGGGACAGGAGCCACACTGGGGCAGAGGTTCTGTCTGCTCTGCAGGGGCAGGCCGAGAGGTGGTTGACGCCACGCCAGCTTAAGCCAGGAATGGTAGTTTGCGACAATGGCACCAACCTCCTCTCCGCTCTCCGACAGGGACAACTGACCCATGTGCCCTGTGTGGCTCACGTCCTTAATCTGGTGGTGCAGTGGTTCTTGGGCAGGTACCCGGGCTTACAGGATGTCCTGAGGCAGGCCAGGAAAGTCTGTGTGCATTTCCGCAGATCTTATAATGCCAGTGCTCGCCTGGCTGAGCTGCAAAAGGAGTTGAACCTGCCCAAGAACCGCCTTATATGTGACATGCCCACCAGGTGGAACTCAACATTGGCCATGCTGCAGCGGCTGCACACGCAGCAGAGGGCGATCAATGAGTACCTGTGCGACTACGGCACCAGGACAGGGTCAGGGGAGCTCGGGTTTTTTTCACCACGCCAGTGGGGCATGATCAGGGACGCATGCACTGTCCTGGCACCATTTGAGGAGGCAACGAGAATGGTGAGCAGTGACAGTGCATGCATCAGTGACACTGTACCTCTTGTCCACCTGGTGGAACATACGCTGCGTGGAATAATGGACAGGGCACTTGAGGCAGAACAGAGGCAGGAAGAGGAGGACTTCCTTGCCTCTCAAGGCCCCCTTTACCCAGACAGTGTTCCTTCTGTCCCACCCATGGAGGAGGAGGAGGAGGAGGAGGAGGAGGAGCCTGGCACTCAGCAGCAGTCTTTTAGGGATGATTTACAGTCCATAGAAACCAGTGGACTTGTACGTGGCTGGGAGGAGGTGACTGCGGATCATGTCGTCCTTAGTGACCCAGAGGACTCCGAACCGAATGCCTCAGCTAACCTACGCTGCATGGCCTCCCTGATCCTGCAAAGTCTGCGGAAGGATCCTCGTATTCTTCGGATCAAGGAGAGGGACCATTACTGGCTGGCCACTCTCCTTGATCCACAGTACAAGGGTAAGGTTGCGGACCTTATCTTACCGTCGCAGAGGGAGCAGAGGATGAGACAACTCCGGGAGGCCTTGCAGAAAGGTCTGTGCAACGCATTCCCAGAGACTGGGAGGTTACAAACTCCTGGTCCTGGACAACGAGTTGCTGAGGCTTCGGTCAGTCAAAGAAGGAGCGGTGGGGAAGGTGGCCGTCTGACCGATGCGTTCAGACAATTCTTTAGTCCGCAGCCCCAAGGTATGATCAGTTCCAACAACCATCGCCAGCGTCTGATATACATGGTGCAGGAATACCTAGGGGCAAGGTCAGACTTGGACACCTTCCCCACCGAAAATCCTCTGGCTTACTGGGTCTTGAGGATGGATCACTGGCCAGAGCTTGCACAGTATGCAATTGAGCTACTGGCCTGTCCTGCATCCAGCATTCTTTCAGAACGCACATTCACTGCTGCTGGAGGATTTGTCACGGATCACAGGGTGCGCCTGTTCACTGACTCTGTTGATCGACTGACCTTCATAAAGATGAACCAGTCTTGGATCACCACCAGCTACCAAACACCTGAAGCTGATATAACAGACTAATCTATTTTCAAATGTCACATCCCTTCAAGACTGATGCTGATGCTGAGAGACTGTCCTGTTATGTTGACTGAGTATCCTCCTCCTCCTCAATGATCCGATTGATGATGATAGCTTGGAAGAACATTTTTGTTTCTGGGTGCCGCCACCAGTGGCAAAGGCCCAATTTTTCAGCCCCTGTTTAACAGGGGCGTGTTATTACAATTTTTTATGCAATGCTTTGCAGCAGGGCTCATTCCTGCACTCCAACTAGAGTATCTGGGAGTGGTTGCAGTGTCGTGGCACCAGCACCAGTGGCTAAGGCCCAATTTTTCAGCCCCTGTTTAACAGGGGCGTGTAATTACAATTTTTGATGCAATACTTTGCAACAGGGCTCATTGCTGTGCTCCAAGTACAGTATCTGTGAGGGGTTGCAGTGTTGTGGCACCAGTGCCTAAGGCCCAATTTTTCTGCCCCTGTTTAACAGGGGCATGTAATTACAATTCTTGATCTAATAATTCACAGCAGGGCCCATTCATGCGCCCACCAAGACTAACTGTGAGGCCTTACAGTGTTGTGTCAACACCAACATGTAAGGGGCAACCTTCAGCTGAGTATATACGGCAGGTCCCTACTTTCAAACATCCAACTTACAAACGACTCCTCCTTGCAAACGGAAGGATACAACAGGAAGTGAGAGGAAATCTACCCCTAGGAAGGCAAATTCTCTCCTGTAAGAGTTAATATGGGAAAAAAAAGTGTCTCCTCTCCACTGATGCTTTATCACCAATTCTTGTTTCAATAAAAACCCCAAATTTTCAAAAAACATTTGTCATTAGGACGGAAAGTGAGGTGAACTGTTCTGAACAGGTGCACACTGCACAGACAGCAAAACAAATGTTACAGGGGTGATACCCTTCCCTATGTTTTCCAAAAAGCTTAAAAATAGATTTTTTGGCTGGAGCTACACTTAAACAATGTACCTGTTAGAAATTACAAACAGATTCTACATAAGAACAAACCTACAGTCCCTGTCTTGTATGCACCGCCTGTATACGGCTGTTCAGAGTATATAGGGCCTTTTTTATTTTGTGTGTGGGGTTCCCCTTAATATCCATACAAGACCCAAAGGGGCTGGTAATAGGCTGGGGTAGGGGGGGGGGGGGGCTTTGATGGGGTAGCTATGCCATTTTTCTTAAAGATTTTCATCCATATTACCGGGACCAGACATTACATTAAAGCCGCAAGCAGTTTTAAATGGCTTTTTTTCCTTTAGAAATGTAATTTTGTGCAGGGACAGTTCTAAACACGGGAAACACGTGGCACTTCACAGGCATACTTTAGACACCCCCCAGGTACGATATTTAAAGGAATATTTGACTTTTTTTTTTCACTTTATGCATCATTAAAATGACTGCTCCCGAAAAACGGCCGTTTTTAAAACTTTTTTTTGGATTGATACATGTCCCCTGGTGCAGAACCCGGATTCCCAAACCCTTTTTAGGACAATAACATGCATATTAGTCGTTATAAATAGCACTTTAGATTTCGAAAGTTCGCATCCATTGTATTTAATAGGGTTCTAAAGTTCGTGCGAACTTTCGGTCCGTTCGAGGGTTCTGGTGCGAACCGAACCCAGGGGTGTTTGGCTCATCACTACCCTAGACCCACCGTGTCCTCCTGAGGAGTCCCCCGAACTGTTTGAGCACAGTGTTGGGTACATGCTCCAGGAGGATGCCCAGCGTTTTGAAGGGTCTGATGATGATACACAGCTAGAGGAAGGCAGTAGCGTGAGCGCAGAGAGAGGGGATGCTCAAGAAGGACAGCAATCTGGCAGTCATGTTCCAGCAGCTGCAGCATACTGCCAGGTTTGCTCCAGTGATCAAGAGGGAGAGGATGATGAGGTCACTGACTCCACGTGGGTGCCTGATAGGAGAGAGGAGGAGGAGGAGGAGGAGGCACATCTCCAACGAGGCAGGATGCCCTCCAGGGGCCAGCGTAAGGGCAGCACACCGACTGAATCACACCGCAGAGCTCCGCCTGTACAGGGCGCTGCCTCTGCGCGTTATTCCAAAAGTTCTTTGGTGTGGGCCTTCTTTGAGTCGAGTGCATCAGATCGCACCGCTGCTATTTGCAACATATGTCTGAAGCGTATCTCGCGTGGCCAAAACATCAGCCGCTTGGGCACCACATGCTTGACCAGACATATGTTGACCTGCCATGCAGCTCGTTGTCAAGCGTACCTTAAAGACCCACACCAAAGAACAAAGCGGACCTCTCCTTGCTCCTCATCAGCTGGGATCTCCAACCCCACTATACCTTCAGTCCTCTCTGAAACCTGCACTGAGAGGAATGAAGGTGTAGAATTAGGTGTGTCACAGCCAAGTACTTGCGGGCACTCTGCTAGCAGTACACCGACGTCCGATTGTAGTAGGCAAATTTCCCTGCCCCAGCTGCTGGACCGTCAAAAGAAGTGCACTCCCAGACATCCACATGCCCAGCGGTTGAAGTGCTAGCTTGGCTAAATTGCTAGCACTTCAACTGCTGCCTTTTCAGTTGGTAGACTCGGCCCCCTTCCGTGAGTTTGTGCAATGTGTGGTTCCTCAGTGGCAAGCGAAACGCGTTGACGTCACGGAGGTCACGTGACGCCGGCAACGCAACCCCTCAGCCTGACAGCGGAGATTGATGCACGGAGGACACCAGCAGACAGCAGCGCCGGACGCGGCGGTTTTTCGAAGTCCCGGTCGGCGCGTGTGCAGCGCATACAGAGCGAATCTTGGAATCTCTACGCTGCCATAAGATCCGCTACAAACCAGCGTGCAAAGACCTTCCTTTTCCTAAATTCTACCCTACTCCATGAACTTCCTTCCTCCCCCAGGAAGTTGATATTAATGGATACATTGTCATCTTCTCCAGTTGGGCCCAAATTTCATTAGGGTTTATTCACAGTGAAGCTGCACCATGGTACACTCTGTCCATATGACCAAATAGATTTATAAACTGATTTTTATCAAGTTAGACTTGCCATCTTGCAGCTCCACTTTGAATTCAATTGCCGGCGTCCGGACCATCTGTGCTGTGTGTCTTTCCCTTATTGTTGGTGATGGTACTGTTAGTTCTGTCTGTCCTCTTTGTTTGATTGTAATATTTTCCAAATTGACTCCTCCCGTAGGAGTCAATCGGTAAAATAGTGTAAGAAGTTATTTTATTCATCAGAGTATTTAACTGAATATATATGTATAATATTGGTTTTCTTTTGATACTCAACAATAAATGGTATATATTTTTCTAACCCAATGGCCTAGACTAAATTGTCGTTTAAAAGTAGCCACTTTTTCTTTAATCCCTTTTCTATTACATCTGGGATTAATATTTTTTCCTTATGCAGTCTCTTAGGCTACAAACGACAAACTATATTCTTAACTCTAGTCAAATATCTTTAGTTCATATTTAATGAACGGCCTTTTGGGTTGAACCACCCTGGTACTCGTTGTTCTTCTTCTTTTTGTCTGTCCTGCATCCAGCCTTCTTTCGGAACGCACATTCAGTGCTGCTGAAGGCTTTGTCACCGATCACAGGGTGCGCCTGTCCACCGACTCGGTTGATCGACTGACCTTCATAAAGATGAATTAGTCTTGGATCACCACTAGGGATGAGCCGAACACCCCCCCCGTTCGGTTGGCACCAGAACCTTCGAACGGACCGAAAGTTCGCACGAACGTTAGAACCCTATTAAATACAATGGACGCGAACGTTCAAAATCTAAAGTGCTAATTATAACGACTAATATGCATGTTATTGTCCTAAAAAGGGTTTGGGGACCCGGGTTCTGCCCCAGGGGACATGTATCAATGCGAAACGAAGTTTTAAAAACGGCCGTTTTTCGGGAGCAGTCATTTTAAGTCATAAAGTGAAAAAAAAGTGAAATATTCCTTTAAATATCGTACACGGGGGGTGTCTAAAGTATGCCTGTGAAGTGACATGTGTTTCCCGTGTTTAGAACTGTCCCTGCACAAAATGACATTTGTAAAGGAAAAAAAGCCATTTAAAACTGCTTGCGGCTTTAATGTAATGTCTGGTCCCAGTAATATGGATGAAAAATGGCATGGCTACCCCATCACCCCCCCCTACCCCAGCCCATTACCAGCCCCTTTGGGTCTTGTATGGATATTAGGGGAACACCGCAACCAAAATAAAAAAAGGCCCTATATACTCTGAACAGCAGTATACAGGCGGTGCAAACAAGACAGGGACTGTAGGTTTGTTCTTAAGTAGAATCTGTATGTAATTTTGAACAGGTACATTGTTTAAGTGTAGCTCCAGCCAAAAAATCTATTTTTAAGCTTTTTGGAAAACATAGGGAAGGGTTATCACCCCTGTAACATTTGTTTTGCTGTCTGTGCACCTGTTCAGAACATTTCACCTCACTTTCCGTCCCAATGACAAATGTTTTTGAAAAGTGGTGTTTTTATTGAAACAAGGATTGGTGATAAAGCATCAGTAGAGAGGAGACACCTTTTTCCCATATTAACTCTTACAGGAGAGAATTTCCCTTCCTAGGGGTAGATTTACTCTCACTTCCTGTTGTCTCCTTCCGTTTGCAAGTAGGAGTCGTTTGTAAGTTGGATGTTTGAAAGTAGGGGCCTGCCGTATATACTCAAATTTGCCCCTTAGATGTTGTTGTTGCCACAACACTGTGAGCCCTCACAGTTACTCTTGGTGGGCGCTGGAACGCCCTGCTGTGAACTATTATATCAGGAATTGTAATTACATGCCATTGTTGAACAGTGGTAGGAAAAATTGGGCCTTTGTTGGTGGTGCTGGTGCTACAACACTGTCAGCCCTCACAGTTACTCTTGGTGGGCGCATGAATGGGCCCTACTGTAAATTATTAGATCAAGAATTGTAATTGCATGCCCCTGTTGAAGAGGGGCAGAAAAATTGTGCCTTTGGTGGTGGTGGTGGTGGTGTTGCCACAACACTGTAAGCCCTCACAGTTACTCTTGGTGGGCGCAGGAATGGGCCCTGCTGTGAATTATTAGATCAAGAATTGTAAATACATGCCCCTGTTGAACAGGGGCAGAAAAATTGAGCCTTAGGCACTGGTGCCACAACACTGCAACCCCTCACAGATACTGTACTTGGAGCACAGCAATGAGCCCTGTTGCAAAGTATTGCATCAAAAATTGTAATTACACGCCCCTGTTAAACAGGGGCTGAAAAATTGGACCTTAGGCACTGGTGCTGGTGCCACGACACTGCAACCTCTCCCAGATACTCTAGTTGGAGTGCAGAAATGAGCCCTGCTGCAAAGCATTGCATAAAAAATTGTAATTACATGCCCCTGTTAAACAGGGGCTGAAAAATTGGGCCTTAGCCACTGGTGGCGGTGCCCAGAAACAAAAAAGTTCTTCCAAGCTATCATCAAGAATCGGATCATTGAGGAGGAGGAGGATAGTCAGTCAACATAACAGGACAGTCACTCAGCATCAGCATCAGTCTTGAAGGGATGTGACATTTGAAAATAAATTATTCTGTTATATCAGTTTCAGGTGCTTGGTAGCTGGTGGTGATCCAAGACTGGTTCATCTTTATGAAGGTCAGTCGATCAACCGAGTCGGTGGACAGGCGCACCCTGTGATCCGTGACAAAGCCTCCAGCAGCACTGAATGTGCGTTCCGAAAGAACGCTGGATGCAGGACAGGCCAGTAGCTCAATTGCATACTGTGCAAGCTCTGGCCAGTGATCCATCCTCAAGACCCAGTAAGCCAGGATTTTCGGTGGGAAAGGTGTCCAAGTCTGACCTTGCCCCTAGGTATTCCTGACCTGCACCATGTATATCAGACGCTGGCGATGGTTGCTGGAACCGATCATACCTTGGGGCTGCGGACTAAAAAATTGTCTGAACACATCGTCAGATGACCACCTTCTCCACCGCTCCTTCTGCTACTGACCGAAGCCTCGGCAACTCGTTGTCCAGGACCAGGAGTTTGTAACCTCCCAGTCTCTGGGAACGCGTTGCACAGACCTTTCTGCAAGGCCTCCCAGAGTTGTCTCATCCTCTGCTCCCTCTGTGACGGCAAGATAAGGTCCGCAACCTTACCCTTGTACCGTGGATCAAGAAGAGTGGCCAGCCAGTAATGGTCCCTCTCCTTGATCCGAAGAATACGAGGATCCTTCCGCAGACTTTGCAGGATCAGGGAGGCCATGCAGTGTAGGTTAGCTGAGGCATTCGGTCCGGAGTCCTCTGGGTCACTAAGGACGACATGATCCGCAGCCACCTCCTCCCAGCCACGTACAAGTCCACGGGTTTGTTGGGACTGTAAATAATCCCTAAAAGACTGCTGCTGTTGATGCTGAGTGCCATGCTCCATCTCCATGCTGACACATGCCTCCTCCTCCTCCTCCTCGTCCTCTTCCTGTGTGATGGGTGGGACAGAAGGAACACTGTCTGGGTAAAGGGGGCCTTGAGAGGCAAGGAAGTCCTCCTCTTCCTGCCTCTGTTCTTCTTCAAGTGCCCTGTCCATTATTCCACGCAGCGTATGCTCCAACAGGTGGACAAGAGGTACAGTGTCACTGATGCATGCACTGTCACTGCTCACCATCCTCGTGGCCTCCTCAAATGGTGCCAAGACAGTGCATGAATCCCTGATCATGCCCCACTGGCGTGGTGAAAAAAACCCGAGCTCCCCTGATCCTGTCCTGGTGCCGTAGTCGCACAGGTACTCATTGATGGCCCTCTGCTACGTGTGCAGCCGCTGAAGCATGGCCAACGTTGAGTTCCACCTGGTGGGCATGTCACAAAAAAGGCGGTTCTTGGGCAGGTTCAACTCCTTTTGCAGCTCAGCCAGCCGAGCACTGGCATTATATGATCTGCGGAAATGCACACAGACTTTCCTGGCCTGCCTCAGGACATCCTGTAAGCCCGGGTACCTGCCCAAGAGCTGCTGCACCACCAGGTTAAGGACGTGAGCCACACAGGGCACATGGGTCAGTTGTCCCTGTCGGAGGGCGGAGAGGAGGTTGGTGCCATTGTCGCAAACCACCATTCCTGGCTTAAGCTGGCGTGGCATCAACCACCTCTCGGCCTCCCCCTGCAGAGCTGACAGAACCTCTGCCCCAGTGTGGCTCCTGTCCCCCAAACACACCAGCGCAAGCACGGCATGGCATCTTTTTGCCTGCGTACTTGCGTAGCCCCTTGAATGCCTACGGAGCACCGCTGGTTCCGAGGACAAAGCACAGGAAGAGGTAGAGGAGGGGGTGGAGGAGAGAGGTGTGTCACAACCAGTAGTAGCATTTTGGAGGCGGCGGAACAACCTCCAACACTACTGCACCTTGTCCTGCATCCTTCCCAGCTGCCAAAGAGTGACCCAATGGGCCGTGAAAGAAAGGTAACGTCCCTGTCCATGCCTGCTGGACCATGAGTCAGCAGTAATATGCACCTTACCGCTGACCGCCCTGTCCATCGAGGCATGGACATTGCCTTCCACATGCCGGTAGAGAGCCAGAATCGCCTTCCATGGGAAAAAGTGGCGTTTGGGAACCTGCCACTGAGGAACCACACATTGCACAAACTTACGAAAGGGGGCGAGTCTACCAAATGAAAAGGCAGCAGTTGAAGTGCTAGCAATTTAGCCAAGCTAGCATTCAACCGCTGGGCATGTGGATGGCTGGGAGTGAACTTCTTTCGAAGGTCCAGCAGCTGTGGCAGGGAAATTTGCCTGCTATAATCGGACATCGGTGTTCTGCTAGCAGAGTGCCCGCAAGTACTTGGCTGTGACACACCTAATTCTACACCTTCATTCCTCTCAGTGCAGGTTTCAGAGAGAACTGAAAGTACAGTGGGGTTGGAGATCCCAGCTGATGAGGAGCAAGGAGAGGTCCGCTTTGTTCTTTGGTGTGGGTCTTTAAGATACGCTTGCCAACGAGCTGCATGGCAGGTCAACATATGTCTGGTCAAGCATGTGGTGCCCAAGCGGCTGATGTTTTGGCCACGCGAGATACGCTTCAGACATATGTTGCAAACAGCAGCGGTGCGATCTGATGCACTCGACTCAAAAAAGGCCCACACGAAAGAACTTTTGGAATAACGGGCAGAGGCAGCGCCCTGCACAGGCGGAGCTCTGCAGTGTGATTCAGTTGTTGTGCTGCCCTTGCGCTGGCCCCCGGAGGGCATCCTGCCTCGTTGGAGATGTGCCTCCTTCTCATCCTCCTCCTCCTCCTCTCTCCTATCAGGCACCCACGTGGAGTTAGTGACCTCATCATCCCCTCCCTCCTCATCACTGGAGCCAATCTGGCAATATGCTGCAGCTGTTGGAACATGACTGCCAGATTGGTGTCCTTCTTGAGCATCCCCTCTCTCTGCTCTCACACTACTGCCTTCCTCTGGCTGGGTATCATCTTCAGACTCTTCAAAACGCTGGGCATCCTCCTGGAGCATGTACCCAACACAGTGCTCAAACAGTTCGGGGGACTCCTCAGGAGGACACGTGGGTCTAGGGAAGGAGTGACTGATGATGACATTGAGGACGCTTTGGCAGCTGATTTGCCAGTACCCTGAGCCTGGGTGAGAGAGGATGAGGAGGATGAGGAGGGCTTGGTCATCCACTCTACCAAGTCTTCGGCATGATGCGGCTCAACACGTCCAGCTGCCGAAAATAAGGACAAGCGTGTCCCATGGCCACGTGCTGATGACGATGCACCGCGTCCACGACCAGCACTGTTGTCTCTAGACACAGAGCCTGCTTGCCCTCTTTTATTGGCTCGTGACTGTCTGCCTCTCCTTGTTGGCCTTCCAGACATAGTAATGGCCTGCAGGGAGATGGGAAAACCAGCAATTGGGTAGTGTATATTGTGCTGGAGGCTCACAACACCCACTAACTCCAGCAGATGCCTTTATTAGAGAACAGCAATGATGGGTATATACAGGTGTATACTGTGCTACCACTAACTCCTGCAGATGCCTGTATTTGAGAACAGCAATGACGGGTATATACAGGTGTATACTGTGCCACTAACTCCTGCAGATGCTGTATTTGAGAACAGCAATGACGGATATACAGGTGTATACTGTGCCACTAACTCCTGCAGATGCTGTATTTGAGAACAGCAATGACGGATATACAGGTGTATACTGTGCCACTAACTCCTGCAGATGCCTGTATTTGAGAACAGCAATCACGTATATACAGGTGTATACTGTGCCACTAACTCCTGCAGATGCCTGTATTTTAGAACAGCAATGACGCATATACAGGTGTATACTGTGCCACTAACTCCTGCAGATGCTGTATTTGAGAACAGCAATGACGGATATACAGGTGTATACTGTGCCACTAACTCCTGCAGATGCTGTATTTGAGAACAGCAATGACGGATATACAGGTGTATACTGTGCCACTAACTCCTACAGGATGCTGTATTTGAGAACAGCAATGACGAATATACAGGTGTATACTGTGCCACTAACTCCTGCAGATGCCTGTATTATAGAACACCAATGACGGGTATATATAGGTGTATACTGTGCCACTAACTCCTGTAGATGCCTGTATTTGAGAACAGCAATGACGGATATACAGGTGTATACTGTGCCACTAACTCCTGCAGATGCCTGTATTTTAGAACAGCAATGATGGATATACAGGTGTATACTGTGCCACTAACTCCTGCAGATGCTGTATTTGAGAACAGCAATGACGGATATACAGGTACATACTGTGCCACTAACTCCTGCAGATGCCTGTATTATAGAACACCAATGATGGGTATATACAGGTGTATACTGTGCCACTAACTCCTGCAGATGCTGTATTTGAGAACAGCAATGACGGATATACAGGTGTATACTGTGCCACTAACTCCTGCAGATGCCTGTATTATAGAACACCAATGACGGGTATATACAGGTGTATACTGTGCCACTAACTCCTGCAGGTGCCTGTATTTGAACACAGCAATGACGGATATACAGGTGTATACTGTGCCACTAACTCCTGCAGATGCCTGAGAAAATAAAACAGAACATAGAACACACTGTCCCTGCCTATGTATCTCCTTCCCTGCATGCCAACACACTACACAAGGCTGCCGAGCTGGCGGCCTTTTATAGTGTGGGGCGTGTACTAAACCCCCCTGAGCTATAATTGGCCACAGGCATCCTGCCTGGGGCCAACTATGGCTCTCCTCGCTGCCGGCGCTGTGATTGGCCAGGCATGCGGGGTCACAGTGCATGCTTGGCCAATCACAGCGCCGGGATTGCACTGCGATGGCGCAGTGTATTGTGGGCCGTTCGCGTCACTCGAATTTGGCGCGAATGGCCCAAATCGTTCGATCTTCGTCGACCAATCGAACAGTCGATGTTCGAGACGAACGTATGTTCGACTCGAACACGAAGCTCATCCCTAAAGGGCAACATTAAAAAATGCTACATTTCTTTAAATAGCATACCCAAAGGTCTGCTTACAGAATTTGGGAGGGGGGCTTGTGCCATTTTTTTGTTAGTTTTTGTGTAAGGTCCTCCTTAAAAGGGCCTAGTACGATATATGGGGGAACCCGCACACCGTTTTTTTTTATCCCAGAGTCCTTTGCTTACGTGCTTAAAATTTGTTCGAACACGCGAATACTGTTAAAGTCTATGGGACGCGAATGTGAAAAATCAAAAGTTCTCCTTATAAAGGCTTATATGCAAGTTATTGCCATAAAAAATTATGGGAACCCGGGTCCTGCTCCAGGATCTTTTCAAAAAAAGTTTTAGAAACGGCTGTTTTTTCAGGAGCAGTGATGTTAATAATGCTTAAAGTGAAACAATAAAAATTTAATATTTCTTTAAATATCATGCCTGGGGGGTCTCCTTAGTCTGCCTGTAAAGTAGCGCATCTTTCCCATGCTCATAACAGTACCACAGCAAAATTACATTTCTAAATGAAAACATTTCTTCATGGACCGACCTTGTGGACTTTCTCTCTCTCTCTCACTATTTTCTTTCTCTCTTTACTCTCCTTTATTTTTATTATAAGTAATATTGTTCTTCACTACAATTAACATAAGTTTTTATACCACAATCTTTGTGTATAACGTAATGGCAATTTGTTACACGTTAAGACACGGTGGGCATGAATACAATGTTACCCACCGACTATCTAGTTAGTGAAGATCTAATTAATTTAATTTAAAGATTTTATGTTATGTACTATTTACTTATAGAATATTTTTATGTAAATTGTATTTATCTGTATCCTTGCATAAATAACCAAAGTATGTATTTATTATTATGCAACCAATAAATATTATTGACAAGTAAAACATTTTTTTTTAAATTGCTTGCGGCTGTAATGTTTTGTCGGATGCCGGCAATATAGATAAAAATCATTGAAAAAAATTACCAGGCCCTCTGGGTCTGGTATGAATATTAAGGGGAACCCCGTGCCAAAATAAAAAAAAATGGCGTGGGGGGTCCCCCCCAAAATGTATACCAGGCCCTTCAGGTCTGGTATGGATTTTAAGGGAAACCCAGCGGCCAATATGAAAAGAAAATGGCGCAGGGGTTCCCCCAAAAATCCATACCAGACCTTTATCCGAGCATGCAACCTGGAAGGCCACAGGAAAAGGAGGGGCGAGAGAGCCCCCCCCCCTGAACCATACCAGGCCACATGCCCTTTAACAAGGGGGACCCCAGATCCCGCTCCCTACTCATTCAACCCAAAAAAGTCCGTTATTAAAAGGAAAAAAGTGTCCTGCAATGTAAATCCATCTTCAATCACAGCGCAGACGGACCGGAAAAAAATAATGGTAAAACTCTGCCTCCATGGGAGGCGCCCCGCCGACTGCAGCCTTTTCGCGATGACAGCTGTTATATAGCTGAGGACGGGGCTGCCCGGTGATGTAACTGGGTGACCCCACCCCTTTTAACGTCATGTGACGTCACATGCTATATAACAGTTGCCATCGCGAAAAAGCGGCAGTCAGCAATACCCCTCCCATGGAGGTGGACTTTTTCTGTTTTTTTTTCCCCCAGGACCGTCAGACGCTGTGATTAAAGATGGATTTACATCGCGGGACACTTTTTTTTTTTTTCTTTTTTTTTTTTTTTTTTAATAAAGGATTGTCCAAAACTGTCTCCTGTCATTTTTATTTTTGACACTTTTTTTGATGAATGAGTAGGGGTACCCATTCACATAGGTGGGGGGGGCGGGATCTGGGGACCCCCTTGTTAACAATTATATTCAGTGTTTGGGTTACATAAATGTTAACAATGTTTTCCATACCTGTTTATTTTTATATTTGAGGATAGGCCTTTACCATGATTCTTGCAAGTAATATTAACCAAATAGCAATATTTTTCTTCTTAATTAAAATAATTGCTTTATACATTCTTGTGTGACAATCTGTTCACTCATTTAAGTCAACACATATTGTAATATGCCAATATGAAAAGTTCAATTAGCAATCACCTTTTTTGTTCTAGCTGTACTAAATTCATACAATATGAAATCTAATTTGCTTTTGTGAGATACATTGCTATGCCTTGCTTGATCAAAAAAAAAGCTTGTTAGTGTGTGTATGTTACTGTCTTACCAGTGTCCCTTTAATGTGCAGTCTGTAGCAAGAAGATGCCAACTCCCATAACGTAAACTGTGGGTTATCTGTCAAATAATGTTTAAAGTGATTGCAAACTCAAAGGTTTATACTTACCTGCCTCCTCTTCTTGGGTCCCCCAGTGGCGCTCCTGGCTCCTCCTCTTCTTGGTGTGGCACCATAGCAAGCCACTTTCTATCAGGGCACAACTGCGGGCTCGATCCCAAGCTGCACTACCTAAACACAGACAGTGCGGCTCTGCCATGCTCCCTCGTCAAAGGATTTGCCTGACAGCAGCGGGAGCCAATTGCTCCTGCTGCCTCAGCAAAGCCTGTGAAACAGAGGAGAGAGACGCTACAGACGTGCACAGCTCTGGATCAAATGAGGACTCAGGTAAGTATAAGGGGGGGCAATACTTCTCCCTACACATTTTTTACTATTAGTGGAAGTTCACCCTAATACTAAAATCTCAAAATCTACTGCCATCCACAATAGCCCTCTAAAGAAGAAATTGCTATACATACCTTTTGTGAAGCTGCTCTGGTCTCCAGCAGCGGAAGCTCTGCAGGGGAGACAGCCGACAACGGCTGGGAAATGCCTGGAAAGTGATTCCGTTGTCGGCTGCCTCCTCTGCACCTGCCTCCTCAGAGAAGCCGCCCTGGTCTGGGATCTGTTGTCCCACTGATGGTCACAGCACATAAATAGCACAACAGCTGCAGTACTGTGTTAGGCCTCACTGTGTCCATACCTCACTGTGCCCATACCTCACTGTGCCTCACTGTGCCCGTGCTTCACTGTGCCCGTGCTTCACTGTGCCTCAAGTACAGTACCTTGAACGGCGTTATCTCCTGGCGCTGTGCCCATCTTTAATCTTATTATGTTCCGGCGCTGTGATACATTCAGTGTAAGCCGTGTAGTGTAACCAAGCGCCGCCTCCTCCTCTTCCTCCTCCGCGACGAGACACTGACTCGGTTTCCCAGCAGTGAGTCAGCCTATCACAGACGAGGAGGAGGAGGAGGAGGAGGAGGCGGCGCTTGGTTACACTACACGGCTTACACTGAATGTATCACATGTCATAGAGGAGAGGAGGAATTACACTACTACCATCTAGTGGCGGTAGATGTAATTGCAGTAACGCCGCCCAAGTAATGGGAACGGCGTTACCATGAGGGGAAGAGTAATCCGTTAGATTACTCGTTACCCACTAAAGTAACTGCGTTAAGTAACACTGTTAACTTTAACGCAGTTACTACCATCACTGGGTGGCGCTTCCTGTTTTGTTCCCCTGTCTTCCCCTTACAGAGCCGGCTTTCTCTGAGGACAGCTGCCGCCTACCATCCTCTCATCATTCTCTCCCCCCCCCTCTAAAGGGTTAGTTATTACATACCAGCATATGGACTAAAAAGAACTGTGACTGTGTTTTTTTAGATCTATCCTCTGTCCATTTGTTATGCACTAGTCTTTTGCGCTAACAGTTCACTCCATTGTTTTTACTGCCCCGGTCTGGACACATGCTGAGCTTCTCTGTGGAGGCAGGTGCAGAGGAGGGAGCCGACAATGGAAGCCCCATAGTAACCCTATGGGTGACATCACTTCCCAGGCATTTCCCAGCCATTGTCGGCTGTCTCCCCTGCAGAGCTTCCGCCACTAAAGACCAGAGCAGCATCTCAATTGATATGTGTAGCGATTTCTTCTTTACAGGGCTAGATAGGTTAGTCTTAGATTGTGGATGTCAGTAGATTTAGAGATATTAGTATTAGGGTGAACTTCTACTTTAAGGTAAAAAATGTTTAGGCTTTTTAGAACCACTTTAGGTCAAAGAATTATATCTCGTTATCCTCACTATAATTCTTATACAAAATCAATCTACAAATCACCAAGGCACATTCAACTCAAGAAAGGCATTATTTTCCTTATAGCCTGCCAATCAAGTACAGCATGAATCTGTATACTATTAGTTGTACTTACCATTATAGGGAGTGATGATCACCATATGTCATGTGCAAACGATCACATTTATTTTACTATAAGCCCCCGGTGTTAATGGAAGAAAGAGCTTTCCTTATGATTCTGTCACTCCCGTGTCTATTGCTGTGGATCGACTGGTTGTTAAATGCCCCATAAATCTCTATGGTAATGTTCTGGGTGAGTAGCAGTGTTTCTGGAAGGATGTGTTAAATTCTTGCTTAGAAATCATTATACTCATTCCCCTGATATAAAAATAAAGCATGGTTTCTCTTTTTGACGTACAAATGTAACTGAAAAGAAGGATAACTCACATAATGAGGAGCAAAAGGTTGCAACATATTTTGTTGGTGATTACCAATCAATTTCTTCGGTTATAGGAGTCCTTGGGCCCAGTGTTGCTAAATTTCATGCCACCGAGACAATTCCTCACCCCACACAGCAGCCAGGGAATGCAGATTGTAGTCCAGTAATGATTAGCTATAAATCCTGGTATCAAATGTGAGCTATAAGGGGTCTGATGGGGTCAGAAGATACTCTCTCCAAGAGTTACAGTCAATAAAGGATGCCTGATACTTTGTGTCATGAAAATTACTATTTTTCCTGTATATTATGTGGGCAAAAGATAAATATAAAAAATTGCTGCTGCAAATATTTCCAGACCCTATAAAGACTGTTCTGCAGTGCCTTCCCCAAGTTTTATTTAGACAAACAGATCTACAAATAAAAATTAAAAAAACATCTAATTTTGGATATACAATTCTTTGCATACTTTAATAATGAAATGTAAAGTGTTTTAAAAATGTACAAAAAACATCACTATATATAGAAGTTCTACATTAATCTTTAAAAAATGCCCATGTGCGCCTAGGTCTTTTATTTAGTTATAGCATCATTGCGTGATCATTCCACTACTAATTGGGATGAGCCGAACACCCCCCGGTTCGGTTCGCACCAGAACCTGCGAACGGACCGGAAGTTCGCGCAAACTTTAGAACCCTATTAAAGTCTATGGGACTCGAACGTTCGAAATCAAAAGTGCTAATTATGAAGGCTAATATGTAAGTTATTGTCCTAAAAAGGGTTTGGGGACCCGGGTCCTGCCCCAGGGTACATGTATCAATGCAAAAAAAAGTTTTAAAACAGGCGTTTTTTTTCGGGAGCAGTGATTTTATTGGTGCTTAAAGTGAAAAAAAAAGTAAAATATTCCTTTAAATATCGTACCGGGGGGTGTCTATAGTATGCCTGTAAAGTGGCAAGTGTTTCCCGTGTTTAGAACTGTCCCTGCACAAAATGACATTTCTAAAGGAAAAAAGTCATTTAAAACTGCTTGCGGCTTTAATGTAATGTCTGGTCCCGGCAATATGGATGAAAATCATTGAGAATAATGGCATGGGTACCCCCCCCCCCCAGCCCATTACCAGCCCCTTTGGGTCTTGTATGGATATTAAGGGGAACCCCGCATCCAAATTAAAAAAAGAAAAGGCGTGGGGCCCCCCAGGCCCTATATACTCTGAACAGCAGTATACTGGCGGTGCAAACAAGTCAGGGACTGTGGGTTTGTTGTTACGTAGAATCTTTTTGTAATTTTAAACTGGTACATTTTTAAAGTGTAGCTCCAGACAAAAAATACATTTTTAAGCTTTTTGGAAAACATAGGGATGTAACATTTGTTTTGCTGTCTGTGCACCTGTTCAGAACATTTCACCTCACTTTCCGTCCCAATGACAAATGTTTTTGAAAAATGTTTTTTTTTTTTATTGAAACAAGGATTGGTGATAAAGCATCAGTGGAGAGAATACACCTTTTTCCCATATTAACACTTACAGGAGAGAATTTCCCCGTCCTAGGGGTAGATTTCCTCTCACTTCCTGTTGTCTCATTCCGTTTGCAAGTAGGAGTCGTTTGTAAGTTGGATGTTTGAAAGTAGGGGCCTGCCGTATATACTCTGCAGAAATTTGGCCCTTAGGTGTTGGTATTGCCACAACACTGTAAGCCCTCACAGTTACTCTTGGTGGGCGCTGGATCACCCTGCTGTGAACTATTATATCAAGAATTGTAATACATGCCATTGTTGAACAGTGGTAGGAAAAATTGGGCCTTTTGTGGTTGTGCTGGTCTCACAACACTGTAAGTCCTCACAGTTACTCTTGGTGGTCGCAGGCATGGGCCCAGCTGTAAAATATTAGATCAAGAATTGTAATTACATGCCCCTGTTGAACAGGGGCAGAAAAATTGGGCCTTTGGTGGTGGTGGTGGTGGCGTTGTCACAACACTGTAAGCCCTCACAGTTACTCTTGGTGGGCGCAGGCATGGGCCCTGCTGTGAGTTATTAGATAAAGAATTGTAATTACATGCCCCTGTTGAACAGAGGCATAAAAATTGTGCCTTAGGCACTGGTGCCACAACACTGCAACCCCTCACAGATACTGTAGTTGGAGCACAGCAATGAGCCCTGCTGCAAAGTATTGCGCCAAAAATTGTAATTACACGCCCCTGTTAAACAGGGGCAGAAAAATTGGGCCTTAGGCACTGGTGCTGGTGCCACAACACTGCAACCCCTCACAGATACTCTAGTTGGAGCGCAGGAATGAGCCCTGCTGAAAAGTATTGCATTCAAAATTGTAATTACACGCCCCTGTTAAACAGGGGCTGAAAAATTGGGCCTTAGCCACTGGTGGCAGTGCCCAGAAACAAAAATGTTCTTACATGCTATCAGCATGATCATTTAGGAGGAAAAGGATAGTCACTCAGCATAACAGGATAGTCACTCTGCATCAGCATAGACAGTCTTGAAGGGATCTGACATTTCAAAGAAAATTATTCTGTTACATCAGCATCAGGTGCTTGGTAGCTGGTGGTGATCCAAGACTTATTCATTTTTATGAAGGTCAGTCGATCGACCGAGTCAGTGGACAGGCGCACCCTGTGATCGGTTACAAAGCCTCCAGCAGCACTGAATGTGCGTTCCGAAAGAACGCTGGATGCAGGACAGGCCAGTAGCTCAATTGCATACTGTGCAAGCTCTGGCCAGTGATCCATTCTCAAGACCCAGTAAGCCAGAGGATTTTCGGTGGGGAAGGTGTCCAAGTCTGTTCTTGCCCCTAGGTATTCCTGCACCATGTAAACCAGGCGCTGGTGATGGTTGCTGGAACTGATCATACCTTGGGGCTAAAAAATTGTCTGAACGCATCGGTCAGATGGCCACCTTCTCCACTGCTCCTTCTTTGACTGACCGAAGCCTCAGCAACACGTTGTCCAGGACCAGGAATTTGTAATCTCCCAGTCTCTGGGAACGCGTTGCACAGACCTTTCTGCAAGGCCTCCCGAAGATGTTTCATCCTCTGTTCCCTCTGCGATGCCACGATAAGGTCCGCAACCTTACCCTTGTAATGTGGATCAAGGAGGGTTGCCAGCCAGTAATGATCCCTCTCCTTGATCGCACGAATACGAGGATACTTCCGCAGGCTTTGCAGGATCAGGGAGGCCATGCAGCGTAGGTTTGCTGAGGCATTCGGTGCGGAGTCCTCTTGGTCACTGAGGACGACAGGATCCGCAGCCACCTCCTCCCAGCCACGTACAAGTCCATGTGTTTCTTGGGACTGTAATTGATCCCTTGAAGACTGCTGCTGATGCTGAGTGCTAGGCTCCATCTCCATGCTGACACAATCCTCCTCCTCCTCCTCCTCTTCCTGTGTGATAGGCGAGCCAGCAGGAACACTGTCTGGATAAAGGGGCCTTGAGAGGTAAGGAAGTCCTCCTCTTCCTCCCTCTGTTCTGCCTCAAGTGCCCTGTCCATTATTGCACACAGCGTGTGCTCCAACAGGTGGACAAGAGGGACAGTGTCACTGATGCATGCACTGTCAATGCTCACCATCCTGGTGGCCTCCTCAAATGGTGACAGGACAGTGAATGCATCCCTGATCATGGCCCACTGGCGTGGGGAAAAAAAATTCAAGCTCCCCTGACCCTGTCCTGGTGCCATATTGCAACAGATACTCATTGATGGCCCTCTGCTGTGTGTGCAGCCGCTGCAGCATGGCCAAAGTAGAGTTCCACCTGGTGGGCATGTCACAGATTAGGCGGTTCTTGGGCAGGTTGTATTCCTTTTGGAGGTCAGCCAGCCGAGCACTGGCATTATATGACCGGCGGAAATGCACACAGAGTTTCCTGGCCTGCTTCTGGACCTCCTGTAAGCCTGGGTACCTGCCCAAGAACCGCTGCACCACCAAGTTAAGAACGTGAGCAAAACAGGGCACATGGGTCAGTTGTCCCTGTCGGAGGGCGGAGAGAAGGTTGGTGCCATTGTCACAAACCACCTTTCCTGGCTTAAGCTGGCGTGGCGTTAACCACCTCTAAACCTGCCCCTGCAGAGCTGACAGAATCTCTGCCCCAGTGTGGCTCCTGTCCCCCAAGCACACCAGCTCATGCACCGCATGGTATCTTTTTGCCTGCGTACTTGCATAGCCCCTTCAACGCCTACGGAGCACCGCTGGTTCCGAGGACAAAGCACAGGAAGAGGCCATGGAGGAAGAAGAAGAGGAGGGGTGGAGGAGAGAGGTGTGTCAGAATCACTAGTAGTAGCATTTTGGAGGCGTGGTGGCGGCACAACCTCCAACACTACTGCACCTTGTCCTGCATCTTTCCCAGCTGCCAGCAGTCAGAGCCGGAATCGCCTTCCATGAGAAAAAGTGGCGTTTGGGAACCTGCCACTGAGGGTCCGCACATTCCACAAACTCACGGAAGGGGGCCGAGTCTACCAACTGAAAAGGCAGCAGTTGAAGTGCTAGCAATTTAGCCAAGCTGACATTCAACCACTGGGCATGTGGATGGCTGGGAGTGAACTTCTTTCAGCGGTGTAGCAGCTGGGGCAGGGAAATTTGCCTGGTACAATCTGATGTCGGTGTACCGATAGCAGATTGCCCGCAAGTATTTGGCTGTGACACACCTAATTCTACACCTTCATTCCTCTCAGTGCAGGTTTCAGAGAGGAGTGAAGGTATAGTGGGGTTGGAGATCCCAGCTGATGAGGAGCAAGGAGAGGTCCGCTTTGTTCTTTGGTGTGGGTCTTTTTTGTATGCTTGCCAACGGACTGCATGGCAGGTTGACATATGTCTGGTCAAGCACGTGGTGCCCAAGCGTTTCATGTTTTGGCCACGCGAGATACGCTTCAGACATATGTTGCAAATAGCAACGGTGCGATCTGCTGCATACGTCTCAAAAAAGGCCCACACCAAAGAACTTTTGGAATAACGCGCAGAGACAGCAGCGCCCTGAACATTCGGAACACTGCGGTGTGATGCAGATGGTTGGCTGCCCTCAAGCTGGCCCCTGGAGGGCATCCTGCCTTGTTGGAGATGTGCCTTCTCCTCTCTCCTATCAGGCACCCACGTGGAGTCAGTGACCTCATCATCCCCTCCCTCCTCATTACTGGAGCAAATCTGGCAGTATGCTGCAGCTGGGGGAACATGACTACCAGATTGTCCTTGTTGGTCAGCCCCTCTCTCTGGGCTCACATTACTGCCTTCCTCTAGCTGGGTACCATCATCGGAACCTTCAAAACGCTGGGCATCCTCCTGGAGCATGTACCCAACACTGTAGTCAAACAGTTTGGGGGACTCCTCAGGAGGACATGGTGGGGCTAGGGAAGGAGTGACTGATGCCATTGAGCCGAGGGAAGAGGCCGCTTTGGCAGCTGCTTTGCCAAACAAAGTACCCTGAACCTGGGTGAGTGAGGATGAGGAGGATGAGGACAGCTTGGTCATCCACTCTACCAAGTCTTGGGCATGTTGCGGCTCAACATGGCCAGCTGCCGAAAAGGACAAGCGTGTCCCACGGCCACGTGCTGATGAGGATGCACCATGTCCACGACCAGCACTGTTGCCTCTAGACACAGAGCCTGCTTTCCCTCTTTTATTGGCTTGTGACTGTCTCTCCTTGTTTGCCTTCCAGACATACTAATGGCCTTCAGTGAGATGTAGCTGCACAAAGGTGGGATGTATATATATAGATCTAAAGTGATTATACTGCAGCTAGCACAATCAACTGCCTGCTGTGGTATTAGTATGAGAAAAGCAGCAATTGTCTTCAGTTCGTTTTAGGTGCACACTGGGCAGAGGACAAAGTACACTAACTGAAAATACTTATAGCTCCCTGCCTGTGGTATTAGTTTGAGAACACCACCAATTGTATTCAGGTACCTTTAGGTGCACGCTGTGCAAAGGACAGAAGTACACTAAATGAAATTAATGCAGCTCCCTGCCTGTGGTTTTAGTATGAGAACACCACTAATTGTATTGAGGTACCTTTAGGTGAACGCTGTGCAAAGGACACAGCACACTAAATGAAATTAATGCAGCTCCCTGCCTGTGGTTTTAGTATGAGAACACCACTAATTGTATTGAGGTACCTTTAGGTGCACACTGTGCAAAGGACAGAAGTACACTAAATGAAATTAATGCAGCTCCCTGCCTGTGGTTTTAGTATGAGAACATCACTAATTGTATTGAGGTACCTTTTAGCTGCACACTGTGCAAAGGACAGAAGTACACTAAATGAATATAATGGCTCATAATGTTCGAAATTCGGCGAACAGCCGAACAGGCGATGTTCGAGTCGAACATGGGTTCGACTCGAACTCGAAGCTCATCCCTAATCATTAGCAATTGCCACACATTACTACATGCTACACTCCATTGTTGTCTATTTGTAGCAATAGCTATCTATTAGTAGCAGGCCATTCACAGGTGATGATCACTGTAGCAAAAATTACTCATGTAGCCAACCTTATTACTCCCAACAATATTATCGGTAAAACTTGGCTGTCAGAAATGTGCCTACTTTTTACTAAATTTGTACTTTGCTGTTCAGTTGGCAAGGCTTGGGTCCAGCTGGCGTTATACTACTTTTCTGTAAATGGGTATTGCCTCAATTTGTGGCAACTAGTGAGTGATATCTGAGTGAAAATGTATGTTAAATCATATCTAACCAATGGACGATCTAAACATTAAATTTTTGGCTTATGGATAAAGAAAGATATGTTTGGGTCTCTGTCACATGATCCTTAGTATGCAATTTTTTACCTTTTTTTTGCTATGGGCTATGGCACTTAAACAGTAAATAATTTGGGTACTACCTACCACTAAACTGAGGAATTGTAGAAGCCCTAAAACATGTGAAGTTGGTAGGATTTTAGAGGTGTTTGAAGAGGGTCTGTGTATGTTGTCTTCTGTAACTTTTTTGACATATAAAATATGTGCTCTCTTCATTTAGTTATAAGAAGTAGAGTGAAAGTAAAATTGCACTTTCTTTCACCAGACTGATCACATGCTTATCTTGAATTGGAGGTTTTGGTTCATTATAATCAGCTGATGCATTTTCTGCATCATTTTAAAAGTGATTAAATCTTGGAAAGTATCTCTCCAAAACCTACATTTCTGTTGCAGGGGGTGCCTAAAATCTGAATTTAATCTTAGTGTAGACTTCTTAGAAAATCAGTGAGCCAAGTGGGAAATTAAATTTTTGGAGGCATTCTGTATACCAACTGTGTACAGATAACCTACAGGTTGCAGTATTGCATTGAATTTTACAGAAAATTACAGAGCTGCAGATTGAAAATGAAAGGTAATTTTTAATAACATGAAAGTGGGGTTCCAATCACATTTTTCTTTTTTTTAAAAGCATGTTATTTCAGCATTCAATACAGTGGTACATATAAGATGACTTACTATTTTAAAAACCGCTGCTGATCTGCCGAGTTACTGCATAAAGAGACTTTAAAAAAATCGTTGCTAAAGTTTTCATTTTGCTTGTGGGCATATGAAGCCCACAAGCATTTACTTCCTGGATTGTATTAACGAGTGATTCTAGCCATAGGGGAAGCGCACTGCATCCTGGGAAATGATGACACACATTTCCCAGGAGCAGTAGGGAGCTGAGGGAGATGATGTCAGAATCCGAGGTGATTCAGAAGGCAGATTTCATGGGACCGCATAGCAACAGGTACTTCCAGGTGAGTAAAAAAAATAAATAAATTAAAATGTTTTTTTTGGGCTATTATATGCACAATAATGCTATTTTGTATTTTTGGTGGAAACTCCACTTTAAATCCCAACATGGCTTCTGTGGCAATTGTATATGCTATATTTTTTTCTCACATTCATTCACAATAATTGATGACTAATCACAGTATTCTCTGCTCTACCTGTAGATGAAGATGTTCCAGATAAACGTGAACAATATTTTGCCCATGTAAGTAACAAATAAAAAATAAAAAAATGCTAAAATACTCTGCACAGATAATGTCACAGATAGGGATGAGCTTCGTGTTCGAGTCGAACATACGTTCGACTCGAACATCGGCTGTTCGATCGTTCGATGAAGATCGAACGATTTGGGCCGTTCGCGCCAAATTCGAGTGACGCGAACGGCCCACAATGCACTACGCCATCGCAGTGTCATCCAGGCGCTGTGATTGGCCAAGCATGCACTGTGACCCCGCATGCTTGGCCAATCACAGCGCCGGCAGCGAGGAGAGCAATGATTGGCCACAGGCAGGATGCCTGTGGCCAATTATTGCTGAGGGTGTTTAGTACACGCCCCACACTATAAAAGGCCGCCAGCACGGCGGCCTAGTGTAGTGTGTTCCGGAGCAGGGATAGAGCAGCATAGGCAGGGACAGTGACTTTTATTTCTTTCTTGCTTAACCTGGATTCCTTTAGTTTAGGGAAAGAGAAGGATAGGTAGGGAGAGTGTCAGTGTGTTTTGTGCTTGTGCTATATTGTGCTTAAAAAAAACATTTTTTCTAGGGACAGAAAACTGTAGGTAGGGAGAGTGTGTCAGTTTCTTTCACTGTCAAAGTCCTTGTTTCCAGGGACCTGGAAGGACAGTGAGTGAATTCTCCTTGTGCTAAATTGTGCTTAAAAAAAACATTTTTTCTAGGGACAGAAAACTGTAGGTAGGGAGAGTGTGTCAGTTTCTTTCACTGTCAAAGTCCTTGTTTCCAGGGACCTGGAAGGACAGTGAGTGAATTCTCCTTGTGCTAAATTGTGCTTAAAAAAAACATTTTTTCTAGGGACAGAAAACTGTAGGTAGGGAGAGTGTGTCAGTTTCTTTCACTGTCAAAGTCCTTGTTTCCAGGGACCTGGAAGGACAGTGAGTGAATTCTCCTTGTGCTAAATTGTGCTTAAAAAAAACATTTTTTCTAGGGACAGAAAACTGTAGGTAGGGAGAGTGTGTCAGTTTCTTTCACTGTCAAAGTCCTTGTTTCCAGGGACCTGGAAGGACAGTGAGTGAATTCTCCTTGTGCTAAATTGTGCTTAAAAAAAACATTTTTTCTAGGGACAGAAAACTGTAGGTAGGGAGAGTGTGTCAGTTTCTTTCACTGTCAAAGTCCTTGTTTCCAGGGACCTGGAAGGACAGTGAGTGAATTCTCCTTGTGCTAAATTGTGCTTAAAAAAAACATTTTTTCTAGGGACAGAAAACTGTAGGTAGGGAGAGTGTGTCAGTTTCTTTCACTGTCAAAGTCCTTGTTTCCAGGGACCTGGAAGGACAGTGAGTGAATTCTCCTTGTGCTAAATTGTGCTTAAAAAAAACATTTTTTCTAGGGACAGAAAACTGTAGGTAGGGAGAGTGTGTCAGTTTCTTTCACTGTCAAAGTCCTTGTTTCCAGGGACCTGGAAGGACAGTGAGTGAATTCTCCTTGTGCTAAATTGTGCTTAAAAAAAACATTTTTTCTAGGGACAGAAAACTGTAGGTAGGGAGAGTGTGTCAGTTTCTTTCACTGTCAAAGTCCTTGTTTCAAGGGACAGAGAAGGACACCTGAAGGTAGCCCTTATTGCTTTTTTCCCATCTCCCTGCAGGCCATCTATTAGAATGTCTGGAAGGCAAACAAGGAGAGGCAGACAGTCAGGAGGCAATAAAAGAGGGCAAGCAGGCTCTGTGTCTGGGGGCAACAGTGCTGGTCGTGGCCGCGGTGCATTGTCATCAGCACATGGCCATGGGACACGCTTGTCCTTCTTTTCGGCAGCTGGACATGTTGAGCCACATCATGCCGAAGACTTGGTAGAGTGGATGACCAAGCCCTCCTCCTCCTCCTCATCCTCTCTCACCCAGGCTCAGGGTACTGGAAAAGCAGCTGCCAAAGCGTCCTCTTCCCTGGTATCAATGTCAGACTCATCATCAGTCACTCCTTCCCTAGACCCACCATGTCCTCCTCCTGAGGAGTCCCCCGAACTGTTTCAGCACAGTGTTGGGTACATGCTCCAGGAGGATGCCCAGCGTTTCGAAGGGTCTGATGATGAAACCCAGCTAGAGGAAGGCAGTAGCGTGAGAGCAGACAGAGGGGATGCTCAAGAAGGACACCAATCTGGCAGTCATGTTCCAGCAGCTGCAGCATACTGCCAGATTGGCTCCAGTGATGAGGAGGGAGGTGATGATGAGGTCACTGACTCCACGTGGGTGCCTAATAGGAGAGAGGAGGAGGAGGAGGATGAGGAGGAGGCACATCTCCAACGAGGCAGGATGCCCTTTGGTGGCCAGCGTAAGGGCAGTACACCGACGGAATCACACCGCAGAGCTCCGCCTGTGCAGGGCGCTGCCTCTGCCCGTCATTCAAAAAGTTCTTTGGTGTGGGCCTTTTTTGAGGCTAGTGCATCAGATCGCACAGCTGCTGTTTGCAACATATGTCTCAAGCGTATATCGCGTGGCCAAAACATCAGCCGCTTGGGTACCACATGCCTGACCAGACATATGTTGACCTGCCATGCAGCTCGTTGGCAAGCCTACCTGAAAGACCCACACCAAAGAACAAAGCGGACCTCTCCTTGCACCGCATCAGCTGGGATCTCCAACCCCACTATAACTTCAGTCCTCTCTGAAACATGCACTGAGAGGAATGAAGGTGTAGAATTAGGTGTGTCACAGCCAAGTACTTGCGGCCACTCTGCTAGCAGTACACCGACGTCCGATTCTAGCAGGCAAATTTCCCTGCCCCAGCTGCTGGACCGTCGAAAGAAGTTCACTCCCAGCCATCCACATGCCCAGCGGTTGAATGCTAGCTTGGCTAAATTGCTAGCGCTTCAACTGCTGCCTTTTCAGTTGGTAGACTCGGCCCCCTTCCGTGAGTTTGTGCAATGTGCGGTTCCTCAGTGGCAGGTTCCCAAACGCCACTTTTTCTCACGGAAGGCGATTCCGGCTCTCTACCGGCATGTGGAAGGCAATGTCTTGGCCTCGCTGGACAGGGCGGTCAGCGGTAAGGTGCATATTACCGCTGACTCATGGTCCAGCAGGCATGGACAGGGACGTTACCTTTCTTTCACGGCCCATTGGGTCACTCTTTTGGCAGCTGGGAAGGATGCAGGACAAGGTGCAGTAGTGTTGGAGGTTGTCCCACCGCCACGCCTCCAAAATGCTACTACTGGTTGTGACACACCTCTCTCCTCCACCCCCTCCTCTTCTTCTTCCTCCATGGCCTCTTCCTGTGGTTTGTCCTATGAACCAGCGGTGCTCCGTAGCCGTTCACGGGGCTACGCAAGTACGCAGGCAAAAAGATGCCATGCCGTGCTTGCGCTGGTGTGTTTGGGGGACAGAAGCCACACTGGGGCAGAGGTCCTGTCTGCTCTGCAGGGCCAGGCCGAGAGGTGGTTGACGCCACGCCAGCTTAAGCCAGGAATGGTGGTTTGCGACAATGGCACCAACCTCCTCTCCGCCCTCCGACAGGGACAACTGACCCATGTGCCCTGTGTGGCTCACGTCCTTAACCTGGTGGTGCAGCGGTTCTTGGGCAGGTACCCGGGCTTACAGTATGTCCTGAGGCAGGCCAGGAAAGTCTGTGTGCATTTCCGCAGATCTTATAATGCCAGTGCTCGCCTGGCTGAGCTGCAAAAGGAGTTGAACCTGCCCAAGAACCGCCTTATATGTGACATGCCCACCAGGTGGAACTCAACGTTGGCCATGCTGCAGCGGCTGCACACGCAGCAGAGGGCCATCAATGAGTACCTGTGCGACTACGGCACCAGGACAGGGTCAGGGGAGCTTGGTTTTTTTTCTCCACGCCAGTGGGGCATGATCAGGGATGCATGCACTGTCCTGGCACCATTTGAGGAGGCCACGAGGATGGTGAGCAGTGACAGTGCATGCATCAGTGACACTGTACCTCTTGTCCACCTGTTGGAGCACACGCTGCGTGGAATAATGGACAGGGCACTTGAGGCAGAACAGAGGCAGGAAGAGGAGGACTTCCTTGCCTCTCAAGGCCCCCTTTACCCAGACAGTGTTCCTTCTGTCCCACCCATCGCACAGGAAGAGGAGGAGGAGGAGGAGGAGGAGGAGGAGGATTGTGTCAGCATGGAGGTGGAGGCTGGCACTCAGCATCATCAGCAGCAGTCTTTTAGGGATGATTTACAGTCCCAAGAAACCAGTGGACTTGTACGTGGCTGGGAGGAGGTGGCTGCGGATCATGTCGTCCTTAGTGACCCAGAGGACTCCGGAGCGAATGCCTCAGCAAACCTACGCTGCATGGCCTCCCTGATCCTGCAAAGTCTGCGGAAGGATCCTCGTATTCTTCGGATCAAGGAGAGGGACCATTACTGGCTGGCCACTCTCCTTGATCCACGGTACAAGGGTAAGGTTGCGGACCTTATGTTACCGTCGCAGAGGGAGCAGAGGATGAGACAACTCCGGGAGGCCTTGCAGAAAGGTCTGTGCAACGCGTTCCCAGAGACTGGGAGGTTACAAACTCCTGGTCCTGGACAACGAGTTGCTGAGGCTTCGGCCAGTCAAAGAAGGAGCGGTGGGGAAGGTGGCCGTCTGACCGATGCGTTCAGACAATTCTTTAGTCCGCAGCCCCAAAGTATGATCGGTTCCAGCAACCATCGCCAGCGTCTGATAAACATGGTGCAGGAATATCTAGGGGCAAGGTCAGACTTGGACACCTTCCCCACCGAAAATCCTCTGGCTTACTGGGTCTTGAGGATGGATCACTGGCCAGAGCTTGCACAGTATGCAATTGAGCTACTGGCCTGTCCTGCATCCAGCGTTCTTTCGGAACGCACATTCAGTGCTGCTGGAGGATTTGTCACGGATCACAGGGTGCGCCTGTCCACCGACTCGGTTGATCGACTGACTTTCATCAAGATGAACCAGTCTTGGATCACCACCAGCTACCACACACCTGATGCTGATATAACAGACTAATTGATTTTAACATGTCACATCCCTTCAAGACTGATGCTGATGCTGAGTGCCTGTGCTGTTATGTTGACTGGCTATCCTCCTCCTCCGAGTCCTCAATGATACGATTGATGATGATAGCTTGGAAGATCATTTTTGTTTATGGGTGCCGCCACCAGTGGCTAAGGCCCAATTTTTCAGCCCCTGTTTTACAGGGGCGTGTAATTACAATTTTTTTAGCAATAATTTGCCATAGGGCTCATTGCTGTGCTCCAAGTACAGTATCTGTGAGGGGTTGGAGTGTTGTGGCACCAGTGCCTAAGGCCCAATTTTTCAGCCCCTGTTTAACAGGGGCGTGTCATTACAATTTTTGAAGCAATACTTTGCAACAGGGCTCATTGCTGTGCTCCAAGTACAGTATCTGTGAGGGGTTGTAGTGTTGTGCCACCAGTGCCTAAGGCCCAATTTTTCAGCCCCTGTTCAACAGGGGCATGCAATTACAATTCTTGATCTAATAATTCACAGCAGGGTCCATTGCTGCACCCACCAAGAGTAACTCTGAGGGCTTACAGTCTTGAGGCAACGCCACCACCACCACCACCACCACGAAAGGCCCAATTTTTCAGCCCCTGTTCAAAAGGGGCATGTAATTACAATTCTTGATCTAATAATTCACAGCAGGGCCCATTGCTGCACCCACCAAGAGTAACTGTCAGGGCTTACAGTGTTGTGGCACCAGCACCACCATCAAAGCCCCAATTTTTACTACCACTGTTCAACAATTATATGTAATTAAAATTCCTGATATAATAGTTGACAGCAGGGCGTTCCAGCACCAACCAAGAGTAACTGAGTGCTTACAGTGTTGTGCCAACACCAACAACTAAGGGGCCTATTTCTGCAGAGTATATACGGCAGGTCCCTACTTTCAAACATCCAACTTACAAACGACTCCTACTTGCAAACGAAAGAAGACAACAGGAAGTGAGAGGAAATCTACCCCTAGAAAGGAAAATTCTCTCCTGTAAGAATAAATATGGGAGAAAGGGGTCTCATCTGTACTGATGCTTTATCAGCAATCCTTGTTTCAAGAAAAACACCACATTTCAAAAACAGTTGTCATTGGGACGGAAAGTGAGGTGAAATGTTCTGAACAGGGGCACAGACAGCAAAACAAATGTTACAGGGGTGATAACCCTTACCTATGTTTCCCAAAAAGTTTAAAAATAGATTTTTGGGCTGGAGCTACACTTCAACAATGTACCTGTTCAAAATTACAAACAGATTCTACATAAGAACAAACCTACAGTCCCTGTCTTGTATGCACCGCCTGTATACGGCTGTTCAGAGTATATAGGGCCTTTTTTATTTTATGTGCGGGGTTCCCCTTAATATCCATACAAGACCCAAAGGGGCTGGTAATGGGCTGGGGTAGGGGGGGGGGGGTCATGGGGTAGCTATGCCATTTTTCTTAAAGAATTTCATCCATATTACCGGGACCAGACATTACATTAAAGCCGCAAGCAGTTTTAAATGGCTTTTTTTTCCTTTAGAAGTGTCATTTTGTGCAGGGACAGTTCTAAACACGGGAAACACGTGGCACTTCACAGGCATACTTTAGACACCCCCCAGGTACGATATTTAAAGGAATATTTGACTTTTTTTTTTTCACTTTATGCATCATTAAAATGACTGCTCCCGAAAAACGACCGTTTTTAAAACTTCTTTTTGCATTGATACATGTCCCCTGGTGCAGAACCCGGGTTCCCAAACCCTATTTATGACAATAACATGCATAATAGTTGTTATAATTAGCACTTTAGAATTCGAACGTTCGCATCCATTGTATTTAATAGGGTTCTAATGTTCGTTCGAACTTTCGGTCCGTTCACGGGTTCTGGTGCGAACCGAACCCGGGGGTGTTCGGCTCATCACTAGTCACAGAGTACACAAGTGGCAAAGCACAAGTTGTTCTAAGGAAGTATGCAATTATGTTCCAGACTATTGTAACATACAATATAGACAAAATAGTTTTACCAAGAGAACCAACCGCACTTAATGTGAAATTGGCAGAAGCATGCTTTTCGATGCTGATATTCCAACAACATACTGGGAAGTGACAATTATGACAGCATGCTATCTCCAAAACCACTTACTCAGAAAAGCAAAATAGAAAATTCCATGTGAACTACGGGATGGTAAGAATCTTACAGCGAGTCTCAAAAGGGTTTAAATAATTCCACATCCAGACACCATTTAATGATCAGCAGAAGTGTAATTTATAAACTATATACTAACTGTATGTTACAAATTTTCATGGAAGTTAAAGCATAACTAAAGGCAAAACTTTTTTTTAGTTTTTTTTAGAGTGGAGAGGGATTAGAAGACCTGACAGTTTTTATTGCAGTTTGTGCCTACGTTATGGAAATTCACCATCTCTATTGGTCCTGTTTACCATTATTATTGAAAGTAAGAGAAATTACCCAAACTTTGGGTTGTTCCCAGAAAAGTAATAGAAGGCAAATCTTCCAATGGGAACACTAGTTCTGGGTCCCCAAGGAATTCCCTTGATTTACAGGGAATTTCTCTCACTTCCTGTTTGGCTATGAACAGGAAGTTAAGGGAAATCTCCCCAATTAGACATAGATGGCGAAAACAAAAATCTGACAGGGGTTAAAACCTTCCTTGCTCTATCAAAAAAAAAAAAAAAGTTTTGCCTATAGTTTTGCTTTAAGGTTGGAAAAAGTCCATCTTGCCCAAACTATGTGAGAAAAGCATTGTGAGATGATAAAATCAGAAACATCTAAACAACAACCTGAGCAAGAGGCCCCAGCAGGTAAAAGAAACACAAAATCACTGAAATTGAAATTGGTCTCAGTAATTTATCCTCTTAAAAAGGCTGAACTGCTGGCAACCACAGTCAGAAAATATACGAGATCCAATAAGGACATCCCAACTAGATTCTTGTAATATATGGCTCATGCAGTACTTAAAGTGGTTGTAAACCCAAATTTTTTTTTTAGAAAAAATAAAAACCTGCAAGACAAAGGCATAATGAGCTAGTATGACTAGCATACTAGCTCATTATGAATTACTTACCGAAGCCCCCGAAGCCGTCCTAGTCTTCCCCTCCAGCCACAGACATCTCTCCCGGAGGCTACTTCCAGGTATCGCCGCTCCGGCGCTGTGATTGGCCGGAGCGGTGAAGACGTCACTCCGCGCATGTGCACGTGAGCCGTCAAAGCTGGCATTACCCATTCACAAAACCGGAATTCTCAGTGTGCCTGCGCCGTTGTCTATGGCGCGCATGCGCCGTAGACATCGGTGCATTCTTTTTGGCAAATATCTCCTAAACCGTGTAGGTAAGCCTTAATCTAGGCTTACCTGTAGGTAAAACTTGTCAGAGAGGGTTTACTTCCATTTTAAAACAAACTCAAGGTATGAAACTGACATGATTTGCAAGTTGTGACATAGAATTCATACAATATGTGGACACAGATTGGGCAGGTGACTCCAGTATAAAACTTGTAAAGAATGAAAAGATCAATGCCAGAACTAAGCATATTGATGTCAGACACCATTGCCTCTAAAACCTTGTGGAAAAAAATGTGATTGTGTTTGAATACTCTAAAACTGATAGGGTGATAGCAGATACCATGACAAACACACTACCAAAGCCAATGATTGAAGAACCTCAAAAGAAGATAGGACTTTAAGTGGTTCTAAATGCTAAAGGTTTTTTACCTTTGTGCATTGCATGAAGGTAAAATTTCAGTGTGCAGCGGCCCCCCAGCCTTACTAATCCCTACCTGAGCTTCCTCCAATCCAGTGATGTTCATGATAGTTTTGGCTGTCTCTGGACTCTCCCTCCATATTGGCTGAGACAGCAGCGGGAGCCTATTGGCTGCCACTGCTGTCAATCATAACTAATGCGCCATTGAGGAGAGCGAGTGGGGTGGTGGGGCCGAGCCGCGGCTCTATGTGTCTTATGGAAGCATAGAGCAGCGACTACAGAGCGAGCAATAGGATTGCCACCTGTTCTGGATTCACCTGGACAGTCCGGGTTTTGAATCATGTTGAATCAGTTTGTTGAATCAGTTCGCATGAAGCCCAGACACATTATTCAGATTGGACTGTGGCTGCTCATGCTCCAGGGGCCCATGCAGCCACCCTGTCACACCTGAATAGGAGGGGCGGTGGGGGCATTACTACTCTCCTTGGGGCACCCAAAGGTATCTCAGATCTTTTACAATGCTATAGTGTATACTACAAAAACAAATTGCTGTGCGACGCTAAAGTGTTCAGGTTTGGCTTGAAGAAAGGGTGACAAACCTATTGAGCATGTAGCGGTGCCCCCAAGGCAAACGGCTTTCTTTGGGGGCACTGCTCAAGGGGGAGAAGCCAGGAGCGCCTGAAAAAAAAAAGAGTTTCGGAGCTGCTCTGTGCAAAACCACTGCACAGAGCAGGTAAGTATAACATCTTATTAAAAAACAAAAACAAATTTTTAATACCACTTTAAATGAAAAGTAGTTGTTGAGAGGGGATGTTAGCATACTATTTATACAAACATACATACAACCACCATTTTCATATATTATACTGTGATTAGTAGTGCTGCTACTAGGTGGTAGTGTTTAATGCTTGCCTTTTTTGTGGAACTACATGATTATGATGTCATTTCTTGTCTCTGTTCCTATTAATTTCCAATAAAAAAGAAGGGCTTAGCCACATGTCCAGAAACATCTTGACAGGTAAAAGTGATATCTGCAGCTTTTCCCAGCTGTGCCAGGAGCTGTAAAGCTTTGTGCCAATGTACGTATATTCGTAGAAGACTGAATTTAGCAGTTTTAACCTTCAACACCACAAATATATTTTCTTTTTTATTGTAAAGTAATTATTTGGTGCTGATAGACATTTATCACTGTGACAGTGCTATCTGCGTGATTTCTTTTTCTGCTTTCCCAAAGAATGACAGCGCTGTGCATGTCATATTGGCACACAAATCATTCCATCTCATAAAACTGCTGTATAATTCTTGTCTGCAGCTAATCCAGAACTTGTTCCTCTTCAACAATTCCTATTATTTTAAAATTGAAGAGCACTATGGGCTTGTTCATAACACAATGTACATACAAAATGCATAGAAAATGCATGTGCGCTGACATTTGTTTTTTTAATGCATTGTGCTTTGTTTTACGGTGCATTGAACTGTGTTTTTGCATTCATTTTTTCTGTACAGGCCAAATCAAAGGTGAAAATTCTAACATCTATTTTTAGTATAATAGGTGCTTTGCTTGCAGAAAATGTTGCATTTGTTATGCATCGCCCCTGTATGGTGTGAACAGGGCACATAGAAAACAATTGTTTCTACGTGTTCTTGTGCTGAGCCTGTGGTGATCAACACTGTATTGCAAAAAGTATTGGGACACCTGCCTTTACACGCACATGAACTTTAATGGCATCCCAGTCTTAGTCCGTAGGGTTCAATATTGAGTTGGCCCACCCTTTGCAGCTATAACCGCTTCAACTCTTCTTGTAAGACTGTCCACAAGTTTTCGGAGCGTGTCTATGGGAATATTTGACCATTCTTCCAGAAGTGCATTTGTGAGGTCAGGCTCTGATGTTGGACAAGAAAGCCTGGCTCTCAGGCCCCACTCTAATTAATCCCAAAGGTGTTCTATCAGGTTAAGGTCAGGACTCTGTGCAGGCCAGTCAGGGTTCCTCCACCCCAAACTTATTTATCCACACTATATTGCCAAAAGTATTGGGTCGTCCCTCCAAATCATTTGGTGGAGGGGGGATTATGGTGTGGGGTTGTTTTTCAGGGGTTTGGCTTGGCCCCTTACTTCCAGTGAAGGGAACTCTTAAGGCGTCAGCATACCAAGTCCTTTTGGACACGTTCATGCTCCCAACTTTCTGGAAACAGTTTGGGGATGGCACTTCCTGTTCCAACATGACTGCGCACCAGTGCACCAAGCAAGGTCCATAAAGACATGGATGAGCAAGTTTGGGGTGGAGGAACTTGACTGACCTGCACAGAGTCCTGACCTCAACCCAACAGAACACCTCTGGGGTGAATTAGAGCGGAGACTGCAGGCCAGGCCTTATCATCCAAGTCAGTGCCTGACCTCACAAATGCGCTTCTGGAAGAATGGTTAAACATTCCCATAAACACACTTCTAAACCTTGTGGACAGCGTTCCCAGAAGAGTTGAAGCTGTTATAGCTGCAAAGGGTGGATCAAGTCAATATTGAACCCCTATGGACTAAAACTGGTATGCCATTAAAGTTCATGTGCGTATAAGGGCAGGTGTCCCAATACATTTGGAAATCTAGTGTAGATTGCTGCAGCTCAAAGGCTTGTGCCCTTACAGCTGATTAGCTGGTGGCTGACTAAAGCTGGCCATATGTGAATGGAAATTTGGCTGATTCAAGAGGGACCGGCCGAATGTTGATCCATGTGTGGGCACTGTGGTTTAACAGAAGATGATCTACTGATCAACTGCATCAAAGCAAAAGAGTGCTGAACATCTGAGCCTATCCTAGTAAGGATGTGTACATGTGAAAGCCTCAGTTAAAGGGGTTGTAAAGGAAAACGTTTTTTCACCTTAATGCATCCTATGCATTAAGGTGAAAAAACATCCGACAATACCGATCGAAAGTCCCGCGCTCGCCCCCGACATCCTCTTCGCCACTCAGCCTGGCCGTTGATTGGTTACAGTGGATGGATTGAAAGCAGCGCAGCCATTGGCTCGCGCTGCTGTCAATCACATCCAATGACGCGGCGTGCCGGGGGCGGAGCCGAGTGATACAGTGAGCGGCAATAATCTGTTTGAATGATAAAAACTGACTAATGTATAGGCTGCCTTAGTCAGTACAGGAACTCTAAACTCTGCCCGTAGCCCATCTCCTCGCAACTTTCTGCCATTTTCTCACTTGTTTCAGAAATTTGGTACATAGTTACACGCATAGTTCATGACTGGGTCATTTAAACCATCAATATCTTAATATCTCAATATACAATACTTCCCATCACTAAATGGAGGCATGTGTTCATGTGACAGAGCAACACAACTAGAAAGTTCTGTATCATCATGTTGTGTGACCAAGCTTATGAACATCAGCTCCTGCAAAGAGTATTCGACTTCCATGCAGCATATGTAAATTCACATTATCACTTAACATCCTAATACTGCATATTCCCTAAAACTATGCCAATTAATTAAACCAAACAGCTTTGAGTAGCATGATTGATTGCACAAGCTGGCTTTTTCTTAGTTTCTAGCCAAAAGCACCATCAGAGAACAAAGCAAACAAATATATTAGGGTTGATTTACTAAAGGCAAGTAGGCTGTACACTTTGCAAGGGGACTCTGCCTTAGTGATTATGTTGAAAAATCACTTTGCAAAGAATATCCAATCATGTGGATTGGATGATGGAAGTCAGTAGAGCTTCATCTCATGCACTAAGCTAAGGGAATATTCCCTGGCAAAGCAAAAATTTCCTTGCAAATCCAACCACCTGTTTGTCTTTAGAATATCAAAAAAAATTCTGGCTATCCTAGGTAGTTACCAAGTTATCCATCCACCATTATATCCAACAATTACAATATATCCACTGCAATGTACTGTGAACAGGTGGCCCACACAGACAAAATCGACATACTGGTACATTGCTGCCTGTTTCTGGGTTTCGGACCCCAATGCACGCCCCACCTGCTGTGATTGTACACAGCGGGAGTCTGTCAGCAGATCCCGGCCAAAGAATCATGCCCGGGACCTGCTGATCTGCGGAGTCCAATCACAGCCCAGAGCCCAGGGTTGACAATCAACAAAGGGCTCTGTACAGAGGGGACAATCTCTCTGTTTCTTATATCTCCAAAGCAGGGATAAGAAACAAAGATCATTAGTAATAATCAGTACACGTTACAAATTGTTAGGCACACATTTAACCCCTTAATTACCCTAGACGTTAATTCCTTCCTGGTCAGTGTCTTTAGTACAGTGACAGTGTATTGTATTAGTACTGATCACTAATTAGTGTCATCTGGTGATGTCAGTGGCAGTTAGTTCCCAATCAGTTTCAGTTAGGCTGCTTTCACACTGGGGTGGGCGTTGACGGTAAAACACTGCTAGTTTTAGGCCCCTTTCACACTGGGGCGGGCATGTGCGGTGGCGGTATAGCGGCGCGATTTTTAGCGCCGCTATACCGTTGTATTTACCGCGATATTCGGCCACTAGCGGTGCGGTTTTAACCCCCGCTAGTGGCCGAAAAAGCTACAGCCGCGGTTTTCAGGCGGTATTACCGCGGTGTCCCATTGATTTTAATGGGAAGGAGCGGTATACACACCGCTCCTTCACCACTCCAAAGATGCGGCTTGCAGGAGGTTTTTTTTTCTCCTGCCAGCGCATCGCCTCAGTGTGAAAGCCCGAGGGCTTTCACATTGAGAATACTGGGGCGGCAGTATTTCAGGCGTTATTTATGCGCTATTTTTAACGCTTAAACGCCTGAAATACGCCTCGGTGTGAAAGGGGCCTTTGCGGCGCTTTATCGTTGTTTTAGAGGCGCTATTCGGCCGCTAGCGGGGCGCTTTTAACCCCCACTAGTGGCCGAATAAAGGGTTAAATGCGCCCATGTAGCGCTGCTGCCGAAGCTCTTTGCAGTCGCTTTGGCAGTGGTGCCCATTTATTTCAATGGGCAGGAGCAGTGGAGGAGCGGTGTATAAACCGCTCCTCCCCCGCCCCAAAGATGCTGCTTGCAGGACTTTTTTTAACCTTCTGCAAGCGCAGCGCCCCAGTGTGAAAGCACTCTGGTTTTCAAACTGGGACTGCAGGGGAAGCGTTTTTTTTAGGCGCTTTAAAGCGCCTGAAAAACGCCTCAGTGTGAAGGGGGACACTGAGGCGCTTTTCAGGCACTTTCACGCTAAAAAAAGCTCATGAAAACGTATTTCCATTCAAATCAATTAATGCTTTTACAGTGGGGCAGTGCGCTGGCAGAGCGGTGAAAAAATTCCCCTCTCCATTGAAATTAATGGAAAGCTCTTCAAAAGCGCCTGAAAAGCTCTTCAAAAGCACAGTTTAGAAGTGCCTCAGTGTAAAAGGGGCCTTAGTGTCAGATTGCCAACCACACTATCACAGTCCCTTTATAAGTCGCTGATCATCACCATTAGGCCCCTTTCACACTTAAGTATGGGCGGCGTCGGCGGCTATTTTTAGGGGCGCTTTAAGGTAAATTTTGCTGCGCTATTCGGCCGCTAGCGGGGCGGTTTTACCCCCGCTAGCGGCCGAGAAAGGGTTAAAAACCACCGCAAAGCACCTCTGCAGAGGCTCTTTGCCGGCGGTATAGCCGCGGTGCCCCATTGATTTCAATGGGCAGGAGCGGTGGAGGAGCGGTAAACACATCGCTCCTTCACCGCTCCAAAGAAGCTGCTAGCAGGACTTTTTTTACCGTCCTCCTAGCGCACTGCTCCAGTGTGAAAGCCCTCGGGGCTTTCACACTGGCGAGACAGCAGCGGCTGTTTCAGGTCGGTTTGCAGGCGCAATTTTTAGCGCAATAGCGCCTGCAAAACGACCCAGTGTGAAAGGGGTCTTAGTAGAGTAAAAAAAAATCCAGTTTATATACCATATTTTGTAGACACTATGACTTTCATTCAAACCAAACAATTTACACTTATTGGCCTTTTTTACGAAAGACATGTAGCAGAATACATTTTGGCCTAAATTTATGAAGACATTAGATTTGAAAAACTTTTGTTATTGAAAATATTTTATAGCAGGAAGTAAAAAATATTGGGTCTTTATTTCATTTATATAATAAAAAATCCAGTGGTGATCACCAAAAAAAGCTCTAGTGTGAAAGAAATTATATAAATTTTGTTTGGGTACAGCGTAGCATGACCGCACAATTACCAGTTAAAGTAGCACAGCGCTAAATAGCAAAAAATAGCCTGGTCATGAGGGGGGTAAAACCTTACAGAGCCGATCTTTTCGGCAAGGTTTATATCTATGCGGTTTTCTGGTGCATTTTTGAACACGCATTTTTCATGCATTTAGCATTTTTTTCTTCCTTAACAAACAGTGAATAGCTGGTTGTTAAGGGGCAGGCAGCCGCCGTGTCCTTAACAACCGATGACCCATCAGCTGTCAGCGGGATTCCCTCGACAGCTGAATATAAACCATTAAACTTTTTTAAAATCGTGTGGTCCCCCCAATCCTTACCAGGCCCTTCATCGACCCAGCATGCCCTGGGTTGATGACGCCCCACCCCTTAGTTATTTAATAACTGACACATGACAGAGCTGTCAGGCGGCAGGAGCCTTCGTCAGGTGCGGACCTCTTTTCTTTTCTTTTTTTCAGGGCTGCGGCATTTATTGTGATTGACGCTGGATTTACTTTGGGGGACATTGTTTTTTGTTTTGTTTTTAATAAAGGAATTTTTCAAAAACTGTCTCTGTGTCTTTATTTATTTTTGACACTTTTTTTGATGAATGAGTAGGTACCCCATACTAATTCACATGGGGGGGCTGGGATCTGGGGGACTTCAAGATTCCAATAAGCCCCCCGCCTTCAGACCCCCACAACCACCGGCCAGGGTTGTGGGGAAGTGGCCCTTGTTCGCAACATGGGTGACAAAGTGCTTTGGGAGGGGGCAGAGCCCCCCAGCCCCCCCCCACAAAAAATGCATGCAAAAACACATTTGTGTTTTTGATGTGGGTTCATTGAAGTCTCTTGCACATAAAACGCAATTTGCTGTAGGGGAAAAAAGTCCCTGACCCTTTCCAAAAACGCAGCGCCTGAAAAACACATAGATGTGAACGTGTCCCATAGGAAACCATGTTCAATGGACTGTAGTGCATTTCTGCAAAACACACAAAAAAAAGCATAAGTAAGTTCATCATGGGGAATTTAATACATATAGGTTACAAGAGGAGTAGAGTGACTCGATTAAACTTCTCAGAAAACTGGTAAGATGGAAAGACAAGTGCCAGCTATAAGAGCCCCCACCTACTCACAGTTTGTTCCCAATAGGGGTGTTTGGGTGCCATGGCAGCATGCCTGGTTTATCTGTAATTACATCAGAGTCCCTCAAATGTACCAACCCAGTCCTTTCTTGGTTTGACCCTTATGGATCTGCAATTATACACTTTGTTATGTTCAGTTTAATATGGCTTGCAATATCATTATCTTGTTTGTTCTTACAGTTTGTCATTTCTATTGCTTGTAACTGCTTTGCTGTTTTTACTGTGAATTTGAAAACATTAATAAATATATTGAAACAAATGTAGCGGTACCCCCATGGGGGCTGCTGATTGACTCTTTACCCCTTGGGCCATCCCGACTCTGCAGATTGTCTCTTACCTTTGACACCTTGGGTTCCATGTCTGATAGACTTACAATAAACAGTAATACTCTTAGTCAGATGTGCTTAACCACTTAAAGAATGTTTACTGAGCAGTAGTGATGAGCCGAACACCCCCGGGTTCGGTTCGCACCAGAACCCGCGAACGGACCGAAAGTTCGCACGAACATTAGAACCCTATTAAATACAATGGATGCGAACGTTCGGATTCTAAAGTGCTAATTATAACGACTATTATCCATGTTATTGTCCGAAACAGAGTTTGGGAACCCGGCTTCTGCACCAGGGGACATGTATCAATGCAAAAAGAAGTTTTAAAAACGGACGTTTTCCGGGAGCAGTCATTTTAATGATGCATAAAGTGAAAAAAAAAAAGTCAAATATTGTACCTGGGGGGTGTCTAAAGTATGCCTGTGAAGTGCCACGTGTTTTCCGTGTTTAGAACTGTCCCTGCACAAAATAACATTTCTAAAGGGAAAAAAGTCATTTAAAACTGCTTGCGGCTTTAATGCAATGTGTGGTCCCGGTAATATGGATGAAAATCTTTAGGAAAAATGGCATAGCTACCCCATCAACCCCCCCCCCCCCCTACCCCAGCCCATTACCAGCCCCTTTGGGTCTTGTATAGATATTAAGGGGAACCCCGCACACAAAATAAAAAAGGACCTATATACTCTGAACAGCCGTATACAGGCGGTGCATACAAGACAGGGACTGTAGGTTTGTTCTTATGTAGAATCTGTTTATAATTTTGAACAGCTGCATTGTTTAAGTGGAGCTCCATGGCAAATTCCTTTTTTTTAGTTTTTTGTAAAACATAGGGAACGGTTATCACCCCTGTCACATTTTTTTTGCTGTCTGTGCCCCTGTTCAGAACATTTCACCTCACTTTGCGTCCCAATGACAACTGTTTTTGAAATGTGGTGTTTTTATTGAAACAAGGATTGGTGATAAAGCATCAGTAGAGAGGAGACACCTTTCTCCCATATTAATTCTTACAGGAGAGAATTTTCCTTCCAAGGGGTAGATTTCCTCTCACTTCCTGTTGTCTTCTTCCGTTTGCAAGTAGTAGTCGTTTGTAAGTTGGATGTTTGAAAGTAGGGACCTGCTGTATATACTCTGCAGAAATTGGCCCCTTAGGTGTTGGTGTTGGCACAACACTGTGAGCACTCACAGTTACTCTTGGTGGGTGCTGGAACGCCCTGCTGTCAACTATTATATCAGGAATTGTAATAACATATAATTGTTGAACAGTGGTAGTAAAAATTGGGCCTTTGATGGTGGTGCTGGTGCCACAACACTGTAAGGCCTGACAGTTACTCTTGGTGGGCGCAGCAATGGGCCCTGCTGTGAATTATTAGATCAATAATTATAATTGCATGCCCCTGTTGAACAGGGGCTGAAAAATTGGGCCTTTGGTGGTGGTGGTGGTGTTGACACAACACTGTAAGGCCTGACAGTTACTCTTGGTGGGCGCAGCAATGGGCCCTGCTGTGAATTATTAGATCAATAATTATAATTGCATGCCCCTGTTGAACAGGGGCTGAAAAATTGGGCCTTAGGCACTGGTGGCACAACACTGCAACCCCTCACAGATACTGTACTTGGAGCACAGCAATGAGCCCTGTTGCAAAGTATTGCATCAAAAATTTTAATTACACACCCCTGTTAAACAGGGGCTGAAAAATTGGGCCTTAGCCACTGGTGGCGGCACCCATAAACCAAAATGATCTTCCAAGCTATCATCATTAATCGGATCATTGAGGAGGAGGAGGAGGATAGCCAGTCAACATAACAGCACAGGCACTCAGCATCAGCATCAGTCTTGAAGGGATGTGACATTTTAAAATCAATTAGTCTGTTATATCAGCATCAGGTGTGTGGTAGCTGGTGGTGATCCAAGACTGGTTCATCTTGATGAAAGTCAGTCGATCAACCGAGTCGGTGGACAGGCACACCCTGTGATCCGTGACAAATCCTCCAGCAGCACTGAATGTGCGTTCTGAAAGAACGCTGGATGCAGGACAGGCCAGTAGCTCAATTGCATACTGTGCAAGCTCTGGCCAGTGATCCATCCTCAAGACCCAGTAAGCCAGAGGATTTTCGGTGGGGAAGGTGTCCAAGTCTGACCTTGCCCCTAGGTATTCCTGCACCATGTATATCAGACGCTGGCGATGGTTGCTGGAACCGATCATACTTTGGGGCTGCGGACTAAAGAATTGTCTGAACGCATCGGTCAGACGGCCACCTTCCCCACCGCTCCTTCTTTGACTGCCCGAAGCCTCAGCAACTCGTTGTCCAGGACCAGGAGTTTGTAACCTCCCAGTCTCTGGGAACGCGTTGCACAGACCTTTCTGCAAGGCCTCCCGGAGTTGTCTCATCCTCTGCTCCCTCTGCGACGGTAACATAAGGTCCGCAACCTTACCCTTGTACCGTGGATCAAGGAGAGTGGCCAGCCAGTAATGGTCCCTCTCCTTGATCCGAAGAATACGAGGATCCTTCCGCAGACTTTGCAGGATCAGGGAGGCCATGCAGCGTAGGTTAGCTGAGGCATTCAGTCCGGAGTCCTCTGGGTCACTAAGGACGACATGATCCGCAGCCACCTCCTCCCAGCCACGTACAAGTCCACTGGTTTCTTGGGACTGTAAATCATCCCTAAAAGACTGCTGCTGATCATGCTGAGTGCCAGCCTCCACCTCCATGCTGACACAATCCTCCTCCTCCTCCTCCTCCTCCTCCTCTTCCTGTGCGATGGGTGGGACAGAAGGAACACTGTCTGGGTAAAGGGGGCCTTGAGAGGCAAGGAAGTCCTCCTCTTCCTGCCTCTGTTCTGCCTCAAGTGCCCTGTCCATTATTCCACGCAGCGTGTGCTCCAACAGGTGGACAAGAGGTACAGTGTCACTGATGCATGCACTGTCACTGCTCACCATCCTCGTGGCCTCCTCAAATGGTGCCAGGACAGTGCATGCATCCCTGATCATGCCCCACTCGCGTGGTGAAAAAAACTTTTGAAGCTCAGCCAGGCGAGCACTGGCATTATAAGATCTGCGGAAATGCACACAGACTTTTGGTGCCATTGTCGCAAACCACCATTCCTGGCTTAAGCTGGCGTGGCGTCAACCACCTCTCGGCCTGCCCCTGCAGAGCAGACAGGACCTCTGCCCCAGTGTGGCTCCTGTCCCCCAAACACACCAGCGCAAGCACGGCATGGCATCTTTTTGCCTGCGTACTTGCGTAGCCCCTTGAACGCCTACGGAGCACCGCTGGTTCCGAGGACAAACCACAGGAAGAGGACATGGAGGAAGAAGAAGAGGAGGGGGTGGAAGAGAGAGGTGTGTCACAACCAGTAGTAGCATTTTGGAGGCGTGGCGGTGGAACAACCTCCAACACTACTGCACCTTGTCCTGCATCCTTCCCAGCTGCCAAAAGAGTGACCCAATGGGCCGTGAAAGAAAGGTAACGTCCCTGTCCATGCCTGCTGGACCATGAGTCAGCGGTAATATGCACCTTACCGCTGACCGCCCTGTCCAGCGAGGCCAAGACATTGCCTTCCACATGCCTGTAGAGAGCCGGAATAGCCTTCCGTGCGAAAAAGTGTCGTTTGGGAACCTGCCACTGGAGAACCGCACATTGCACAAACTCACGGAAGGGGGCCGAGTCTACCAACTGAAAAGGCAGCAGTTGAAGCGCTAGCAATTTAGCCAAGCTAGCATTCAACCGCTGGGCATGTGGATGGCTGGGAGTGAACTTCTTTAGACGGTCCAGCAGCTGGGGCAGGGAAATTTGCCTGCTAGAATCGGACGTTGGTGTACTGCTAGCAGAGTGCCCGCAAGTACTTGCCTGTGACACACCTAATTCTACACCTTCATTCCTCTCAGAGCAGGTTTCAGAGAGGAGTGAAGGTATAGTGGGGTTGGAGATCCCAGCTGATGCGGTGCAAGAAGAGGTCAGCTTTGTTCTTTGGTGTGGGTCTCTAAGGTAGGCTTGCCAACGAGCTGCATGGCAGGTCAACATATGTCTGATCAAGCATGTGGTGCCCAAGCGGCTGATGTTTTGGCCACACGATATACGCTTGAGACATATGTTGCAAACAGCAGCTGTGCGATCTGATGCACTCGCCTCAAAAAAGGCCCACACCAAAGAACTTTTTGCATGACGGGCAGAGGCAGCGCCCTGCACAGGCGGAGCTCTGCGGTGTGATTCCGTCGGTGTGCTGCCCATACGCTGGCCACTCAAGGGCATCCTGCCTCGTTGGAGATGTGCCTCCTCCTCATCCTCCTCCTCCTCCTCTCTCCTATTAGGCACCCACGTGGAGTCAGTGACCTCATCATCCCCTCCCTCCTCATCACTGGAGCCAATCTGGCAATATGCTGCAGCTGCTGGAGCATGACTGCCAGATTGGTGTCCTTCTTGAGCATCCCCTCTCTCTGCTCTCACGCTGCTGCCTTCCTCTAGCTGGGTATCATCATCAGATCCTTCCAAACGATGAGCATCCTCCTGGAGCATGTACCCAACACTGTGCTCAAACAGTTCGGGGGACTCCTCAGGAGGAGGGCATGGTGGGTCTAGGGAAGGATTGACTAATGAAGATAATGATACCAGAGAAGAGGACGCTTTGGCAGCTGCTTTGCCAGTACCCTGAGCCTGGGTGAGAGAGGATGAGGAGGATGAGGTGGGCTTGGTCATCCACTCTACCAAGTCTTCGGCATGATGTGGCTCAACATGTCCAGCTGCCGAAAACAAGGACAAGCGTGTCCCATGGCCATGTGCTGATGACAATGCACCGCGTACACGACCAGCACTGTTGCCCCCAGACACAGAGCCTGCTTGCCCTCTTTTTTTGCCTCCTGACTGTCTGCCTCTCCTTGGTTGCCTTCCAGACATTTTAATGGATGGCCTGCAGGGAGATGGGAAAAACAGCAATAAGGGCTACCTTCAGGTGTATACTGTGCAGGAGGCTTAGCAACAATGACACTGACACTGTCCCCTGCCTATCCTTCTCTGTCCCTAAACACAAGGATTGAAAATATGGTTCAGCAAAATAGTTTTAGAACAGAATAGCACACTGACACTTTCCCTCACTGTCCTACTCTGTCCCTCCCTACAAACAAGATTTAGCACAGAATAGCACACTGATAATTTCTACGAGTGTCCTTCTCTGTCCCTAAACTCAAGGATTGAAAATATGGAACAGCAAAATTGGTTTAGAACAGAATAGCACACTGTCAGTTTCACTCACTGTACCTCTCTGTCCCTCAACTCAAGGATTGAAAATATGGAACAGCAAAATTGGTTTAGAACAGAATAGCACACTGTCAGTTTCACTCACTGTACCTCTCTGTCCCTCAACTCAAGGATTGAAAATATGGAACAGCAAAATTGGTTTAGAACAGAATAGCACACTGTCAGTTTCACTCACTGTACCTCTCTGTCCCTCAACTCAAGGATTGAAAATATGGAACAGCAAAATTGGTTTAGAACAGAATAGCACACTGTCAGTTTCACTCACTGTACCTCTCTGTCCCTCAACTCAAGGATTGAAAATATGGTTCAGCAAAATAGTTTTAGAACAGAATAGCACACTGACACTTTCCCTCACTGTACCTCTCTGTCCCTCAACTCAAGGATTGAAATATGGAACAGCAAATTTGGTTTAGAACAGAATAGCACACTGTCAGTTTCACTCACTGTACCTCTCTGTCCCTCAACTCAAGGATTGAAAATATGGAACAGCAAAATTGGTTTAGAACAGAATAGCACACTGTCAGTTTCACTCACTGTACCTCTCTGTCCCTCAACTCAAGGATTGAAAATATGGTTCAGCAAAATAGTTTTAGAACAGAATAGCACACTGACACTTTCCCTCACTGTACCTCTCTGTCCCTCAACTCAAGGATTGAAAATATGGAACAGCAAATTTGGTTTAGAACAGAACAGCACACTGTCAGTTTCACTCACTGTACCTCTCTGTCCCTCAACTCAAGGATTGAAAATATGGTTCAGCAAAATAGTTTTAGAACAGAATAGCACACTGACACTTTCCCTCACTGTACCTCTCTGTCCCTCAACTCAAGGATTGAAAATATGGAACAGCAAATTTGGTTTAGAACAGAACAGCACACTGTCAGTTTCACTCACTGTACCTCTCTGTCCCTCAACTCAAGGATTGAAAATATGGAACAGCAAAATTGGTTTAGAACAGAATAGCACACTGTCAGTTTCACTCACTGTACCTCTCTGTCCCTCAACTCAAGGATTGAAAATATGGTTCAGCAAAATAGTTTTAGAACAGAATAGCACACTGACACTTTCCCTCACTGTACCTCTCTGTCCCTCAACTCAAGGATTGAAAATATGGAACAGCAAATTTGGTTTAGAACAGAATAGCACACTGTCAGTTTCACTCACTGTACCTCTCTGTCCCTCAACTCAAGGATTGAAAATATGGAACAGCAAATTTGGTTTAGAACAGAACAGCACACTGTCAGTTTCACTCACTGTACCTCTCTGTCTCTCAACTCAAGGATTGAAAATATGGTTCAGCAAAATAGTTTTAGAACAGAATAGCACAATGACACTTTCCCTCACTGTACCTCTCTGTCCCTCAACTCAAGGATTGAAAATATGGAACAGCAAATTTGGTTTAGAACAGAATAGCACACTGTCAGTTTCACTCACTGTACCTCTCTGTCCCTCAACTCAAGGATTGAAAATATGGAACAGCAAATTTGGTTTAGAACAGAACAGCACACTGTCAGTTTCACTCACTGTACCTCTCTGTCTCTCAACTCAAGGATTGAAAATATGGTTCAGCAAAATAGTTTTAGAACAGAATAGCACAATGACACTTTCCCTCACTGTACCTCTCTGTCCCTCAACTCAAGGATTGAAAATATGGAACAGCAAATTTGGTTTAGAACAGAATAGCACACTGTCAGTTTCACTCACTGTACCTCTCTGTCCCTCAACTCAAGGATTGAAAATATGGAACAGCAAATTTGGTTTAGAACAGAATAGCACACTGTCAGTTTCACTCACTGTACCTCTCTGTCCCTCAACTCAAGGATTGAAAATATGGAACAGCAAAATTGGTTTAGAACAGAATAGCACACTGTCAGTTTCACTCACTGTACCTCTCTGTCCCTCAACTCAAGGATTGAAAATATGGTTCAGCAAAATAGTTTTAGAACAGAATAGCACACTGACACTTTCCCTCACTGTACCTCTCTGTCCCTCAACTCAAGGATTGAAAATATGGAACAGCAAATTTGGTTTAGAACAGAATAGCACACTGTCAGTTTCACTCACTGTACCTCTCTGTCCCTCAACTCAAGGATTGAAAATATGGAACAGCAAAATTGGTTTAGAACAGAATAGCACACTGTCAGTTTCACTCACTGTACCTCTCTGTCCCTCAACTCAAGGATTGAAAATATGGTTCAGCAAAATAGTTTTAGAACAGAATAGCACACTGACACTTTCCCTCACTGTACCTCTCTGTCCCTCAACTCAAGGATTGAAAATATGGAACAGCAAATTTGGTTTAGAACAGAACAGCACACTGTCAGTTTCACTCACTGTACCTCTCTGTCCCTCAACTCAAGGATTGAAAATATGGAACAGCAAAATTGGTTTAGAAAAGAATAGCACACTGTCAGTTTCACTCACTGTACCTCTCTGTCCCTCAACTCAAGGATTGAAAATATGGTTCAGCAAAATAGTTTTAGAACAGAATAGCACACTGACACTTTCCCTCACTGTACCTCTCTGTCCCTCAACTCAAGGATTGAAAATATGGAACAGCAAATTTGGTTTAGAACAGAATAGCACACTGTCAGTTTCACTCACTGTACCTCTCTGTCCCTCAACTCAAGGATTGAAAATATGGTTCAGCAAAATAGTTTTAGAACAGAATAGCACACTGTCAGTTTCCCTCACTGTACCTCTCTGTCCCTCAACTCAAGGATTGAAAATATGGAACAACAAAATTGGTTTAGAACAGAATAGCACACTGTCAGTTTCACTCACTGTACCTCTCTGTCCCTCAACTCAAGGATTGAAAATATGGTTCAGCAAAATAGTTTTAGAACAGAATAGCACACTGACACTTTCCCTCACTGTACCTCTCTGTCCCTCAACTCAAGGATTGAAAATATGGAACAGCAAATTTGGTTTAGAACAGAATAGCACACTGTCAGTTTCACTCACTGTACCTCTCTGTCCCTCAACTCAAGGATTGAAAATATGGTTCAGCAAAATAGTTTTAGAACAGAATAGCACACTGACACTTTCCCTCACTGTACCTCTCTGTCCCTCAACTCAAGGATTGAAAATATGGAACAGCAAAATTGGTTTAGAACAGAATAGCACACTGTCAGTTTCACTCACTGTACCTCTCTGTCCCTCAACTCAAGGATTGAAAATATGGTTCAGCAAAATAGTTTTAGAACAGAATAGCACACTGACACTTTCCCTCACTGTACCTCTCTGTCCCTCAACTCAAGGATTGAAAATATGGAACAGCAAATTTGGTTTAGAACAGAACAGCACACTGTCAGTTTCACTCACTGTACCTCTCTGTCCCTCAACTCAAGGATTGAAAATATGGAACAGCAAAATTGGTTTAGAAAAGAATAGCACACTGTCAGTTTCACTCACTGTACCTCTCTGTCCCTCAACTCAAGGATTGAAAATATGGTTCAGCAAAATAGTTTTAGAACAGAATAGCACACTGACACTTTCCCTCACTGTACCTCTCTGTCCCTCAACTCAAGGATTGAAAATATGGAACAGCAAATTTGGTTTAGAACAGAATAGCACACTGTCAGTTTCACTCACTGTACCTCTCTGTCCCTCAACTCAAGGATTGAAAATATGGAACAGCAAAATTGGTTTAGAACAGAATAGCACACTGTCAGTTTCACTCACTGTACCTCTCTGTCCCTCAACTCAAGGATTGAAAATATGGAACAGCAAAATTGGTTTAGAACAGAATAGCACACTGTCAGTTTCACTCACTGTACCTCTCTGTCCCTCAACTCAAGGATTGAAAATATGGTTCAGCAAAATAGTTTTAGAACAGAATAGCACACTGACACTTTCCCTCACTGTACCTCTCTGTCCCTCAACTCAAGGATTGAAAATATGGAACAGCAAATTTGGTTTAGAACAGAACAGCACACTGTCAGTTTCACTCACTGTACCTCTCTGTCCCTCAACTCAAGGATTGAAAATATGGAACAGCAAAATTGGTTTAGAAAAGAATAGCACACTGTCAGTTTCACTCACTGTACCTCTCTGTCCCTCAACTCAAGGATTGAAAATATGGTTCAGCAAAATAGTTTTAGAACAGAATAGCACACTGACACTTTCCCTCACTGTACCTCTCTGTCCCTCAACTCAAGGATTGAAAATATGGAACAGCAAATTTGGTTTAGAACAGAATAGCACACTGTCAGTTTCACTCACTGTACCTCTCTGTCCCTCAACTCAAGGATTGAAAATATGGAACAGCAAAATTGGTTTAGAACAGAATAGCACACTGTCAGTTTCACTCACTGTACCTCTCTGTCCCTCAACTCAAGGATTGAAAATATGGTTCAGCAAAATAGTTTTAGAACAGAATAGCACACTGACACTTTCCCTCACTGTCCTACTCTGTCCCTCCCTACAAACAAGATTTAGCACAGAATAGCACACTGATAATTTCTACGAGTGTCCTTCTCTGTCCCTAAACTCAAGGATTGAAAATATGGAACAGCAAAATTGGTTTAGAACAGAATAGCACACTGACACTTTCCCTCACTGTACCTCTCTGTCGCTACAAACAAGATTTAGCACAAAATAGCACACTGACACTTTCCCTCACTGTACCTCTCTGTCCCTACAAACAAGATTTAGCACAAAATAGCACACTGACACTTTCCCTCACTGTACCTCTCTGTCCCTAAACTCAAGGATTGAAAATATGGTTCAGCAAGATTGGTTTAGAACAGAATAGCACACTGACACTTTCCCTCACTGTACCTCTCTGTCCCTACAAACAAGGATTAGCACAGAATAGCACACTGTCACTGACACTCTCCCTACCTATCCTTATCTGTCCCTAAACACAAGGAATCCAGGATTATGTAAAGGAAAAATAATGACACTGTCCCTGCCTATGCTTCTCTTTCCCTACTCCGGAACACACTACACAAGGCCGCCGCGCTGGCGGCCTTTTATAGTGTGGGGCGTGTACTAAACCCCCTCAGCAATAATTGGCCACAGGCATCCTGCCTGTGGCCAATCATTGCTCTCCTCGCTGCCGGCGCTGTGATTGGCCAAGCATGCGGGGTCACAGTGCATGCTTGGCCAATCACAGCGCCTGGATGACACTGCGATGGCGTAGTGCATTGTGGGCCGTTCGCGTCAGTCGAATTTGGCGTGAACGGCCCAAATCGTTCGATCTTCGTCGAACGATCGAACAGCTGATGTTCGAGTCGAACGTATGTTCGACTCGAACACGAAGCTCATCCCTACTGAGCAGGAATGAAACACAATTCTTATGCAAACATAAATGAACAATCACAGATTTCTATAAAAGGCAAAGTGACACATTCAATTCAATGCTGTCCTGTACTGTACCCAATTACCATATATTGAAGGTGAGTGTAAGTAGGTGTGCAGTGGAGACAATCCCCCAACACTGTAATACCTGTGCTGGGACACCTCTCCACCTAGGCCCACACACAAACACCAAAACGGCAAAGAAACAATATTAATGCAAACAAACAATCACATTACCGTAAATGCTAGAAGTGTATGTTACTAAATGGCTCCCTCTAGAGGATAGTTCAGCGCTGCTGTGACCATATATATATATATATATATATATATATAGCGCTACCCCCAGTTAAGAGAGCCGCTGGTTTTATTTTGGGCCCTGTAGTGCACCGCTGTCAACCCCTGGCAATCGGCTCTAACCTCCCGTGGCACAGCTAGTAATGGGAGATAGGACCGCGTGACCGCAACTCTAGGTGACGCAGTCCTATGGCAAACACACACAGTGATATACTTTAAAACTTCTATAAAAGTAAGTGAAACTGACACCAATGTACTTGACCCAGATATTTTACTGAGGCTAATGGGCAAGTAATAAACAACAGTATAACAAGTTGCAGATCCCTGCAATAAACAGTAATAAAGATAAACAGAGTAATCAGAATAATAAAGTATTGCTATGCAACTCTAGCACTGCCCTTTTACAGCTACTTCCCCTCATGGGTAGACTAACACCCAGCAATGTCTACCTATGCAGTCAGGCCTGACTGATCTAAAAGGAAGTTCAGAGAAACAATATTCGCTAGCAATCTTTCGGTGGTGCACTTGAAGAACAACTTTGTAATCCCAACGAATAGTAAAGATAAAGTATCTGTCTTTAAACAGCTCTCACCACCCGGACAAGTCCAAGCCCTTTTCCTCCGCCGATTCGTCTGGGAACAGGAATCCACCGATATCCAAGTCTTCAATCCTTCTGGTGTACTGCAGCAAGGAGGAGAAGATGTCTCTAAAGCCCCGTGCACACGATCGGTTTGACTGATGAAAACCGTCCGATGGATGGTTTTCATCAGACCAACCGATCGTGTATGGTACCCATCGGTCTTTTTTCCATCGGTTGTAAAAAATAGAACTTGTTTTAAAATTTTCCGATGGATAAAAAACCGTTGGGAATTTCCGATCGTCTATGGGCAAGTCCATCGGTTAAAAAACCCACGCATGCTCAGAATCAAGTCGACGCATGCTCAGAAGCATTAAACTTAATTTTTATCGGCTCATCGGAGTGTTTTACGTTACCGCGTTTGGAACGGTCGGTTTTTTGACTGATGGTGTGTGGCCAAGACTGATGAAAAACAGTTTCATCGGATTTCCGATGGACAAATCCATCGGACGAAAATCCATAGGTTATCCGATCGTGTGTACGGGGCTTAAGGCTCTGCTAGGCTGGCAGAGGGGCTCTATGGAAAAGAGCACAAGGCCCAGGCTTCAGGCCTTGTGCATACAACAGTTCAGCACAGAGATCCTCTTGCTAGGAGAGGGGGTGTCCAAAAGAGGCAGAACAAACTCCACCTCCCCTTTATAAACCCCAGCAGTCTCTGTTCCGGAGCAATGCACCCTGGGTGCTGCAAGATGTACTGGGAGATGTAGGCTCTCTGTATTAAAGGGGAATACCCCGCTACACACTCCCCCCACTTTAAATCTTTGGTCCCCAAAGACATCTAACATTTCTAGATCTGCAAAACATTTTAGCTTTAATGCGGTTGCATAGAATTGACAGAGGAGCCTCCCACCAATCATCATATGATGGGGAGCTGTCCTGTCCACAGGTCGCTTCAGTGGGGGCGACCTGTCTAACTGTGTCAGGAAGTGAGCTGGGGTTGCCCTCCACCAAATCCGTGGTGAGAAGGTCAGGCTCTCTTGGCAACCCTTGAGGGGTGAGGTTAACTTCTTCGGTGCCATCACTTCACAAGTCGGTCTCTTGAGAGGATACTTAACTCTTCGCTTTCTCTGTTCCACTGGCTCAGACATGATATGTTCACTAGCCTCTTTGAGTACTTCTGCCTCCTGCAGATTGGTTTCTTCCACTACTGCTATGGATCCTTCTTCTGGCAGTGAGGGTAAGGGATCACATCTGGGGACCGCAGGGGCTAAAAGCCATTTCACCAGATTGGTATTGGTCCCAACGATGAGAGAGCATCTTGAGGGCCCTGGCAGCCATGGACAGACAATGGCCAGTGTCTCAAAGTTCTGGGGCTCCCCAGCCCTCAATGGATCACACGACAACTTGATCCGCAGACATCCATCGCAAGAGTACTCTTCTGCTTGAATACCCTGAATCTTGGTGTCTCCCAACTCTTCCAAGGGCAGGTATGACAGGTACTTCTTGTAAAAGTCTCTGGTCATCAGGGTAAACTAAGCACCTGTATCAAGGATGGCTCTGGTGTAGATCCCTTCGATCAGAACAGGCACTACAGGTAGAGGACCTACCAATTGGGCAGCAGTCCTTTTGGTAACACCTGTAACAGCAGACTGGCATACTTGGACTTGTGCTCTCTTCAGCTTCCGGCGCTGGGAATGCCGTTTCTGGCGTTGTTTGGAAGGCTGATAAGCGTTGTTCACTGAGACGGCATAAACTGCAGGTGTCCTCCACCGCTCACTCGCAGATTCCGAGAAAGTTATTTTTGAAGGCCCGGATCTTCCCTTCATTCTTGGACTTGGACATACTTGCTGGTAGTGACCTACACCTCCACAGTTTCGACAGATGTCTTGCTTCGTGGGCTTTTGGGCGGACAATACAGTACTTTCTGCCATCAATTTGTTCATCATCTCCGCCAGCTGGGACACTTGCACCTTCAGTGTGTCTATCTCAGACCTGACATCCAGTGACCTGGTCACCATCTCCATTATTTTGGACATCTGAGTCTTCAGGATCTCCACCTCTGAGTCCCGTTCCGTAGCCATAACTGATCTGACTCCCACCGCGGGGAGGGTAGTGGTCTTCTCAGCCCCTTGCTGTTCATTTAAGAGGGCTTCTTCATCTCTTATGATCCGTACAAGATCTGGGTGACTCAAAGTCATCACTCCTTCAGAGGTCTTCAAGTAGAGCCAAACTGGATTTGAACGCAGGGCTCCCCTCAGGATCTGCTTCATTCGGGTTGCGTCTATGACCTGCGGCAGTATTCCCTTCTTTAGGACAATTTGGCACAGCTTCCGGTTTAGCCTCCGCACATATTCTGATAACTTCTCTCCCGGATGTTGGAGGGTATGTTCGAACTGGTATATCAGTTCAGTCGCCTTCTCCAACTGGCCAAATTCCTCCTCCAGTATCACCAGATAATCGTATGCGGTGCAGGTAGCGTTGCTAAGCCTGAGGTTCTTTACAACTTCAGCAGCAGCGCCCTTTAGACTTTCGCTGATGCGCTGCTTCTTCTGCGCCTCTGGTATCTCCCATCCTTCTACCGCTTGCATGGCCTGTTCAATCCAGGTGTCAAATTCTTCTTCTCCGGCAGGCACTGGTTGCTTCCCTGAGAAGGTGCTAAGCTTCCGGTAACCAGCCTCCACATGCACCGTACTGTTTTCTGGCACTTAATTACAAGGTCTCCTAGAGCATTCAACAATTCAGGCCCTATAGCGGCCAGCGGTGATCCCGGGCTTAATAGTTCCTTAGGCTTTTCTGTTTTAGGGGATAGTGGTGGAGATAATCGTGGGGGTGATGGCTTTGGTGTCTGAAACCATTCTCCCTTCACTGGCAGCGTATGTATCAAGTGATAGATCTGATTATCTATGGCTTGTATACTCAGACTTTTAAAATGCTCTGGGATTTCGTTTTTCCATTCTACCAGTGCGTATGTAGACGAGATTACTGGATCTGGCATAAAATCCATCACCCATGCTTTGTGGCTCGGAGACAGTAACAATACGAGCTGTTTTATCTCCTCTTCCTTCCATCTTTCCCCCGGGAGTACAATGACTACCGCTGCGGTTGGATCGACGCCGATCGCTGCGCACCACTGTGACATTGCTAGCGGATCCATGCTGGTACTTCTGACCGGCTTGATTGCAGCGTGCAACATACAAGGATCCCGGACTCAAGCCCCCACGTATAGCGCTACCCCCAGTTAAGAGAGCCGCTGGTTTTATTTTGGGCCCTGTAGTGCACCGCTGTCAACCCCTGGCAATCGGCTCTAACCTCCCGTGGCACAGCTAGTAATGGGAGATAGGACCGCGTGACCGCAACTCTAGGTGACGCAGTCCTATGGCAAACACACACAGTGATATACTTTAAAACTTCTATTAAAGTAAGTGAAACTGACACCAATGTACTTGACCCAGATATTTTACTGAGGCTAATGGGCAAGTAATAAACAACAGTATAACAAGTTGCAGATCCCTGCAATAAACAGTAATAAAGATAAACAGAGTAATCAGAATAATAAAGTATTGCTATGCAACTCTAGCACTGCCCTTTTACAGCTACTTCCCCTCATGGGTAGACTAACACCCAGCAATGTCTACCTATGCAGTCAGGCCTGACTGATCTAAAAGGAAGTTCAGAGAAACAATATTCGCTAGCAATCTTTTGGTGGTGCACTTGAAGAACAACTTTGTAATCCCAACGAATAGTAAAGATAAAGTATCTGTCTTTAAACAGCTCTCACCACCCGGACAAGTCCAAGCCCTTTTCCTCCGCCGATTCGTCTGGGAACAGGAATCCACCGATATCCAAGTCTTCAATCCTTCTGGTGTACTGCAGCAAGGAGGAGAAGATGTCTCTAAGGCTCTGCTAGGCTGGCAGAGGGGCTCTATGGAAAAGAGCACAAGGCCCAGGCTTCAGGCCTTGTGCATACAACAGTTCAGCACAGAGATCCTCTTGCTAGGAGAGGGGGTGTCCAAAAGAGGCAGAACAAACTCCACCTCCCCTTTATAAACCCCAGCAGTCTCTGTTCCGGAGCAATGCACCCTGGGTGCTGCAAGATGTACTGGGAGATGTAGGCTCTCTGTATTAAAGGGGAATACCCCGCTACACATATATGTAGTAAACTTGAAGAATAGCAAAGTGATGGCTTTTCCTTGTCTCAGTCCTTCTTCAGCTAGCTCTGGTGTTGGTGCACTTATTTGTAATCCAAAAGGTTAAAGGAAAGTAACAACTGTGAGAATAGTGTGGTTGCAACAGAACTGCTAACTCTGTCAATCCGGCTGTAAAGACACGCAGGTGTAGTGGATTCCTATCTGTAGAACTACAGGTGTCAGAAAACACAGTCTGGATAAACGACACACTTCTCACTATCTCAGTCAACTACTTGGTAGGCAAGTGCCTTCTCACCACTACGGCTCCTCAGCCCACTGGGATGCTCCGTCCGGAACTCCTTTGCGGATGTCTCTGGAAGAAAATGGCGCCGACACATCGCGCAGCCGCTCCCCAGGTATCTGTGAGCAGGTAGCTTCAAATGCTGTGAAGCGCTGGCCGATCTGCCTGTCCAACGAGATCCCTCTGAGGCGATTGATCCGGCGCTCAGCTGTAGGCCGCAGGCCTAAACTCTCAGTCACTCACACAGACCTCCTGCTGGCAGTTGAAAGGGCGTGTCCAGAGAGACCTCCCCGCGGCTTTACTTGTCCTTTTATCTGGATACCCAGCAGGCTGTGCGCTCCCGCATTGCATTCTGGTAGCACAAAGGCATTGTGGGCTTGTGGTCTTCACACTCACTTATGGCCATAGAGTCACTTTCTCATAAGAACTATCCATCCCACAATGCATCACAATACAATTCTAAACATGGAAAAGAAACATCTTTAGTAGCATCCAGTGATCACCAGATGGAGCCAAACCCTTTACCAATGAATAATACATAACAACGTTCAGAAGCAACCTCCTGGCTACACACTCCCCCCACTTATGCCCCCCACACTCCCCCCACTTAAGCTAGAAAGGGAATAACATGGTTAATAAACACTGTTTAGTATCAACCAAAAACTGCTTCTAACAAGCGCTGGCCCATTTCTGGATCTGTCAAAAAACAGCTGTACATGGCTTTAGTGATTTTACAATCAGTTTGCTCACAAGCCAGGGCAATTTCCGTGGCCCACCCTGGGGTGTCAGAGGTTAGAGCAAAGTCGCCCCCTACCCAATTAACAGTAGGAGGGGTAACCTCAGGGACAGTTCTACTGATAGTATGCACAAGTTCATCAGAACTCTCTCCCAGTTTGTCATAAGTAAGTCTTTTTGGAGGATGCACACTTCGTCTCAGTCTCACTGGGGAGTTGGGTTCAGCAACCTGTGTAGATTCTTTTTCTGCCTGAGAGTGAAATACCTTCTTTCCTCCCTGCCGAGCAAGGAGGTTCTTTGGCAGCTCTACTTCTTCTCCAGCTGGGTCCAGACCTCTAACTTCAACAGCATCTGTCTGCTCAAAGGCTGGTAGCGGTTCACCATACAAGTCTATTGAGTCTCTAGTTCCTGAGTCAGCTATTGTGTTCTCCATACTGTTCCTTCTTGCATCGTCATGAGATGGTAAAGAGTTTAATTCTGGCTCCAAAGACCTACGTACCACTCTCTGGGTCTCTTTGGGTGGAGAAGGTACCACTTTAACTGCTCTCTGTGGCTGAGGTGGGAATTCCGGAAAGGCATCTGTAACGGCACCCCAAGTATGAAAGGGGTTAACGCCGTTTAGGATATTCCCTCTCTGGACACACATCCACTGCCGATCCTCCACAGTCAGGCGACCGCTTCCCATAGGATTAATCCTTCAAAACATACGAGACAAACACTCTGTATGAAGTTTCCAACTGGACTGACAATCTTTAATGACAAACTCCCAGTTTTATACACACAGAGAGGAGGTTCTTACATTCTCCTCAGACAATACACCTTTGACCAGACCTAATTTACATGAGCTAATTAACTACAGTGATGACTCAGACACATGACCTTTAGGCTAGCCTCACTGTCTCCCAATACACATCTGACATCTTAGCAGACACAGGTGGGGGCTGGATGTGGTGACATTAGCATCTAACAGTATGTGTCCCAACATCATGAAGGAGTCACTTTTCAGTTAACCTGTTGAGTTCATAATCAAACAGTAAATAGTTATTTACAGATATCCTGGGAAATATTGTGGAAAAATATCACTGTCCCATTTTAAAGCAATCCAAGACATATTCTTAATGTCCATTATTTTCTTGCTCACCCTGTGCCCAAAGTGACCCCTGTCACAGCATCTAAGGGATCCTTCATTCCCTTCACAGGACTTATCACCGACTTGTCTTCAGTAGGCCACCACCAGAAAGGCACATCTATGACCTCTTTCTCCTCCTCATCTTCATCCTCCTCATCAACTCTCCCCCCCCCCCACTTGAGGAATAAGCTGAACTAGACGAAGGCGCTGAACTGGAACAAGCGTAATCTTCTCCAAACTCATATTCCTCCTCACTCATCCGTTCTCCACGAGCAACAGTCTCTTTCTGCGACCATGTCTGAGGTGGGGTGAACTTCGAAGCGGACGGTGTAGGTACTGGGGGCACCCTTACCGCATCTGACAAGGGTAGCAAATGATTTCAGTGCCACATCTTCAGAGGGCCTTTCTCCCCTTCTGGCCGAATCTGATATACGGGTAAGCCCGGAAGTTGCTTGCACACTACATAAGGATGCGGTCTCCATCGGTCAGCCAACTTGTGTTTGCAGGGTATCCCCAAGTTCTTCAGTAACACTGTATCTCCAGGTTGCAAATCTTGAATCTTCGCCTTGTGATCAAAGTTCTGTTTGTTTCTAGTTTCTCTGACAGAGACCTGCTCTAAGGCCTTCTCATAAGCTTGTCTCAGGTTTTTCCGAAGTCTTTCCACATATCCTTTGTGTGACACCAGAGGGGTATCATCCACTGAAGTGCCAAAAGCCAAGTCAGAAGGGAGACGGGCTTCTCTAACAAACATGAGGCGGTATGGGCAATACCCAGAAGCGTCACTCTCTGTGCTGTTGTATGCATGCACCAGGGCGGCTATATGATTACCCCAATGCTGCTTCTTCTCAGGCGATAAAGTCCCCAGCATGTTCAGCAAAATCCAATTGAATCTCTTAGGCTGCGCATCTCCCTGTGGATGGTAAGGCGTGGTACGAGACTTCTTTATGCCAAGCAGGACACACATCTGGTGGATCAGCCAACTTTCGACATCCCTCCCTTGATCTGAGTGTAACGGGAAACCAGCCAATGCAGCCAGCCATCTGTGCCCAGTAGCATCCAGCTTTGCTGAGGTCAGTATGTAAGTCAGAGGGTTATTATCAGTCTTGACAATAAACTCAGCCCCATACAGGTAGTCTCTTAGCTTATCGACTACTGTCCATTTGAGGGCCAGGAACGCCATTTTTTGAACAGGATAATTCTTTTCAGCTGGGGTGAGACTCCTACTCACATAGGCCACAGGTCTCAATCTTCCAGTCTGCTCTTGGTACAATACCCCTCCTAGTTCTTCTCTACTGGCATCCACATGTAGTTCATAAGGCAGGCCTGGGTCAGCATAGGCCAAGACTGGGGCCTCTGTAAGGCTTCTCTTCATTTGCTGGAAAGCTTCTTCACATTGCTAGGTCCACTGGGTCCAGACTGACTCTCCTTTCTTGCGGAAGCTAGTCTTTTTGTCTTTGGTTCCACCTTCACCTGTAACCACTTACTAGCAGTTCATTCAATGGCCGGGCAATCTTGGCAAAGTTAACCACAAACCTTCGATAGTAGGAGCAGAATCCCAGGAAGGAACGCAACTCAGTGACCGTTTCTGGCCGAGGCTAAGTAGTGACAGCTTCCAATTTCTGGGGGTCGTGGCAACTCCCTTGGCGGAGACAACATGGCCCAAATAGGTGACAGATGTTCTGTAGAATTGACATTTCTCCAATGATAACTTTAACCCCTCTTCATGGAGGCGAGAAAACACCTTCTCCAACCGACTCTCATGTTCTTTCAGGGTCTTCCCAAAAACAATAATGTCATCCAGATACACCAACACCTCAACCAAGTTCAGGTCTCCCACGGTGCTCTCCATCAAGCGTTGAAATGTTGCGGGGGCCCCCGACAGACCCTGAGGTATTCTGCTAAACTCATAGAACCCCAATGGGCAAATGAACGCTGTCTTCTCCTGGTCTTCCGGGTGCATGGGGATTTGATAATACCCACTCTTCAAGTCAAGCACACTAAACCATTTGGCTCCAGTGAGGCACTGCAAAGTATCTTCTATGCGAGGCGTGGTGTATTGGTCAGGTATAGTGCGCCGGTTCAGAGTTCGGTAGTCAATACACATGCAGAGGGTTCAATTTTTCTTCCTCACCACTACAATGGGGGATGCATAGGGACTTTGAGACTCTTGAATGACCTTTGACTTCTTTAACTCTGCAAGTTGCTCTCATAAGTCTTCTAAATCACTCGAAAATGTCTGTCTTCCTGGAGTCTGATCCTATGCTGGACACTTCGAGCACACCCCACATCAAAGTCATCCCTGGAGTAAAACTTCTCCCATCTCATCAATTGAGCCTTCATCCTCTTCTGCCAGGCAGGAGATAGGTCCTCTACACATCGCTGGAACTCAGCCTGAAGCTTCTGACTATTTTTCAACTCCTTAGCTTCTTTAGGGACAACAGGGGTAGCTGCGCTCACCTGCCCCACCAGCATACAAACCTTCAACTTGACAGGTTGGTCTGACACGTTCCTTAAACTGATAGGCACCCGTCTTCCTGTCCTCAGCAGCTCCCTGGTAGGGATCAGGGCAGGTACCATCTCAAGTCCAGCTACTTGGGTCTGCTCATCTGTTTCCAGCACTACAAAAGGGCCTGGCTGGTCCCAAGTAATTTTAATGGTGGCCTTTACATGGGCTACCTCTCCTGGCTGCAATACTTTGTCTTCGGTCTCTAGCCTCCAGAGCCGTCCCACCCCTCCTTCAGGGGCTTTCTTCTCTCTGGCTACCCTCCGACAAGCCTTCAGCCGCTGGGGTGAATAGGGCTTTTGACTGACCCCTCTTCAGTGAGGACCGAGGATAACAGCCTTCTCACGAGATCCGTATTGGTTCCTACCAGGATTGAGTTTCTCTCCGCTCCTTTTGGCCTAGGACACACAACTGCCAAGGCATCGAAAGTCTCTTCTTTCCCAACAGGAGCAGGCCCAAAGGATATCCGAATAGGAATGTAGCCATCATATGGGCACCTGGCGGCCCCAATTCCCCAGATCTCCAGCTCTTCCAACTTCTGTAAAGGGATGTGACTCAAGTGCTTGTCATAGAAATCCCTGTATAACAATGTGACTTGTGCCCCAGTATCCAAAAGCGCTTTGGTGTAGACGCCTTCTATCTGCACAGGAACAATAGGGGATGGCCCCACTAGCTTCTCAGGAAGGGCAGGGTGTTTGACTTTCCCATTTCTCTTGCTTTTCCCTATTTTCTGAGTGGGCTTGACTACAACCCTTGGTGGTACTGCCAGGCCCCTTTTGGGGGGATTGGACTGGCAAAGCCTCCTTGAATCATGTGAAGAGTCCCCCCTTCTAGATCTGGAAGGTGTGGCTAAACCACTGCTTACTGGGCTGGGCTGACAAAGTCTCTGTGAATTGTTTTGAGAATCCTCCCTTCTAGCTCTGGAAGGGGTTGCTAAGCCACTATAGATGGGGTGAGACTGCCTACAAGGCCTAATCATGGCCCTAGATGGGGGGGAAGCATTGACTCTCTGCGTCTGACCTGACGACCCCGGTGCCGGGTTTCTTGACTGAGATCTGGAACACAGTGACCTACACACATCTTTCTTCATCAACCTTCTTTAAGCCATTCTCTCTCTTCTGGAGCGCTTCTTGCCGGGGTCCTCAGTTGGCTCCCTCACCGAGACCCCCCGGCGTTTCCCGCTGGCTGTTCTTGTAACAGTTTCTGTAACACCTTCACCAACTCAGTCAACAGCTCCCTGCTCATCTCTTGTTGAGGGCACTGTGCCCGAAAGTGTCTTGGATCACCACACCTATAGCACTTCCTGATGCCAGCCTTTCCAGCTTGAGCTGGACAAAACTTGTTGAACTTGTTCTGGAACCCGAACCGGACCATCTCCTCCGGGTGACTTAACGGGTGTGGTTCTAGGGGTGGACTGTTTCACAGAGACCTTTAAGTACTCCCCCCACTCAGACTCTTCATCCGATTCCTCATCATTGGCATCCACTTGTACTGGCTGGGCAGTCACTTTCTCATTCTTCTCCGGCATCCTCTCCAAGAGCCTAATTCCTTGATTCTTTTCATCTAGGAGGGCCTCTTCTTCCCTCACCAACATCATCAACTCCGGATAAGAGGGGGCCTCACAGGGACCTTTCAGCAGTAACCGGAGCACCACAGGGTGATTTGGTCTAGCTCCTTGGAGCATCTGCTCCAATCTGACTTTATCAGATTCTCGAGGGTCAAATCCCTTTTTCATGATGATCTGGTGCAGTATGCGGTCTATCTGGACAACATAATCTGACAGCCTCTCTACTTTCCACTGGTGTGTGTGCTCAAATTGGTACATCAGGTCTGGTAGTTTCTCCACCCTACCATAAACTGCATACAGGGCCAGAATGTAGTCCACAGCCTTACAATCCGGCTTCCCTCTCTTCACGCTTCTGATAACATCAGCTGCTGGGCTACAGAGGCTTTCACTGATCCGCTGTCTTTTCACTGCTTCCGACACTTCCCACTCTACTACTGCCTGCCAGGCCCAGTCCATCCAACTGTCAAATTCCTCCTTTCCATCTGGTCTGGGTACCCGGCCCGAAAAGGTTGGTAACTTCTTGTACCCTTGGTTGGCAGAGGCGTTGTGTTTCTATATCAGACTGTCCACTAAACGACTCATGTTTATGTAAAAAGAAGCAGGCGGCACCTCTTCCCTTGAGCCCCCTAAGGGTGGACCAGATGCAACTGGACTGCTAGCCACTGGGGTTCCGACGACAGGTTTTCCTGATGGAGACCCAGGGGGACTTCTATCCTCTCCTTCTTCGAGCAGTATCTGCAACACCCGACCTCCAGACCTTCCACTAGCCTCACGGTACTCTTCTGGAACTCTGCTGGAAGGCTTCCCCTCCATTCTATCAAGGCATAGGTGCAGTCTTCCTCAAACTCATGTTTCAGGTCTAACAGGTAAGACCCCTTTCCTGGCACAGCCTTTCTCATCAATTGCCGCACTTCCTTGTCAAACCACCGAACTCCTGGCAGTTTGAGAACAATGGTTTGCTCCACCCGGCATCCATACTCCTGACTCCACTGAGTAGCTGCAGCAGAGTCCATAGCCTCTTCTGGCCTGGATACCTCTTCAGATCTGCTTGGGTGCTCCAAATGGGGTATCTCAGTGGGACCGCCATATGTAGCGGTACCCCCATGCTGACTCTATACCCCATGGGCCATCCCGACTCTGCAGATTGTCTCCTACCTCTGACACCTTGGGTTCCATGTCTGATAGACGTACAAAAAGCAGTAATACTCTTAGTCAGATGTGCTTAACCACTTATAGAATGTTTACTGAGCAGGAATGAAACACAATTCTTATGCAAACATAAATGAACAATCCCAGATTTCTATAAAAGGCAAAGTAACACATTCAATTCAATGCTGTCCTGTACTGTACCCAATTACCATATATTGAAGGTGAGTGTAAGTAGGTGTGCAGTGGAGACAATCCCCCAACACTGTAATGCCTGTGCTGGGACACCTCTCCACCTAGGCCCACACACAAAAACCAAAAGGGCAAAGAAACAATATCAATGCAAACAATCACATTAAATGCTAGAAATTTATGTTACTAAATGGTTCCCTCTAGAGGACAGTTCAGCACTGCAAAGTGATGGCTTTTCTTTGTATCTCAGTCCTTCTTCAGCTAGCTCTGGTGTTGGTGCACTTATTTGTAATCCAAAAGGTTAAAGGAAAGTAACAACTGTGAGAATATAGTGTGGTTGCAACAGAACCGCTAACTCTGTCAATCCGGCTGTACAGACACGCATGTGTAGTGGATTCCTATCTGTAGAACTACAGGTGTCAGAAAACACAGTCTGGATAAACGACACACTTCTCACTATCTCAGTCAACTACTTGGTAGGCAAGTGCCTTTTCACCACTACGGCTCCTCAGCCCACTGAGATGCTCCGTCCGGAACTCCTTTGCGGATGTCTCTGGAAGTAAATGGCGCCGACACACCGCGCAGCCGCTCCCCGGGTATCTGTGAGCAGGTAGCTTCAAATGCTGTGAAGTGCTGGCTGATCCGCCTGTCCAACAAGACAGGGCCGTCCTTCAGGGATCCCTCTGAGGCGATTGATCCGGCGCTCAGCTGTAGGCCACAGGCCTAAACTCTCAGTCACTCGCACAGACCTCCTGCTGGCAGTTGAAAGGGAGTGTCCAAAGAGACCTCCCCGCGGCCTTACTTGTCCTTTTATCTGGATACCCAGCAGGCTGTGCGCTCCCGCATTGCATTCCGGTAGCGCAAAGGCATTGTGGGTTTGTAGTCTTCACACTCACTTATGGCTATAGAGTCACTTTCTCATAAGAACTATCCATCCCACAATGCATCACAATACAATTCTAAACCTGGAAAATAAACATCTTTAATAGCGTCCAGTGATCACCAGAGGGAGCCAAACCCTTTACCAATGAATAATACATAACGACGTTCAGTAGCAACCTCCTGGTTACACACACAAAAAAAAAAAGTGTGAACCTAGCCTTCAAATGCACCTGCCTCCTTACTTTTGCAGTTCCTAAAATACACTGAATGAGCTAACAGTCTTCAACAGTATGGTCTTCTCTTTCAAAAGTTGATTTAAAACTTTAAAATTCTACCTTGTGCATGCCCATGGAGAAATAAAGCAATAGCAATTATCCAATGCACCGCAGCAACAAGGTCGGTCCAGGTGGGGGTAGGATTTTTTTTTTTTTATCCCAGGCAGTGTATACTCTGTAAAGAGGTGTGATACATATTAAGTCCCTTTTGAACATGCCACAATTTTTGTCAGCAGGTAAAAGAATGGTACTGGTGTTAGAGAGAGAAATCATCAAACTCTTGCAGAGGGGTAACAAAGAACAACTGGATCATGATTTGACTTGATGCTGTGTTATGAGGACTAATACAGGGAGGAGGCCATGAAGAATAAAGTAAATAGGAGCAAAGAGTTACATCATCATTGTTGTTGCATGTGTGAATTGGAAAAGAGAGAGAGGGAGTAGTAGGAGGACAGAGTGCAGATGCAAGCTCTCAAGCTGAAGTTCCCATGGCTTTTCTGCGTCTTTGTCATTACCACCATCATATTTCTCACTTTTAGATTAGCTATAGACTTCATTGCCAGCCCAGCACTACCGCCATCTGCACAGGCATGGAAAATGACAATTGTTCCACCCTCACAGCTCTCCTGCATTTCAGCAGTGTATCTCTCTTTTAGAGCATATTATTCTGGTTAATGGTCTTTCCTCACACAGTATGCCTGCTGCTCAGTTCCATATTGGGTCTTAGATTTAGAAATGAGTTAGATTTTACTTTGTCTATCAAAAGGAAATGCTGTAAGTTAAAAAAGCTACTCTTAGCTCTACAACTTCAAAATCTAAAAGCTGATACCACCAAAACAGGCATAACTCAGGGTATAACTGAGATGTACTGCATGTGCAATCCCAGTACATCCTAATGTCTTCCCTTGTCATTTTATTATTTTAAAACATAATTTAGATTTAACAGTGCACTTTAAGTGATTGTAAAGTCTCGTTTTTTTTTCAATAAAAATAATAAACAAGTTATACTTACCTGCTATGTGCAGTGGATTTGCACAGAGCAGCTCAGATCCTCTTCTTCTCGGGTCCCTCTTCTGTGCTCCTGGCCCCTCCCTCCTGTTCAGTGCCCACACAGCAAGCAGCTTGCTATGGGGGCATCCGAGCCGAGTCACAGCTCCCTGTGTCCAATCAGACATGGAGCTGTGGCCCGGCCTTGCCTCCTCTCTCTCCTGATTGGCTGAATGACTTTGATTGACAGCAGCAGGAGCCAATGGCTGTATCTCAGCCAATCAGGAGGGAGGGTCTTGGAGGGCCGAGACACTCGTGGACGTCGCTGAACAGAGAGGGACTTCAGGTAAGTATGGGGGGGGGGCTGAGGGGAGCTGCTGCACACAGAAGGCTTTTTATCTTAATGCATAGAATGTATTAAGATAAAAAACTTTGACTTTACAACTCCTTTAAGAGTACAAAGCAAGTATTAAAGAGGCTGTAAATGCTTTTTTTCTAATAGCAAACATGCTATACTTACTTGCTGTGCAATAGGGATAAGCTTCGTGTTCGAGTCGAACATACGTTCGACTCGAACATCGGCTGTTCGATCGTTCGACGCAGGTTCGAATGATTTGGGCCGTTCGCGCCAAATTCGAGTGACGCGAACGGCCCACAATGCACTACGCCATCGCAGTGTCATCCAGGCGCTGTGATTGGCCAAGCATGCACTGTGACCCCGCATGCTTGGCCAATCACAGCGCCGGCAGCGAGGAGAGCAATGATTGGCCACAGGCAGGATGCCTGTGGCCAATTATTCTTGAGGGGGTTTAGTACACGCCCCACACTATAAAAGGCCGCCAGCGCGGCGGCCTTGTGTAGTGTGTTCCGGAGCAGGGAAAGAGAAGCATAGGCAGGGACAGTGTCATTTTTTTTCCTTTACTAATCCTGGATTCCTTGTGTTTAGGGACAAATAAGGATAGGTAGGGAGAGTGTCAGTGTGTTATTCTGTGCTAAACCTTGTTTGTAGGGACAGAGAGGTACAGTGAGGGAAAGTGTCAGTGTGCTATTCTGTTCTAAACCAATCTTGCTGAACCATATTTGAAATCCTTGAGTTTAGGGACAGAGAGGTACAGTGAGGGAAAGTGTCAGTGTGCTATTCTGTGCTAAATCTTGTTTGTAGGGACAGAGAAGGACAGTGAGTGAAACTGACAGTGTGCTATTCTGTTCTAAACCAATCTTGCTGAACCATATTTGAAATCCTTGAGTTTAGGGACTGAGAGGTACAGTGAGGGAAAGTGTCAGTGTGCTATTCTGTGCTAAATCTTGTTTGTAGGGACAGAGTAGGACAGTGAGTGAAACTGACAGTGTGTTATTCTGTTCTAAACCAATCTTGCTGAACCATATTTGAAATCCTTGAGTTTAGGGACAGAGAGGTACAGTGAGGGAAAGAGTCAGTGTGCTATTCTGTGCTAAATCTTGTTTGTAGGGACAGAGTAGGACAGTGAGTGAAACTGACAGTGTGCTATTCTGTTCTAAACCAATCTTGCTGAACCATATTTGAAATCCTTGAGTTTAGGGACTGAGAGGTACAGTGAGGGAAAGTGTCAGTGTGCTATTCTGTGCTAAATCTTGTTTGTAGGGACAGAGTAGGACAGTGAGTGAAACTGACAGTGTGCTATTCTGTTCTAAACTAATCTTGCTGAACCATATTTGAAATCCTTGAGTTTAGGGACTGAGAGGTACAGTGAGGGAAAGTGCAGTGTGCTATTCTGTGCTAAATCTTGTTTGTAGGGACAGAGTAGGACAGTGAGTGAAACTGACAGTGTGCTATTCTGTTCTAAACCAATCTTGCTGAACCATATTTGAAATCCTTGAGTTTAGGGACAGAGAGGTACAGTGAGGGAAAGTGTCAGTGTGCTATTCCGTGCTAAATCTTGTTTGTAGGGACAGAGTAGGACAGTGAGTGAAACTGACAGTGTGCTATTCTGTTCTAAACCAATCTTGCTGAACCATATTTGAAATCCTTGAGTTTAGGGACAGAGAGGTACAGTGAGGGAAAGTGTCAGTGTGCTATTCTGTGCTAAATCTTGTTTGTAGGGACAGAGTAGGACAGTGAGTGAAACTGACAGTGTGCTATTCTGTTCTAAACTAATCTTGCTGAACCATATTTGAAATCCTTGAGTTTAGGGACTGAGAGGTACAGAGAGGGAAAGTGTCAGTGTGCTATTCTGTGCTAAATCTTGTTTGTAGGGACAGAGTAGGACAGTGAGTGAAACTGAGAGTGTGCTATTCTGTTCTAAACTAATCTTGCTGAACCATATTTGAAATCCTTGAGTTTAGGGACTGAGAGGTACAGTGAGGGAAAGTGTCAGTGTGCTATTCTGTGCTAAATCTTGTTTGTAGGGACAGAGTAGGACAGTGAGTGAAACTGACAGTGTGCTATTCTGTTCTAAACCAAACTTGCTGAACCATATTTGAAATCCTTGAGTTTAGGGACAGAGAGGTACAGTGAGGGAAAGTGTCAGTGTGCTATTCTGTTCTAAATCTAGTTTGTAGGGACAGAGTAGGACAGTGAGTGAAACTGACAGTGTGCTATTCTGTTCTAAACCAATCTTGCTGAACCATATTTGAAATCCTTGAGTTTAGGGACAGAGAAGGACACTCGTGGAAACTATCAGTGTGCTATTCTGTGCTAAATCTTGTTTGTAGGGACAGAGTAGGACAGTGAGTGAAACTGACAGTGTGCTATTCTGTTCTAAACCAATCTTGCTGAACCATATTTGAAATCCTTGAGTTTAGGGACAGAGAAGGACACTCGTGGAAACTATCAGTGTGCTATTCTGTGCTAAATCTTGTTTGTAGGGACAGAGTAGGACAGTGAGTGAAACTGACAGTGTGCTATTCTGTTCTAAACTAATCTTGCTGAACCATATTTGAAATCCTTGAGTTTAGGGACTGAGAGGTACAGTGAGGGAAAGTGTCAGTGTGCTATTCTGTGCTAAATCTAGTTTGTAGGGACAGAGTAGGACAGTGAGTGAAACTGACAGTGTGCTATTCTGTTCTAAACTAATCTTGCTGAACCATATTTGAAATCCTTGAGTTTAGAGACTGAGAGGTACAGTGAGGGAAAGTGTCAGTGTGCTATTCTGTGCTAAATCTTGTTTGTAGGGACAGAGTAGGACAGTGAGTGAAACTGACAGTGTGCTATTCTGTTCTAAACTAATCTTGCTGAACCATATTTGAAATCCTTGAGTTTAGGGACTGAGAGGTACAGTGAGGGAAAGTGTCAGTGTGCTATTCTGTGCTAAATCTTGTTTGTAGGGACAGAGTAGGACAGTGAGTGAAACTGACAGTGTGCTATTCTGTTCTAAACCAATCTTTCTGAACCATATTTGAAATCCTTGAGTTTAGGGACAGAGAGGTACAGTGAGGGAAAGTGTCAGTGTGCTATTCTGTGCTAAATCTTGTTTGTAGGGACAGAGTAGGACAGTGAGTGAAACTGACAGTGTGCTATTCTGTTCTAAACCAATCTTGCTGAACCATATTTGAAATCCTTGAGTTTAGGGACAGAGAGGTACAGTGAGGGAAAGTGTCAGTGTGCTATTCTGTGCTAAATCTTGTTTGTAGGGACAGAGTAGGACAGTGAGTGAAACTGAGAGTGTGCTATTCTGTTCTAAACTAATCTTGCTGAACCATATTTGAAATCCTTGAGTTTAGGGACTGAGAGGTACAGTGAGGGAAAGTGTCAGTGTGCTATTCTGTGCTAAATCTTGTTTGTAGGGACAGAGTAGGACAGTGAGTGAAACTGACAGTGTGCTATTCTGTTCTAAACCAAACTTGCTGAACCATATTTGAAATCCTTGAGTTTAGGGACAGAGAGGTACAGTGAGGGAAAGTGTCAGTGTGCTATTCTGTTCTAAATCTAGTTTGTAGGGACAGAGTAGGACAGTGAGTGAAACTGACAGTGTGCTATTCTGTTCTAAACTAATCTTGCTGAAGCATATTGCAAATCCTTGTGTTTAGGGACAGAGAAGGATAGGCAGGGGACAGTGTCAGTGTCATTGTTGCTAAGCCTCCTGCACAGTATACACCTGAAGGTAGCCCTTATTGCTGTTTTTCCCATCTCCCTGCAGGCCATCCATTAAAATGTCTGGAAGGCAAACAAGGAGAGGCAGACAGTCAGGAGGCAAAAAAAGAGGGCAAGCAGGCTCTGTGTCTGGGGGCAACAGTGCTGGTCGTGGACGCGGTGCATTGTCATCAGCACATGGCCATGGGACACGCTTGTCCTTCTTTTCGGCAGCTGGACATGTTGAGCCACATCATGCCGAACACTTGGTAGAGTGGATGACCAAGCCCACCTCATCCTCCTCATCCTCTCTCACCCAGGCTCAGGGTACTGGCAAAGCAGCTGCCAAAGCGTCCTCTTCTCTGGTAGGGATGAGCCGAACACCCCCGGGTTCGGTTCGCACCAGAACCTTCGAACGGACCGAAAGTTCGCGCGAATTTTCGAACCCTATTCGTTATAATGGACGCGAACGTTCGAAATCAAAATTGCTAATTACAACGGCCAATATGCATGTTAATGTCATAAAACAGGTTTGGGGACCCGGGTCCTGCCCCAGGGGACATATATCAATGCAAAAAGAAATTTTAAAAACTAAAGTTTTTTCGGGAGCAGTCATTTTAATGATGCATAAAGTGAAAAAAAAAAAAGTGAAATTTTCCTTTAAATATGGTACCTGGGGGGTGTCTAAAGTATGCCTGTGAAGTGGCATGTGTTTCCCGTGTTTAGAACTGTCCTTGCACAAAATGACATTTGTAAAGGAAAAAAAGAAGCCATTTAAAACCACTTGCGGCTTTAATGTCATGTCTTGTCCTGGCCGCCATATGGCTGAAAATCCTTGAGAAAAATGGCATGGCTACCCCATCACCCCCCCCCCACCCCAGCCCCTTTGGGTCTTGTATGGATACTAAGGGGGACCCCGCACCCAAAATAAAACCCTATACCTACAACCCTATATACTCTGAACAGCAGTATATAGGTGGTGCAAACAAGACATGGACTGTAGGTTTGTTCTTAAGTAGAATCTGAACAGGTACATTATGAAGTGTAGCTACATCCCAAAAAAATCAATTTTTAAGCTTTTTGGAGAACATAGGGAGGGGTTATCACCCCTGTAACATTTGCTGTCTTTGCACATCTGTTCAGAACATGTCACCTCACTTTCCGTCCCAATGACAAATGTTTTTGGAAAAGTGGGGTTTTAATTGAAACAAGGATTGGTGATAAAGCATCAGTAGAGAGGAGATACCTTTTTCCCAAATTAAATCTAACAGGATAGAATTTTCCTTCCTAGGGGTAGATTTCCTCTCACTTCCTGTTTTCTCTTGCCGTTTGCAAGTAGGAGTCGTTTGTAAGTTGGATGTTTGAAAGTAGGGGCCTGCCGTATATACTCTGCAGAAATTTGCCCTATTAGATGTTGGTGTAGCCACAAGACTGGTGGGCACAGGAATGGGCCCTGCTGTGAGTTAATAGATCAAGATTTGTACTTGCATGCACCTGTTGAACCGGGCAGAAAAATTGGGCCTTTGGTGGTGGTGGTGGTGGTGGTGGACGGTGTTGCCACAAGACTGTAAGCCCTCACAGTTACTCTTGGTGGGTGCAGGAATGGGCCCTGCTGTGAGTTATTAGATCAAGATTTGTAATTGCATGCACCTGTTGAACCGGGCAGAAAAATTGGGCCTTTGGTGGTGGTGGTGGTGGTGGTGGACGGTGTTGCCACAAGACTGTAGGCCCTCATAGTTACTCTTGGTGGGCGCAGGAATGGGCCCTGCTGTGAACTATTAGATCAAGATTTGTAATTACACGCCCCTGTTAAACAGGGGCTGAAAAATTGTGCCTTAGGCATTGGTGCTGGTGCCACAACACTGCAACCCCTCACAGATACTGTACTTGGAGCACAGCAGTCACACCTGTTGCGAAGCATCTTTTAAAAAAATTGTAATTACACGCCCCTGTTATACAGGGGCTGAAAAATTGTGCCTTAGGCACTGGTGCTGGTGCCACAACACTGCAACCCCTCACAGATACTGTACTCTGAGCACAGCAATGAGACCTGTTGCAAAGCATTGCCTAAAAATTGTAATTACACGCCCCAACAGGGGCTGAAAAATTGTGCCTTAGGCACTGGTGCTGGTGCCACAACACTGCAACCCCTCACAGATACTGTACTCTGAGCACAGCAGTCACACCTGTTGCGAAGCATCTTTTTAAAAAATTGTAATTACACGCCCCTGTTATACAGGGGCTGAAAAATTGTGCCTTAGGCACTGGTGTGGTGGCATGGATCATTGAGGAGGAGGAAGAGGATAGTCAGTGAACATAACAGGACAGTCACTCAGCATCAGCATAGGCAGTCTTGAAGGGATGTGACATTATAAATTATTCCGTTATATCCGCTTCAGGTGTCTGGTAGCTGGTGGTGATCCAAGACTGATTCATTTTTATGAAGGTCAGTCGATCAACCGAGTCGGTGGACAGGCGCACCCTATGATCGTTGACAAATCCTCCAGCAGCACTGAATGTGCGTTCGGAAAGAACGCTGGATGCAGGACAGGCCAGTAGCTCAATTGCATACTGTGCAAGCTCTGGCCAGTGATCCATCCTCAGGACCCAGTAAGCCAGAGGATTTTCGGTGGGAAAGGTGTCCAAGTCTGACCTTGCCCCTAGGTATTCCTGCACCATGTATATCAGACGCTGGCGATGGTTGCTGGAACCGATCATACCTTGGGGCTGCGGACTAAAAAATTGTCTGAACGCATCGGTCAGACGTCCACCTTCCCCACCGCTCCTTCTGCTACTGACCGAAGCCTCAGCAACTCGTCGTCCAGGACCAGGAGTTTGTAACCTCCCAGTTTCTGGGAACGCGTTGCACAGACCTTTCTGCAAGGCCTCCCTGAGATGTCTCATCCTCTGCTCCCTCTGCGACGGCAAGATAAGGTCCGCAACCTTACCCTTGTACCGTGGATCAAGGAGAGTGGCCAGCCAGTAATGGTCACTCTCCTTGATCCGAAGAACACGAGGATCCTTCCGCAGGCTTTGCAGGATCAGGGAGGCCATGCAGCGTAGGTTAGCTGAGGCATTCGGTCCGGAGTCTTCTGGGTCACTGAGGATGACATGATCGCCAGCCACCTCCTCCCAGCCACGTACAAGTCCACTGGTTTGTTGGGACTGTACATCATCCCTAAAAGACTGCTGCTGCTGATGCTGAGTGCCAGGCTCCACCTCCATGCTCACACAATCCTCCTCCTCCTCCTCCTCTTCCTGTGTGATGGGTGGGACAGAAGGAACATTGTCTGGATAAAGGGGGCCTTGAGAGACAAGGAAGTCCTCCTCTTCCTGCCTCTGTTCTGCCTCAAGTGCCCTGTCCATTATCCCACGCAGCGTATGCTCCAACAGGTGGACAAGAGGTACAGTGTCACTGATGCATGCACTGTCACTGCTCACCATCCTCGTGGCCTCCTCAAATGGTGAGAGGACAGTGCATGCATCCCTGATCATGCTCCACTGGCGTGGGGAAAAAAAGCCAAGCTCCCCTGACCCTGTCCTGGTGCCGTAGTCGCAAAGGTACTCATTGATGGCCCTCTGCTGCGTGTGCAGTCGCTGCAGCATGGCCAACGTTGAGTTCCACCTGGTGGGCATGTCACATATTAGGCGGTTCTTGGGCAGGTTCAGCTCCTTTTGCAGCTCAGTCAGCCGAGCACTGGCATTATAAGATCGGCGGAAATGCACACAGACTTTCCTGGCCTGCCTCAGGACATCCTGTAAGCCTGGGAACCTGCCCAAGAACCGCTGCACCACCAGGTTGAGGACGTGAGCCATACAGGGCACATGGGTGAGCTGCCCCTGTCGCAGGGCGGAGAGGAGGTTGGTGCCATTATCAGAAACGACCATTCCTGGCTTAAGCTGGTGTGGCGTCAACCACCTCTCGGCCTGCCCCTGCAGAGCTGCCAGAACCTCTGGCCCAGTGTGGCTCCTGTCCCCCAAACACACCAGCGCAAGCACGGCATGGCATCTTTTTGCCTGCGTACTCGCGTAGCCCCTTGTACGCCTACGGAGCACCGCTGGTTCCGAGGACAGAGCACTCGAAGAGGACATGGAGGAAGAAGAAGAGGAGGGGGTGGAGGAGAGAGGTGTGTCACAACCAGTAGTAGCATTTTGGAGGCGTGGTGGCGGAACAACCTCCAACACTACTGCACCTTGTCCTGCATCCCTCCCAGCTGCCAATAGAGTGACCCAATGGGCCGTGAAAGAAAGATAACGTCCCTGTCCATGCCTGCTGGACCATGAGTCAGCGGTAATATGCACCTTACCGCTGACCGCCCTGTCCAGCGAGGCATGGACATTGCCTTCCACATGCCAGTAGAGAGACGGAATCGCCTTCCGTGAGAAAAAGTGGCGTTTGGGAACCTGCCACTGAGGAACCGCACATTGAACAAACTCACGGAAGGGGGCCGAGTCTATCAACTGAAAAGGCAGCAGTTGAAGTGCTAGCAATTTAGCCAAGCTAGCATTCAACCGCTGGGCATGTGGATGGCTGGGAGTATACTTCTTTCGACGGTCCAGCAGCTGGGGCAGGGAAATTTGCCTGCTACAATCGGACGTCGGTGTACTGCAAGTACTTGGTTGTGACACACCTAATTCTACACCTTCAGTCCTCTCAGAGCAGCTTTCAGAGAGGACTGAAGATATAGTGGGGATGGAGATCCCAGCTGATGAGGAGCAAGGAGAGGTCCGCTTTGTTCTTTGGTGTGGGTCTTTTATGTGTGCTTGCCAACGAGCTGCATGGCAGGTCGACATATGTCTGCTCATGCTTGTGGTGCCCAAGCGGCTGATGTTTTGGCCACGCGAGATACGCTTGAGACAAATATTGCAAATAGCAGTGGTGCGATCTGATGCACTCGTCTCAAAAAAGGCCCACACCAAAGAACTTTTGTGATAACGTGCAGAGGCAGCGCCCTGCACAGGCGGAGCTCTGCGGTGTGGTACAGTTGCTGTGCTGGCCTCTAGCTGGCCTCCAGGGGGCATCCTGCCCCGTTGGACATGTGACGCTGCATCCTCCTCCTCCTCCTCCTCTCTCCCTTCAGGCACCCACGTGGAGTCAGTGACCTCATCATCCCCTCCCTCTTCACCACTAGAGCAAACCTGGCAGTAAGCTGCAGCTGGTGGAACACTACTGCCAGATTGCTGTCCTTCAGCATCCCCTCTCTCTGCGCGCACACTACTGACTTCCTCAAGCTGGGTATCATCATCCGAGCCTTCGAATCGTTGGGCATCCTCCTGGAGCATGTACCCAACACTGTGCTCAAACAGTTCGGGGGACTCCTCAGGAGGACATGGTGGGTCTAGGGAAGGGGTGGCTGATGATGCCATTGAGTACGCGTTGGCAGCTGCTCTGCCAGTACCCTGAGCCTGGGTGAGAGAGGATGAGGAGGATGAGGAGGGCTTGGTCATCCATTCTACCAAGCCTTCGGCATGATGCGGCTCCACATGTCCAGCTGCCGAAAACAAAGACAAGCGTGTCCCATGGCCACGTGCTGATGACGATGCACGACCACGTCCACGGCCAGCACTGTTGTCTCTAGAAACAGAGCCTGCCTGCCCTGTGTTCTTGCCTCGGCACGCTCTGCCTCTCCTTGGCGGTCTTCCAGCCATTGTAGTCGGTAGTGTATATAGTATAAAAAATAGAACTCCTATGTGTGCTCACAACACACTGTAGGTCCTATGGGTGCTGACACTAACACACTATAGGTACTATGTGTGCTGCTGACAAGAAAATATAGGAGCTCTGTTTGCTGCCACTAACACACTAGAAGTCCTATGGGTGCTGCTGAGAAGAAAATATAGGAGCTCTGTTTGCTGCCACTAACACACTAGAAGTCCTATGGGTGCTTCTGAGATGAAAATATAGGAGCTCTGTGTGATGCCACTAACACACTAGAAGTCCTATGGGTGCTGCTGAGAAGAAAATATAGGAGCTCTGTTTGCTGCCACTAACACACTAGAAGTCCTATGGGTGCTGCTGAGAAGAAAATATAGGAGCTCTGTGTGATGCCACTAACACACTAGAAGTCCTATGGGTGCTGCTGAGAAGAAAATATAGGAGCTCTGTTTGCTGCCACTAACACACTAGAAGTCCTATGGGTGCTGCTGAGAAGAAAATATAGGAGCTCTGTGTGATGCCACTAACACACTAGAAGTCCTATGGGTGCTTCTGAGATGAAAATATAGGAGCTTTGTGTGATGCCACTAACACACTAGAAGTCCTATGGGTGCTGCTGAGAAGAAAATATAGGAGCTCTGTGTGATGCCACTAACACACTAGAAGTCCTATGGGTGCTTCTGAGATGAAAATATAGGAACTCTGTGTGATGCCACTAACACACTAGAAGTCCTATGGGTGCTGCTGAGAAGAAAATATAGGAGCTCTGTTTGCTGCCACTAACACACTAGAAGTCCTATGGGTGCTTCTGAGAAGAAAATATAGGAGCTCTGTGTGATGCCACTAACACACTAGAAGTCCTATGGGTGCTTCTGAGATGAAAATATAGGAACTCTGTGTGATGCCACTAACACATTAGAAGTCCTATGGGTGCTGCTAAGAAGAAAATATAGGAGCTCTGTTTGCTGCCACTAACACACTAGAAGTCCTATGGGTGCTTCTGAGAAGAAAATATAGGAGCTCTGTGTGATGCCACTAACACACTAGAAGTCCTATGGGTGCTTCTGAGATGAAAATATAGGAACTCTGTGTGATGCCACTAACACATTAGAAGTCCTATGGGTGCTGCTGAGAAGAAAATATAGGAGCTCTGTTTGCTGCCACTAACACACTAGAAGTCCTATGGGTGCTGCTGAGAAGAAAATATAGGAGCTCTGTGTGATGCCACTAACACACTAGAAGTCCTATGGGTGCTGCTGAGAAGAAAATATAGGAGCTCTGTTTGCTGCCACTAACACACTAGAAGTCCTATGGGTGCTGCTGAGAAGAAAATATAGGAGCTCTGTTTGCTGCCACTAACACACTAGAAGTCCTATGGGTGCTGCTGAGAAGAAAATATAGGAGCTCTGTGTGATGCCACTAACACACTAGAAGTCCTATGGGTGCTGCTGAGAAGAAAATATAGGAGCTCTGTTTGCTGCCACTAACACACTAGAAGTCCTATGGGTGCTGCTGAGAAGAAAATATAGGAGCTCTGTTTGCTGCCACTAACACACTAGAAGTCCTATGGGTGCTGTTGGGGTGCAATGCTGTGCTAACAGCACTGCGGTTGGTACTACTGCAATACTGTACTAACAGTAAGCACGCACCAGACTAATCCCCAGCAGCAGCTAATAACACGCTAACTGTGCAATCAGCAGCAATGAACGATCAATGACTTAGGTAGCAATGGTTTAGCAAAGAAATAGCCAATGGTTTAGCAAAGAAGAGCAAATCTTTCAGTATCAAGCAAAGACAGAATCAGCAGACTGATCTCTCCTAAAGCCGGAACTCATGTGACCGGGGCCGATGGCGTGGCGGCCTTTTAAATGGTGGGGCATGTACTAAAGCCCCTGAGCTGTAATTGGCTACAGGCGTCCTGCCTGTAGCCAATTATTGCTCTCCGAGTTTCGGGCGCTGTGATTGGCCAAGCATGCGGGGTCACAGTGCATGCTTGGCCAATCATCAGCCAGCAATGCACTGCGCCGGCCGCGCCGGCCGCAATGCATTGCGGGGCCGCTCGCATCACACGAATGTGATGCGAACGGCCCAAATAGTTCTGGGCTCGACGAGCGAGCGAACGCCCGGTGCTCGATTCGAACATGGGTTCGAATCGAGCACCGGGCCCATCCCTATTCTCTGGTATCATTATCTTCATTAGTCAATCCTTCCCTAGACCCACCATGTCCTCCTCCTGAGGAGTCCCCCGAACTGTTTGAGCACAGTGTTGGGTACATGCTCCAGGAGGATGCCCAGCGTTTCGAAGGATCTGATGATGATACCCAGAGAGAGGAAGGCAGTAGCGTGAGAGCAGAGAGAGGGGATGCTCAAGAAGGACACCAATCTGGCAGTCATGCTCCAGCAGCTGCAGCATACTGCCAGATTGGCTCCAGTGATGAGGAGGGAGGGGATGATGAGGTCACTGACTCCACGTGGGTGCCTAATAGGAGAGAGGAGGAGGAGGAGGATGAGGAGGAGGCACATCTCCAACGAGGCAGGATGCCCTTGGGTGGCCAGCGTATGGGCAGCACACCGACGGAATCACACCGCAGAGCTCTGCCTGTGCAGGGCGCTGCCTCTGCCCGTCATTCAAAAAGTTCTTTGGTGTGGGCCTTTTTTGAGGCGAGTGCATCAGATCGCACAGCTGCTGTTTGCAACATATGTCTCAAGCGTATATCGCGTGGCCAAAACATCAGCCGCTTGGGCACCACATGCTTCATCAGACATATGTTGACCTGCCATGCAGCTCGTTGGCAAGCCTACCTTAAAGACCCACACCAAAGAACAAAGCTGACCTCTTCTTGCACCGCATCAGCTGGGATCTCCAACCCCACTATACCTTCAGTCCTCTCTGAAACCTGCTCTGAGAGGAATGAAGGTGTAGAATTAGGTGTGTCACAGCCAAGTACTTGCGGGCACTCTGCTAGCAGTACACTGACGTCCGATTCTAGCAGGCAAATTTCCCTGCCCCAGCTGCTGGACCGTCGAAAGAAGTTCACTCCCAGCCATCCACATGCCCAGCGGTTGAATGCTAGCTTGGCTAAATTGCTAGCGCTTCAACTGCTGCCTTTTCAGTTGGTAGACTCGGCCCCCTTCCGTGAGTTTTTGCAATGTGCGGTTCCTCAGTGGCAGGTTCCCAAACGCCACTTTTTCTCACGGAAGGCGATTCCGGCTCTCTACAGGCATGTGGAAGGCAATGTCTTGGCCTCGCTGGACAGGGCGGTCAGCGGTAAGGTGCATATTACCACTGACTCATGGTCCAGCAGGCATGGACAGGGACGTTACCTTTCTTTCACGGTCCATTGGGTCACTCTTTTGGCAGCTGGGAAGGATGCAGGACAAGGTGCAGTAGTGTTGGAGGTTGTTCCACCGCCACGCCTCCAAAATGCTACTACTGGTTGTGACACACCTCTCTCCTCCACCCCCTCCTCTTCTTCTTCCTCCATGGCCTCTTCCTGTGCTTTGTCCTCGGATCCAGCGGTGCTCCGTAGGCGTTCAAGGGGCTACGCAAGTACGCAGGCAAAAAGATGCCATGCCGTGCTTGCGCTGGTGTGTTTGGGGGACAGGAGCCACACTGGGGCAGAGGTCCTGTCTGCTCTGCAGGGGCAGGCCGAGAGGTGGTTGACGCCACGCCAGCTTAAGCCAGGAATGGTGGTTTGCGACAATGGCACCAACCTCCTCTCCGCCCTCCGACAGGGACAACTGACCCATGTGCCCTGTATGGCTCACGTCCTTAACCTGGTGGTGCAGCGGTTCTTGGGCAGGTACTCGGGCTTACAGGATGTCCTGAGGCAGGCCAGGAAAGTCTGTGTTCATTTCCGCAGATCTTATAATGCCAGTGCTCGCCTGGCTGAGCTGCAAAAGGAGTTGAACCTGCCCAAGAACCGCCTTATATGTGACATGCCCACCAGGTGGAACTCAACGTTGGCCATGCTGCAGCGGCTGCACACGCAGCAGAGGGCCATCAATGAGTACCTGTGCGACTACGGCACCAGGACATGGTCAGGGGAGCTCGGTTTTTTTCACCACGCCAGTGGGGCATGATCAGGGATGCATGCACTGTCCTGGCACCATTTGAGGAGGCCACGAGGATGGTGAGCAGTGACAGTGCATGCATCAGTGACACTGTACCTCTTGTCCACCTGTTGGAGCACACGCTGCGTGGAATAATGGACAGGGCACTTAAGGCAGAACAGAGGCAGGAAGAGGAGGACTTCCTTGCCTCTCAAGGCCCCCTTTACCCTGACAGTGTTCCTTCTGTCCCACCCATCGCACAGGAAGAGGAGGAGGAGGAGGAGGATTGTGTCAGCATGGAGGTGGAGGCTGGCACTCAGCATCATCAGCAGCAGTCTTTTAGGGATGATTTACAGTCCCAAGAAACCAGTGGACTTGTACGTGGCTGGGAGGAGGTGGCTGCGGATCATGTCGTCCTTAGTGACCCAGAGGACTCCGGACTGAATGCCTCAGCTAACCTACGCTGCATGGCCTCCCTGATCCTGCAAAGTCTGCGGAAGGATCCTCGTATTCTTCGGATCAAGGAGAGGGACCATTACTGGCTGGCCACTCTCCTTGATCCACGGTACAAGGGTAAGGTTGCGGACCTTATGTTACCGTCACAGAGGGAGCAGAGGATGAGACAACTCCGGGAGGCCTTGCAGAAAGGTCTGTGCAACGCGTTCCCAGAGACTGGGAGGTTACAAACTCCTGGTCCTGGACAACGAGTTGCTGAGGCTTCGGGCAGTCAAAGAAGGAGCGGTGGGGAAGGTGGCCGTCTGACCGATGCGTTCAGACAATTCTTTAGTCCGCAGCCCCAAAGTATGATCGTTTCCAGCAACCATCGCCAGCGTCTGATATACATGGTGCAGGAATACCTAGGGGCAAGGTCAGACTTGGACACCTTCCCCACCGAAAATCCTCTGGCTTACTGGGTCTTGAGGATGGATCACTGGCCAGAGCTTGCACAGTATGCAATTGAGCTACTGGCCTGTCCTGCATCCAGCGTTCTTTCAGAACGCACATTCAGTGCTGCTGGAGGATTTGTCACGGATCACAGGGTGCGCCTGTCCACCGACTCGGTTGATCGACTGACTTTCATCAAGATGAACCAGTCTTGGATCACCACCAGCTACCACACACCTGATGCTGATATAACAGACTAATTGATTTTAAAATGTCACATCCCTTCAAGACTGATGCTGATGCTGAGTTCCTGTGCTGTTATGTTGACTAGCTATCCTCCTCCTCCTCCTCCTCAATGATCCGATTAATGATGATAGCTTGGAAGATCATTTTGGTTTATGGGTGCCGCCACCAGTGGCTAAGGCCCAATTTTTCAGCCCCTGTTTAACAGGGGCGTGTAATTACAATTTTTGATGCAATACTTTGCAACAGGCCTCATTGCTGTGCTCCAAGTACAGTATCTGTGAGGGGTTGCAGTGTTGTGCCACCAGTGCCTAAGGCCCAATTTTTCAGCCCATGTTCAACAGGGGCATGCAATTATAATTATTGATCTAATAATTCACAGCAGGGCCCATTGCTGCGCCCACCAAGAGTAACTGTCAGGCCTTACAGTGTTGTGTCAACACCACCACCACCACCACCACCACCAAAGGCCCAATTTTTCAGCCCCTGTTCAACAGGGGCATGCAATTCTAATTATTTATCTAATAATTCACAGCAGGGCCCATTGCTGCGCCCACCAAGAGTAACTGTCAGGCCTTACAGTGTTGTGTCAACACCACCACCACCACCACCACCACCAAAGGCCCAATTTTTCAGCCCCTGTTCAACAGGGGCATGCAATTCTAATTATTGATCTAATAATTCACAGCAGGGCCCATTGCTGCGCCCACCAAGAGTAACTGTCAGGCCTTACAGTGTTGTGTCAACACCACCACCACCACCACCACCACCACCACCACCACCAAAGGCCCAATTTTTCAGCCCCTGTTCAACAGGGGCATGCAATTCTAATTATTGATCTAATAATTCACAGCAGGGCCCATTGCTGCGCCCACCAAGAGTAACTGTCAGGCCTTACAGTGTTGTGGCACCAGCACCACCATCAAAGGCCCAATTTTTACTACCACTGTTCAACAATTATATGTTATTACAATTCCTGATATAATAGTTGACAGCAGGGCATTCCAGCACCCACCAAGAGTAACTGTGAGTGCTTACAGTGTTGTGCCAACACCAACACCTAAGGGGCCAATTTCTGCAGAGTATATACGGCAGGTCCCTACTTTCAAACATCCAACTTACAAACGACTACTACTTGCAAACGGAAGAAGACAACAGGAAGTGAGAGGAAATCTACCCCTTGGAAGGAAAATTCTCTCCTGTAAGAATTAATATGGGAGAAAGGTGTCTCCTCTCTACTGATGCTTTATCACCAATCCTTGTTTCAATAAAAACACCACATTTCAAAAACAGTTGTCATTGGGACGCAAAGTGAGGTGAAATGTTCTGAACAGGGGCACAGACAGCAAAAAAAATGTTACAGGGGTGATAACCCTTCCCTATGTTTTCCAAAAAGCTTAAAAATAGGTATTTGGCCTGGAGCTACACTTAAACAATGTAGCTGTTCAAAATTACAAACAGATTCTACGTAAGAACAAACCTACAGTCCCTGTCTTGTATGCACCGCCTGTATACGGCTGTTCAGAGTATATAGGGCCTTTTTTATTTTGTGTGCGGGGTTCCCCTTAATATCCATACAAGACCCAAAGGGGCTGGTAATGGGCTGGGGTAGGGGGGGGGGGGTTGATGGGATAGCTATGCCATTTTTCTTAAAGATTTTCATCCATATTACCGGGACCAGACATTACATTAAAGCCGCAAGCAGTTTTAAATGGCTTTTTTTTCCTTTAGAAATGTTATTTTGTGCAGGGACAGTTCTAAACACGGGAAACACGTGGCACTTCACAGGCATACTTTAGACACCCCCCAGGTACAATATTTAAAGGAATATTTGACTTTTTTTTTTCACTTTATGCATCATTAAAATGACTGCTCCCGGAAAACGTCAGTTTTAAAACTTCTTTTTGCATTGATACATGTCCCCTGGTGCAGAACCCGGGTTCCCAAACTCTGTTTAGGACAATAACATGGATAATAGTCGTTATAATTAGCACTTTAGAATCCGAACGTTCGCATCCATTGTATTTAATAGGGTTCTAATGTTCGTGCGAACTTTCGGTCCGTTCGCGGGTTCTGGTGCGAACCGAACCCGGGGGTGTTCGGCTCATCACTACTGTGCAATGGTATTGCACAGAGTGGCCCGAACTAGTGCTTCTGAGGTTTCCTAGGCTCTTCGCCTTCTGTGTGCCCCAATAGGAAGCGCTCTCCTGAGCTGACTGTGTGCATCCACTGACACACACAGCAAACCTCTTTGGATCTTAAGGTGGATTGGACATAGTGTATAAGTAAGAAATACCCAGACAACAATTACATTATTATTATTTTTTTTAAATGGTGTGTGGGGTTGTGACCCAATGGTGCATACACTTTTCAGGGGAAAAAAAGAAGGAAACGGGTAACTTTATTTGACAAGAGGAGGGAAAAAATGATTTTTGGGACTTTAAATAAGGTTCAAGGGGCCGTTCGGGTCTCCTCCTCCATCCCGGTTCAGTATTTAGAAAGGAGAGCAAGAGGCGGGACTTTGCATGAAGCACACTGACACTGACACCAACAATAGGGATTATTCCTTCCACTGACACCAACAATGGGGCACTACTTCTTCCACTGACACCAAGATAATCCTTTTGTCATTAAATTAGGAATGGAGGCACACGGTCACACTAATATAATATATTTCATTAACTCATATTATACATGGCTGCTCAGCAGCTGATTCTATCTTTAGTCTCTTAATTATTTACTTTTTATATATTTTTTCTATATTGAATGGTTGATTTGCTGTTGGTTTTTCCTTATTTTTAGTAAATTTGCTTATCCATTTATCATGGTGGTTTTGGCTGTGTTTTTTCATTGGACGTGCCCTTCCTGTCTCGTTCGGGAGCTGCGACGCGAACTGTGGACCTCCCCTCCACCCTGTTCTGATGTGGGGTGGGCGGGGGCTTTATCGCTGCGTGTCGGCGTCACGCTTCCCACGCCAGACGTGCAGCGTCCCCGTGGGGCTGCATTTCCGACGGAGTGACCAACAACCGCCAGCACATCGGGGTTTGTCCTGGCTGGCGCTTTTTGTTGGGTGGCTTGGCTATCTGGTCGGTGGTGCCTCCCTTCCCCCCTGTGTGCGCCGGTGTGATGTTGGGGGCTGGGCTGTGGCGGCGCTCCCTATATGAACCTCTCCCCCTGTTTGGGTCTCACATGTAGAATTTTTGTCACACCATTTCCTACTGTGGAACATCATGCACCATGGCATCTTTGCTCTCATTCATTTTGCAATAGGTATTTATATTCTCTCACTACTCACATATCACTTGCTCTTTCTTTATCCTTTGCCTTCATTTCTTTGCCTCCTTCTCTTGTTTTTTTCCTTTCCTTTTTTTTCTTTCTGCACCTTACTCCTTCACTCTGTTCAATATTCTTCACAACATTTTTTACATCACTTTTATACAGTTTTTTTTGTCACATTTTTTCACAGAGGTCCCCCTGTCGGGGTGCTGTTTGTGTTGGCTGCTGTCGCCCTGTTACGCCCCCTCAGTTCCCGGTTGTGATGTCTTTCGGCCGGTCTGTGACTTGCTTGGTCGCGCCACCATTGAGCAGATATATATGTAAGTTTGTGGGCTAAATGTATGTATGGGGGGATCTCTCATATCCTATATTTGCCCACATGTTCCCAAATTTCCTTAGATCATTGAAATATGATTATTTTTCTTATTTATAGATGATCACTATGGTTTTTCTCCTGATGAGTGGCTTAAAGGCCCCGAAACGCGTACAGATAATAACTACCGATATGTGTGTAGCGCCCCCCTCACTCCCCTCTTCTTCTTCAGCTCATCTGTCTCTTGTCTAGGGGTACCTTTCAGAGGGGAAGGGAGCGGGGACACCACGCCTGGCCTTCACCACAGGTATCAGAGTGGTGTAAGCAAAGTTCTTTTACCTTCGGGTCAGTGTTGCGCACCTGGAGCCTCCACCGAGAGTTACCTTGAACAATGTCTGTCAGTAAATGAGCCCCACACCATTAATGTTCAACACTCCTTTATTCTTCTCGAATGAACACAATCAGTTGAACTCCCTTAGTAGAAACAGAACAGAAAAGGAGGTGTGGATGCGAGTAGGCCCAGACACAATGTGTTCTCCACTTTCCTTCCTGAAAGTGGGTTGCGGTCCCCGAGCGAGGGGGGGATTTCCCTCCAGGCGGTCTCCGATGAGAGACTCACCCGTCACTGGCAGTATGCTGCACCAGGTCTTCGAGTGAGGAGCTCCCCCCTCTCCATTACGCCTTCCGGATTTGGGTACCCACTCCCGGGGTTCCCTAGGATCTCCTTCCCTCGCGGAACTCAGTGTTGGGCACTGAGCTTCAGACCTCCGTCAGAGTACCTCACCCCAGGCTAAAGGTGCCTGGGATGGAACACGACCTCCGGCTGTCCTCTAGGCCTAGGCCCGCCTAGAGAACCGACACGAACCACCGCCCGCAGGCTGAAGGTGCCTGGGACTCGACCCCGTGACAAAGATGGCCGGGCCCTTTATACCCTCTCCCAGCAAGCACGGCGGGTTCCCCGCCCCACCATACCGCTGCCGAGGGAGGACAAAAAGGAAGCCCGACACAAAGCAATGATTCAACCCCAGCCCAGGGCGACAGCGCCACCTGCTGGGCTGCAGGGAATTACACATCACTGATGTCTCTGCCAAGTTCAAATTTACACCCGGGAAAGTACATACCCGCTACACTCTCCCCCTGGTGGTTTGACACTGGTCCCCAGTGTCTGGAGTAAATCATGCCCTCAACGGCTGACATAATCCAATCCAGAGACCGACTAACAATTGCACAAAAATAAAACTTTTAGAAAAAACTACCCAACTAAAACACTGTGTCTGAGCCCTGTAATAAAAAGGGAATAAAGACAGAAGAGAAAAACAACAGCATTAAACCATAATTTTGAATCACATATTCACATTTTACTTTTCCCACCCATCCTGACTAAGAACCACCCCATACTCAGTGGTCTTGATGGGATGCTCTCCTGCAGAGGGAAAAGAAAGGGATTAACACATATAACCCTGACACATGTATTCGTGTGAGAGAAAAGAAACTTCTCCGGGAAGAAATCCCTTTTCTCCAAAGAGTGAGTGCGTGAAAAGTGTTTAACGTTGCGCAACACTGCCACCTGGTGACAGCACTGCAGTAACTGCACTCGTGGAACTTTCCTCTTTTCTTTGGCCCTATCTACCCAGAGTCCATGATCTCTTGTAGGAAAGGTGAAGAACAACAGGAACAGTCCTTCATTCCTCTGGGCACAAAAAGCAACGGCCCCAGAAAGTTCAGCAGCATAACAAGAACGGAGTCTTTTCTCTCCTAAAGGTAAAAACGGGGATGCGGCAGAACAAGTGGCTTCAAGTGTTGATCCATGGTCTCCAGATGATACTCCACATCTTCTCTCTCCTTGCGCCGGATCAACACCTTGTCTGCATGGATGTACCGTCCCAACATCCACTCTGCCTTGCAGTCTTTAAAACATTGAGAAGCCTTGGGAGAGCATGCCAGGTACCTGCGGGCGTGGGGAACCTGAAGGTGGGTCCACACAAAGTCATTGTACCAGCGCTCCCGGAACACTTCCACCTCATAGAGCAGTTCCTTCGACAAGTATGGATACTCCCATCCGTACTCTGCAGCAACCTTCTGGCCAAACAGGCGTTGTAGTCTCGCCAAAGGAGGCATGGTAGCTTTGTCCCCTTCGCCAGGCAAAACTATTGAGTCCGGATGACGAGGGACCTTGATCACATCTGATCTGGGCATTGGTGCCCGCAGTAACAGTCTCTTTTCTCCGGTCTTCGGTACAGATGGCACCGGAGATGTAGAGGCAGGCTGGGGACGGGACCTCTCTTCAGGCGCTGGTGCCTCCACCCGGGGTGTACTTTCCCCTGTAGACATGGGTGGATCCCTGGTCCTCCGGGATGAAGCGAGAGGTACTTTGTCCCAGCCCTTTTCTGCAAACAGTTCATCTATTGCAACGTCGTCTCCCATGTCCGAGAGCGACTCTAGGTCAGAGGTGTCACACTCCTCCGCAGGCAGGTACCCTGTAGTGGAGACCGAGCTTTCACCTCTTCCCACACACCAAATCTCTCCGCCAGGCTTACCTCGGCCTTTACTTGAAACGGGACGTCCGGAACTCTTGTCGACGGATCCATCCAGGCCGGGCATAAGCGGGCGAGACAGTCCACCACAACCGCTGGTCGGGGCTACCATGCCGGTCTTTCTCTTCGGTGGTGGACGCTGCGAGACAGTGGTGACCGAGTCAGCATCCTCGGATTTCTCCCGTTGAGTTTTTACGACCTCCTCCGCGGTCGCTGCAGTGTGCGCAGGGATGGCTGTCACAGCAGTGATTCCTCCTCTCTGAGTGGTGTTGCCCGTAGCATGGCCAGGGTAGATGGTTCTCGGCTTCTCAACCGCCGGATCCACTTCGAACAGGAACTCCCCACAGGCCTCACATCGCCCGAATGGCTTCAGTTGGCACACCAGTCCCGAACAGCCGGGACAAATCACACCCAGGGCCTCAACGTCCATGCACGAATACAGGGCGAATTGACCCCTTGGCTTTAGCCGGATCCCCGTATCTGTTACCGGAGCAGCAGCAGTCAATGTCGTGGTGGAAGGGTGAACTGGAATCCACGATGTATGTCCGAACATGGCGACCTGTTGCTGATCCATCGCACACTGCAAAGTTTTTGCGCCAACGTCCCACGTGTAGTCCTTCACACATATTGGACTCCTCCCCTTTGCTCCAGTTCGCGGGCTTTTCTTCTTTTCTGTTTCTGAGTCACGCCCACGAACTAAGCGATGGGGGTGTGCCTGGTGGCGCAGTGCAATAGAAGCCCCCACGTGTAGTACTTCACACGGCTGAACTTCCCCCTTTTTCCACTCTTCTGCGCAGGCCTTTCCCTTCATTGGGTCATGTCCGCGACTTCGAGCAGGGATGCAATTTGGCCAATGAAGGCCTGCCTACTCGTAACTCTTCCAGCAGACACGTTCAATACTGTAGTGCACAAACACTATCCCGGACCCGAGCCCCCACGTGTAGCGCCCCCCTCACTCCCCTCTTCTTCTTCAGCTCGTCTGTCTCTTGTCTAGGGGTACCTTTCAGAGGGGAAGGGAGCGGGGACACCACGCCTGGCCTTCACCACAGGTATCAGAGTGGTGTAAGCAAAGTTCTTTTACCTTCGGGTCAGTGTTGCGCACCTGGAGCCTCCACCGAGAGTTACCTTGAACAATGTCTGTCAGGAAATGAGCCCACACCATTAAAGTTCAACACTCCTTTATTCTTCTGGAATGAACACAATCAGTTGAACTCCCTTAGTAGAAACAGAACAGAAAAGGAGGTGTGGATGCGAGTAGGCCCAGACACAATGTGTTCTCCACTTTCCTTCCTGAAAGTGGGTTGCGGTCCCCGAGCGAGGGGGGGATTTCCCTCCAGGCGGTCTCGGTTTAGAGCCTCAACCCGTCACTGGCAGTATGCTGCACCAGGTCTTCGAGTGAGGAGCTCCCCCCCGGTCCATTACGCCTTCCGGATTCAGGTACCCACTCCCGGGGTTCCCTAGGATCTCCTTCCCTCGCGGAACTCAGTGTTGGGCACTGAGCTCCAGACCTCCGTCCGAGTACCTCACCCCAGGCTAAAGGTGCCTGGGATGGAACACGACCTCCGGCTGTCCTCTAGGCCTAGGCCCGCCTAGAGAACCGACACGAACCACCGCCCGCAGGCTGAAGGTGCCTGGGAATTGACCCCGTGACAAAGATGGCCGGCCCCTTTATACCCTCTCCCAGCAAGCACGGCGGGTTCCCCGCCCCACCATACCGCTGCCGAGGGAGGACAAAAAGGAAGCCCGGCACACAGCAATGATTCAACCCCAGCCCAGGACGACAGCGCCACCTGCTGGGCTGCAGGGAATTACACATCACTGATGTCTCTGCCAAGTTCAAATTTACACCCGGGAAAGTACATACCTGCTACATGTGTATATATTCATCAACTTTTTATGGACGTTCCTTTAAATTATTTCAACTTCTTTCATCTCCATTAGGTGACTCTTCAGTAGATCATTAATCTGCATAAGTATCAACTGCAATATGTGTAAATATGTATCAACTACGCCATGTACCTGTAAATATATGAAATGTCCTTGTAGGAATGTTAATTATTGTACAATACTTGGTTCTAATGTAATGTAAAAAATATTGATATATAGCAAAATGCATAAAATTTAAATATGAAATTATATGACAATTTGAACCAATTAAAGGCTGTTTTTTATCCAATTTATCCAATTGCTTCCGTTTGCTTCATGCAAAGTCCTGCCTCTCGCTCTCCTTTCTAAATAGGTAACTTTATTTGTTTTTGTCATGGAATTGAATTCATTTTATCAAGTTTATTAACCACTTAAGGACCGCTGCACGACGATATACGTCGACAGAATGGCACGGCTGGGCACAAGGGCGTACAGGTACGTCCCCTTTAAGATCCCAGCCGGCGGCGCGCTTGCAACCTGGTCCGAAGCTGCATGACCACGCCCGCGGGACCTGATCGCCACCGGTGTCACGTGATCGGGTCACAGAGCTGAAGAACAGGGAGAGGTAAGTGTAAACAAACCTTTCCCTGTTCTTCCTAGTGGCATGTCAGTGATCGTCTGTTCCCTGTCATTGAGAACAGCGATCAGTGATGTGTCACACCAAGCCACGCCCCCCTACAGTAAGAATCACTCACTAGGGCACACTTAACCCCTACAGTGCCACCTATAGGTTAACCCCTTCACTGCCAGTGTCATTTTCACAGTATTCAGTGCATTGTTATAGCACTGATCGCTGTAAAAATGACAATGGTCCCAAAAATGTGTCAAAAGTGTCTGATGTGTCCGCCATAATGTCGCAGTCACGATAAAAATCGCTGATCGCCGCCATTAGTAGTAAAACATTTTTTTTAATAAAAATGCCACAAAACTATCCCCTATTTCGTAGACGCTATAACTTTTGCGCAAACCAATCAATAAACGCTTATTGCTATTTTTTTTACCAAAAATATGTTGAAGAATACGTATCGGCCTAAACTGAGGAAAAAAAAAAAATTTAATATATTTTTTGGGGATATGTATTATAGCAAAAAGTAAAAATTATTATTTTTTTTTTTAAAATTGTCGCTTTATTTTTGTTCATAGCGCAAAAAATGAAAACCGCAGAGGTGATCAAATACCAACAAAAGAAAGCTCTATTTGTGGGAAAAAAAAGGACGTCAATTTTGTTTGGGAGCCACGTCGCACGACCGCGCAATTGTCAGTTAAAGCGACGTAGTGCCGAATTGCAAAAAGGGGCCTGGTCCTTTAGCAACAAAATGGTTCGGGGCTTAAGTGGTTAAAGAAACTCTAAAACAAAAATAAATGCTCCTGTCCCTTCAAGGCACAATATATAGCATAGTGCTTTTGTAGTGTAATTCATCCCTTTTCATGTCCTACAATACCTGGTTGATCCTGCCCGTTCCTATGTTCCCCTGTGTACACTGACCATGCTAATCATGGCTGCTGATTAATAGTAGCATGGTCAGTTTATGTTCCTCCTTTATCCTGCTGTGTATTCAGCACCTCTGTACCTCCCCCTACATCCCTAGTCTGTAGCCTGTGTGAAGTCAAACCCCCCCAACTTCTCCCTTTCTGCCTTGATTGAGTATTCTGCTGCAGTTGCTCCTCCCCTTTAGTAAAGTGGTTGCAAAGTTACATCTATGATATGCTTTTATTCCTCCTGTTTAATAAAATACAAAGTACAGTGTGTGTTTTTTTTTAATTATAATGCTAAATACCCTCTTTGCCCATGGCTGCTGTCCAGTTACACGCCCTCCCTTTGCTAGCTTGCATACGTCAGAATTGAATCTCAGCCACTCCCACTGTACTACCTTAGATTGGGAAGGAGAGCAGAAGGATGACACGTGACCACACAGCAGAGCTGTGAAGGTATTTAGCATTATAATAAAATGAAAAACATACACACTAGACTTGTGCACAACGGAAAAATTTGTTTAGTTTCGGTTTGTTTCTTTTCGGTCCTGTTGATTCGCAATCGTTCGTAATTTTGCTAGACGGGATTTTTCGTGTTCGGACTAATTCGTATTTTCACAAGCGACATTTTTCGTTGAATCGGAATGATTCGTATTAATGTAAGCCTTATTTTTCATTGATTTATAATTCGTACTTTCAGTAGAGTACATTGTTTTTCGTTGATTCTGGACACAACTCCTACTTTCGTAACTTTTTTTGGGTTCGTTCATTCGTAATTTTCCGTGTCTCTCTCACAACGACGCTGCCTATTATGCCTAATGTTCTTCGAATGGATTCGTACTTTTCTAAATACATAGCGGTTATTTGTAACGATTCAAAATCTCGTATTTTACTTTCGTTTTTTAAATGCAGCTATAGCCACTGCCCCTGTACACCATTTTGAGAGGGAGTTCAGCATGGTGAGGGAGAAGCAGAGAGCAGAGTGAGTGTTATTGTGCTTCGAATGGATTCGTACATTCGTAACTTTTTTCATAACAAATTATGCCGAAGACATTCGGGCATTCGCTATTTACGATATAATTTATTTCGGATTCGGTTTTATTCGTAATTGCTGTGTTCGGAATTTCGAATGCTTCCGAATGTCCGAAAGTTGCTAAATTCGGACGAATTTCGATTCGTTACGAAACTAATTGCACAAGCCTAATACACACTGTACTTATTATGTTACTAAAACAGAGAATATAAAAGTATATGTAGCGGTACCCCCGTAGGGGCTGCTAAGTATTGTGGTTTGTCTGTCACCCTGCCCAGTCCTGCATTCACTCTCAGGCTCTCCGAGACATAAAGCAGTCAGTGAACTTTGTTTTTTTTTGTTTTATTGAGGGAAATAACTTGGATGGGGATGGGAGATATTGGATTCCCAGCGCAGATAATCAGCAATTGATTTTGGGACAACTATGTACACTCCCTGTACATACACCTTCAGCTTCCTCCTGCACATCACTTGCTTGAAGCCTATCACTCCTCACTCCTCCAGCACATCACTTGCTGCAAACTGTTACTCTAGTAGTCACCTCCAGCACATCACTTGGTTCCCAGGATGAGCTAGCACATACTGTTGGTTGGGCCTGACACTTGCTCAGCCAGACCTTAGTTACCGCCCTTTTGCAGGCAGGGACTGCGGGACCCTATGGTGTAGCAGAAGGTGTTTGTGCTAGCTATCCTAATTATGGCTAATGATCCCAGTCAGCCCTCTTCAGGCCCTGCTAGCCCTCCTGGCTGCAGCAGCCTCTCTCCACTGCCCCTCCCACAGTCCACTCTGGTTCTGCACCCATCTTTGACTGCAAGCTCCCAGTCCTTTCAAGCATGCCTCCCCAGTCCTTCTAACTGTGCCTCACTCACCAGCCCTCCTAGGTGCACTCTCCCGCTGTCCTCTCCTTGCCCTGCCTCTGGTCCAGGACCTTTTCACGCATTCCTAAAAGTGGTCCCGACTGCACCCGAGCCCAGGCCCAAGGTCACCCCCCCAGACTGGGGAGCTCCCTCAAAGGCCCCAACAGCCTCAGCACTCACTAACTCCAGATCTTCCACCCGACAACTCCTCAGCTGGGCTGACCCTGGGTATTTGAGGAGGCCTGCCCTCCACCAGTCCAAGTTGGGGATTGGTCAGGGCTCCCCAGAACAACCCAGGTGGCTCCACCTCCCCTCCAACCTCTCTTTCTAGAAAGCCCTATAACCTTCTAGAAAGAAGTAGGAGGTCCTAGTGATGTCACCTGTGAGCCACTACCAACCCAGAATAAAAAATAACAGGCCTAGCAACCAGCCAAGCCTGCTTAACTTTACCTAACCTCTCTAGCACACTACTAGAGGGTGCTACATATATAACAGATGTGACTTTACAACCACTGTAAGGAAATGGAGAGTGGGAGAATATCTGCCTTAGATGCAGTCAGATTTTGTTTTAAACACAGTTTGTACGCATATGCAAGAATAATTAATGTATTTCAATGAGCCTAGTTTACACAATTGCTGTGTTTTCATGTGCATTAAAAGTGCATCATACTGCATTTGTTTGCATGTAAACATACCAGAATGTATGCATGTGAATGTACTTCATTAAAGAGGAGCTCCAGGCTCCATTAGTCGCCCCTGACGAACACCCTGCAGTGCACTGGTTGTTAAGGAGCGGGGCCAGGAAGCTGGCCGCTGTGTCCTTAACAACTGATGAGTCATCAGCTGTCAATGGGTTTTCCTGCTGACAGCTGAACAATAAAAAAAAGTGCCCGTTAAAAAAACGAAAGAATAACAACGGCGTGGGGTCCCCCCCCCAGTCCATACCAGGCCCTTTGGGTTTGGTATGGATTTGGAAGGGAACCCCAAGCCAAAATTAAAAAGAAAAGGTGTGCGGTCCCCCCAAAATCCATACCAGACCCTTATCCGGGCATGCAGCCTTGCAGATCAGGAAAGGGGGGGCCGGTGAGAGCCACCCCTCCTGAACCATACCAAGCCACATGTCCTCAACATGGGGGATGGGTGCTTTACAGCGGGGGAGAGCTCTGACCCCCCCACCCCAAAGCACCTTGTCTCCATGTTGATGGGGACAATGGCCTCTTTCTGACAACACTGTGCGTAGCCGGAACATAAGCCAGGGGGTCATCAGCAGCCGGGCAGTGCAGGTACAGGAACGTGAGGCTGAAGCAAGAACGGGATACAAGCCGGGTTTGGTATACAATCGGGCAGCAAGGTACAGGGGCATGAGACAAAAGCAGAGTCAAACACAGACCAAGATCAGTGGTAGGCAGGCAGAAGTCCAAAGGAAGGTTCAGGTGAAGCCGTGTCAAACACAGGTAAACAGGAAACATATCAGAGCACAGATTAACAGGAATAAGCTGAAAGACCACTCAGCAATGTGTTCATGTCATTTCTGGGTTTAAATAGGCCATCTGGCGCCAGTACGTGCACGTGTGTTCACGCGTGCGCTCGCGCATGCACCAATACAAGTTTCTTATTGTGCACACACTAGTGTGCCTGCGCCTGTGCACCAATGTGCATTTGTTTACTGGACTTCTCTTACATTGCCCCCCAATGGGCAACCTCTGGATGCCCCTTTGCAACATATTTCCGGGGTGAGCCTGGAAGAATGCCCATATCAGTCTCTTGGCATGAAGATTGGTTTACAGGTTCCAATAGTTCTCTTCTGGTCTGTAGCTTTTCCATTTAATTAGATACTGGATAGTGTTCCTTCTTTTCCTACAATCCACAATTGTCTCAACCTCATATTCTTCGTTGCCATCAACTATCGCAGGTGCTGGTAGACCTGACTCGCGACCAAGTAATGGCTCTAGCCTTGCAGCTTTTAGTAGGGACACATGAAAGACAGGGTGGACCTTGTATGTCTCTGGGAGTGAAAGTTCGTAAGCTGCTGGATTGATTTGTCTTTTGACAGGAAATGGACCGATATATCTAGGCCCCAGTTTTTTGGACGGGCATGACAATTTTAGATTGGCAGTAGATAACCAAACTTTGTCTCCTTTTTCAAGTTTTAGATCTCCTCTCCTTTTTCTTTCAAAAATTATTTTATTGTCCTGTTGTGCTTTGGAGATGGTATATTGTTTGACTGCAGAAATGTTATCCTTTCCTGGACTGCAGGAACCGAGGAATCAGGCAAGATGTCGGGTAAAAAGAAGTACCCATAATTTGCAAAAGACAGGGCTTGTCCTGTAGCCGAATGAACTGCATCGTTGTATGCAAATTCTGCCAGGGGTAGAAGTGATGCCCAGTCATATTGAGCAAAAGACGAAAAGCACCAAAGTTATTGCTCCAGGGTCTGGTTCATTCGTTCAGTTTGGCCATTCGTCTTAGGATGATAGGCTGAAGAAAAACAAGTTTGAATCTTTAAGTGTCCTGCAAAGATCTTTCCAGAACCTCAACATGAATTGTACTCCTCGATCTGAAGTGATGCTGTTGGGTACCCCATGGAGCCTGACCACTTCTTTAATGAATGTACGAGCAGTTTCCATTGCTGAGGGAGTCCAACGTAGGGATGAAATGGGCCATCTTCGTCAACCTGTCAACAATCACAAAGATGGTAGTGAATCTTTAAGATGGCAGGAGCTTAACAATGAAGTCCATTTTTAACATCTCCCAGGGTCTCTTAGTGATGGGTAAAGGCCTTAGCAAACCCCAAGATTTGGTTTTGTCATTCTTATTTTGGATACAGACTCCACAGGTACCAACATATTCTTTGCAATCAGACCTCAAACCCGGCCACCAAAAGGAGAGTTGCACCAGTTCCATTGTTTTAGTTACCCCGAAATGCCCTGCCAATGGATGATCAAGACACAGGCTGAGGATCTTGGGACTCAGACTTGGAGGTACAAACACTTTTTGATTGTGCAGGAATAGCCCTTCTTGTTCCTTTAACCGCTTCAGCCCCGGAAGATTTGGCTGCCCAATGACAGGGCCATTTTTTGCGGTAGTCGATTTAACTGACAATTACGCGGTCTTGCGATGTTGTACCCAAACAAAATTGACGTCCTTTTTTTCCCACAAATGGAGCTTTCTTTTGGTGGTATTTGATTACCTCTGCTGTTTTTATTTTTTGCCATATAAACAAAAAAAGAGCGACAATTTTGAAAAAAACACTATCTTTTACTTTTTGCTATAGTAAATATCCCAATTTTTTTTTTTCATTTTTTTTCCCTCAGTTTAGGCCGATATGTATTCTTCTGCATATTTTTGGTAAAAAAAAAATGCAATAAGCGTATATTGATTGGTTTGCGCAAACGTCATAGCGTCTCCAAACTATGGGAAAGATTTATGGCCTTTATATGGCGTTTTTTAAATTTTTATTACTAGTAATGGTGGTGATCTGCGATTTTTTGCACTATTGCAACGTTGTGGCAGACAGGTCGGACACTTTTGACACATTTTTGAGCAATCAGTGCTCTAAATATGCACTGATTACTATTTAAATGTCACTGGCAGGGAAGGGGTTAACATTATGGGGCTATCAAGGGGTTAAATGTGTACCCTATTGTGTGTTCTAACTGTGGGGGGATGGGGACTGACTATAGGAGATGACAGATCGTGTTTTCTACTTTGTAGAAAGACACGATCTGTCCTTCTCTCCTCAGACAGCACAGGGATTTGTGTGTTTACACACACAAACCCCCGTGCTCCCGTGCCTGTCGGCCACGTGCATCGGGTTCCCCCCGGCGACACTCGCGCACCCTCTGGTGGCTCTCCTGGGCGAAGCCATATATAAGGGATTTTGCCCAGGAGAGCCATTCTGCCACAGTATATCTGCGCGAGCCGGTCGGGAACCAGTTGAACAAACACCTGGTGGTAAAACATCCTTTTTGGATGCCTGTTTGAGCTGGGAAATCAGATCTACTTGTAGTAGCAAAAGACTTTGGGCCGGCAGGATTGTGTCTGCTAGGTGATGTCCCTCCTCCTCTGTATATGTGCGAGATAGCGCATCAGGCTTGCCGTTCTTAGAACCCAGTCTGTAAGTGATATGAAAGGAAGAACGAGAGAAAAATAGTGCCCACCTGGCTTGACGAGGTCTCAATCGCTTGGCCGTTCTGACATACTCGAGGTTCTTATGATCAGTGAAGATCAAAATAGGATGGGCTGCCCCTTCTAGTAAGTAACGCCACTTTTCTAGGGCTGTCTTTATGGCCAGTAGTTCCTGATCTCCCACGTCGTAATTCCTTTCTGCAGGGCTGAGTTTCCAGGAAAAGAAGGCAATGGGATCTAATAAAGACTTCATTCACTGACGTTGTGACAGGATGGCAAATTCAAAATGTCTGAATCTAGTGCGGAAGGCTGTCATCCATTCGCCCCCTTCGCAGATCCGCGAATTGTGTGCTCCTCGTAGATCAAGTTTTGTGAATACAGCGGCTGCCCTAAAGCGTTGAAAAAGTTCAGGAACCAGAGGTAAAGGAAGGTTCAAGTGAAGCCGTGTCAAACACAGGTAGACAGGAAAAGTATCAGAGCACAGGTTAACAGGAAAAAGCTGAAAGACCACTCAGCAATGTGTTCATGTCATTGCTGGGTTAAAATAGGCTGTCTGGTGCCAGTATGTGCTTGTGTGTGCGCGCACACCCCGGCTCGCGCCTGTGCGCCATGTGCATGCGCCAATACAAGTTTCTTATTGTGCACACACTAGTGTGCCAGCGCCTGCGTGCCAATTCACTTTTGTTTACTGGACTTCTCTTACACCATCGTTCGTTTCGAATTTTTGCTTCCTTGATTTCCTTTTTACATACCGTATATACTCGAGTATAAGCCGAGATTTTCAGCCCTTTTTTTTGGGCTGAAAGTCCCCCCCTCGGCTTATACTCGAGTCAGCGAAATTGAATATTGTAAAATGTACCTGAAGGCTGCGGCGTCCATCGTTTAAAACCTGCGGGCTTTTCCTGGTCCCTTCCGTGACAGGCGGAACTGTGTCTGCTGAGAATCGCCTATCACGAACGTTCTCTCATCCTCAGTTTCCCAGCAGACGTCCGTGATTGGCAGAAACTGAACACAGTGTCTGCTGGGATGGGTGAAGATGAGAGAACGTTCGTGATAGGCGATTCTCAGCAGGCAGTTCCGCCTATCACGGAAGAGACCAGGAAGGGAGCGCGAGTTTTAAACGATGGACGCCGCAGCCTTCAGGTACAATTTTACAATGTTCAATTACAATTCTAGGGAAACAGTGAGGGTGGGGGTGGGCACAGTGAGGGTGGGCACAGGTGAGGATGGGCACAGGTGAGGATGGGAACAGTGAGGATGGGAACAGTAATGTGGCAATGGGCTTAGTGAAGTTGCAATGGGTGGGCATAGTTGACCCTCGGCTTATACTCGAGTCAGTAAGTTTTCCCAGGTTTTTGTGGTAACATTAGGTACCTCGGCTTATACTCGGGTCAGCTTATACTCGAGTATATACGGTATTCTGTTATATTCTTTGTAACATTTAAATGATGATAGCGTTTCTTCGTTTTTGTATTTTTTAGAAGCTCTTTTTTTATTATTTATTGCCATTTTAACTTGTCACATGTCAGTATACACGTTAGTATACATGTCAGGTGCTAGTCCTTCTATCAGTCTGTGCTATCATTGCCTTCCCTATAGTCAGTCCAACTCATGTAATCAATTCTGCATGAAAAATAACAACTAAAGTGCTATCAGCTAGTGGTTTATATCATATACCAATAAAAGCAGTACAATTTAAAAAAAAATGTCAGTGGATCAAAGCACAGAACAATGACATAATGCAAAGTGCAGTAATCTATATTGGCCAATTGAGTTTCTTTTTACTTTGTTTGTTTGGTTGCTATAATTTACTGCATGTTACATGGTTGCATAAGTTACCTAAATGGAGTTCACTTAACTCTGCAGTATTTGAGTGTGCCACATCTAGGGTTGCCACCTTTTCTTCAAGCAAAACCCGAACACTTTAGTGGCCTGGGACACCTTTGGGTGCCCCAAGGAGAGTAGTAATGTGGTGTGCATAGCCAGCCTCAGCGAACAGTGGGTGCAGCCAAATTTTTCTTGCTGACATCATTGCCCTGCAGCCCCCGGACAGCAATAGATGTGTGTAACTATCTTGGTTACATGGGGAGCCACATCCCAGTCTGAATAATGTGTCCGGGTTTCAGTCTACCTGAAACCCGGACACATGATTCAAAACCGGAACTGTCCGGGTGAATCCCGGACAGGTGACAACCCTAGCCACATTATGGTCACAGGCCTTGTCATAAGTGATCACGCTATAATCTATACTTTATCTGTAGTCTGCAGCCCAGCAGAATTTCCAGCTCTTCATATATTTTAATTCAGCATTAATGTGCATTATCAACACTTTGTAAACCCACAAGTCTATTAATGTTTAATGGGAGGAACGTAGATTAATGAAAAAGAGAACATCTCAGAGGAGCCATAAATATGTGCCTAGTCTCTGAGATACAGGAACATTTTTCCACAGCAATCTTTCAGTAGGAATGCTTTGGCTTTGAATCATTAAACATTTTTCATTTCTTGGCTTATATTTTCATTTTGATGTAGAAATTGGTATAATTGCTATATATGTGATTTACTTCTTTATGGTTATTAGCGCTGTGTGAATGTTTTGTAGTTAAATAAAATTGTGTAATAATATTCATACAAAGGCAGTGTGTGATATACTCATATAGCACACGGACCCTTTTCCCTTGCTTTGACTCAATTGCAGGAAAAGGGCACACCGTACTATATGCCCGTACCCTCCTGGATGAGGAGGTTAAGCGGTGTTATGTATTTGGGTCCCACAGCTAGGTTCTTCCATCAGTTGGTTCTCGTCTCCTAGGATATAGGGACAAGTCTTTGTTTTCCCCCCAGTAATTCCAATGTCCACACCACTTTAAACTCCAGCGTTGAATTTATTTTCTCAATGTTCAGCAGATAGGTAAAGGGTGGAAGAGAGACAGGACAGCAAGGTTTTGGGAGGTTAGTCCAGCAGGCACAAATGGATATCACAATCACTACTCTGATAAAAGGGAGATTCTTTTGGGACTTTATGTGAGACCATGACCATCCAGTACACCGGTCTCCATCCCTGTTATATGGAATTGTGTCCATTGTTCAATGATGACCATTATGTACTTTACTATGCTCAATTGCGATATTAAATATTGTCTACACTATATTGATTAATTCATTCCACCCAAGTGTTGTGTTTCATATAAAGTCCCAACTTTCTCCTTTTCCATATAATAGGGATGGAGACCGGTGTACTGGATGGTCATGGTCTCACATATAGTCCCAAAAGAATCTCCCTTTTATCAACCAATTAGGGATGGAAACATACACTTATCTACTTATTTATCCCATGATTTTTTGTCTGACATGCAATTAGTGCCATTTATATATAATTTTAGCATTACTGGGTTTCCTGTTTTATTAATATATTAGATTCTGTCTGGGGGTTGCTTTCATCTATACCGGGAGCTGCGATGCGCATCTCGGCTGTCCCCCAGTCCCTCGATCTCTATGATCGCGGGTATGGTGGCTAGCACTCGCTGTGCGTCGACGCCATGCCCCCATACGTCCGCACGACTGACGTCACCTATGACGCTGCATGCCGACGTATCGTGTTTCAATCTGCGTGCGCCAAGAGGGTGAATTCAGGCGCCTATTTAAGCAATAGTTGCTTGGATGTGGCTGCCTCCTCTCCTTCGGCACACTTAGCGTGACGTTGGTGGAGCTCTGCTGGCGGGCGGGTATTTCCTCACCCATATTCCCACATATTCCCACAATTTCTCTCCTACTATATACCTCACTTTGGCTATCTACAATTGACTATCCCGCAGCCGCATCTCATTCCAGGTAAACTCACTGTTGACATATTTACCATGGTCAATTGTTTTATTTACTATTCAATTTTTCACCCTGCTAATTTATTACAATTCCCCCTCCCCCTTATCAGCTCAGTAGTATTATCTATATGTTTACCAATTTCTTATTATCATGTATTACAGAAGCCCTTCTTGGGCTCAGTACAAGTACTGTAGCTATAGAATCATCAAGGGGACTTTGTTATGCAATTTCTTACCCTAGGGCCGAGGGCCCCCCCTGCCGCCGCATTGCCTGCACCTCAGCTCCCGGGGGGATGTCCTTCATCCCCCAGCGTCTCTCATTACCAACGTTACTTCTTATACGTTTTGAAGCTACCCATAGGTAAGAGTTGTTAGGACCAAATTATTTGCTCCCCCTCTTCCCTTCTAATCAATTACCATTGATTATGAAACTATTCTTCACTCTAGTTATTCCCATTTTTAATTGCTCCTGAAGAGTGGACTACACATCCACGAAACGCGTAGAGCCTACACAAGTGTTGCTACGTCACATCAATCATGTACATACCATGGGTTTTACGTTGTTTGAATCATCAATCAAATTAATATACTACCAATCGTGTTTTTACAATTTTACACAATTTTGGGTATACCGCTGGTCTTATCAATGATTATATGCTATTATGTTTACTATGCAATTTATTATGAACAATCGTGATTTACCAATCATGTTCTTATTTAATTTGTATTGTGTCCATTGTTCAATGATGACCATTATGTACTTTACTATGCTCAATTGCGATATTAAATATTGTCTACACTATATTGATTGATTCATTCCACCCAAGTGTTGTGTTTCATATAAAGTCCCAACTTTCTCCTTTTCCACAATCACTACTCTATCCCAGAGTAGGTTTAGCTCACCCGGATAGTCTCCTACGAAGTTGATCCTAGCAGCCGAAGTGATACTTTGACGTTTGATCAGGTTCTTTTCCTAGATGCGATCGGGAGACTCTCTGCCACAGAATCTATCAGACCCCGAACCTCTTAGCTTCTGGTACTTAAGGACAGGTGCCAGCAGCAGCACATTACTAGGCCCTTGGTGGATAGAAGAATCCCTCCAGAGAGTTACCGGGCCCCTTCCTTCACCATGAACTCTCACCGGTCCGTCAGAAAGATCCTCCCCCGGCCTCCTCTTCGTAGAAGCTGGCTCTCTCGCGAGAGACACCCTGGGACTTCTTCTCCTCGAAGCGGGCTCCAGCTAAAGGTGCTGGGCCCAATGCTGAAGATGCAACCCCAGGACTAAAGGTGCCTGGGACTGGTGCACACGTGGCCCCATGGCCTGGAGGGCCATGCCACGCACTTGGACTCCGACTCCTCTCCTCCTCCGAAGACCCCTCCCAGGTGCCGTCTGCCCCTTATGTATCCTCTCCCAGCATGCACAACATGCCGACCACACCCACTGTACCGCTGCCGAGAGAGGACACCCTAAGGCACAGCACTAATACCAGTGGTTCAACCCTGACCCATTATGACAGTGCCACCTACAGGCCACAGAGAACTGCACAAAAGTATACCATCCTGGAAATAAAGCAGCACAACCTATAAATTGAGAATGGTCTGAGCCTAACTACTATCTCAGACCAGCCCCTAAATTTGGGTATATAGCACCCCTAAATGGGGTGGGTGCTACACTCATATAGAACAAACATTTATTAGATGCAGCTTTAAAAAGGGAGTGTAATGTCAAATGGGAAGTGATGATGGGGAATCTTTTTATTTGAGAGGTGGTTTGTGTTGGTGTAGTGTCTGATCTTTTTTTTTTTTTTTCATTTTTGGTGGCTCAGCAATACCCCTACTCACCAGTTTCCTGGCTCAGCAGATCTTCAAATTATCAGTTTCTTGGTTCAGTAGATATCCTGTAAAAATGGAAAAAAATCTGCGCTAACCGTGATTAAACTTTTTAAAAGAAAAAACCTCTAGTGTTGGGATTTTGGAGGCAATACAAAAAAAAGGGGGAGAAAACTCAATTAAAAAATTATTTAAATATTTATTTGTACAAACCGCATAAAAAGGGCACATACATAAAGAAATATTGTGATTGTACAGAAAAGCACATATATACATGGATATAACGTGATTGTACAGTAGCTACATAAGATCTAACATATTTCAAATATTCAAAAAGGAATACAATAGCCTGGATTGACCACTCCAGCCGGAGACAAATCAAGAAAGGCTTATCCAACGCGTTTCAAACTGTAAACGCCCTTCATCAGGGAATTCAAATGTATTCGTTTATGACAGATCAAAATTCTATTGAATACAAAAACAATGAAATCAGTTTTCCACTTTTATTTCAACTGTTATATATAAAGAAAAAATAATAAAATAAGTAAAGAAAGAAGAAAAACTTACACAAAAAATATATATATATTATTCCAAAGACGCTCCCGCACATGCATCCAAGGTTCCAGTTGCACTATATTGTGGATTCCCCGATGCCCTCAACTCCCAAGGACCCTTCCCATCAAAACATGTCCATATAAGGAGTAAGGACATATAAATAGAATGGTCCAAAATAGGTGCCTTAAACAAAGAAATAACATACATAAGTATGGATATAAATCTAGTTAGGGAGCTAAATAGTTATCCCTAAAGGTTGCAATGTAATACCTGCAGATGGGAGATGCAAATCTGGGATTTAGATTCATCAGGCAAAAATGACTCATATGTGAAGACAAAACCAATGGATAATTAAGTCCAAATATAGATGTCCTGAAAAGAATAAATATATAAAGGACATTGTATCAACCAAATGAGAAAGAAAATGTATTTTCTCATGAGAGAAACAACTCCCCAAAAGCTTCAACATATTACCTGCCAGAAAGAGCATAAATCCCGATTGATATCCAAAAAAGGTCCCATACAGCAGAGTTCCATACAAGAGCATCCTCTGCCTGCCAGCAGAGGGAAAGAATGACATCATATAACTCCTTTGGCGTCCTATATATCCCTCTGCTGTGTCCGATTGGTCCAGGGAGGATCACATGACGCACCCGCTCATTGAGCAGGGCGTCATGTTACCATGGAAGCGCCGCATTCCCCAAGGTGAGCCACGTTGAGCGCCGGTCACATGACGCAGCCGCACCAATCAGCGGCGCGTCTGCCATCAGCGCATTTCTGCAGCACACCAGGAGAGCGTAGCACAAACTAAACAAGCCCACGGCCCCATCACATAACCAATGTGAGGCGTCACTCATCATACCCCGCTAGCATAGCATGGATCTGACAATCGGCACCTCTACCAGACCAGTCCCCATTCCGATCCGCCCCGCACCGCAGGAAGTGCAGAGACGGCCATCTTGAATGTGGGCAAAGGAAAGGGATACCAGATGAAGGGGGTAGGTATGGATGGGAGGGAGGATGGAAAACTGGCTTGCCACGGGACAATCAGACATGAAAATGGGCACCAATATAAACTGGTGCCCAGGATATAGATCCATATCCCCGTCCAAATGCATATGAACGGGGAAACGGACCAGGGACCAATACCACCGGTGCCGTTTTAAGCCTAAGGAAGGAAAAGGATTTCCTACCAGGAAAAAAATTAGTGAGGGGCAAATTCCAAATGGAAAACCCCTCCCAGGCACCGGATATGGACATGTAGAAAGAGAGAAGAAGGCCCTGGAGGAGAAACAACATGGGCCACCCAAAAAACAGGACTCTGGTTAGGTCAGAGACCAACATGAGACGCATGTGCAAGAGCATGTCAAACACCGGCAGATTAAAATTACTAGAACAATGGAATATTAAACACAACAGAAATAGAATCTATATATCTCAAAACCCCATATGTGTGTCAATGTATTTTAGAAAAAAGGTATCCCGCATCTATTAACATAGAGAAAAGGTGGGACAACGGAAGTCATCAAAAATTGAGGGATCGATTTACCTAAGAGTGGGTGGAACATCACGCCAGGATGTACCATCAAAAAACTAATCAGTCTTTCCAGAACTATAGCCCTCAAGGAATGGACGAAAACTTTCGACTTCATTCAAACCCGGGGGCGTAGTTGCCCTAAGGTGCCTGATCCAGCGCATTTCCCGCTGGAGCAGGACCTTATTCCAGTCACCCCCCCCTGCGTGGAATGTGGATTCTCTCCACAACTGAGAAAATTACCCTGGGCATTCTGTACCCATGTTTTTTGGCCACATGTCTCCCAAGAGGCAGATATAGGTTCCCTATCCTCATGCTATGCATATGTTTTTCCACTCTCTTCCCTAACTCCTGTCTCGTTTTCCCTACGTAAAAAGATCCACACTGACAGACCATTAAATAAACCACACCCTGCGTCTTACAGTTGGCGAAGTGCCTAAGTGTGAAGGTCTCCCCATTGGGTAAAGTGAGTGTGGATCCCCCGCCGATGACAGCACATTGAGAGCATGCCCCACAGGGATAGGTCCCAAAGGTTTTACACGGGTCCTTTCTTGCCTCTCCCTTGTATTCACTTTTGACCAGCATTCCACCAATGGATTCTGCCTTTTTGAAAGTGATTACTGGTTTGGATGGTACTAATGTTTTCAGGATTGGATCCTCCGTAAGGATAGGCCAATATTTGGTTAGAATCTGTCTGATTTTCTTATGCTCATTAGAGAAATTGAAAATTATCCTTGAGGTATTGTCCTCTTGAGTTTTTTCTTTGACAAGGTTGTGTCTTTCCATTCCCTTTACTCTATTAAAAGCTTTCTTTAGAGTAGTTCTACTATAACCTCTCGCTAGTAGACGGTTACTTAGCTCATTGGATTCAAATTGAAAGTCAGTATCTGATGTACAATTCCTCCTAATCCGGAGGAACTGGCTGAAAGGTATGGATTCTTTGAGTGTCGTGGGATGGAAACTGGCTGCATGCAGCATCGTGTTGCCAGCCGTTTCCTTCCTAAACAGTCTACTATGGATTTTCCCCTGTATATCTTTGGATATTAGGATATCAAGAAAACTGACTTTCATAGAATCATAAGACATGGTGAAAAATAAATTTAAATTGTTGGTATTCATGAGTTCCAAGACTTTCTTGAGCATATCTTCAGGCCCATCCCAAATAATGAAGATATCGTCTATGTAGCGTTGCCACATAAGAATGTGGCAAGCATACATAGACGCATCATCTCCCAGAAGAAAATCCTTCTCCCACTCCCCCAGGTACAGGTTGGCATATGAGGGTGCACAGCACGTCCCCATAGCCACCCCCTGCACCTGGAGGTAGTGGGAGCCCTGAAACAAAAAGATGTTGTGCTGTAGGATAAAATCCAGCATCTGTATAATAAATTGATTACATTTCCAATCAGTGGTTGGGCGTTGTCGTAGCACTCTTTGAACAGCTGAAATACCAAGATCGTGTGGTATGCTGTTGTAGAGTGACTCCACATCTACAGTGACCAAAAGGGCCGATGGAGGTACAACAAGACCTTCCAATATTTGTAGAAGATGGATTGTGTCTTTGGTGTACGAGAGGAGATCCATTACATGGGGTCTGAGGTGCTGGTCAATGACTCGACTAGCACCTTCAGAGATGGATCCATTGCCCGATATAATGGGTCTGCCTGGTGGCCTCAACAGATTTTTATGCACTTTAGGAAGTGCATACATCGTAGGGGTGCGTGGGTGTCTGGTTCTGATAAAGTCCCAAGTATCTTGGTTTATGGCACCATCTCTAAAGGATTCATCAACCAATTGATAGAACTCGCTATTCATTCTATCCACCGTGGATGAAGAGATTCTGCGATAGCATTTAGGATCCCTAAGTATTTTCATACACATCTCCTCATAGTCCAAGTTGTCCATGAGGACGATGTTGCCACCTTTATCTGAGCCCTTAATCGTAATATTGACATTGTTCTTGAGGGCTTTTAGGGCATGTTTTTGTTCTGGATTGAGATTTGAGTGTGAAGTATCTTTTTTTAGGACCTCAATCTCCTTAGACGTTTGTCTTACAAATAAGGCTAAAGCGGGGTTCTGGTTTATTGGTGGGAAGTTGTGAGACTTCCTTTTGAATTTTTTCGGGGTGAAAGAAGTCTGATTATTTTCCCCATCATCACTCTCCTCTTCCTTCAAATTCTCCTCCCACACCTGACTCAGAGGAGCATTTTCCTGAAGCAGGAGGTTCAGGTCCCTCAAAGCCTTAAAATCGGCAGCTTTGAGATTTGGTGCCACCTCAATTTCTTGATTCTCTTGCTTAGCATATAAGCTTTTATAAAAAAGCTTGCGAGCCAACAAATGAATATCCTTTACTGTTTCAAAACTGTCTGTATTGCTAGTTGGGCAAAAAGAGAGGCCCAATGACAATACTTCATGTTCCAAATCAGATAGTTTATAGGAGGATAAATTTATGATGTTAAGTTTTCTCCCTGTATTATCTTGGTCACAAATGGTTCCATGACTAATTGTGTCATGGGCGAGGGTGGAACTGGGTGTGTTTTGCCCTTCTCTAAAAAATCCTCCACTGGAAGTGATTGAACTCTGGAGGTGGCCCCAGATTTGGGTACTGCCCCCAATTCCCTCTGAGAAGCCATCTTGGGATTATTCTTATATGAACCACGACTATGTCCACTCCCTCTTCCATTTTGTGTGGAGAATACCTGAGAATCCGTTGTTGCCTTTTTGTTGCGTTGTAAAACTTCTCCATCAATTTCATTGGATCTGGGTGAGGGACCTTTCCTTTTTGTCCCGAACAGTCGACTTGTGTTCGAGGAGACTGAAGAGGAAGAGTTAGAGGGGGTATCAGACGAATAATCATTTTGTACATTGGTGTCTCCCGCTCAATTTTTATTTTTATTAGAGTTATTGTTTTTAAATTTTTTCTCTTGGTTCCATTTGTATGCTCGACCCTCACTGAATGCATTTTTATCTCTCCAATACTTTTTTTCTTTTTTGATAAGTATTGTTTTACCGAAATTTTCCAAATGTTCTTTTAAATTTTTTTCAAAATTACTATATTCTTTATGCGTTTTTAAAAGTGAGAGGCGGGCATACAGTGACTCAATTTCTATGTCCAGAACAACCAGCTGCTGTCTGTACTCATCCTGTAGTAACATCATCAAATTCATTGAACATTCATTTAACTTGGTTTCCCAGTTGGCCTTGAGGTTTTTGCTGATACTCTCCAAGATAGGAAATATCTGAATCCTCAGGCCAATAGGATTGATATGTTCTCTAATATACCTATCAAATGAGTTAATGTGCCAATATAAGGCAGATTTTTTCTCTAATGTTTTCCTAAGATTGAAAAATAAAGATGACAAATCTGAGATTGGTTGTTCGGTCCCTTGATAGTTCCTCTGGATCCCAGACATAAGCTCCTCCCACCCATCTCCCTGAAGATCCCCCATGTTCAATAGTTAAAAAGAAAACAAAGCAAATTTCAAAACACAAAAGACATATATTGTTATAGCTGTATTTCAAAAATAGATATCAGCTCTCAAAAAAGTGCACCACACCACTGCCAATATTGGATTTCTCCAAGATAGCAGATATTTGGAAAAATGGTGCACTGAGTTAGTTATAATTATAGCACAAAAGTGGGGTCCATGTATGGGTGCATGGGTAAAAAACGAGGTTTATGGGTGTATTGTCCACCCTATGATATGTGAAAAAATATGACACCTCATGCAACCCAACATGTAATTGCCATCATCCCGAGTAAATGTTTAAATGAAAAAACCTCTAGTGTTGGGATTTTGGAGGCAATACAAAAAAAAGGGGGAGAAAACTCAATTAAAAAATTATTTAAATATTTATTTGTACAAACCGCATAAAAAGGGTGGAGCTAACGAACGTGACGTCACTACGCTACAGCTGACCGGCCCAGACCGCAGCTGAGTACTAGCATTTGTTTTTTGGAGTTTGCCGCTCTTGTTTTGAAAACCTGCTGGATGTCATTTTTTACCCAGGATAAATAAAGGGTATCCTATTTTAAGGAATACTGCACCATGAGGTTTTATTTATTTTTCTTCCTTATCATCAAACATTCATTGTGCTGCATGAGCTAACTACATCAGCGGATACCTGGAGGGAGAGCTTTTTTCTTGGAATAAATATCCAGGAGGAGGGGGATATCGTTCGATTCCAGTGTTTCGTGGCTGAATGTCCGGTGGGATCACCATATGAATCTGAGCTCCTATAGATCTCCGTGACAGAGATCTATTAGATCCGGTAAGCTGCTATTTCTTCTATAATTTGTCTGAGCAAGTTGGATGTGGATATTTTGCCTACAGCTGCCTTGAAGAGTCAGTTACATATACATCAGCAGATGTGGTTTTGTTTTGTTTATGAACTTCACTTGGACCTTCTTTCTTTCACATTTTCATTTTTATTTTTATTTTTATTTTTCATTTATTTATTTATTTGTGCACAGGTGATACCATAGATATATTGCCGTGTTTCAGCACAGGACTTTGTTTCTGTTTTGTTTTTTGGTGTGTGTGAACACATATGAATTATTAGCACCATGATTGCTTGTTTTAAAGGGTAGCGCATTTACATTTTTTTCAGTAGATACCCTGCCCAGAAGTACCCCCGGGTTCAGCAGATTCCATGCTCTGCAGTTTCCTGGCTCAGTAGTACCTTCCTCCCTTAGTAGTGCCCCTACCATCGGTCAGTAGTACATTGACTCTCCCCTTCCCCGTCCCCGCACAGAGTAGTACATTACCACCCCCCCCCCCAGCTCCCTGCTAGGTAGTACATTGCTGCCCCTCCTTTCTTGCTTCCTGCAGTTGTCCAGTAATTAGGGGGTCAGAACAGGTGGGGAGGAGGCAATACAACACCTCCTTATTGCCTGTCTTTTGCTGTCAGAAAAGTGATCTGAAGTCATATCCTGCTTTAGATAGCAAAGCAAGTCTAAACAAGTCTATAGACTTCTATGGGGGCTTTGAGATGCTGCAAAGCACAATGAAAGTGACATGTAGTATCATTTCTAAAGCAAAGCAAACTCAACAGTACAGGACTGTAAGGTAACCACTTTATTTAGTGAGAGGTGCTTTAATTGGCATTAGCAAGCGTACTTTAAAAAAGCATGTCAAATGCCACAACTGGAAGTAAATGAGGCCTAAGTTTCAGTCTATCTTGTAATTTCTGCGAAAAGTCATTCTGCTGTAGTAATGATCTACACTGGTCACAGTCATTTCTTTGCAAAGGGCACACCAAGTATGATTACTAAAGTTGGTCTTGGGCAAAGGTCGGCCAACTGCTTGGCACATATATGAGTAAGGCCACTTTCACACTGAGGCGCTTGAAAAACTGCCAGTAAAACACTGAGCGCTTTTGAGGCGCTTTCAATTCATTTCAATGGAGAGGGGCGTTTTTTCAGCGCACTGCCCCAGTGTGAAAGCATTCATTGATTTTAATGGAAATATGTTTTCAGGCGCTTTTTTTAGCGTGAAAGCGCCTGAAAAGCGCCTCAGTGTGAAAGTGATCTTACATGTGTTATACTAAGCTTCCACCAAACCCAAGAACACTCTAGGTCTATGTACTTGGTTGAGTTACTGTTTGAGCTTGTTAGCTGTTGGTGCTCCATAATGTGTCTGTTTGTATACAGTTTAATCTCTGTTCTGATCTAGTCCTTAGTAAAAGAGCTATCTTAATACTTAAAGTGTTACTAAACCCACAACAGTAAAATCTGTCTGTATATGCAAAATTGCATGGTTGTTATACTCCCAGTGGAACTTAAGGGGTTAATCCTCTGCATTGTGTAAAACGGTTCTTTGACACTATATGGACAGATCCTTCCCTCCTGCACTGTCTATCTTGCAAGGCCATATAATACAGTGAGGGTAGTCATCCTGCACATGCTCAGTTTAATCTCTATTGCTGGAGAGAACATTTCCTGTTTCAGTTGAACTGTTCAGGTCACATGAAATTAACATCACACATGTGGGCGTGTCTACAGGCTGTAGTGGAAATCTCCTCCTACTTGAACTCTCAGCACTGGACAAACTGTGCAGTTTATCATGTGGCCGTGGTATACAGATCAGCAAAAAAAGTATATAGTGGCAGTATTTTAACGTAAAAAGAAGATTTATAAGCTGTGTGCACTGTGGGGGGGGGGGGGGGAGCAGAGAAACTATTTTCATATTACTGGGTTTAGTAAGACTTTAAGTTCCAGAGTGTCTATCCCTAGCTAGAATCAATCTCTCTGGATCTCTAGACATACCTAATGGGTTGTCCGTAGAGGGTGTAAGTACTTTGTATACTGATCTGCAACGCACTATGGTTCGATTTCACTGCAAAATTGCGTTTAAAAATAGTTTTGTCCCTTTTGTAATACTAGGTATGATACGCTGCGAGTTAATATGCAGTGCACAACTACTTTGATTCCTGAAAAGAAGGTCATTTTATCTCTTGATCAGCTCATTCATAAACCCAATTAAGCAGCCTGCTGCTTGTAATGAATTCTCCACTGGATATTCAAAGGTTGTGAAGTTCTCTGTAGGGCTCTAGAGTGTAAGTTATTTGGAGGCAGAAACCATTTATCTTGGCTATTAGTGGTTAAGTGAGCTCTTAGTGTAAGTGCACAGTTGCGCACTGCACAGGCAGCGGGCCAAAATATGGAGGAGGATTCCTGAAAATAAAGGTCAGTGTGCAATATGTGATGTACGCAGTCACAAGGCTCTGATAAATAGCAATACGTCTGTCCCGGGCTGATGAAACAAGTCAGACAGCTGCATTTGCTAAAACCATTTCCTCTCCTGTGTCAAAGCATTTATTATATAAACAGAACTAAAAAAACAACATCTGTGGAAAAACAGGAAGGAAAACACTGAGAATAATAAGACATGCATTTGATGTAACAGCATGGGAAAAGGTACAAATATTTCCACTGTGTATGAGCAGAATGCGTAATGAAAGTGGATACGATAAGGCAGAACTCAACACAGTAATAAAAATCCATGGCCGTTCTATATAAAGCATTATATTGATAGTTATCATACTCTTTTCCTGTTAAGCATATGTGCAAACGATTTCATACATCCAACCAGGTGTCCTAGCATAAAGGCATAAGTGGTGGGGTCCCTCCTTAATCTCCGAAGGACCCACAGGGAACCCTTTGACACAAAAGGTCAGCCTGGAGGGCATTAATGTAAAATGAAAAGTATCAGTCACTGAAGTCACCAAAACTCAGTATATTGTGGCACACAGGAGGTTCCTCATACTGCCTTTTTGGTAGCTACCCTGTCATCCTGCGGCCCTGGGGCCGAATGTGGCCCTTTGCTTGCCTTTACCTGGCCCTTGGGGAACTTTTCCTTCCACTGATGCATGACACTATTCCTCCCTCTGATATCAATAATGGGGCATTATTTCTTCCATTGATGCCAATAATGGGGCACTATTAATCCCACTGACCCCAATGATGGGGCACTATTCCTCCCTTTGACACCAATGATACGGCTCTATTCCACAAACTGACACCAACAATGGTGCACTATTCCTTCCTCTGACACCAATGATGGTACACTATTTCTTCCTCTGACGCCAATAATGGGGCACTATTAATCCCACTGACCCCAATGATGGGGCACTATTCCTCCCTTTGACACCAATGATACGGCTCTATTCCACAAACTGACACCAACAATGGTGCACTATTCCTTCCTCTGACACCAATGATGGTACACTATTTCTTCCTCTGACACCAACGATGGGGCACTACTAATCCCACTGACACCAACAATGGGGCACTATTCAGCCCACTGACACCAGCAATAGGGCGCTATTTCACCCCCTAATACCAAAGATGCATTGTTTACTCCCACTGATGCCAGGATAATTTTTACTCCTGATGACCACAGTTTGGCCCTCCTAAAGTCTGGAGGATGTTAAACTGGCCCTTTGTTTAGAAAGTTTGGAGACCCCTGCTCTTGTGTATACATTCTTCTATAGTGCCGCTGGATACAAGGAGCACATCAGTGCTTTTACTTTAACCACTTTAGCCATTTTTTGCAATAAGGCACTGCCTTACTGTAACTGACTATTGTGTGGTCAAGCAATGCTGTACCCAAATACATTTATGACATTTTTTTTCCCAACAAATAGAGCTTTTTTTTGTGGTATTTGATCACCACTGCGTTTTTTATTTTTTTGCGCTACAAACAAAAAAAGGCCAACAATTAAAAAAAAAAAAAGATATTTAACTTTCTGCTTTGAAACATATAAACAAATCAAATTTCTTCAAAAATGTATGCCAATATGTCTTCTGCTACATGTTTTGTTAAAAAAAAAAAAAAAAAGGCTATTCTGTAACAATCAATAACTTCCAATAACAATGTCATCCACAAGTTAATGGAAGTGTTAATTGGTGCAAAACACTACAATATAGCATCTTCTGCCGATAAGGTTTTCATTAGGGATGAGCTTCGAGTTCGAGTCGAACTCATGTTCGACTCGAACATTGCCTGTTCGCCCGTTCGCCGAACAACGAACAAATTGGGGTGTTCGCGGCAAATTCGAAAAATCTATGGGAGAAATCTAAAGTGCTAATTATAAAGGCTTATATGCAAGTTATTGTCCTAAAAAGTGTTTGGGGACCTGGGTCCTGCCCCAGGGGACATGTATCAATGCAAAAAGAAGTTTTAAAAACGGCCGTTTTTTCGGGAGCAGTGATTTTAATAATGCTTAAAATGAAAAAATAAAAGTGAAATATTCCTTTAAATTTTGTACCTGGGGGATGTGTATGATATGCATGTAAAGTGGCGCATGTTTCCCGTGCTTAGAACTGTCCCTGCAAAAAATTTCATTTTTGAAAGAAAAAAAGTCTTTTAAAACTGACTCGCGGCTATTAATGAATTGTCGGCTCCCGGCAATACATACAAAAGTCATTGATAAAAAAAAAAAAAAAAAAGTGTGGGGGTTCCCCAGAATTCAATTACCAGGCCCTTCAGGTCTGGAATGGATATTAAGGGGAACCCCGCCGCAAATTTTAAAAAAAATTGACGTGGGGTTCCCCCAAATATCCATTCCAGGCCCTTCAGATCTGGCATGGATTTTAAGGGGAACTCCACCCCAAATTTTTTAAAAAAATGGCGTGGAGTCCCCCTAAAAATCCATACCAGACCCCTTATCCGAGCACGCAACCTGGCCGGCCGCAGGGGAAAAGGGGGAGACGAGAGAGCGGCCCCCCTCCCTCCTGAACCGTACCAAGCCACATGCCCTCAACATGGGGAGGATGTCCCCATGTTGATGGGGACAAGGGCCTCATCCCCACAACCCTTGCCCGGTGGTTGTGGGGGTCTGCGGGCGGGGGGCTTATCGGAATCTGGAAGACCCCTTTAACAAAGGGGACCCCCAGATACCGCCCCCCCTATGTGAATTGGTAAGGGGTACATTGTACCCCTACCATTTCACGAAGAAAGCGTAAAAAAATGTTTAAAAAAAACACACAAACACCTTGAAAAAGTCCTTTATTTAAAAAAAAAAAAAAAAAAACATTCCAGCGGTGAAATCCAGTGTCCCGCGTCGATCCCGATGTCCAGCGCTGTCCTTCATTGGTTGTGCCTGAGCGGACCTGATGGGGAACTCCCTCTCAGTATTTTAAATGTATAGACCCGCCCCTTCTAAAGTTCCCCATCAGGTCCGCTCAGCGGACCAGATGCGGAACATGAGAAGGGGCGGGTCTATACATGTATTACCAAAGTGAGAGCAGTTCCCCATCAGGTCCGCCCCCTCGGTATGTCGGACCCGCCTACGTCATTGGCTTGAGCGGGGAACTTCCTTCACTGTGTAATTTAAATTTACATAGTGAAGGAAGTTCCCCGCTCAAGCCAATGACGTAGGCGGGTCCGACATACCGAGGGGGCGGACCTGATGGGGAACTGCTCTCACTTTGGTAATACATGTATAGACCCGCCCCTTCTCATGTTCCGCATCTGGTCCGCTGAGCGGACCTGATGGGGAACTTTAGAAGGGGCGGGTCTATACATTTAAAATACTGAGAGGGAGTTCCCCATCAGGTCCGCTCAGGCACAACCAATGAAGGACAGCGCTGGACATCGGGATCGCCGCGGGACACTGGATTTCACCGCTGGAATGTTTTTTTTTTTTTAATAAAGGACTTTTTCAAGGTGTTTGTGTGTTTTTTTAAACATTTTTTTACGCTTTCTTCGTGAAATGGTAGGGGTACAATGTACCCCTTACCAATTCACATGGGGGGGCGGGATCTGGGGGTCCCCTTTGTTAAAGGGGTCTTCCAGATTCCGATAAGCCCCCCGCCCGCAGACCCCCACAACCACCGGGCAAGGGTTGTGGGGATGAGGCCCTTGTCCCCATCAACATGGGGACATCCTCCCCATGTTGAGGGCATGTGGCTTGGTACGGTTCAGGAGGGAGGGGGGGCCGCTCTCTTGTCTCCCCCTTTTCCCCTGCGGCCGGCCAGGTTGCGTGCTCGGATAAGGGGTCTGGTATGGATTTTTAGGGGGACTCCACGCCATTTTTTTTTAAATTTGGGGTGGAGTTCCCCTTAAAATCCATGCCAGATCTGAAAGGCCTGGAATGGATATTTGGGGGAACCCCACGTCAATTTTTTTTTTCATTTGCGGCGGGGTTCCCCTTAATATCCATTCCAGACCTGAAGGGCCTGGTAATTGAATTCTGGGGAACCCCCACGCTTTTTTTTTTTTTTTTTTTTATCAATGACTTTTGTATGTATTGCCGGGAGCCGACAATTCATTAATAACCGCGAGTCAGTTTTAAATGCATTTTTTTCTTTCAAAAATGACATTTTTTGCAGGGACAGTTCTAAGCACGGGAAACATGCGCCACTTCACATGCATATCATACACACCCCCCCAGGTACGAAATTTAAAGGAATATTTCACTTTTATTTTTTCATTTTAAGCATTATTAAAATCACTGCTCCCGAAAAAACGGCCGTTTTTAAAACTTCTTTTTGCATTGATACATGTCCCCCTGGGGCAGGACCCGGGTCCCCAAACAGTTTTTAGGACAATAACTTGCATATTAGCCTTTATAATTAACACTTTAGATTTCGAACGTTCGAGTCCATTGTATTTAATAGGGTTCTAAAGTTTACACAAACATTTTGTCTGTGCGCAGGTTCTGGTGCGAACCGAACAGGGGGGTGTTCGGCTCATCCCTGGTTTTCATCATTAGGGACACCCATCTCTCAGATGCCCTGCCCTGGAGGGTACACGCTGTCTGGTTCATGTTCTCCCAGGCAAACTGCAAACTCTTCTTTGACACATTATGAGGCTTCATTATTTCACAGCTCCAAAGTGTAGGTCTTCTTTTGTTGACTGCCTCTGCAACACCCCACCCAGTAATCAGTGTCCTTTCTCAGTCTAGACGGACCTATAGGAATCTTTCAACTCTCAAGATGTGTCCTCTTTTAGCTTATGTAGATCTTTTGTTTTGTTTTTGGGGGGGGGGTATGACAAATAACCCTCCCCAAGTAGGATATTGCACTAAACCTGTAGGTAAATAAGAGAACCAGAACCTTCACTAAGTGTTAAGCCCCGTACACACGGTCGGACTTTTGCCCAACAAACTTCGTTTAAAGCAAGTTGGGCCAACAATCCGACCGTGTGTACGCTCCATCGGACAAACTTTTTTTCGTTTGGTTTTGTTTTCATCGGACAAAAGTTGGGTCTGCAAACGGACAAACTTTTGCCCAACAAAAGTCCGATGGAGCAAAGTCCTACCGTGTGTACAGAAAACCATAGGACTTTTGTCCGATGGACAAAACAACTAATGTTAAAATCAACCAACAATAGCAGAAGTTGACCAAAGGGTGGCGGTAAAGAGCAGAAAAGAGCAGAGAAACCATGTGATGTTGCAAAAAGTTTTGGGAAAGTTTGCAGAAAAGTCCTGTGGTGTGTATGCTATGGGTGTGCCCGGCCAACTCCGTTCGGACAAAAATACACGGAAAAGTACGATGGAAGTCCGACCGTGTGTACGAGGCTTAAGAGAGGGATTGATCCAAAGTTGGTTGAGCCTCCACCCAGGACAGGGTCTCTGTCAACAGAGGGGATTCCCATCTTGAGAAATTAACCAGCAATCTAATCATACTAATTGGGAGCAGATGAACTATTATAAGTATATAGAGGCACACCAGTATAGACATAATACAAGCTTTATATGAAAAGAGATTAATAACAGTACACATAATACATCCAATCTTCAAACAGTTATTATCAGCAAAGGGTCCAGCAAGAGTCATGGTGGAATTGTGCACATATACCCAGGTATTTAGAGTTAGTAATAAAGATACCTCTGGTTGAATGTTGCAGCAAAGTCCAGTTGCAGGGGCTCTTGAGAATGATCACAATGTGGCATCTGTCTTTGTGTCAAAGATCTAAAGACAATATCAGCAGTGATGGGGAAATCCACCAACCTTTATCCAACCAGCCTGGAATACAGGTTCTTAGCAGAAACTGTGGTGTGGCACTGGAACTCAGTTACCTATCTATTATGTCTCTTAGTGCCTAGTGGTTTCTAATCTGTCATACAATACATACAGTCCTCTAACAGTCTACCAGAAATGACTGTTGGATGCCTAACCTGGCACTAACTAGGGGGGCCCTCTAATGTGGCCCGCGACCTCCTGCTTTGGGATGGTGGGTCGGCAAGCCCAGATTAAGGGATGCTGACCCGCCAGCCCAGATCATCAGTGTTGTGAATAGAGCTGGCGGTAGAGGAAGCATGCGGCGGAGGGAGTAGAGCCGCATATGCCCAATGCGATCTGTATAGCACTAGTACCATTCCCAGGCGGAGCAATACCAAATGCAACTTTGCCTTAGACAGCAACATTGCTACAGCCAGCGATACCTGCAGGAAGGTCGATTTATGAATAAAGTGAAAGATTACAATACATTAAAAGTGAGTTTATTAAAATCACAGTGTACATATCGCAGTTAGACATGTGCAAAAGGAAAAAATGTGTTTAGTTTAGTTCTGTTTTAATTTGTTAATTAATTAATTTAGTTTAGTTCGATTCGTTACATTCGTTTTTGGCTTTCGTTCCGTTTTCGACCAAATTCGTAAAATCGGTCGCATTCGAAAATATTTCAACCGAATTCGAAAATATTTCTACCGGATTCTAAACTATTTCAACCGCATTCGAAAAAATTACAACCGGATTCGATCATCTTTCAGACTTTCAACTGGATTCGATAATATTTCAACCGGATTCGAAATTATTTTAACATGATTCGAAATTATTTCAACCGCATTAGAAAGTATTTCAACAGAATTCGAAAATATTTCTACAGGATTCGAAATTATTTCAACCGAATAGAAAAGATTATAATAAAATAGAAAAACAGAGAATAGACTATTTCTAGTCTATTTTCTATTTCTATTCTAATCTTTTATAATTGGAATTAGAATTCATTCTATACGAAATTCGAATGTCGGAACATGGTTTATTATAATCTTTTCTATTCGGTTGGAATAATTTCGAATCCGGTTGAAATATTATCGAATTTGGTTGAAATAATAACGAATGCGGATGAAATATTATCGAATGCGGTAGAAATATTTTCGAATTTGGTTGAAATATTTTCGAATGCGACCGATTTTTCGAATTCCAATTAGAAAAGATTAGAATAGAAATAGAAAATAGACTAGAAAAAAAAAGAACAGAATAGAATAAAATATATATATATTTTTTATTCTATTCTGTTCTATTGTTTTTCTATTTGATTCTTTCCAATATTTTCGATTCTATTCTAATTGTTTTCAAAGTCGATTCAAATAGAATTTTTTTCGAATTAGATTCGAATTTCATCTGTGGTTTTTCGATTCGAATCGTTATTTCGGATTCGGTCGAATTCGTTAGCATTTGTAATTCGGTAATTCGGATGCATCCGAACGTCCGAATAATGAAAATTCCTCCGAATTTCGATTCGGAACGAAACGAAATGCACATGTCTAATCGCAGTGGGCATATCTGTTTTGCACTGGTTACTGGGCTGCTTTCAAACTGATTCACAGGTGCAGCACAGTGCTCCCGCGGGTTACCTGCACTGAGCCATAGACTTCTGTTATTACCTGAATGCAGTCATTTTGGTGCGCTTTTCGGAAAGTACACCACACCTGCAAAATATAATAGATGTTTATGGCAAAGTGCAGATAACCCGCAGGAAAGACACAGGTGCAATGTGCTGCACCTATGGCGTGGGTAAACCGCGTGAAAGCTGCCTTAGTTCCCTTTCACACCATCGATCTGATCAGATTCACTTGTCCATTTTTCAGGTGGACCCAATAAGACCCTCCATGCACCTCTATGGAGTGTACGTTTACACCTGTCTACCTCAAATCTGATCGCTAAAAAAAAACCAGAAAGGGATCCGTTTCCTTTTATATGGGTGAATCGGATCGAAGAGCACATAGAGTATAGCAGGCTGTGTCCGTGTCACAGTGGACATGGACCTGTCCTCCGACCCTTTCAGTCAGTGAGGGATCAGCAGACAGATCCCCTGCTGAGCAAGATAATTCTGCCCCGTGTGATTATCCCCTGCAGCAGGCTGCCAGCTTTTCCTTTTCTCCTCTCCCTCCAGCTGCTGCAGGGGATATTTTAGGATAGAGAGCGGGGAAGGAACTGGTAAATATGTAATTTTCTGGCTCCTTCCTTTTCTGCTATTATTTATTATTATTTATTATACTATTCAAAAAGAAAAATAATGAAATTCTGAACCGTTTCATTTCATTGTGGCCCACGACTTACTGGTTACCAAGGCCTCGCTCTTCAAAAGGTTTAGCACCCCTGCACTAGCCTATGCTTGTTATTGAGCCCTGAGCTAAAACTAGTTAGAAAGTCCCTGACCAGAAGGGACAGTGTTATCTAAAATAATAGGAGCTGTTCAAATTGGGCCTATAGCAATTTGATGTCTGAATCTAAATTGCTGCATTTGTACATTTCAAAAGCAATATAAAGGAATTGTAGTGGTAAAAGGAAAGCACTTGTGGGTTTAACTAATTTTTATTTGTATAATTTTCCTTTAAGGGGGCATAGTAGGGGGTGCATCCTATGCCCACATATTTTTGTTAATAGGTGTCCCTCATTCTCATCTCAAAAAGTTGGGAGGTATGCAGATCTATCTATCTCACACTGTGTGTGTGAGCCAACAATAGGAAAGAGATACATCTGTCATTAGGATTCAGATCAAGAAGTTATGGGCAGCTACATAAAACTGCCAAAACACAGGAACACTAGTCCCTGCTTCTGGTCTGGATTTGAAGCATTTCTTCCATCAGGACATGTGGTCTCCACCCCTCCTCCCTCTCTCTCTTCCACCTTCTAGGGTATTAAAAGCCAGCCTCCCAGAGACATATACCTAACAGCTTACAGTAGAAGCCAGCAGTAGAGAACAGCAGATCCCTACACCTATATCGTCTGTGTTAGTCTACACTGTTGTAAGTAGGATGGGACTAGATGGGGTGTCTAACTCAACTTTATTGAGGGCTGCATCAGCATTATAACCCACCCCCCTTACATCAGATGTCAAAAGCCCCCCCCCTCCACCACACTGCCTTAAACCAAAATGCACCCCCTTACCTTATGTTGCTAATGGGAATAAGCTGGGGGCTTAGCTGGGAAGCAGAAAGCGCAGGGTCTGAAGGAGGCCCAAAGGAGGGCTGGACCTCTACTGCAGCCTTAGGAGAGGTGCGAGGGCCGAATGAAATTGCCTGGAGGGCCGGATTCAGCCCACGGACCTTGTGTTTGACACATGTGGACTAGAAGAAGAGAAACTTGCTCTCAGTTTGTTTACTGATACACTGTATATTTCCCAATTTGGGTGCTCCCATAGATTTCAGCATAAAGACACTTTACAGTCATATAAATTTACAAATACTTACATCTCAGACATCTGTTTTAAAGCTAATATTAGAAACAGTTTGTTGTTTGGTTTCCTCTGTTGGTTGGGTGGGCTATATGGCAGCCCTCAAAAATTCCACTCGCCTGCTCGCATTTTGCGAGTGGATTTTGAGGGCTGGGCGAGTGTGGGCTGTCAGGGAGCGGGGGGGGGGGGGCGATCGTGGGGCAAGAGAGAGGAGAGCTGAGCTGCTGCTGCTGCCGCCGCTGCAACATTGATCAGCGCGCGGGGAACATAACAGCTTTCATTTCAATAGCTGTGTACTGTGTTCCCCGCCGTGTGTCTTCATATATAGCCCCTCTCCCTTCTCCGGGAACTGTGATAGACAGATTACCCGCCCCAGGATTGGGCAGGTGATCTGTCTATCAAAGTGTCCGAACAAGGGGGAGGGGCTATATATGACGGCGTGCGCGGCGGGGAACACAGTACACAGCTATTGAAATGAAAGCTGTTATGTTCCATGCGCGCTGATCAACCAGACAGCGGCGGCGGTACCAGGGGGGGGGCTTTCTCTTTCCCTACACAGGTAGGCCACTGGGGACCGACACATGGCTGCATTTGGGGACACAAGGCTGCATTTGGGGACACATGGCTACACATGGCTGCATTTGGGGACACATGGCTGAATTTGGGGACACAAGGCTACACAAGGCTGCATTTGGGGACACAAGGCTGCATTTGGGGACAGATGGCTGCATTGGCGGTCACAGGCTGTATTGGTGGACACGGACAGGCTGCATTGGTGAACATGGACAGGCTGCAGTTTTGGACATGGATAAAGTTGTTGTTAATATTTATTTTTAGAACTTAATTCTGCATAAACAATTTAAGTGTAATTTCATGAGATAATTTGAGGGCGTGATTAGGGGCGGGGCATGGTAGGGGTTGGGCCCGGCAACTGGTGGCGAGTAACCCTTGAGGTCTGGCTAGTAGCTCCGGATTTGAAATTTTGAGCCCTGCTATACAGGGTTTTGGTGTTGTACAATGTCATACCTATATTTGGGAAACGGTGACTTCTTGGGGCGACTGAAGGGATGAAATTAACTTACCGGTACTCCTTATCCTACTCAACCCTGCCCTAGACCAGGTGATCTGTTGCCTCTCTTTCTTGCCCATGATATAAGCAGGTGCACCATAGCAAATTCCCCACACATTCTCACCCACAGTGCATGCTGGAACAGGTCTATTTGGAGTAATGCCGTGTACACACGATTGATTTTTTGGACAGTGAAAACACAGTCGAGAAAATCAACGTGAAAAACGAGGAACAGCTTGTTCCCCTACACACGGCCGTTTTAAATGACATTTTTTTTCTTGGTTGAAAAAAACGACTGTGTGTAGGCTCCCCGGCAGTGTTTCCCTATGGGAAAACTGCTGCGGAAAAAAATGACGGGAATCACGACGAGAAAAATTAGAGCATGTTCTAAATTTTCTCGTCGTGATTAATGCCGTTTTTCCCGTCGGGAAAAATGACAAAAAGCCCACACACGGTCGTTTTTCTCGTCCAAAAGATAAAAATGACATTTTAGCCGACGGGAAAAATGATCATGTGTACGCGGCATAAGACACATTGATCCAGATCATCCCCGCTTAATCAGTGGCGCTGAAAGTCAATGAGCTGATTACTTTGCAAGAACCGGAGAAAGGCTCAAAACAGTCAAGGATGGGATTTAAACAGGATTGAAATGGTAATAATAATAACTAGCTATAGTGAAACAAGAAATAACCTTTTCTAAATGAAAAAAAGTTACACAATTAACAGCAAGCTAAAATAGAAAGTGGAGTTGGTCTGGATGAATCTAGACTAAATAATAACTGTAAACATGTGCTGCAGTCAGCTCAAAGGAAGGGGAACCGAATTACTCCAACAGCTGTCAATGCAATAGATGGATGAGAGTTCACAAAGCATCATAGTGATTTATATTTGGATAAAAAGGTAAAAAACAGTAACAAGAAACAGAGTGGGAATGCAGAGTACTGTACTCTAAAGGCAACACTGTATAGACACAAATCGGAACTAATCTAAATAGAAACAATCTGAAGCAGCGCTGACGTGCAACAATTTTTTTTATGTATAAAATAATTTCCTGTGCGGATACCTTACGCATGCACACAGGCACAATGAATGATTTGGTATATTATTTGTAACATAAATATCTCCTATGATTGTCAGCTTTATCCAGTGCCTATCATGCGGTATTTTTTTTAAAGCCATCAATAAAAAAAAAAAAAGTATGTGGCCACTAGATGGAGGTGATGATCATATTACAAACAGTAGACTAGGGTGAACTATCACTGTGCCTGTGCAAATACATTAATCATCTGTGCAGCATTTCTTTTTCATGCTGTACATAGGTCTCTTAAAGTTAAAGATTAAGATGATGACGGTGTTTGTTAGTATGCCACGCTGAAAAGTCAGCAGAATAAAAGATGCAAAGCATCGTAATTTAGTAAGTAAAGATTATTAAGAATAAAAAAGATAAAAAACACTCCCCTAAGATTGAGTGGGAATGCAGAGTATAAGGAGCAGAGTCCTACCCAAAAGTTCTCTTCAATGACCAGAGGCTGTGAAAAGCTCTTGATCATACACAGGCCCGCCATTAGAAATTTTGGGGGGCCCCTTACACTGCTTCGGGGGGGGGGGGTGCTGCCACCGTGAATTGAGAAGCCGGGGGGGGGCACTGGGCCCCTTACAAAAAAAAATAAAAGAGTTTAAAAAAAAAAGGGGGGCCATCCAGGCCTTACATTAAAATAATAAAAAATAAATAAATAAAAAGAAAAAAGGGAGGTTGGCATCCGGGGCCCTGGGGACCTGCGGGCCTCTGGGGACCTCTGGGCCCCTTACAAAAAAAAAAAGACAAAAAAAAAAAAAATAACATAAATAAATTTAAAAAAATAAAATAAAAAAATTAATAAAAAATTTAATTATAAAAAAAAATTAAAATAAAAATTATAAAAAAAAAGGGGGGCCATCCGGGGCCCTGGGGACCTCCGGGCCCCTTACAGGTGTACTGCCTGTACCCCCCTGATGTAAAGCCCTTTCACACTGGCTGTCAGCCACGTTAGTGGTAAAGTGCTGCTAGTTTTAGTGGCGGCAGTTTAAAGCCGCAAGCGGGGTGCTTTTAACCACTGCTAGCAGCCAAAGAAAGGGTTAATAGCACCCAAAAAGTGCTGCTGCCGAAGTGCTTTGCAGGGGCGGTGGAGGAGCGGTGTATACACCTCCACCTATTTTTAGCCCAAAAGCACCTGAAAAATGCTCATTATGAAATACTTACCTTAGATCGAACCCCTCGCAGCGGTCCTGGCACTCCACTGTGGTCTGTGACATGTCTCCCAAAGTTATTTCCGGGTATTGCGGACTCCGGTGCTGTGATTGGCTGGAGCCACAGCTACGTCACTCCTGCGCATGCGCGTGGGAGCCACCGATAATGGCACAGCAGCTGAAGAGACGGCACGAGCGAGCCGTTTCTTCAATGCACATGTGAAAGTTTAGGAGATATTCAGCCTTATTATAGGCTTACCTGTAGGTAAAAGTGGTGTGTTGGAGTTTACAACCACTTTAATGACCTTTCACACGGACGGCTGTTCTGCTGCAGTTAAAAGCATGTTTTGTTATTTTGAAATTCAGAGAATCCTGGCACAGCCTTCACTGTGCTGTACAGTTGTACATTGTGATTAGCTGCATTTACGTGCGGCTGCGTTTAGCTGCGTTGGAACATTCTTGCCATTTCTGTTCCACTTTTCCATTGCTTTCTGTTGTTTTTCTTTCCTTGTTGCCGCTGCTATCTGCAGGTGACATAGTACACTGCGATTAGCTGCAATAAATCGTTCCTGGACGCAGTCAATTACATTTTCTATCTGCACAAAACCCCATGTAATGAAACCTTTGCTTAACGCAGTGTGTGAATGGGGACATAGGAAAGCATTGTATGAGTTTAACTGTGGTAGATAACTTTATCTATCCGCAGCTAAAAGCTGACTTTTATCCGCCCGTGTGAAAGGGGCCTAAAACAAGCTGTTATAGCAAATGAATGTCTGTGTATAGTTTAATGTAGTTTTATTATAAACAGCACTCGCAGATTAAGAAATTGAGAAAGATTATTTAAAGATCAGAGCAGGCCTGCCATCAAAAAAATCTACAGTTATGCTCAAAAGTTTGCATACCCTGGCAGAAATCATGAAATTTTGTCATTGATATTGATAATATGACTGATCATGCCAAAAAACTGTATTTTATTTAAAGGACAGTGATCATATAAAGCCAGTTATTTTTATATAGTTGTTTGCCCCAAATGACCCTGATCAAAGGTTTACATACCCTGAAATGTTTGGCCTTAATACAGACACACAAGGTGACACACACAGGTTAAAATTACAATTAAAGGTTATATTTCCTGCAACTGTGTTTTTTTTAAAATTGCAATTCGTGTCTGTGTATAAATAGTCAATGAGTTTGTTATCTCTCACGTGGATGCACTGAGTAGGCTAGATGTTGAGCTATGGGGAGCAGAAACTGAGGTAACAAGGTAATGGAACCTTATAAAGATGCAATAGAATATAAAAAGATATACCAGTCAGTAGTGTTGAATCTTATTCTCAGAAGTGGAACATTTTGTGATCTTTTGATACTAAGCCAAGGTCAGGTTGACTAAGAAAGATTGCTGCCACAACTGCCAGAAGAATTGTTCAAGATACAAAAAAACCCACAGGTAACCTCAGGAGAAATGCAGGCTGCTCTGGAAAAAGACAGCGTGCTTGTTTCAGGGAGCACAATATGACGATACTTGCGCCAATGCCATGAAAAAGCCTTGTTACAATATGCCCGACAACACTTTCACACGCCTCAGCTTCTGGCACACTGTAATCTGGTGTAACCAGACCAAAATAGAGCTTTATGTTCACAACCATACGTTCTCTGTTTGAAGAGGGGGCCAACAAGAATATCATCCCGACTGTTAAGCATGGTGGTGGCTCACTGATGTTTTTCGGGTGTGTGAGCTCTAAAGGCACAGGGAGTCTTGTGAAAATTGATGAATGCAGCATGTTATCAGAAAATACTGGCAGACAATTTGCATTCTTCTGCACTAAATCTGCATATGGGACACTCTTGGACCTTCAAGCTCTAAAATTACCCTAAGTACAAGGCCAAGTTGACCCTCCAGTGGTTACACCAAGAAAAGGTAAAGGTTCTGGAGTGGCCATAACACTTGACCTTAATATCGAACTACTCTCAAACGTGTGGTTCATGCAAGACCATAAAAGACTTTTCATGACCTAAAGGTATTTTGACAAGACAAATGGGCAGCTTTACCACCTGCAAGAATTCAGGGCCCCATAGACAACTATTGCAACAGACTACACACTGTCATTAATGCTAAAGGGGGCAATATACAGTATTAAGAACTAAAGGGATGCATACTTTTTAAAAGGGGTCAGCCATGTTTTGTTTTATAATTGTGCCATTCTGTTATGACCTACAATTGAGTATGAATCCCATAGGAAAAGATATGTGTTTTGCCTGTTCACTTATGTTTTCTTTAAAAATGGTAATGGGTATGCAAACTTTTTATTTATTTATTAAAGTGCTTAACCTACACAGTCTTACCCGAAGGCCTCTATGCGCAACAACCTACCAGCATGTCTTTTTTTGGGGTGTGGGAGGAAACCCACACAGGCTCAGGGAGAACATGCAAACTCCAAGCAAATGGTGTCATGGTCGGGATTCGAACCAGCGACCCTTTTTCTGCTAGGCGAAAGTGCTAACCACTACACCTCTGTGCTGCCTGAGCATGACTGTATAAAAGGTGGTATTTAGATCAGAGTTTTCATTAAAGGTGGTATTTGCCTCTTTGCCAATGCCAACGAACAAATGATTTGCACATAGAGGGAGCTTTTACTGCATGCCAAGGTCTGTACACCTGTTCATAACAGCATTTCTGTAAAGAATCAAATTATACCTTGGCTAGATCTTGGGCTAATCTTACCAATAGTTTAGGCCATGACAAATATAAAATATTATTAATTATGCTATTATCAAAAAGTTTTCAATGAGCCCTAAGGAGGTATCATCTCTTTACTCCCAACTGTAATAAATCTGAAATACTGAGGGTTCAATTTGGATCTCTTTCCAATAGCAAAAGGCGCGCTCTGTAGGGTTGCTCTCTATCTCCACCTTAGTTTGTCCTTGCCATAAAACCCATTGCCAACCTAATAAAAGAAAATCCAGACATAAAGGAGTTGGGACATTACCACATGCTTAGCCTATTTGCTCATGATTGTCTTACTGTTCATTTCACTCCATAAGTTTTTAATCCCAACGTCCTCGGAACTCTTAACTTGATAGCGCAAATTCAAGGCCTTGAGGTAAATACCACAAAATCAAGAGCTATAAATGTTTCACTCACCCGATCAGACATCTGCTAACTACAATATTTTGTTTCTCTTTTACGTGGACACCATTTTCATTGGCATATTTTGGAATTAACCTAATCAGCCCCTATGATTATTAATACTGTGGCAATTAATTGCCCCCCCCCCAACTTCCCCACCACAAGCTGACCATCTGCTCTTATGGGCCACTAGATCTCCCCCCAAATTTTATAGGGTCTTTCCTGTTCAAGTCCCTGCATTTTATCCTACAGCTAAGTCCTACAGAGAAGGATCCACAAGTATACATGAGGATCAATCAAACCCAGAATTTCCAAAGACACCTTACTCCGACACAAATTATGTGGGGGATTACGGCTTCCCAATCTTGCCATGTAATAATAAGCCTCGCAGCTGGCACAGTTTACTAAGCTTCATGCCATTTGGGAAATTGTGCTTTAAAGTGGAAGTAAACCCTCCTATCGTTTTTAGCCAAGAAAGCTGCCATCTTAGTCTCTGTTTAATTTGCAACTGCCATTATGCTGCACATGTGATCCATATGTTACCAGCCATTGGATGGTTTGACAGTTTGGTTGAGAGCATAACCAAAGTGACAGCTAGCATTTCCGGCATGCCGGAAGTGTTAACTGTTTTTTCAAATCAAATCAAATCGATGAGTTTACTTCCACTTTAAGTCAACATGGAAGCAGTCAATTGTGACTTTCCATAGATAATATCCTATGGCTAAAAACATCTGACAGAAAACCTATCTGTAACCCAATCACTTCCCCTTCACTTTGGGATTAGGTAAAACATGCCAATGGGATTCTTTACACCCATCTGCCTCTTGTTTTTATTTCTGTGCAAGCCATTCTTTTATCTAGGCTATGTTTCTCCATCCTCATTTGAAATTTGAGTAACTCTTAATTTATCTAGAATACAAAGGCTTATGGATTCAAATGGCATGAAACCCTTTAATACCCTGCAAGTAATATTCCAACCCCTACAGTTGGAAATCTTCAGATACTTTCAGGTCAAATATTTCTTTGCACGGGTGGGGGGGGGGGGGCGGGGGTATGACGGATGGGAAAGAGTTTTGTCATATATGTCATCATAACCTTGTGTGACTTCATGAAATCAATTTAATATACTTTTTATGTGGTATTTACCTCAGAAAGCAAAAGTGCATAGTAAATAACGCATAAAACTGCGTTAAAGTAAGTTTACTAAAGGAAATAAATAAAAAAATTCATGTAGTAAAAAAGTAGTGGTCCAGGTATGCGATAGTTAACCACTTCCATACCGGGCCTAATCTGGCACTTCTCTCTTTCATGTAAAAATCGTAATTTGTTTTGCTAGAAAATTACTCAGAACCCCCAAACATTATAAATGTTTTTTTTTAGCAGACACCCTAGGGAATAAAATGGCGGCCGTTGCAACTTTTTATGTGGCAACAATTTTGTGCAACAATGTATTTGCGCAACAATTTTTCAAACGTGTTTTTTTTTGGTAAAACAACAGTTTCATGAATTGAAAAATAACAAAGCAGTAAAGTTAGCCCAATTTGTTTGTATAATGTGAAAGATGAAGTTACGTCGAGTAAATAGATACCCAACATGTTATGTTTTAAAATTGCGCACACTCATGGAATGGTGCCAAACTTCGGCACTTAAAAATCTCCATAGGCGACAACGCTTTAATTTTTGTTTACAGGGTACCAATTTAGAGTTACAGAGGAGGTCTAGTGCTTGAATTATTGCTCTCACTCTAATGCATGCGGTGATACCTCACATGTGTGGTTTGAACGCCATTTACATATATGGGCGAAACTTACACGTGCGTTCGCTTCTGTGCACGAGCTACTGGGGACAGGGGCGCTTTAAAACATTTTGGTATTTTTATTGTTGTTTTACTTTTTTTTATTTTTTTACTTTCTCTTTTAATTTGATTTAATAATTTTTATTCCCATTACAAGGAATGTAAACACCCCTTGTAATAGGAATGGTGTGTGACAGGTCCTCTTTATGGAGAGATGTGGGGTCAATAAGATGCCACATCTCACCTCCAGGCTGGAAAGCATCAGATCCAAAAAAAAATAATTCACGATCCCATGCTTTCCAACCCCAATCGCGGCTTTGTTTACAAACGTGGCCCGGACGTGACGTCATAACGTCTCGCCCGGGCCTCCGACAGTCATAGAGATGATTGTTGACCATCTGATCACCATAAATCTCTATCATCATCATCCGGCGGTGGACAATTCTTTTTCCGGGTCCCCGATGACACAGGAAAACCCGGAGAAGCACATGAGGGCAGCAGGAGGGGGGGGATGTCTCGTCCTGCCGCCTGTAAGAATGATCTAGCAGCTGAACTGCCCCTATGATTGTTCTTACGGTGCACAGAATTGCCAGCTGAAAAAGAGGATATCTGAATGATGCTTGTAGCTGTAGGCATCATTCAGATATTCCCACTGAAAGTTAAGGACTCCATATGACGGCCTTGGGCTGGAATGTGTTTGATTTTAGCAGCAAATAGCATGGTAGTTAAGGAGCAGGCGGCCATCACATCTTTAACAACTATGACTCATCTGCTGTCAGCGGGATTTCCCGCTGACAGGAAGATGTAAACAAAAGAATTGCCAGCATTGAATCTTAAAAAAAACAAAACTGTGCCATATCAGGCTCTACTGGTCTGGCATGGATTTTGAGGGTAACCCCACACTAGGAAAAAAAAGGCTGTGTGGTCCCCCAAAAATCCATACTAGACCCTTATCCGAGCATGCAGCATGGCTGGCCAAGAAAGGGGGGACGAGTGAGCGCCCCCCTCCTGAACCATACCAGGTAACAATCCTTCAACAAGGGGGAGCCCCCCCCCCATGTGAATGAGTAAGGGATACATTGAACCCCTACTCATTCACCAAAAAATATGTGCAAAGTAAATAAAAACACACAGACAGTTTTTGACCTTTATTAAAAAAAAAAAAAAAAATGTCCCCTGAAGTAGTTCCAACGTCAATCATGGTAAACACCGGCTGACAATCTTAACGAAAATGAACCCGACCCACACTGACGCTTGGCTCCTGCTGAATGACAGCTCCGTCACCTACCCGCCGCTAAATAAATGAAGGGGCAATGGGTGACCCTGCCCCCTTTTGACATCATTGACCCATCATGCTCGGCCCATCAGGCCTGGCTCATCATGACCCATCATGCCCGGTCCCCTCAAAACACCCCTCATTTTGAGATCACGTGGCCTGGTATGGTTTAGGAGGGGAAGGGGCGCTTGCTTGTCCCCCCCCCCTTTCCTCACCAGCCGGGCTGCATGCTCAGATCTCAGATCTCTCAAAGGGTCTGGTATGGATTTTGGGGGAATTTCGTTTTTTATTTTTGACATGGGGTTCCCCTCAAAATCCATACCAGATCTGAAGACTCTGGTATGAATTGGAGGGGCCCATGCTGTTTTTTTTTTTCATTTTTTAAATACAGTAAGTCTAAATCCATGCATAATTGTGATATCGAAATTGTTTTAATTATTCCTATCCAGTAAATGATTCTAGGACTGGACAATTTAGACCAGTCAGTCTACATATTTCTCTGTCAGTGGGAACAGTCACATTTTATGTTCCTTAAGCAAGAGCTGGTATCCAAAATGTAATTGTGCAACTTCTCAAGCACTATAATTTATCCATAACAGCTTCAAATGGCCCTTTTTTTAAATTTACTTTTCTTACCTTCTGCATAAGCGTTCCCCAACACCAGAAATGAATGAATGAACACAATTTCACTCCCCAAGTGAACATTAGCATAAAATTGCCTATGCAAATTTTCTAGCATAATTTACTGGCTAATACAGTTCCATAAATATAGTAAATCTTTCTAATAGGAATTCTCATGCATCAGGCCCATTGCTGCTGCTACATTTACGTTTTGTGTTTACACCCAGCTGTACAAGATGCAATGCCTCCAGAATGAAATAATTATAATCCTATTATTTCAAATGGAAAAGCATTACTTTTTAAAACCTTATTTGCATTAATACAAAACATTAGGTTTATTTAGAATACATGCCTATTGCCTTGCTGCGATTGTAATCATTAAATATTTAATGGTTCTTGCTTAGCACGCTAATCATGCCGTATGCCTCAGGCATGGTGTCTTATCAGCAATTATTATAGAGTGATAAGGCTCACTTTTAAATGAAGCAATAAATCTAGAGCAAACAGTAATGAAAGTTCTATTGTACCTGTAAGCTCTAATAAAAAACATAATTAAAGCTGCATTATCATGGGTTAGACTGGATGCAGCAAGGTAAAAATTAAATACAGGATGCTAGGACTTAGAATTTAGCCACTTATTTATAAGAATCTTTCTGCTGATGCTGAACAATGGAAACAAAAATGATTACAACAAAAAACACACAGAACAAACCAAACAACATGTATAATACATCCACAGATTGCTCTTAGGATGTATTCACCGCAAACTATGATAAATGATAGGTAAAAAGCTGTGTCAAAAGCCACGCTCTAATGCCGCGTACACACGATCATTTTTCCCGTCGGGAAAAATAATTTTTTTTTTTAAACAAGAAAAACGACCGTGTGTGGGCTTTTTGTCATTTTTCCCGACGGGAAAATCGGCATTAATCACGACGAGAAAAATTAGAACATGCTCTAATTATTCTCGTCGTGATTCCTGTCGTTTTTTTCCGCGGCAGTTTTCCCATAGGGAAACACTGCCACGGAGCCCACACACGGTCGTTTTTCTCGACCAAAAAAAAAAAATGTCGGGGTGTTTTCACCGTCGAGAAAATCGATCGTGTGTACGCGGCATAAGGCCCTGAGTGGGATAATGGCATTGGTTCGACCAGCTTCTTCCTTTTACAGCTAATCAACCTTTTACTTTGGCTACATCATGGAAAAAAAAAAACACAAAGATGCTACTTCATTCAAGAAGTAGCTTTCCTAAACACAAACAAGAGAAACCTCCCAAACTTTACCAGCAGACAACTGTAATGGAAAACAAATGAATGCAGGCTAATATAGCAAAAGCTTTTTCATTGCCAGAAATCACCCTAAACAAAAGAATTGATTTGCTTGTCTATTGATAAGGAGTGAAAAAACTTCAGTAGTGGCATCATAGCTTGTTACAGAACATACCTCCATCTAAAGCCCCGTACACACGGTCTGACTTTTGCCCAACAAACTTCGTTTTGAGCAAGTTGGACCAACAATCCGACCGTGTGTACGCTCCATCGGACAAACTTTTTTCGTTTGGTTTTGGATTTCATCGGACAAAAGTTGGGTCTGCAAACGGACAAACTTTTGCCCAACAAAAGTCTGATGGAGCAAAGTCTGACCGTGTGTACAGAAAACCATCTGACTTTAGTCCGATGGACAAAACAACTAATGTTAAAATCAACCAACAATAGCAGAAGTTGACCAAAGGGTGGCAGTAAAGAGCAGAAAAGAGCAGAAAAAACATGCAATGTTGTAAGAAGTTTTAAGAAAGTTTGTAGAAAAGTGTGTGTATGCTATGGGTGTTCCCAACCAACTCCATTCGGACAAAAAACGAATGGAGGCTTTACAGCAGAAGAGATTACCCAAAGGGATGAATTCATTAGTTATCTGCTATATTATCCAATAGACAAAGGGGTGTGTTCTTGGCCAAGCTCTACTGCAGCTGCTCTGTGATGTCTGTCGGGGTAGTTGAATCACAAAACTTTCCAACAGAATTGAGGAGAAGACAATTTCTATATTTACATCTGTGTATAGTGATTTACTCAAAAACCTAAAAAAAGAAAACGAATGAAGCTATGAAGCTATCACATTTAAGGACTGGTAAGCTGCAGTATATTACATTTTTGTTCTTGGGCATGACATCACCACCCTGCCTCTCCACCTCTTCCAAGTAGAGGATGCTAGGCATTCATTCTGAAGATGCAAACCATTCTCTTAATGGCACCCGTGCAGAGTGGCCAAGCACCTGTGTTCAGAATGCGGCAAGCCAGCTTCTTAGCACGGGACCTGGAAGCTAGTAGAGATCACTGGAGTATCAGTCTCTACTACAGTGATTTCCAGCATCAAGGGGCATCAGCCAGGTATGCCATATACATAGTTACATATTACATATTGGTCCAAGCTGGACCAATGTAACTATGTATAAAATATTCAAACCTGGAATTCATCTTTAACCTCCCTGGCAGTATGATTCTGTCTGATTTTAGGTGCTGAAAGAGGTACAATTATTTTGCATGGAAATTTGGCGTTTTATATTGTAGGCCTGCAATTCTTTGGAATAACTCACTTAAATCTGTCCAAACAAGAGTCTAGTAGACATCTTGGGTATGATAAAGTTTGAAACACAAAATCATAAATTATATTATAATAAATAACTATAAATAATTATAACAAATAATAATATAAAAATAATAAAAATTATTCAATAATGTAATCAAATTAAAAACACTGAAATTTGCTCAGTTGCAGAATTGTCGCTGTCATTACTTTCAGTGTTTGATGACGAATTTCCCCACAAATCGCTATCGCTCAATTCTGCAAGTGATTCTAATTTATTATCGCTGTTTTCTAGCTGGTGTAAAACCACTTTTGACATAAAGGGACACTTTTTGGTTGCTATGGACAATCTCCAAATTCCAGGCAGAAAAAACTGTATTTATAATATAAAAGTGCATGCAGGGCACTGGACAGACCACTAGGGACAAAGGGGATGTATAATTTTTCTATACAGTACTGTAATCTGTAAGATTACAGTATACTGTATGTGTATTGTGTTTTGTACTTTTTTGAATTTGGCACCGATCTCCGCCCCGGTGCGCCGCAACGTCGCAGGGAACGGAGCTCGGCGGCACTGTGTGTGAATCGAGCGAGGAGACAGCTCGCACACACTGCGGGGAGACATTGCAGGATCCAGGGAACAAGGCAAGTTGCTTTCCCTGTATCCTGCAATGCAGCCTGAGTCTGGCTTGGGGTTACCGCTAATGGTACTGAAATTCCTCCCCGAGACTCTGGAATACCGCCAGGGAGGGTAATAACAAAATCCATAGTAAAGTACCTTTGAAGCGTATGTATAGCCAACACGTTTTGTTTTTAGTTTTGGATAGTGTAGGAAAGAATTAAAACTCTTGTCTATTTATTTTTTGCTGTCTCCTCCCATTGAGAAGATTTCTCTTCACTTTCTGTCCTGAAAATGTAACATGACCTTAGAGGAAAACTCTCTCTAAAGTAAGGGGAAATCCCCTCATAATCAGTTGTCCCTACTGGTCCCTAATTTATCCTTATCTATTTTTTTGGGGATTTCCAATAATTTTCTGTCTTGGTAAAGGTGGTCACCAAACAAAATAGAAGATATGACTCTACCCAGCAGAAGCACAGACAGCAATAAAAGCATTGCAGGAGTTCTAATCCTTAGGCCTCATGCCCACGGACGTTTTTACAGCCGCGTTTTTGAGCGTTTTTTACAGCTTAAAAACGCCTGTCCATGTTAGTCTATAGCTTCATGCCCACCTAGGCATTTTTGAGCTGCAAATAGCATAGGCGTTTTTAAGCTGTAAAAAAAAAACAGGACCAGTGCGTTCCCTGGCGTCGGCGTTAGGCATAAAAAAACGCGAAGCGTTAAAAAATGTGCAAAAACGCCGCAATTGCGTTTTTGAGCTCCAGCGTTTTATTTATTTTTTTTCGAAAAAAATACGGACGAAAAATTTATACAATAATGGACAGGCGTTTTTAAGCTGTAAAAAACGCGGCTGTAAAAACGTCCGTGGGCATGAGGCCTTATATTCATACTGTAACAAAAAAAAAAGCAAAAAAAAACCAAACAAACAAAAACAAAACATTTGACTACATTTTAATGAAGAAGGAACCTTCAAATGAATGAAGCTGGTATATATTTACTGCTCTATATACAGTCCTGGTTTGAGCACTATACTGAGAGTATATATAGAGTTAGGGACCTTGCTTTGCAAAGGTGCCTTGGTGTGACAATGTGATTTCATACAGATTTGCAAATGTATGCAACAAAACCTTCTGTTTTTAATATAAATGTTAGTATAAGTTTAATTGGGTGGTTTGTTCTAACTAGCTAGATAGACTGCTGGGTAATTATTGTATTGCTCAGTGTGCACCAACTCATGTGTACTGTTCCTTTTGCTAGGTATAAATCGATTTGAGTCTCTGCCACTTTTGGTGTTGTTACCTTATAAATAATACACACTTACAAAGCACTTATGCTTACACATACAAAAATATGCCCATGCACTGAGAAAAAGATGAAACTGTTTTGCAAAATGGCAAAAATGTTTTTAGCCTTTCTGAGATTGTAACAGCACCTATGATTCTCAGACAGTGAGGTTGATTTACTAAAGGCAAATAGACAGTTGCACTCTGCAAGAGCAGTTGCTCCAAAGGGGAAGCTTTGCTGACTTCCATCGTCCAATCATGTGCAAGCTGTTTTTTTCTATTTTCCTTGCACCTGATTGGGTATTCTTTGTGAAGCTTTACCTCGTTTGCTAAGCTTTGGAGCAACTGCACTTGCAGAGTGCAACTGCAGTTTGCAAAGTGCACAGTCTTTTTGCCTTTAGTAAATCAACCCCAATGTGTCAGAGTTTTTTTTAGAACAACTTGGAGGGGTACCCCTGTTCAGTAAAATCTCCAAACATGCTTGAAAAATCTTGTTATGCAATGGTCAAATAAAATAGTATAAAGGTTTTCTGCTCTACAATGTGTCATGTAGAGGAAGCAGGTCATACCAGTGTTTTTTAACCTTTTTTAGTCATGACAGCCTTTAAAAGTATGCACTCTCGAGGCACTGCGGTCTAACATGTAAAAAAACATAAATATTACTCATCAATGGAAAACCTGAGCCTGGGGCAATGCACATGGCCACTTTAATTAAAAAAACTTCACAACAGAAGTCCCCGTTTACATCAGAGTGCCCCCAAAACTTTGAAGTCCCCCCAATCACACAGTCCCTCAGTCAATTCAGAGCCATACCTTTTGGTTACAGGAGCACTACAGAGGGTGGGAGGTGGAGCAGGTCTGGAGGAGGACTTCTCTTCTCTCTCCTCTTCTGAATGCTAAGAGCAGCCCTGTGCCCTGGAACAACATAATGCATTGCCATGATCCAGATGGGCCAACACCATAGCAATGAATGACGCTGTGCTTTCTGGACCTAGAGCATCATTGGTTGTTATGGTGCTGATTAACAGCCTGCCTGTAGCAGGGCTGATCCAGAGCAAACTAGGTCCTGTGCTTACAGCACCCTGGGGGAACCCAAATGGCCCACGCTTCCAGGGGTGTCCTGGCACCCCAAATTGAGAAACACTTGGTTAGGCAGAAATTAGAATAATATCAATATGAAGTACTGACTCTGTAAAACGGCATTACATTTAAAAGGATATAGAAAAAATACACAAATGTTATGTACATATGAGAACAATTTTATGCTAACATTTAAGCATTGCTAAATAGCAGGACAACCATCCACCAGGAAAAAGTGTAAGTGGTGATGACTGCAGGTACTGAATTATCGGGAATAATGGCCAGACTACCAAGTTCTGAGCTACAAGCATTGGCGCTAGTAATATCTGTAGCAGTGCCCAGGAAGTAGAACCGTTTCTTGTGTTTGGATGCAGAGGCCAAGCAGATGGGGCTCAGTTAATACTCAAAAATCAGCTTCCTCCAACATCCAAAAAGCAGTTTCAGAGCACTAATGAAGCCAATCAGGAAGCTACCAATTCTCATTCAGCAAGAATTACAGTTGTGATATAAACATAAAGGGCACGCAGGTTACCCTGTTGCCAAAGGCACCCCAATGCACTGTAACCAAAACAGCACACCACACATGACATGTATAGAGGGGCGATGTATTGAAAAGTTAAATTGCCAATTTTTTTAGTTTAATGGTGGCTGCATACCCATTTACAATGTATGGGGTACAAATGCAGCACAGCACACCCTAATGAATGCATTGCATTTATGCAAGTACATTGACATAATGCATAATAACATCTATGCAGGCTGCCATTGCTGACCTCTCCTTCAGAAAATGCTGGTTCCTGGCTATCATGTCAACTCTCTGACTCACTGACGTGTAACAAGTATACAGATAAGGAGTTCTGCTTTCATCCCCTGCAAGCTTGTACTGGGCCACTTGGCCCAAAGTAATGAAAGACAACCAAGCAACTAGCATTTTTTAGGGAGGTCATCAATTTTTAAATATATACTTCTCTTACTTAGTCCTTAGGTTCTCAGTTTTGTTGGGAGTTTGCCTTCAGTTGGTTCAAGTTACACAGAAAAATATACATGTACATAAAATACTGGTATTGTGTCCTACAAAATCAAAGCAACAATAGTGTCTCTTTAAAACTGGCCTCTGCTAATGAAAAAGTTAATCATCTTTTTTTAATGAAATAAATATTCACAAACTGGCAGGTTCTGCTCTTTTCTGGGCTTTCACGTGGAAGCTTCGGCGCACAGGGATTTCCGATGGCACAGACGTTTTCCAGTTACTAAATGATGCCCATTGTGGCCTTGACCCTAAAAATGTGCGGTCCAAGGTAAAATTACATCTGAATTAGTATAGAGTGATAACGGTGCAGTCCTTTTAAATTAGTAGAGTTGGAATGGAATTAAATCTGTGCATTTATTTTTCCACACAAAACAAGCATTTAACATCTGTAATTACATTTCTTTGTTGGGTAGAGAATAAAATAACAGACACGTAAGAGTCATAAATGCTTTTAGAGATTGTAGTTGACTGTTATGCTAATGCTGAACTATCTTTGGGAAGCAAAATAACCGTTTCTCAAAAATTCCCACGGCGACAATTTATAGCAATTCTTTAAACTGTACAATAGTGCATTATTCAGAACAAGAAAATCTCTCAAGCAATTCAGTTATTAAATGGCAGATACAAAGCAGCTGTAACCAATGCAGCTGTGGAGAGCTGCGTGCAGAAAAATTTTGGGATTGTGTACTACCACAATATAAAAGTTGTTGTTTCAGATTAGATGAATTAGAATATGCACAGTAGATACCTAGAACTTTAAAGGAGTTTGCAATTTTAGCTTTGAACTTATGAAATTCAGTCTTGAACCTCTTGACAAAATGATTAAAATATACATATAATTCAGATTATACAGCATGTTCTCATGTTGTCACTTACCATAGCATTCACATCTTTTAGCAGCAGCAACACCTTGATGATCATGAGATTATGAATCAGAATTCCTGTATGGATGTAAGTGTGTTTTAAGATGTGTGTTTAAAGATTACAAATGGTTCATGTTAACGTACAAAATGGGGAATCAGTGCCCATCAATGCCATTTATCATTGCTCATCAATGCTGCCTATCAGTGCCCTTCAATGCGCATCAGTGCCATGCCACCTATCCATACCACAGATCATTACTCATCAATGCCATTGCCACCTATCAGTGCTGCGCATCAGTACTGCCTATCATCCCCTGCGAGAGAGGAAGGAGGGGGGAGGGAGGGTGGAGCAGAGAGAACTGTTGGCTCTGAGCTGTATGAGAGACACGTTCTCCGCTCAGAGCTGTGGGACTAGCAACCCCGCTGGGGCCCCCCGACAAAGGCAGAATGCCAGGACCCGGTCACAAGTGTGACTGCTTCGACCCTGGTAGTTCCACCACTGCCTTAGTTGCTTAAAGTAAACCAAAATACATTGCTTAATACTGCCTACTCTCTTCTGGAAAAACGTATTACTGGGAGGTTATATTCACAATCTTGCCTTTAATACTGACCTGGAATATTGTATGTACAGTATGCAGATCAGAGAAAGTCCTTATCTACATACTTGTTCCAGGTCAGTGACTCAAAGAATTAAAGTGGAACTTAGGGCAAAACATTTATTTTTTCATTTTGGATCGAATAAGGGAGGGTTATAACCCCTGTCAGATTTTTGATGATTTTTTCACCATCTGTGTCCCATTACAGGCATTTACTTTCACTTTCTGTCCCATAGCCATACAGGAAGTGAGAGGAAATCTCTAGAAATTAAGGGAGCTTTTAGGGACCCCCAGGTCACCAGAACTAGTGTCTCCATTGGAAAATGTCTCCCCTATTACTTTCCTGGGGACAACCCAAAACTTTTACTTCCACTTTCAATCATAACTGTAAATGGGACCAATAGACAGGGTCAATCTCCCTAACGGGGGTACAGACAGCAATACGGGTGTCATCACTTCCTATTCTGGTGTGACATCATGTGCGGCCCGAATTTCCGGCTGTTGGAAAAAACACCGGTCACCAAGCGGTGCGGTGGTGCTGGATACAAAGCAGGCTGTTTAAATTGGTGCCGACCTTGGGCACAATAACAAGTGAGTGTAATATTCTGTGTTGTTTGTATACTTTGGCCCAATAAATAATACACTATGAGTACTTTTTATGGTTTGATGTTGTGGAGTCTTTAGAGTAAAAATTTAAGAACTGCTGATGTATGGTGTTATCGATGTGGAGGAGGTAACCCAATGCGCTTGTAGACGTTTAGTATTATAAATGTTGCTGGATTGATGGTGAGTGTGCATTTCACACAGAGTCTGGTGATTTGTGGTGGCACAGCTGCACGATTTTTTAAGACCACACAGAAAATCGAAACGCATGGTGGTGGATTTCAACGCATGTTTATGGACTTTTTAATTATGATTTTTACACAAATGGACATTAAAGTTCACTCTTTATGAAGTATGGTTTAGCATTTATGAGTGTTAGCACCTTGTCTTTTTTCTTGACATTCCTTTTAATTAACAAAACTGGTAAGAGTGCCAGTGGATGGGGATTTTATCTTGGGGCTGCTTGCGCAACCTACACACAGGGGTAGATTTACTAAAACTGGTTCACCAAGAATCTGGTGCAGCTGTGCATAGTAGCGAATTAGCTTCTAACTTCAGGTTGTTCAATAAAGCTTTGGCAATAAAACCTGGAAGCTGATTGATTTCTATGCAAAGTTAAACCAGATTTTGCACTCTCCAGCTTTTAATAAATAACCCCCACAGTGTTTGATGCAATTTCTCCAACCTGGTGTTTCTAACCTGGAGACTGAAGACATAAAGGGAAAACCCTCCTTTCATAAAAAAAAAAAAAAAGGCACTTAATATCACCACTCAATCCCAAGTGGACTCTGCTCACCCGGATAGTCCCCTCTCACAGTCCTAGCAGCCGGAGTGATGCACAAACTTTACTTCACTTAAGTTTTCCTTGGAGATACGATCGGGAGATCCTCTGCCACAGAATCTCAGCGCTTGTAATTAAAGAACAGGTGCACGTTGCTGCACATTACAAGGCCTTAGATGAATAATGGAATCCCTCCAGAAGTTTACCGGGCCTCTCGTTCTCCGTGAACTCTCACCGGTCCATCAGAAAGGTCCTCCCCCAGTCTCCTCTTCTTATAGCGGGTCCCCTCTCAGGGGCACCCTGGGATTCCTCCTTTTAGAGATGAGCCCCAGCTAAAGGTGCTGGGCCCAATGGCGAAGTTGCAGCCCCAGGCTAAAGGTGCCTGGGACCGATGCAGCGCACACCCCTGGCCTGGAGGGCCAGGTCACGCAACCTGAACTCCGTAACTCTGGAACCCCGCTCCAGGCGGCATCTGCCCCTTATGTCTCCTCTCTCAGCATGCACAGCAGGTTGACCATGCCTACTGTACTACTGCCGAGAGAGGACACCCTAAGGCACAGCATTGTCACCAGTGGTTCAACCCTGACCTGTCATGGCAGTGCCACCTACAGGCCACAGGGAACTGCACACCAGTACAACACCTGAAGAAACAACGTAACAGAACCTATCAATAAAAGTGGTCTGAGCCTGGCTACTAGCTCAGACCAACCCCTAAATTTAGGCACATAGCACCCCTCAAAGTAGAGGGGCGCTACATATATATATATATATATATATATATATATATATATATAGCGACCCTCTCTCCCTCTCCTGCTTTATCGGTTATGTGGCTGTTGTCAATGGGTCCCTGGGAGGGAGAGATGAGATACACCACGGCCCATGTCCTCCATAGCTAAGAGGTGAAGGCCAGAAATTTGGGCCCTGTGCAGGTGTCCTAGAGTCAAGTCCAGTACTTCGTTCCTGACTCCTTTGCTCCTAGTAACCAGAGTTCCACACAGTGAATAGGTCCAACTCAGTTTTATTCTTCTTGCCAAACAATAAACAGTTTCTTCTACTGAGTAATAATGGGGAATAGATCAAGGCACAATCCTATCCCTTCTGATGCTAACCACTGTGATATCACCAGTGGCGGATAGTCACTGCCACTGACTATGTTGAGTAGAACGTGAATTGAACGTGAATTACCTTCGCTAGCACGGCCCCTGTCAGGGGAAGGAGCTCTGTCCAAGGGAGAAACAGGAGGCCTCTCTGTCACCAACGATGCTGCGCCGGACTCTCCAGAGAAGTTCCGCACACCAGTCCTCACAAACTCAGACACGGGCACCCAAGGAATTAGGGCCCCCCTCGGATTCCTCCACGCTCGCGGAACTCAGTCGAAGGTACTGAGCCCCAGGCCTCCGCCATAGTACCTCACCCCAGGCTAAAGGTGCCTGGGATGGACTCCATCCTCGCTCCGGCCAGGTCAAGGGCACCTAGGCCCGGAACACTGGAACGCCAGCACCCAGGTCAAAGGTGCCTGGGTGCGGCCGCGTCCTCCAACTCCGAACTCTGAACCCCGTGGTAAGGGCGTCCGCCCCTTTTATCCCCTCTCCCTTTGCGTCACAGCGGGTTCCCCGCCCCGCTGTACCAGCTCCAGGGGAGGACAAAAAGGTATAGTCTTACGGTGTGAGTTCAGCCCCGGCCCAGGGCAACAATGCCACCTGTGGGCCGCAAGGAACCTCACACCACCAGAGTCCTCTAAGAACCAGAAAAAGGTCTTGGATACCCTAGCAATCTGTGCATCTGGGTTACACTACCACCCAGATGCCTCCCTTAAATTCAAGTACCCGCTACACTTATATATATATATATATTGTGAGGGGGTTAGCTCGGCAGCGGGTGTGTGTGACCCCCGAGATGGGCTCCCCACACAAAAACAGGCCCAGCAAACGGAGGTTGTGGTTTTCAAAATCAAAAAGGTGCGGTTTATTTTCTATTTACAGTGACAAAACACAGCAAAGCAAAAGAAACATAAACAAAATAAATCCTGGTCAACTTGACCTCTGACTAAACATACAGGTTTCCTAACTAACAACTGGGATCAGCCTAGTGCTGTCCTAGTCCCTAAGTCCCTGGTTTTAAATGTCCAAGCAAATAGCCACACAGGCTTTGTCTCACCGCACAGGGGTTCACTCTCCCTAGACAGTCCACACAGGTCTGGGTCCAGGCATGAGCTAACATCTAATGAAGCTGGGAGTTCTTATAGAGGCCTAAATGAGCTGACAAGCTTCAGCTGGTCTCATCAACTCCCTGTCTGCACGACGCCCCACACTCTCCCTAGAGGTATGAGTCATCCATGAGTCCACTAGCCCCAGCTGGGCTTATACAACTCTCCACCTAGTTGTATAAGTCGGCGTAAAGCCTGAATCTGGGCGAAATATATCTACCCCCCTGGATGCAACCAGGTGACTTTACCTTCCTGCTGTCACATACCCCCCCCTCTTGTTTTAACCTCGGGGTTGGAACACCAGCAATCAGGCATTCATGTACTCGAGACAAAGCATCCACATTCCCCATTTGAACGCCAGGGCGATGCTTTACTGTGAAGTTGAATTCCTGGAGGGCCAGGAACCACCTATTCACTCTTCTATTTGTTTCCTTGTTTTGAGCCATCCACTTTAACGGAGCGTGATCCGTAACCATATCAAAGTGCCTACCTAGCAGGTAGTACCGAAGGGAATCTAGAGCCCACTTCACCGCTAAACACTCCTTTTCAACGGTGGCGTAATTTACCTCATGGGACTTCAACTTCCTGCTGAGGTAAATGACTGGGTGCTCTTCCCCGTTCCAGACCTGGGACAATACTGCTCCTAACCCCACATCTGACGCATCACTTTGTACGACAAAGTCTTTAGAGAAGTCGGGTGAGTACAACACTGGCTGGCTACATAAGGCTTGTTTCAAGAATTGGAATGCTGCCTCAGCCTCGGGGTCCATTTAATCATGCCCGACCCTTTCCCCTTCGTCAGGTTGGTTAGGGGCACAGCCTTAGAAGCAAAGTGGGGAATGAATCGCCGATAATACCCAGCGATTCCCAGAAAGGCTCGTACCTGCTTCTTGCTGTTGGGACGTGGCCAACTCTGGATGGCCTCGACTTTGTTGAGTTGGGGTTTTATTACTCCCCTCCCAATGGTGTACCCAAGATATTTGGCCTCCTCCTGCCCAATGGTACACTTCTTGGGGTTAGCCGTAAACCCCGCTTCCCGAACAGAGTCCAGGACTGCTTGCACTTTTGGCAGATGTGAGGCCCAATCTGTGCTATGGACAATTACGTCATCCAGGTAAGCCGCAGCATACTTCCGATGGGGCCTCAGCATCTGGTCCATTTTCCGCTGGAATGTGGCCGGCGCATTCTGTAACCCGAACGGCATTCTTTTATATTGGAACGCCCCGTCTGGGGTTACAAATGCGGTTTTCTCTTTGGCCGACTTGGCCAGGGGGATTTGCCAATACCCTTTTGTGAGGTCAAGAGTCGTCATGTATCGGGCTGTTCCCAGCCGGTCGATCAACTCATCTATACGTGGCATGGGGTAGGTGTCAAATTTTGTAACTTTGTTCAACTGACGAAAATCGTTACAAAATCGCCAGCTCCCATCCGGTTTAGGCACCAACACAATGGGACTAGACCAATCACTTTGGGACTCCTCTATCACCCCTAAGTTCAGCATTTTCTGTACTTCCTCCCGTATTGCCTCCCGTCGGGCCTCTGGGATCCGATAGGGTTTTAACTTCACCCTTTCACCGGGCGGGGTAATGATGTCATGCTCTACCCCAGATGTTTGTCCCGGCAGCTCAGAGAATACCTCCTTGTTGCGAAGCACAAACTCCTTAACCTCCTGTTGTTGGGGTTGTGACAAGGTGGCTGCTATTCCAACCTCAGGAATCACGCAACCAGTTTGAGCTGGTGACCAAGTGTCTGCGACTAGGGACTCTCTATCCCTCCAGGCTTTCAACAGATTAACGTGATAGATCTGTTCGGGCTTTCGCCTTCCTGGTTGTCTGACCTTGTAATTCACTTCGCTCACTTTTTCCATTATCTCGTAGGGGCCTTGCCATTTGGCAAGGAATTTACTTTCAACCGTAGGGACAAGTACCAGTATCCTATCCCCCGGGGAAAAGGTACGGGTCTTGGCTCCACGGTTGTACACTCTCTGCTGTGCTAACTGCGCTTGGGCCAAATGTTCCTTCACGATGGGCATTACCTGTGCAATTCGGTCTTGCATCAGGGCGACATGCTCAATCACACTCCTGTGGGGAGAACTCTCACTTTCCCAAGTTTCCTTGGCAATATCCAACAGCCCTCTTGGGTGTCTCCCATACAGTAACTCAAAGGGGGAGAATCCCGTAGAGGATTGGGGCACCTCCCTAATAGCAAACATCAGATAAGGAAGTAGACAGTCCCAATCCTTTCCATCTCTATCCACCACTTTCTTCAACATTTGTTTTAGGGTTTTGTTGAATCTTTCAACCAGCCCATCGGTTTGGGGGTGATACACAGATGTACGTAATTGCGTCACTTTGAACAATTTACACAGCTCCTTCATAACCCGGGACATAAAGGGTGTACCTTGGTCCGTAAGCAGTTCTTTACAAATACCCACCCGGCTAAACACAAGAGATAGCTCTTTGGCTATGGTTTTGGCCGAGGTATTTCGGAGAGGGATCGCTTCTGGATAACGGGTGGCATAGTCCATTATAACTAATATGTACTGGTGCCCCCTAGCGGACTTGATTATAGGACCTACCAAATCCATGGCGATCCTCTCAAACGGGACCTCAATGATGGGTAGAGGGACCAGCGGGCTACGGAAATGTGGCATCGGGGCCGACCTCTGACACACAGGGCAGGAGGAACAATAATTTTCTATGTCCTTCATCACCCCCGGCCAATAGAATCTCTGTAATACCCTCTCTCGGGTTTTCTCTGTCCCCAGATGACCTCCAAGAATGTGCCCATGGGCCAACTCCAACACCAACTTCCTGTAAGGTTTGGGCACCACAAGCTGCTCAACGGTTTCTTCTGCCCTTTTTGCCACCCGATACAGTAGGTCCTTCTCTACGCTGAAGTATGGGTAAGTGCAGGTATTATCTGGGTTCACTAACTCGCCATCTATTTTCACTACGTTTTCCCGTGCCTTTATTAGGGCGGGGTCTTTCAACTGTTCTGTGGCAAAGTTTTCCCTGTGAACCTCAAGATCAGAAAACTCCACAGACGGTAGGTTTTCGTCTGAGGAGGTGGGCTCCTCTCCAGTTTCTTGAGTCTCCCCTGCCAATACTGATAAGGGAAATTCCGGAGAGTCCTCACCACTCTCAGGGGAGTTCTGGCTATCACATTCCTGGTACATAGGGGCACCAGTGGGGGGCTCAGGATCATCCCACAGTTCCCAGAACTTCGGAAAATCCCTTCCCACAATGGCGTCATGCGGTAACTGAGATACTAAGCCCACTGGATGAGAGAGGGTACCTTTGGGGGTCTCGAAACACACTGTAGTCACTGGATACTCTCGGGTGTCCCCATGCACACAAATAACAGCTACCTTGCTATTCCCAGAGACCTCTGTTTTAACTAACTCAGCCTTTATCAGGGTCACAAGGCTACCTGAATCCAGCAATACCACAACATTTCTACCATTAACACACATTTTGCATAAATGTTTCTCAGTTCCTCGAATGGCAGTGCATGCGACTGTCGCACACAGCGACTGACGTCTGCCCGTCAGAAAGTCACACTGCATGGGTTCCTCCACAACCGGGCAATTGGCTGCAATATGTCCCGCTTGCCGGCAGCGGTAGCAAACGATCCTTCTTGCGGCCTCTTGAGCCGCTGATTTCCCAGGCTGTTCTCGCCAAACTTGGGGTAGAGCTCCCACCCTCTCACTCTCTCCACCCTCACCCCTTGGAATCCTCTTATCCGCCCCTGGGGATGGTCTGGTCTTAGGGTGGAAAGTCCGAGTGTCTCTGGAAGAGGCCGTCAGGTTCTCTGTAGCCAAGTATTTCTCCACACGATCCACAAGACCATCGGCCGTCTCTGGGTCTCCATGGCTTACCCACTTTTGGATGGCAGTAGGAAGAGCTCTCAAAAACCGATCCATTACAACACGTTCCACAATCTTTGGTGCGGACAAAGTCTCTGGCTGTAGCCACTTTCTGCTCAGGTGAATGAGATCATACATTTGAGACCTGGGGGGTTTTCCAAGCTGGAAAGTCCAGTTATGCACACGCTGAGCCCGGACAGCCTGGGTGACACCCAGCCTTGCCAATATTTCAGCTTTTAGCATCACATAGTCTTTTGCTTGGTTAGGCTCTAGGTCATAGTAAGCTTTCTGCGATTCACCAGTTAACAGAGGAGCCACCAGTCCAGCCCACTGCTCCTCAGGCCACTTTTCTCTTTCAGCGGTCCTTTCAAATGTGGTCAAAAATACCTCTGGATCATCCTCTCCAGTCATTTTTGTCAATAAACGACTCACCCCAAAGGACGCGTATTAGTGGGACGGCTTTCCTCACTGGTCTGCGGACATTGCTGCATTACTGCTTCCATCTGTTGTTGTAGTCTCTGCTCTTGCTTCTGCAACAGGTCTATGAAGCGGGCCTCAGATTGCTGCTGGGCTTGTTGCTGAGCCTCCAGACTCTGTTGCAAAGTTACGTTTGTCTGCTGCTGGGCTGCAAGGCTCTGTTGATGAGCTTGCTGCTGGGCTGCAAGGCTCTGTTGATGAGCTTGCTGCTGGGCTGCGAAGTTCTGTTGTTGAGCTGCAAGGCTCTTTTGCAAACCTGCATTTGTCTGCTGTTGATTGGCATTTGCTAGAGCCAGCTGCTTCAGTATCTCCTCCATGCTGGCTTAAAAAAAAACTGCCACTGGTTCTCCACCAACTGTGAGGGGCTTAGCTCGGCAGCGGGTGTGTGTGACCCCCGAGATGGGCTCCCCACACAAAAACAGGCCCAGCAAACGGAGGTTGTGGTTTTCAAAATAAAAAAGGTGCGGTTTATTTTCTATTTACAGTGACAAAACACAGCAAAGCAAAAGAAACATAAACAAAATAAATCCTGGTCAACTTGACCTCTGACTAAACATACAGGTTTCCTAACTAACAACTGGGATCAGCCTAGTGCTGTCCTAGTCCCTAAGTCCCTGGTTTTAAATGTCCAAGCAAATAGCCACACAGGCTTTGTCTCACCGCACAGGGGTTCACTCTCCCTAGACAGTCCACACAGGTCTGGGTCCAGGCATGAGCTAACATCTAATGAAGCTGGGAGTTCTTATAGAGGCCTAAATGAGCTGACAAGCTTCAGCTGGTCTCATCAACTCCCTGTCTGCACGACGCCCCACACTCTCCCTAGAGGTATGAGTCATCCATGAGCCCACTAGCCCCAGCTGGGCTTATACAACTCTCCACCTAGTTGTATAAGTCGGCGTAAAGCCTGAATCTGGGCGAAATATATCTACCCCCCTGGATGCAACCAGGTGACTTTACCTTCCTGCTGTCACAATATATATATATATATATATATATATGTAAATGAAACATGTGATATGTAAGTTGGCAGCTTCTTAGTGAAATGCTACTCACCAACTCCACACCAACAGATGCTACTCACCAACAGAAATAGTGAGAGGCAGATTTGAAAGGAACAAATGTTAAACTGGTAAAGAGTCCAGAAGACGCCTTACCATTTCAGATTAGGGAAACAAAGTGTTAATTGTGATTAAATGCAAAAGCCTCTCTTCACCACCATAGATTAGCAACATTTTTCTGAGAATTTTTCTTTTTTGACCAGTCAAAAGTGCACTTATCTTGTTACTAATAAAATAATACTGAGAAGAGTATTATGGTGGGCAACAAAGTAAAACCGATCTGAGAGAGCTTGTTGAAATGAACAGTATCAACAGCAAAATTCCTATTCAACATAGGTTTATAAATTCTGGGAAGTAACTGAAAAATGGTTAAAAAATATGACTGCAATTCTATTTTATTTTGCTCTGTTCAAAACAATCTCACAAGTATTCTTCTTTGTAGGTTAACAACTTAAAATGATTGTCCTAGACATCAAAATTCTCAAGAAAAGATGCAAAATCTTGCACTGCGTAATGATGTGTTTTTCTGGGGACATCTACTTACTGTTATACATCTGTGTGACATTACATGGTAATTATTAGAACAGAAAGGAAACTTCTGCATAAGCGATGATCCTTTGTATTAAACATCTTTTATACCATCTGTTGTGTTTGAATGATTGACTCCTACTTACTGATGCCAGGGCACGAAGAAGTTTAATGCTCTAATCATTTTAAAATACTGTACCTTGTTTTGCACAGTAGACCTATTTAAATCAGTGCATCAGGAGGAAGATTAAACCCATATAATAAAGTGACAGAAAACTACATTTAAATGCAATAAAGAGTGTGTGTAGTGGTTGCACATTTGGTTAGACAATATCTTAAATTTTGAATGAATGACTGTACATTATAAAGTAATTATGTTTGCAGAAAAACACCAATAAGTCTATTTACAAACTAATTTTTTTTTTAAATGTAGCACTGACATACAGTGGCGGCTGGTGCTCAAAATTTTTGGGGGGACGCAAACAAACTGAAAAAAAAAATCATCAATTGCCGCCACTGTGCCCACTAAACGCAGCCACTGTGCCCAAACGCCACCAGTTTGCCCCCTCAAATGCAGCCAGTTCCCCCCAAATGCAGCCAGTTTGTCCCCAAATGCAGCCAGTTTGTCCCCAAATGCAGCCAGTTTCCCCCCAAATGCAGCCAGTTTCCCCCCAGCCCTGCACTTACCTTCCTCGGGTCAGTGTCGTCCTCCTCCACGCTCCCTCATGTCTTCTTCCTTCCTCGATGTCTTCTCCCGCCCTCGATGTCACTTCAGCCAATCAGGTTACCGGTAACCAGACCCGGTGAACCTGATTGGCTGAGACGCGTGTCAATGTTAACCAAGGAATGTACAGCCCGTGCGTCCCTTGGTTAACTATTTGGAAGCCGATTACAGCCCACAGGCTGTAATCGGGAAGTCTATCAGAGCCGCTGGCTCTGATAGACACTTCCAAAAACAAACCAACTGCTGTTATTCAGATGGCCGGCGCTCGCCAGGGGGCTGGCCATCTGAATAGTGGGCGGCAGCGGCCACAATACATACATTCATGCAATGCATGAATGTATGTATTGTAGATGGTGCAGGGGAGAGAGGGGGCGGCACTCCTGCGCCCTCTATGGACGCACCGCCACTGCTGACATATATTCTGGGGTGCTTTAGACTCTGAAATTGTTAACGTGACTCTGTTGCTATCGTTAAAAATTTAGCTAACCTGAAGTAGTTTCATACTTATTTATTTCAGTTACTTATATAGCGCCATCAATTTTACACAGTGCTTTACATATACATTGTACATTCACATCAGTCCCTGCCCTCAAGGAGCTTAAAATCTAAGGTCCCTAACACACATTCATACATACACACACTAGGGCCAATTTAGACAGGATCCAATTAACCTACCAGCATGTCTTTAGAGTGTTGGAGGAAACCGGAGTACCTGGAGGAAACCCACACAGGCACATGGAGAACATGCAAACTCCAGGCAGATGGTGTCATGGTCAGGGTGCGAACCAGCGACCCTTTTTGCTGCTAGGTGAAAGTGCTAACCAGTATACCACTGTGCTGCCCTGCCCTACTCATGTTATTTGTGGGTGGTAATTCAAATTTTCACATTTTCAAAAGTGCTGCTGGCATCCAACACTTTTGGGTGTATCAGAGACCTAGTTCTCCCTCTGGCCCGTTGTTAGTATTTTTCTTAATCATAATTACCTATACAGGATTTATATTGTGCCACCGGCTTGTGCCTCGCTTTATGAAATGCAGATCGAAGAGGAAAAGCATCACAGTTACAATACAATTCAATTTAATACAAGAGGAATCAGAGGACCCTGCTTGTTGGAGCTTACAATATTAAAAGGAGGGGCAAGTGATACAAAAGATAATAATTGCGGGGATGAGCTGATGGAGAAAATAAAGTTTAGTTGTTAGGTGATGGCAGGATGGGCTTCTCTAAAAAGATGGATTTTTTGTTATCCCCTAAAGGTGGATAAAGTAGGAGATAGAGACATTGGAGAAGGGAATTCCAGACGATGGGAGAGACTCTGGAGAAGTCCTGGAGGCTAGCATAGGAGCAGGTGAGGAGAAAGCTGGAGAGAAGGAGGCCCTGGGAGAAGCGAAGAGAACAGTTTGGTTGGTATTTTGAGATGAGGTTTGTCATGTAGCTGGAGGAAGATTTCTGCATGACTTTGTAGGTTGCTGTTAGTATTTTGAATTTTATTTGTGAGTGGAAGCCAATGGAGGATTGGCAGAGCGAGGTAGCAGACACTGAATGATTTGTTCTTGCTTTCATTCTAATAGATATCTAGTATCACAATTATATGTACATGTTCACATACTAGGGTCTGTTTTTGGTGGCACCTACCAGTATATGTTTATGTAAATATCCAAACATGGAAAAGCCATGAACATAAAATCCTGGTGACAAGTGAACCCAACAGCAAAGCTCTGACAAGCCACCCCATGTAATCTCCTATATATAAATTTTTACACTGTGGGATTAATTTACTAAACTGGAGAGGGAAAAATCTGGTGCAGCTGTGCATGGTACCCAATCAGCTGCTAACTTCAGCTTGTTCAAATAACCCCTTGATGCCGACATAACACAAATATGCAGCCTCTCTTGACTAGGCTTTTTTTTGCGTGGGGACCATATATATGCTTATCTGTCTTTGTGCTGGGAGCGCGCTGCACTGCACGCTCCCAGCACAGAGACCAGTGCCTCACCGAGAGCCCTGGGTCCCCTACTAATTATCAGGACCCGAAACACCCAGCTTCGGGTCACCTGATCGCTGTGGTAGCCTTTGATTGGCTACCACAGTGATCAGTCACTGTGAAGCCCGTCCCTGTGTTTCTCTCTCTGTGTATGGAGAGGGAAGATACATTGTATCTTTCTCACTCCTTGCAGAGAGGAAAAAAAACAACTGTGTGTAAAAATAAATAAATAAATAAAATAAAGTAGAAATACCTATACCAAGGTTTGATCTAGGTCAGTGCCAGGGTTAGTGTTTGGGTCAAGGTCAGTGTCAAAGGTCAAGGTCAGGGTCAGTATATTTTAGGCAGGATTTCTTTTTTTTAATTAGTATTAGTGTCAGTGTGTTTTAGGTAGGACAAAAAAAACCCCTACAAAATGCACACTATTGATTCCGGTCTGTACTACGGGTACAAACAACAAATAACATACACATATGTGGTATTGGTGTGGTCGTCACGAACAGGAGAATTTATTTTGGGCTGTTCTTAGGTGGTAGGTTATAGTACTAACAAAAAATATACAGCTACATTTAAAAAAAGAAAAAAAAAATTGGCCCAGTTTTTCTTTCATAATAAAAAAAAAATCAAGAGATATTTAATACCATTTAGTACCAAATGTAAGGCTAAGCGGACCAGATGCGGAACGTGAGAAGGGGCGGGTCTATTCATTTATTACACTGCGGAGGAAGTTCCCCATCAGGTCCGCCCCCTCGTATGTCAGTCATTGGCTAAGCGGACCTGTTAAGGACATGTGGCCTGGTACGGTTCAGGAGGGGGGGCGCTCTCTCGCCCCCCCTCTTTTCCTGCAGCCTGCCAGGTTGCGTGCTCGGATAAAGGGTCTGGTATGGAATTTTTTGGGGAACTCCACGCCATTTTTTTTTAAATTTGGGGTGGCGTTCCCCTTAAAATCCATACCATACCTGAAGGGCCTGGTATGGATATTTGGGGGAACCCCACACATTTTTTTTTTCATTTGCGGCAGGGTCCCCCTTAATATCTATACCAGACCTGAAGGGCCTGGTAATTGAATTTGGGGGGACCCCCTCGCATTTTTTATTTTTTTTATCAATGACTTTTCTCTATATTGCCAGGAGCCGACAATTCATTATAGCCGCGAGTGAGTTTTAAATTACTTTTTTTCCTTCAGAAATGACACTTTGTGCAGGGACAGTTCTAAGCACGGGAAACAAGCGTGACTTTACAGGCATACTATACGCACAGCAGAAAACAAAGAAGAAGCACACCGCTCCAGGCAGAATCAGGTGCAAGGTAGATCACAGGTGCAGACCTCGGCTATCGCTTGTGAAACGCGTCTACCATTGCCTGTATCTGTCTGATCCTTTTGACAATAAAGATGACATCAAGATAAGTTGGAGTTCCAGTGTGCGACCAATTTCTTGTTTAATACTATACACACACCCTAGGTACAAAATTTAAAGGAATATTTCACTTTTATTGTTTCACTTTAAGCATTATTAAAATCACTGCTCCCGAAAAAACATTAGTTTTTAAAACTTTTTTTTGCATTGATATATGTCCCCTGGGGCAGGAGCCGGGTCCCCAAACACTTTTTATGACAATAACTTGCATATAAGCATTTAAAATTAGCACTTTAGATTTCTCCCATAGACTTTTCGGATTTGCCGCGAACACCCCAAATTGTTCGCTGTTCGGCGAACGGGCGAACAGGCAATGTTCGAGTCGAACATGAGTTTGACTCGAACTAAAAGCTCATCCCTAAAAACAAGGTATAATCCACCTGGATACACAAAGTAGTTGCAGTGATATGTACAATTTTACTAAGACATGTCAAAGTTGCAAAACTGTGCTTAGGCATTAACTAGTTGCCGACCTGCCACCGTCATTATACAGTGGCAGATTGGCTCCCCTTTGCGAATCCTAGTAGCTGTAGGGCGGCTCGCACAGGCGCAGTTGCGGGCGGGCGCACGCCGGCGGTGGCGTGCACTTGCGCCGGCTGCACGCTGCGGGAGCGTGCCCGTGGGTCGGACGGATTTGATCGCCTAGTACAGAGGCAGAATGGGCATCTGCCTTTGTAAACAAGGCGGATCCACATTTTGACAGGGTACATGTCAGAGATTTACTGTTGCCAGTGATCGGGAACAGTAATCCCTGTCATGTCCCTGTCAGCCCACCCCCCATACAGTTAGAACATGCTGAGGGAACACAGTTAAGCCCTTGACCACCCCCTAGTGTTAACCCCTTCCCTGCCAGTGTCATTTTTAAATTAATCAGTGCATTTTTATAGCACTGATCAATGTAATAATGTCACTGGTCCCCAAAAAGTGTCATTTGGGGTCAGATTTGTCAATTTTGTTTGGGTACAGTGTCGCACGACCGCACAATTGTCAGTTAAAGGGATGCAGTGCCGTATTGCAAAAAAAATGGCCTGGTCATTAAGGGGGGAAATTCTTCCGGTCCTTAGGTGGTTAATATTTGTTTTACCCTTGGCATGAAGGGGCTAAGATTTGCCCAAAAAAATTGAATGATTGGTTTCTCTGAAAAGCTGCACCAGATTTTGCACTCTCCAGTTTTAGTAAACCCCAGTGTTTGTTATGATTTACCTGTGTTTAAAGGTAATTTTACCTTTTTTCATCAAAAATGGCATGTGCTAATTATTTATATTAGTTGCAAAATAGGCTGGTGGGCCCCTAAATATTAACGGCATAACTGATTTGCAGGCAGCTGAATCAAAGCATTTTTGAGAAGATTATCTTTTATTCAATTATTTCACAGTTTTTTGTGATAAGTGTTAACTACTGTAACACTCTGCTGATGTCTAAAGACTTTGTTTTTGTTCAGTTGTAGATGATTGTGAATGACACACAAGATCCGTATGTAAATAAAACAGCTGAGTTGCATATTCCTTTCTCTTTCTTTCTTTCTTCCTTTTCCTTTTCCTTTTCCCTTTCCCTTTTCCCTTTTCCTTTCCCTTTCCTTTTCCTTCCCTCTAAGGTAACACATAACAAAATATGGTGATGTTTTAATGCAAGAAACTTAGCTGTAAATAAATAAAGGAGAACAAATTTTACATCCTGCTTGGTTGATAAAATACATAGTTCCTGTTATAAATTTGATGCATATGGAATAAACTCAGTAAGCGAAATTCATATTTCTTACAGATGTTTTAAATACAACAAAGGTGAATAATATATATTTTTTTAAAGTTTAGTACAGACTTTCTTAGTTTGATATCAATGCTGCCTTGCTATGCTGAGTTTTTATTCTCTTTAAATTCCGTACATACCCAGGAAAATTTTGTTTGTATGTCATATGGCTTTAGAAGGCTTCCATTCCTTTATTTCAAACAAGTTATTTTTAACATTTTTAGTCAGCAATGCTTTAAACCTTGTACTTTTAGCTGAAAGTGGAGAATCTTCTAAGAGGTTTTCTTTCTGCTATCACGTTTAGAAGTTTGTATATTATTTTCTTTTATAGGAAATCTTGCATATAGCTTATTGAGTATCTATTTTTTGGTAAATTATTTTTTGCCAATAAGTTTCAAACTGCATCTCTATCAGTGTTGTAGGTTCCTTGCGTAAATGTAATTTAGTATCTTGATGCATTCAGCTTTGTATTTAATAATTTTGTATTGTTATTTACTCCTGAATTATCTAACGCCCAAATCTTATCTGTACAGCGTTCACAGTAAGCATATACAAGAACTGTGACAATAGCATTACTAAATATAAATAACAAATAAACAATTCACTCTCAGGATTTATTCCACAGGCAAATTGAAATTTGCAATTTGCTTCTTAGATTGTTTTATTGCAGCCTGCTGGCTTGAAGTGGATCTGTAAAGATGTCCTTTAGACCAATGACCATTTTTCTGCAGTATTGTGCATTACATTTTATAACCCACTCACTTGATAAGCATGGAATACATTTTCAATTTTTAGTGAAACAAATATGAATAAGGTGTAAAAAAGTCCAAAAACATATACATATGTGAATAAATCTTGTACCTTCTTGTGACAGCAGGAAGGTAAAGTCACCTGGTTGCATCCAGGGGGGTAGATATATTTCGCCCAGATTCAGGCTTTACGCCGACTTATACAACTAGGTGGAGAGTTGTATAAGGCTAGTGGGCTCATGGATGACTCATACCTCTAGGGAGAGTGTGGGGCGTCGTGCAGACAGAGATGAGGAGACCAGCTGAACCTTGTCAGCTCATTTAGGCCTCTATAAGAACTCCCAGCTTCATTAGATGTTAGCTCATGCCTGGAACCAGACCTGTGTGGACTGTCTAGGGAGAGTGAACCCCTGTGCGGTGAGGCAAAGCCTGTGTGGCTATTTGTTTGGACTTTTACTAAACCAGGGACTTAGGGACTAGGACAGCACTAGGCTGATCCCAGTTGTTAGTTAGGAAACCTGTATGTTTAGTCAGAGGTCAACTTGACCAGGATTTATTTTGGTTATGTTTCTTTTGCTTTGCTGTGTTTTGTCACTGTAAATAGAAAATAAACCGCACCTTTTTTTGATTTTGAAAACCACAACCTCCGTTTGCTGGGCCTGTTTTGTGTGGGGAGCCCATCCCGGGGGTCACACACACCCGCTGCCGAGCTAACCCCCTCACAGTTGGTGGAGAACCAGTGGCAGTTTTTTTTAAGCCAGCATGGAGGAGATACTGAAGCAGCTGGCTCTAGCAAATGCCAATCAACAGCAGACAAATGCAGGTTTGCAAAGGAGCCTTGCAGCCCAGCAGCAGACAAACGCAACTTTGCAACAGAGTCTGGAGGCTCAGCAACGAGCCCAGCAGCAATCTGAGGCCCGCTTCATAGACCTGTTGCAGAAGCAAGAGCAGAGACTACAACAACAGATGGAAGCAGTAATGCAGCAACGTCCGCAGACCAGTGAGGAAAGCCGTCCCACTAATACCGCGTCCTTTGGGGTGAGTCGTTTATTGACAAAAATGACTGGAGAGGATGATCCAGAGGTATTTTTGACCACATTTGAAAGGACCGCTGAAAGAGAAAAGTGGCCTGAGGAGCAGTGGGCTGGACTGGTGGCTCCTCTGTTAACTGGTGAATCGCAGAAAGCTTACTATGACCTAGAGCCTAACCAAGCAAAAGACTATGTGATGCTAAAAGCTGAAATATTGGCAAGGCTGGGTGTCACCCAGGCTGTCCGGGCTCAGCGTGTGCATAACTGGACTTTCCAGCTTGGAAAACCCCCCAGGTCTCAAATGTATGATCTCATTCACCTGAGCAGAAAGTGGCTACAGCCAGAGACTTTGTCCGCACCAAAGATTGTGGAACGTGTTGTAATGGATCAGTTTTTGAGAGCTCTTCCTACTGCCATCCAAAAGTGGGTAAGCCATGGAGACCCAGAGACGGCCGATGGTCTTGTGGATCGTGTGGAGAAATACTTGGCTACAGAGAACCTGACGGCCTCTTCCAGAGACACTCGGACTTTCCACCCTAAGACCAGACCATCCCCAGGGGCGGATAAGAGGATTCCAAGGGGTGAGGGTGGAGAGAGTGAGAGGGTGGGAGCTCTACCCAAAGTTTGGCGAGAACAGCCTGGGAAATCAGCGGCTCAAGAGGCGGCAAGAAGGATCGTTTGCTACCGCTGCCGGCAAGCGGGACATATTGCAGCCAATTGCCCGGTTGTGGAGGAACCCATGCAGTGTGACTTTCTGACGGGCAGACGTCAGTCGCTGTGTGCGACAGTCGCATGCACTGCCATTCGAGGAACTGAGAAACATTTATGCAAAATGTGTGTTAATGGTAGAAATGTTGTGGTATTGCTGGATTCAGGTAGCCTTGTGACCCTGATAAAGGCTGAGTTAGTTAAAACAGAGGTCTCGGGGAATAGCAAGGTAGCTGTTATTTGTGTGCATGGGGACACCCGAGAGTATCCAGTGACTACAGTGTGTTTCGAGACCCCCAAAGGTACCCTCTCTCATCCAGTGGGCTTAGTATCTCAGTTACCGCATGACGCCATTGTGGGAAGGGATTTTCCGAAGTTCTGGGAACTGTGGGATGATCCTGAGCCCCTCACTGGTGCCCCTATGTACCAGGAATGTGATAGCCAGAACTCCCCTGAGAGTGGTGAGGACTCTCCGGAATTTCCCTTATCAGTATTGGCAGGGGAGACTCAAGAAACTGGAGAGGAGCCCACCTCCTCAGACGAAAACCTACCGTCTGTGGAGTTTTCTGATCTTGAGGTTCACAGGGAAAACTTTGCCACAGAACAGTTGAAAGACCCCGCCCTAATAAAGGCACGGGAAAACGTAGTGAAAATAGATGGTGAGTTAGTGAACCCAGATAATACCTGCACTTACCCATACTTCAGCGTAGAGAAGGACCTACTGTATCGGGTGGCAAAAAGGGCAGAAGAAACCGTTGAGCAGCTTGTGGTGCCCAAACCTTACAGGAAGTTGGTGTTGGAGTTGGCCCATGGGCACATTCTTGGAGGTCATCTGGGGACAGAGAAAACCCGAGAGAGGGTATTACAGAGATTCTATTGGCCGGGGGTGATGAAGGACGTAGAAAATTATTGTTCCTCCTGCCCTGTGTGTCAGAGGTTGGCCCCGATGCCACATTTCCGTAGCCCGCTGGTCCCTCTACCCATCATTGAGGTCCCGTTTGAGAGGATCGCCATGGATTTGGTAGGTCCTATAATCAAGTCCGCTAGGGGGCACCAGTACATATTAGTTATAATGGACTATGCCACCCGTTATCCAGAAGCGATCCCTCTCCGAAATACCTCGGCCAAAACCATAGCCAAAGAGCTATCTCTTGTTTTTAGCCGGGTGGGTATTTGTAAAGAACTGCTTACGGACCAAGGTACACCCTTTATGTCCCGGGTTATGAAAGAGCTGTGTAAATTGTTCAAAGTGACGCAATTGCGTACGTCTGTGTATCACCCCCAAACCGATGGGCTGGTTGAAAGATTCAACAAAACCCTAAAACAAATGTTGAAGAAAGTGGTGGATAGAGATGGAAAGGATTGGGACTGTTTACTTCCTTATTTGATGTTTGCTATTAGGGAGGTGCCCCAATCCTCTACGGGATTCTCCCCCTTTGAGTTACTGTATGGGAGACACCCAAGAGGGCTGTTGGATATTGCCAAGGAAACTTGGGAAAGTGAGAGTTCTCCCCACAGGAGTGTGATTGAGCATGTCGCCCTGATGCAAGATCGAATTGCACAGGTAATGCCCATCGTGAAGGAACATTTGGCCCAAGCGCAGTTGGCACAGCAGAGAGTGTACAACCGTGGAGCCAAGACCCGTACCTTTTCCCCGGGGGATAGGATATTGTTACTTGTCCCTACGGTTGAAAGTAAATTCCTTGCCAAATGGCAAGGCCCCTACGAGATAATGGAAAAAGTGAGCGAAGTGAATTACAAGGTCAGACAACCAGGAAGGCGAAAGCCCGAACAGATCTATCACGTTAATCTGTTGAAAGCCTGGAGGGATAGAGAGTCCCTAGTCGCAGACACTTGGTCACCAGCTCAAACTGGTTGCGTGATTCCTGAGGTTGGAATAGCAGCCACCTTGTCACAACCCCAACAACAGGAGGTTAAGGAGTTTGTGCTTCGCAACAAGGAGGTATTCTCTGAGCTGCCGGGACAAACATCTGGGGTAGAGCATGACATCATTACCCCGCCCGGTGAAAGGGTGAAGTTAAAACCCTATCGGATCCCAGAGGCTCGACGGGAGGCAATACGGGAGGAAGTACAGAAAATGCTGAACTTAGGGGTGATAGAGGAGTCCCAAAGTGATTGGTCTAGTCCCATCGTGTTGGTGCCTAAACCGGATGGTAGCTGGCGATTTTGTAACGATTTTCGTCAGTTGAACAAAGTTACAAAATTTGACACCTACCCCATGCCACGTATAGATGAGTTGATCGACCGGCTGGGAACAGCCCGATACATGACGACTCTTGACCTCACAAAAGGGTATTGGCAAATCCCCCTGGCCAAGTCGGCCAAAGAGAAAACCGCATTTGTAACCCCAGACGGGGCGTTCCAATATAAAAGAATGCCGTTCGGGTTACAGAATGCGCCGGCCACATTCCAGCGGAAAATGGACCAGATGCTGAGGCCCCATCGGAAGTATGCTGCGGCTTACCTGGATGACGTAATTGTCCATAGCACAGATTGGGCCTCACATCTGCCAAAAGTGCAAGCAGTCCTGGACTCTGTTCGGGAAGCGGGGTTTACGGCTAACCCCAAGAAGTGTACCATTGGGCAGGAGGAGGCCAAATATCTTGGGTACACCATTGGGAGGGGAGTAATAAAACCCCAACTCAACAAAGTCGAGGCCATCCAGAGTTGGCCACGTCCCAACAGCAAGAAGCAGGTACGAGCCTTTCTGGGAATCGCTGGGTATTATCGGCGATTCATTCCCCACTTTGCTTCTAAGGCTGTGCCCCTAACCAACCTGACGAAGGGGAAAGGGTCGGTCATGATTAAATGGACCCCCGAGGCTGAGGCAGCATTCCAATTCTTGAAACAAGCCTTATGTAGCCAGCCAGTGTTGTACTCACCCGACTTCTCTAAAGACTTTGTCGTACAAAGTGATGCGTCAGATGTGGGGTTAGGAGCAGTATTGTCCCAGGTCTGGAACGGGGAAGAGCACCCAGTCATTTACCTCAGCAGGAAGTTGAAGTCCCATGAGGTAAATTACGCCACCGTTGAAAAGGAGTGTTTAGCGGTGAAGTGGGCTCTAGATTCCCTTCGGTACTACCTGCTAGGTAGGCACTTTGACATGGTTACGGATCACGCTCCGTTAAAGTGGATGGCTCAAAACAAGGAAACAAATAGAAGAGTGAATAGGTGGTTCCTGGCCCTCCAGGAATTCAACTTCACAGTAAAGCATCGCCCTGGCGTTCAAATGGGGAATGTGGATGCTTTGTCTCGAGTACATGAATGCCTGATTGCTGGTGTTCCAACCCCGAGGTTAAAACAAGAGGGGGGGGTATGTGACAGCAGGAAGGTAAAGTCACCTGGTTGCATCCAGGGGGGTAGATATATTTCGCCCAGATTCAGGCTTTACGCCGACTTATACAACTAGGTGGAGAGTTGTATAAGGCTAGTGGGCTCATGGATGACTCATACCTCTAGGGAGAGTGTGGGGCGTCGTGCAGACAGAGATGAGGAGACCAGCTGAACCTTGTCAGCTCATTTAGGCCTCTATAAGAACTCCCAGCTTCATTAGATGTTAGCTCATGCCTGGAACCAGACCTGTGTGGACTGTCTAGGGAGAGTGAACCCCTGTGCGGTGAGGCAAAGCCTGTGTGGCTATTTGTTTGGACTTTTACTAAACCAGGGACTTAGGGACTAGGACAGCACTAGGCTGATCCCAGTTGTTAGTTAGGAAACCTGTATGTTTAGTCAGAGGTCAACTTGACCAGGATTTATTTTGGTTATGTTTCTTTTGCTTTGCTGTGTTTTGTCACTGTAAATAGAAAATAAACCGCACCTTTTTTTGATTTTGAAAACCACAACCTCCGTTTGCTGGGCCTGTTTTGTGTGGGGAGCCCATCCCGGGGGTCACACACACCCGCTGCCGAGCTAACCCCCTCACACTTCTTCATATTTTCTTATGTGCACATCCAGGTGAATAAACCAACCACCTGCTGTTAGACAAAGTCGTTACAGTTTGACCTTTTATTACAGAGGTTCAGAAGCATGTGGAGTTAAAAAATGGTATAGCCACAGGTAAACAACATTAATGGTGGTTTATTGACTGCATGAGGTAAAGCACATAAAGCACAAAGATACAGATTCAGCAACATTATATTGCGACTGTTGTTCATACAATATGTGTTATAATAGACCTTATCTACTTACTATTTCAGGATGTGTAGCCCCTCGTAGAGGTTCATTGTTTTGGATCTATACATCAAACATTTTGGTAATAATTTTTATCCCGTTTTGACTACTTTAGTCAGTTTATGGATATTACTATCAATCCCTATCCACATTTTTTTGATTAGACATACCTGTGTTTTCTGTGTGTGGGGCTCCCATGCTTGCCGGGATAGGCCTCCTCTTTTTGGGTCGTGCACATGGTCATGTTCTGGGTAAGATGGCCTTTTGAGGGGTCACCACATAAAATATATCCTCATTCTGTATATAATTAATATTTTGATGATTGTATGAGATATCGACTAATGTATGTTTTTTCCTTTTGATTTATAGTTTGAAATTGGTATATCGCTCTATAGTATCATGTGTATTTGTACAACAAATCTCCTGAAGAAGCGGTATCCTTGTCTGCGAAACATGTCGAGCAATTAATATACAGGTGGTATAATCTTTCAATTTTCACACTATCTGTGACCATATAGAGCCTTTGTTCTTGTCTTAGTCTGTTTTAAATATATGTATTTTAATTGTTTTTGTAATAAAATTGAATTTTTTTTTACATTAAGACTGTTATCCCAAATTTTGTACGGTACCATTAAAGTCCATTTCAGCCCCCCCTTAAATCCCCTTTCTGTTTTTGTTGGAATGAAGGTACCATTCTTTTTTGCATTATCTACGCTGTCACTCCTTCATATATCTAATTTGGGTGGATAACACACCCGGAGGCAAAAACATAATCAGTGCCTTTATATTTTATTTTTATATATTCATTATCTTCATTTGAATATTTCTTATTTTTTGTCATTGTATTTTTTAACTTTTGCTGTCCTATATTTTTACTATCACAATGGACCTTCATGGTACTGCTTGGATAGGGTTTATGTCCCAAATTGAGACAGGTTGCACTCAAGATAAAAAAGGTGACGATGATTTAGCTATGTATTTGGGTAAAATTAGGATATTACTAAAACGCAAATCACATTTATATTGCCATAATGAGCATTTTTTAAGTTATATCAGGGAGGATATCAATCCGTTATGCCCCGTACACACGATCGTTTTTAATGTCATTTTTTAAACCAACGTTTTTCTCCTCGTTTTTTTTCATGTTTCCTCTCAAGCCTGCCTTGCGTACACACCATCATTAAAAAAAACGATCAAGCAAAGCGCAGTGACGTTCAACACGTACGACGGCACTATAAAGGGGAAGTTCCGTTCGAATGACGCCACCCTTTGGGACGCTTTTGCTAATTCCGTGTTTCCGCGTGTTAGTAAAAGTTTGGTGAGAGACGATTCGCGCTTTTCAGTCTTCGTGCTTTGAAGATCGTTTTCGGGAGTTCAGATTGCGCCTGTGGGTTCGTATCTGTTTAGCACTGCTTGTAGTCAGTTCGTATCTGTTTATTCAGTGCGGCCTGCTCTGCACGTTCGTGTTTTTCAGCTTGTTCTTCATAGGCCTTGCTGTTCTTCCGTGCGTTCTTCTAGTACGTTCTGTTCAGCCGACCGTTATCTAGCCATGTTGCGGCTACGTACTCGTCGTAGAGTTCGTGCTGTAGTTGGTGCAGGGGTTCATGCTGTATCCCGACTCCATGCCATGAGCAGGGTCAGGAGGAGTTCATGGACCAAGAATTGGTTGCTCCAGCGGCACCAATTCTGTCACATGCCTTTGTTGCGGGAGATCAGGGAGAATAATCCTGATGATTTCAGGAATTTTCTCAGGATGTCTGACCCCGTATTTCAGCAGCTGTTGGCTTTGGTGTCCCCCTATATTACCAGGCAGGACACCGTTATGCGGGAAGCCATCAGTGCTGAGCAGAGGCTCATCGCCACGTTGAGATACCTGGCTACTGGGAGAAGCCTGCAGGACCTTAAGTTCTCCACAGGCATATCCCCCCAGGCTCTGGGGATCATTATACCAGAGACTTGTTCTGCCATCCTTCAAGTTTTGCAGGAGGACTATATTAAGGTAAGTGTTCTTCTTCAAAAATTCACATTGTATGGTTTTTATTTTGGGATATTTTTAATTTGCTTTATTTGCAGTCCCTAATTCACATGATTCTTAGCTGCAGGGAATGTCCCCTTTCTCCCCATGTTTTATTATTTAAAGTTTGGTGTTTGAGGCCTACCTGTAAATTTGGCTTACCTAACCTCTCCAGCATGCTATCCTGGGGCCATACCTACCTTGCCTAGTCATTTCCATGTTTTTTATTATATGTTCCATCGTAGTGCTTTACCCAAAACGCACTCTAAATTTTGCCTAGGAATGTTTCATTTTTGTTAACTTCAATACAGAGTGCTACAGCCTTCATGTGTGATATTCCCAACTCATCTTCAACCCTTCCCCCCCCCCCCCATAATTTTTTTATTTTTTTCATGCTTCCAATTTTTTATGTTTTTAACAGTTTCTACCAATGTTGGCCATGAATGTGTGTATGAAATCAGCTTACAATGTTTCTGGCTCCAAGTATTAATTTGTTATTTCTTTAATTCCACAGTTCCCTTCTTCGCCACATGAATGGCAGAATGTGGCTTCCGAGTTTGCCCAGCGATGGAACTTTCCGAACTGTGGAGGAGCCATCGACGGCAAACATGTTCGGGTCGTCCCACCACCCCATTCGGGATCCTTTTATTATAATTATAAGGGGTTCCACAGCGTCGTGATGATGGCAGTGGTGTCGACCACCTACGAGTTCCTCTATGTGGACGTTGGCAAGAATGGCAGGATGTCTGATGGAGGAGTTTTTGCCCAGACGGAGTTTGGAGAACGGCTCCTTTTGGATCTGCTGGCCTTGCCACCCGCGGAGCAGAATGTGGAGGGACTACCTTTTGTGTTTGTGGCGGATGTGGCGTTTGGCCTGGGACCCCATTTGATGAGGCCATTCCCACAACGCACCCTCACCCCTGAGAGGAGGGTTTTCAATTATCGGCTGGCCAGAGCCAGAAGGGTGGTGGAAAATGCGTTTGGGATCATGGCCAGCCGATTTCGCCTCTTCCTTACCTCCATCCACCTTGCCCCATACAAATGGAACCATGTGGTTATGACGTGCTGTGTGCTGCATAATTTCCTAAGGGTGCATTCAACGAGTTATATATCTTTGAGTGGGCCTGAGGCCTCTTTAATCAATGCAGAAACTTTGGTGGCCCTGGAACCTGGCCGTCCAGGCTTGGCCCCCCCAACCGGACGTGAGGTCCGTAACCAATATGTGGACTATTTTATGGATAGGGGGGCCATTGAAATGCCAGACAATCTCTAATAATTTTAGACCAAAAAAATAAAACTTTTTAAAAAAGTAAAGATTGGTTTGTCATTTTTATTGTATAATGTTTGATGTTTCTGGTAGGTTTACCTAGTGCATTTGTTTTGCCATGTGGATTAAAAAATCTTTTAATTAGCCTTCATTGTCAGTGTAAACACCAAACATTGATTAGTTCACTCAGCACCACATTTACATAATGAAGCCACAATGATTTGTTATGTAAAAATACCTTTATTTTTTTTGTTTAGGTGGTCAACTTCCATAGAAATGTGGATGTTCCCTTAATTTCAGGTGTCTTAAAACGCATGACCAGCCATGCATAAACAAACTATAGTTCTCCAAATTTTGAAAAAGCTAACCATGTGCTAGTCATTAAAGGGTAAAATAACCAAAAAAAAAGAAAACTCTGCAAGTAAAACGTTATTTGGTGTAAAAACATTAGACACGCCCAAGCACAGCCATGATATTTTGGAGCCTTTCCTCCACCCGCTTTGTATTTGCCCTGATCTCTCGCAAATCTCCCTTAATTTTTTCGAGGTCACGACAGCAGACCATCAGGTATTGGATCAGGATCTGGGCACTGTGATGTGACAACTTATTGGGGTCTTCGGCCAGAACTGCACCTAAATGTAAAAAGAAATATGTAGGATAGAATATGTAGGCCTACATCTATTTAACATGCATGTGTCTGGTTTCTCTCTGACCTGTGGTGGTGCCACTTTCAACTTCCACAACATCACATTCCTCTCCATCCTGGGGTTCTGGGGGTATTGTTGTAGGTATTGCAATTCTCGTCTCATCTGAGGTAGCTTTTCGAATCCCTAGGGAGATTGAAATAAAAGGAATAGTTTCATTAGTAGCGACTCAATTTTGCTAAAATAAGAAACATGGAAAAAAACTTTTTAATCATTCTTTTGAAGCATGCTCCATTTTCATTTTTAACCCCTGTGCCAACCGGGACAAATGATTGGATACATAGGCCAAAACAGAGCATATACATTTTGTGAACAAATTTGAAACATTGTAACACCCCAAAGTATCTACACTGGATCACCTGTGTGTGACTCCATCAAGCTTTTTGGCTTTAGGCCCACACTTGTACTACTGCGTTCAGATGTTTCATCAGCTGCTGAGCATTCACTCCCTTTAACATTACCATGCATATCGTTTTTCAAAATGAACAAATCTCCTTTGGATTAGCACACCAAAAATAAGTGTGGCCCAAATGTACTCCCCCAAATAAACAAAAAAACATGGGTGTTCACACTGGATGATCCTAAAACATCGTTTGAGGAACTGTACGGAGAAAGAGGTAAAATACGTCCGTTTACTATGCGGATGAACCTAAAAAAGATGGTATCTTTCAGTGTACTATATGAAAGTTAAAAATACACGACAGAATACAAGAAAATAATATGTACCATGGAAACTCAAAAAAAACAACTTACTTTTTAATATAACTTTCTTGATTCTTTTATATTGGTCGGCCTCCCGCAACTTCAGATCTGACCATCGTTTTCTGAGCTGTTCCTTCGTTCTGCACACCCCGAATTTTTGGTGGAGACTTTTGACCAATTTGCCCATAATTCTGGACTTGACCAGATTAGGCCTTTTATATGGACCATGCTTGGCATCATAATCCTCCTTCTTTAAAATGGCGACCATCTCCACCATTTCCTCGAATGACATGTTGGATGCCTTATATCTCCTGGGTCTTGATTTGGGCTCCTCTGTAATTTCATCCTCTGTAGAGGTAATCTCAGCCACCTGTGTCTCCGCCATGTTTTGTTCAGCACTACGAGCGAGAAGGGGCGGGGAAAGTACAATATCGAACGTCAGGGGCGGGGAAAGCGTGCGGAGTTTCACGCATGCGCTGTGTATATAAAGTGAAGATCCATGTCTGGGAAATACGTTCATTTTTCGGGAGAGAGAGTTAGCAACGAACGTCGTGACCAAGGTACCTAACAATTTTACTTTTTGAGGTTTATCAGACGAGGAGATTTGTGTGCTCAAAATATGTAGACAATGCACAGTTGAGGAATGTTGCCTGAAATGTATTTTTATTTTGGTTTCTCGCTTTTACAGATATCATGAATACTTTTAAAAACCCAGACTTCATGGGGGAGTTCATCGACAAATGGCAAGAGCTCCCTATATTATGGCAAACCAAAAGTGGCGGAAATAAAAATAAAGACGCCAGGAAAGCAGCACTGGAGAGCCTGCTTGCATTTGTGCAAACAAAGATACCCACAACAACTCTCCAAGATGTCAAAAACAAAATTGGGACCATCAGAGGGACATACAGGACCCAGAGGACTATGGTCCTGAGGTCCCAGAGGTCAGGTGCACCAGCAGATAAGGTTTATAAACCCAGTCTGTGGTACTACAGTAAGCTTGCTTTTCTGGATGACCAGCTGGAAGTGCGGGAATCTCTCTCCACCCTTCCCCCCAGAGGTCAATCCAGCCTTCCTTGTACCCAACCCTCCAGCCTTCCCTGCAGCCAGTCCTCCAGCCTTCCTGTCAACCCTGCTCTGGCTTCCTCTGAGGATCAAGATCAGGGCCTTGAGGAGGCAGATTTGGAGATATGGAGCCAGGTAAAGTTTTGCTATCTATATTTCTATCGTACAAAATTGTAGATTTTAAATAGATGTTAGTATTGTTAAAGGTATGTACACTTCTACCAATAAAGTTTGTGAAGAGCAAGATACAGTAGTGGCCTAATTTTATGTGTCCAAGACAACAAAACCAGGATGCGTAATCAATGAAAAGGACATAACTTTTGGCATTGATTTCAACAATGTCTAGAGGTGAACAATGTCTGTGAATGATGATGTGGCAAAATAAATAATGTCCCTTTCTTTTTTTACAGCCAGAGCAGAGCCAGGAAGAGGGTGATGTTGGGGATCAGGAGGAGGCTGGGCCCAGTGGCACCCAGGAGGAGGCAGGGCCCAGGGGCACCCAGGAGGAGGCTGGGCCCAGTGTCACCCAGGAGGAGGCTGGGCCCAGCACAAGAGCCCAGATGCCTCCCCTGGTAGTTAAACCACGAGGGCCAAGGAGAGGTAGGCAGGTGGAGGAGGAAACCAGGGCCTTCCTCAGAGAGGCAACAGCGGCCCTCAGAGAGGCACCCTCTGTTGAAGAGGGATTTGCCACAGTCCTCGACAACAAACTAGGGCAAATGGAGTTGCAGCAAAAAATTTACAGTGAGACCCTGCTATTGAAAGTCATCAATAAGGGCGTGCTGGGTGAACTCACTAGGTACACGGACATAACGGAGGTTGTCCCTACTCCTCCACCTCCTCCTCCTACTACTCCTCCTGCCACAACCTCTCCTCCTGATCCCCAGCCTCCAAGGAAGAAACCAACCAAGGCTGCAGAGAAGGCTGGAGAGAAGGCTACAAGGAAGAGAAGAAAATAATGCCTGCTGTAGTACCACAGACTGGGGACATATAGGACTTATCTGCTGTGGCTCCTGACCTCTGGGAGCTCAAGACAAGATTGGGCTCATTTTTTGGGGGGATCTAATCTCTATTTTGGTTTGGACATCTTGTATGGTTGTTGTGGGGTCAAAGGGATGCACAAATGCAAGCAGGCTCTCCAGTGCTGCCTTCCACTTTAATTTGTTAATGTTCTGAAATAAAAAAAAATTGAGTGCCCTTTAAATACTTGACTATGTGATTTGTATTTCAAAAGAGAGCTTGCTAGGAAGCAGGCAGGGATATCTCAAATTATATTATTGTTATTATCAGGGGACACAAACCTCCCTGAGGCCAAATGAGACACATTTGGAAGGTTGTTGTGGTAACTTTACACAAGAATAATTTAAGCCAAAATACTTAAAAAAAGGCCAAAAAAAACAAAACAAAAATAATATAAAATTTAAAGAAAAAAGGAGAATTAACTTATTTTATTATTAGTAGTATAATTTAGGAGGGAGGTGCGGCTTATAAATAATATTTTAAAATCATTAGAGCAATTTGGAATTACTTTAGAAACAAGTTTGGCATAAAACTCTCAATGTCAAAAGAAGAATGGAATGCGCTGCATTAAAACGATGCTATTAATTCCACCGTGACGAATGTGCCATCTCCATTTCCAACATTAGCTTTACCAAAACGAGCGCTCCCGTCTCATAGTTGCTTCTGAGCATGTGCGTTTTTTTTCACGTCGTGAAAGCATACACACTATCGTTTTTCACTTCGTTAAAAAAAACGACATGAAAAACGACGTGAAAAAAGAGAGCATGTCCGGAATTTTTAATGGCCGTTTTTCACGTCGTTAAAAATGCTCTGGAGCCTACACACGATCATTTTTAATGGCCATTTTTAAAAATGGCATTTTTAACGGCATGAAAAACGATCGTGTGTACGGGGCATTAGGCTTACATAGTTACATAGTTACATAGTTAGTCAGGTTAAAAAAAGACACAAGTCCATCCAGTTCAACCATAAAAAAAATAATAATAATAATATCATACAATCCCATATACCCAATTCTATAACCACAGTTGATCCAGAGGAAGGCGAAAAACCCCAGCAGAGCACGATCCAATTTGCTACAGAAGGGGAAAAAATTCCTTCCTGATCCCCCAAGAGGCAATCGGATATTCCCCAGATCAACGTTACCTATTAATGTTAGTACCCAGTTATATTATGTACATTTAGGAAAGAATCCAGGGCTTTCTTAAAGAAATCTACTGAGCTGGCCAGAACCACCTCTGCAGGGAGTCTATTCCACATTTTCACAGCTTTTACTGTGAAGAAACCTTTCCGTATTTGGAGATGAAATCTCTTTTCCTCTAGACGTAAAGAGTGCCCCCTTGTCCTTTGTGTTGATTGTAAAGTGAATAACTGAACACCAAGTTCACTATATGGACCCCTTATTAATTTGTACATGTTGATCATATTCCCCCTTAATCTCCTCTTCTCAAGAGTGAATAAATTCAGTTCCTCTAATCTTTCCTCATAGCTGAGCTCTTCCATGCCTTTTTTCAGTTTGGTTGCCCTTCTCTGCACTTTCTCCAGTTCCCCAATATCCTTTTTGAGAACTGGGGGCCCAAAACTGAACTGCATATTCCAGATGAGGTCTTACTAATGATTTGTATAGGGGCAAAATGATATCGCTCTCTCTGGAGTCCATACTTCTCTTAATACAAGAAAGGACTTTGCTCACTTTGGAAACCGCAGCTTGGCATTGCATGCCATTATTGAGCTTATGATCTACCAAAACCCCCAGATCCTTCTCCACTATGGATCCCCCCCAGTTGTACTCCCCCTATTATGTATGATGCATGCCTATTCTTAGCCCCCAAGTGCATAACTTTACATTTATCAACATTAAACCTCATCTGCCACATAGTCGCCCAATTAGACAGAGCATTGAGGTCGGCTTGTAAATTGGCGACATCCTGTAAGGACGTTATTCCACTGCATAGCTTAGTGTCAACTGCAAAGACAGAAATTTTACTTTTGATCTCAGACCCAATATCATTTATAAAGATATTAAAAAGTAAAGGTCCCAACACTGAACCTTGGGGTACACCACTGATAACCTTAGACCATTCAGAGTAAGAATCATTAACCACGACTCTCTGAATTCTGTCTTTTAGCCAGTTTTCTATCCATTTACAAACTGATATTTCCAATCCTGTAGACTTTACCTTGCACATGAGCCATGTGTGGGGAACTGTATCGAACGCTTTTGCAAAATCCAAGTATACCACGTCCACCCCTCTATCCAAGGTTTTACTTACCTCTTCTTAAAAAGATATCAGGTTTGTCTGACAACTTCTGTCTTTCATGAATCCATGCTGTCTGTTGCTTAAAATATTTTTTCCAGCAAGAACACATCTATGTGGTCTTTTATTAATCTCTCCAGTATCTTCCCAACTATAGAAGTTAGACTAACAGGTCTATAGTTACTTGGTAAAGACTTTGTTCCCTTTTTAAATATAGGCACCACATTGGCCCTGCGCCAATCCAGCGGTACTATTCCTGTCATTAATGAGTCACTAAAATTTAGATACAATGGCTTTGAAATTACAGAGCTCAATTCTTTTAGGATCCGTGGGTGTATGCCATCTGGTCCAGGTGCTTTATCCACCTTTATTCTGTCTAAATATTTATGGACCATATCACTTTTGATCCATTGTGGATTTGGGGATGTGTCACTACCACCCCCATTTTGGACATGAGCTCCCCCATGCTCCTTTGTATACACAGAGCTGAAGAAAGTATTTAATAAATTAGCCTTCTCTTTGTCCCCAGTCACCCTCTCTAGATTATTTTGTAAATGGCCTACATTTAAATGACACTAGTGTTCCCTCATTTTTATATTTTTGAAAGGCTCTTTTCTTGTAGTTTATAGCTTTTTTAACTTTGGCCGTGAGACACATACTGTAGGTTTTATTCTTAGCCTTTTAAACTTATTGCCCATGGGAATGTACTTTGCAGTGAGTTCACAAACAGTCTTTTTGAAGAATTCCCATTTCTGTTCTGTGCCCATTGATGCCAATATGCCCTCCCAGTCTAAGTCCTGGAGAGCAGCCCTCATCCTTGGATAATTTGAAATTAAGTGTTTTTATCTTTCCCATATGTGATTTTTGCTTACAGCTAACATCAAATGAAATCATGTTATGGTCACTGCTACCCAGGTGTTCCTTTATCTGAACATTAGTAATACGCTCTGCATGGTTTGAGATTACCAGGTCCAACAGAGCATCATTCCTAGTTGGGGCCTCAATAAACTGGACCATAAAATTGTCCTGCAATAGGTTTATAAATTTTTGCCCTTTAACTGTCCCAGCAGTTCCATTACTCCAGTCGATTTCTGGGTAGTTAAAATCCCCCATTATTATCACCGTTCCAGCCCTTGCAGCCCTATCCATCTGTGCAAGGAGCTGAGTCTCCACCTCCTCATTAACATTGGGTGGTCTATAACAAACTCCAATTATTAACTTTGAACTACGCACATCTGTATGCAGTTCCACCCATAATGCTTCAGACTCATCCCACTCTCCATCCACCAGGTCCTCTTTCACACTCGCTTTGAGATCACTTCTCACATAGAGACAGACCTCTCCACCTTTCCCTTTTACCCTGTCTTTCTGAAAGAGTGCACAGCCAGGAATATTAATAGCCCAGTCATGTGAGGAATGAAGCCAAGTTTCCGCAATACCGATTACATCATAGCTCTCCTCATGCACCAGAGCTTCCAACTCACCTATTTTGCTTAGCAGACTTCTGGCATTGGTGAACAAACACTTTAATGCATTAATAAATTTTGACCGGTCACATACTATCCTCTTGGGTGTTCCGAGATTGCAACTAGGACTTGCTACTATACTTACCTTGGGTTTATGTGCTTTGGATACCCAACCACTAATGCCCCTAATACTACCCTCTGGAATATGTTCCACACTGACTCTCACTATCTCTGGACTCTCCCCCCTGTCACCTAGTTTAAAAACCCCTCTAACTTTTTGGCCATCCTTATTCCCAGCTTATCTGCACCCTCCTCATTTAGGTGCAGTCCGTCCCTTCTATAGTACTGGTTATCGACTGAGAAGTTGGCCCAGTCCTCCAGGAACTCTCCAGTCGTTCCCTACCATAAAAAATCCCTCAGAGGATTTTAAGAAGCTATGGGAAGGCACTTTAACTAATATAATAAGGATTTACTACTCACTAGGGGGAGAACCTCTAGGGGAATCTAGGATGGAAAAGGACCTGGGGGTCCTAGTAGATGAGAGGCTCAGCAACGGCATGCAATGCCAAGCTGCTGTAAGCAAAGCCAATTAAATATTGGCATGCATTAAAAAAGGAATTAACCGGGGCATGGCCGCGGCATGGAAGGGAGCAGACGTGTGTGAGCTGAGCTCCGTCTGACCCGCTCCACATCTTAGCACCTGCAGCAGCATCCAGCCTCGGGACAACAGACAATCAATATGCCATCACGGAGGAAGCATTCCCCGCCGCCCCGGAGGACACCTCAGCTTCGATCCAACTCCCTGGATGCATATCTTACCTGTGGAGGCCGTCAGCGTGGGGCGGAATCCAAGATAATGCCGGTGAGTGTTCCCAGGCAGCAGACGCGGCATCCCCGATCCCCTCACCACGCCATCCACCTGCATCACCTCCTCCCCCTTCCTTACCAGGCTCCCAGCGAAGCCCTTTCAGCATCCCAGGCCGGCATGATGCTCTGGGGACAAATAGTAATGCCTCACACAGGTCGCCTCAGGGCTCCCAGGCACACTCTGCTACACCTCTCTCCTTCAGCTCCAAGATCCCCCCGCATGTTTTCTGGGCACATGGGATCGCAAGCAGCCCTAGAGGATGGAGACCTGAGGTCCCATATTCTGGCACTCCCCACCTGGGCTGATCTGGAGGGTTTTATGGCCCGGATGGAGAAGGCCTTTAGGAAGGACATTACAGATTTGCAAGCTGACATAGCTCACATTGGGGGCAGAGTAGAGGCCTTGGAAATGACAGTTGAGGACATGAACCCTACCCTACAGGCCCTGCAGACACGCTGTATGGTACAGGATCAACGCATTGACTCTTTGCTGGACCAACTTGATGATGCTGAGAACCGGAGCCGAAGGGTTAAAATTCGCATTCAAGGTGTACCGGAAGCTACAGGTCCCAGGGACATTATCCCTACTCTTCAGGGGGTATTCACACAGATCCTGGGCAAAGAGGTGCCTGACCTCATAGAGATTGATCAAGCCCATCGGGCCCTCAGACCCCCCTCTGACGATCCAGACAAACCCCGGGACATTATTTGTAAGCTGCACAAATATACCTTGAAGGAACGCATCATGTACCATGTCCGGGGGGTCCGCCACGTGGACTTTGATGGAGCTAAGTTGTTCCTATTCCCAGACCTATCCAGACGCACACTTATGCAACACAGAGCCCTCTAGCCCTTGCTAGAAGTTCTACAAGATGCCCATCTGATCTACCGCTGGGGATTTCCCTTCAGCCTGTCAGTCACTAAGGGGGGTCAGCAAGTCACCCTGAGGAACAAGTCGGACTTGTCCCACTTTCTATCCCACCTCGGCCTACCGGTGGTGGACATACCTGATTGGCGCACTCCCCCAGTTGTCCCAACACCGGCCCGTCCGGAGCCCTGGCAACAGGCCCGTCGCAGAAGCTGCAACAAACCACGTGAAGACCCCGTTGTCACCGCTGATCAGGGACCTCCCTCTCCCTCTGCTGCACGTTGACTGTCTGTCCTAGTTCCAGATGATTACACCCTTCCCTCCATTTTCCCCTAACTTTTTCTTCTGTTTTCAGGACTGTTTTTGCTGCTGCAGATATTTTAAATGCACCTCTGATTCCCGGAGGTGCTCATGCACTGAAGCGGGACTCTTAGCAGGGCTCCTGCCTGATGTCTCCCCACTCACCCCCCATAGGTGAACTCTTGGGAGTTGCACTCCTTGGCCGAGGATGTCCACGGTGCGTGGGTCACTTGGACCCTTTTGGGCCGGCTGGCCGAGAGGTGACCCCGTGGGTCAGTGTTAGTGTTATCTACTTGCCCACTGGGTATTATGTTCTTTATTTGTTTTGTACTATCTATGTTTTTCTTTTTCTTTTTCTCCTTTTTTTGCTAATTGGGTTATACTCATTTCTCATCAGCACCTCAGATTTATTGGGTTCCATTTGCCACGGGTCTCTCCTCATCCTCCGTACACCCCTGGGGCGGAGCCACCAGTGACCAACCTGATCTGAAGATCATCTCGTACAATGTCCGTGGCCTGAGTTACCCGTCCAAACACAGTAAGTTGTGGCTTGAGACAAAGAGACTGGGTGCACACATTTTGCTCTTACAGGAAACTCATTTCAGGACCGACTCAGTTCCCCGCCTCCCCACACACCTATACAACCAATGGTATCTCAGCAACTCACCCCGACCTAAATCTGGTGGAGTGGCGGTTGCGATACATAAAAATTGCCCTTTCATTCCCCTAGACCACTATGCGGACCCGGACGGCAGATTTGTCTTCCTGAAATGCACTCTGTTCGATCGCAATCTTACTCTCGTGGCGCTTTATGCTCCTAATTCCAAGCAATTGGAGTTTTTGGATAAGATGTTAAATACCCTTTCTACGTTTTGGGAGGGGCGGCTGGTGGTGGGGGGTGACTTTAATGTCAGCCCTGACCCGCAGTTGGATACTTCCTCTGGCCGTTCTACACACTCGTTCGCCTTCCTTAAACGATTCCATAAGACCCTGAATGCCCACCATCTGGTCGACTGCTGGATAGTGCTTCACCCCCATCGTAAAAGACTTTAGTTACTATTACGCCACTCATACCGTGTACACGCGGATAGACCTCTTATTGGTAGACCAATGCTTTTTAGAATCACTCTCTGGTGCGTCGATTGGATCCCTGACGATCTCCAACCATGCACCCATCTCCATCTCCCTAGCTCCCCTATCGCCGGATGTTCGTCAATGGACGTGGCGGTTAAACTAAAACATGCTAGATGATGCAGTGGCACAAAAGCAGGTCTCAGATACCATTTCATTATATTTCAAAGAGAACATGACGGGAGAGACGGGGATGGCATCTGTATGGGAGGGACACAAGGGTCGTGATCCGGAGTGAGCTTATCTCCCAAGGATCAAGACTCAAAAAAGGCACGCAGTGGGGAACTTCAGTCCCTACTGGCCCAGCTACGCACCGCAGAGCTTAAACATAAACGCCAACTGACGCCACCCCTCTATGAGGAGCTTGTGTCCCTTAGTGAAAAGCTTTCCACACTGCTAGAAACACACACACGGGATAGATTAAGATGTGTGTCTCATAAATTTTACGAGTTTGGAAACAAGTGCGGGAGGCTACTGGCAAGGGCCCTTAAATGACAACATGCATCCGGCCATGTCCATAAGTTTTGAACTGCCTAAGGCTCCCAAACGGTATTGTCCTCAAATTGCGGACACCTTTCGGGAATACTATGCCCAACTTTACCAGCTCCCTGCCACACTCACGGGTCACACGCCTCCGCAGAAAACGGAATGTATTTCACAATACCTAGAAGAAGCATTAGCCCCTCAAATGCCAACCCAAATTAGCGAGCAGCTTGACAGGCCTATAGCTGTGGCGGAGATCGAAGCAGTCATTAAAGACCTTCCGCAGGGAAAGAGTCCTGGCCGGATGGGTTCACTAATGCATATTACCGCAAATTTTCACCCCTCCTGTCTGATCGCATGTGCACATACTTTAATGCCCTGGCATCAGGCACTTCCCTTCCAAAGGAGGCACTGCTCGCACATATTGCCAGTCTTCCGAAAGAAGGGAAGGACCCATCCACCCCCAGCAGCCATAGGCTGATCTCGTTGTTGAACACCGATATCAAGATCTTAGCAAAGGTCTTGGCGAATCGACTTAAACCCGTCCTACCGATGGTAATTCACTCGGACCAAACGGGATTTATAACGGGGAGGGAGGCTAGGGACAACTCCAACCGAGCCATACAATTGATTCACTGGGCGAATCTACAGCGGCCCAGTCCGCCCTGTCTCCTATTATCCAAGGATGCTGAAAAGGCTTTCGACCGGGTGGACTGGGCCTATCTTCAGGCGGTACTATCCAGATTGGGTCTAGGACGTAATATGCTTAGGTGGATAGGCTCCTTATACAGTTCTTCAGAAGCCCGGGTTAAGGTAAATGGGACACTCTCTAACTCCTTTCCTATACTAAACAGGACCAGACAGGGGTGCCCTCTATCCACCCTGATATTCGCCCTCACCCTGGAACCACTGCTCAATATGATACGGTCCAATCCTAACATCAGAGGGTTCACAGTAGGGACGACGGAACATAAACTATCGGCGTACGCTGATGACGTTCTATTTTACGTCACAGACCCACTGATATCCCTTCCTAACATTATGGCGGAGCTACGGAGATTCCATTCTCTCTCCAACTTTAAAATTAACTATAGTAAATCGGAGATCCTCCCCGTCGCTATTCCTCCTGCGTTGCGCTCCCAATTGCAAGCCTCTTTCTCCTTCACATGGTGCGGCTCCTCATTAAAATATCTGGGCATTTACCTTCCAAATACATTTGCACAACTATATACGTGTAATTTTGCCCCTCTACTCACCACGATTAAAGCCGATCTTTCACAATGGGATCGTACCACCTTCTCAGGGATGGGCCGAGTCTGTATCCTGAAAATGAATGTACTGCCGAGAATTCTTTTTTACCTTCAGATGGTACCTATAGCGCTACCCAGATCTCTCTTCTCAGCCTTCAACAGCCTGTTCCTGAAATTTATATGGCAGGGTCATACACCCCGCATGGCCCTCCGCACACTGCAATGTCTTAAGGGGCTTGGGGGGCTGGGGGTCCCCTCTATACAAGGGTATTATGAGGCGGTTTCCCTACAAAGGATTCTCCATTGGCAACATCATACAGCCACCAAATCTTGGGTTCCCCTTGAGAAATTCCTGGCCGGTCGTAACTTGTCTCACGCTCCATGGCTACCCCCGGATTGTCGAGACCTCTCGGACTTTGTGTCGCCGGTCTCTGTCCATGTGCTGAAGTTGTGGGATACATTGAACGCACGGGGGCTGCTGTCACAGCCCGTGTCCCTGCTTGCACCTCTTGGGGTTTTCCCCTGGTTCACCCCAGGGGAACACCTCTCCTACTTCCGCATGTGGGCAAGGGACGGGAGACGTGATGTGGGAGGTTTGTACACAAGCAAGGCCTAGTCTCCCTAGACTGGCTTCGCTCCCAATTCGTCCGCTTCCCAATGGACGAATGGCGCTATAGACAATTACATCACTTTATCTGTAGTTTGCCTCATCCTGTTCGACCCCCTTCATCCTTAACCCCATTTATAAGGCTTTGTAAGTCTGAAGACCCCATTCCTCACTCTATTTCAGTGCTTTACGAGATGTTGCAGTCTGTGGAGTCCCAGGGTAAGCAAACATACATACGAGAATGGGAGAGGGATCTACAGCATACATTCACGGAGACTCAATTGGGTCATCTATACCTTCTCACTCACAAGAGCTCGGTGGATACCAAGATGCAAGAAAATAGCTTTAAGCTGCTGACCTGATGGTATAGGGTCCCAGCGACCTTGGCTAGGATATATCCAACAGCTTCTGCTGCCTGCTGGAGGGGCTGTGGGCTTCAAAGCACCTTCCTGCACACTTGGTGGGAACGCCCGAGGCTTCGGCCTTTCTGGCAGGATATCAGGGCCCAGATAAAAATTATTTTAGATGTAGATCTGCAGGATTCACCATTGGAGTTCTTACTACACGTGCCATCCACTCCTCTCAGCCTCTACCGTAAGTCACTTCTCCCACACCTCTTAAACGCTGCCCGGCATCTGATTCCCATACACTGGAAGTCAACCCAAGTTCCGGGGCGACACGGATGGGTGCGCCTGCTCAACTCGATTATGGCAGCGGAGGAGTGGATGGCGAAGTGCAAGGATAGGTATGATAAATATTACGCTATGTGGGCCACTTGAATACATTATACGTCTAACATGATGCAAACGCCACCTAATACGTCCCCCAGGTGGGCTGATTAGAGGATGATGGTACATATATTTTCTTTTCTTTTTTTCTTTTTTTTTTTAGGGATGAGACCTGTGAGCCACGAACCCCTAGGTCCTTTATAACTGTTACAGATGTGCGCTTACTGCTGTTGTGCTGATTGATCGTTATGCTCATTGTTTTCGTGTATACCCATTCCCCCCTCTGTTTCCCTGCCCCGCCTTTTCACGCTGGGTTATTATGGGTGCAGTGCGCGTAGTGTTGTATCCTATATGTAAGGAAGTTATTTTGTTCTGTTACAACGGTTAAAATATCCACAAACCCCTCTGTTGTTGGGGTATAACTTGATGAAGTCATATGAAGCTAGCTACTGACTGTATAAGAAGTCATTTTGCTCTAGTAACCCAATGCCCCCTCTGTCCCCCCTATGTGCCCCCCTGGGCACTCATTGTGTTAATTTTTCTTTGTTGGGTTTTGCTTTTCTCAATTTATGTTATCTTGAAAATATAAAATAAAGATTATACAAAACAAAAAAGGAATTAACTCCAGAGATAAAACGATAATTCTCCCATTCTACAAGACTCTGGTCCAGCTGCACCTGGAGTATGCCATCCAGTTCTGGGCTCCAGTCCTCAGGAAGAATGTGCTGGAAATGGAGAGAGTACAGAGAAGGGCAACAAAGCTAATAAAGGGACTGGAGGATCTTAGTTATGAGGAAAGATTACAAGCACTGAACTTATTCTCTCTGGAGAAGAGATGCTTGAGAGGGGATATGATTTCAATGTACAAATACCATACTGGTGGCCTCACAATAGGGATAAGACTTTTACCATGAAAGGGCATTTAAAAAGACTCGCGGCCATTCACTAAAATTAGAGGAAAATCGATATAGCCGGAAACTGCGTAGAGGGTTCTTTACGCTAAGAGCGGTAAGAATGTGGAATTCTCTTCCACAAGCAGTGGTTTCAGCAGGGAGCATCGATAATTTCAAAAAACTATTAGATAGGCACCTTAATGACCACAACATACAGGGATATACAATGTAATATTGACATAAAAGTGCACACACACAGGTTGGACTTGATGGAGTTGTGTCTTTTTTCAACCTGACCAACTATGTAACTATGATTTAATGACTGTTTTAGCTAACCAATATTCCAAAGATATGCAACTTTTGGATACAGAAATAGAGACTTTAAATACCCAATACAAACAAGTCTTGGACCTACCTACTTTTCCTCCCAAATGGAATGAAATTGGGGACCATCTTGAGATCATGAATAAAGAGATCGTCACAAAAAAACTGAAATTTTTGGAAAAGAAGCACTCCATATGTGCACTCTCAAGCAGAGGATACTACAGAATATGATTCTTCTACCACTGCTTCTATTTCTTCACAGGTTCACTTACGATTGTCAAATTCACAATCGTCACGAGCACTTCAGCCTAAACAATAATGTAATCATGGTGGTGGGTATTCATCTACAGATATTGAAAAGAAAGCACGTCCTAATGTATCACCCCGTGTGGGAGATTCAGGTTTTACCAAGAGCAATTTCACATTACAAAATTTGCTTAACAAGGGTACTGTTATTGTACCAGCCAACACAAAGTTCCCCACTGATGGTGATTTTTTAGACCCTACCCTGGCTCTGTCAGAGGCAAAATTCAGAGCAACCTAAATATCTATGTGGTGAGAGCACCACAAGCAACAATGACACTAACTCCTCAGAGTTCAACATAATTAATCTTACAAAATTCCTCTAACCCCAGGTCAGGTATCCATTCTTCGGATGGGCCTAGGCTTCTGTCCCTCACATGAGATAGACATTATGGAAACAATCAAAGATCTTTATTTATTTGCTCGAAACCTGACGTACAAATTTATGTTCGATCCTGAACGCAAAGTAAAGAAAACGTAACGAGAGGTCTCGGATCAAATTAAGGACTTTACGATGAGGGATTTTCGAGCTTTGAGGGACTTGATTATGCTATATGATGAGGGAGTGATAGATCTTGATCCCCCACTCGAGGCGACACAGAATATTTCTGAATCTAGCACGCATAGGGTGAAAACTTTAAAGCCCAAATCATGCCACTTCCCTGAATTATCTTTCTGCCCTAATGTATGGATGTTCCTTCAGAAAACTGTTAGGAACCGGAAGGCTTCAAAGTGCCTACCTTCCTCTTCTTCCTTTTCCTCTCCTTCTAATTTGACAGAAGAGCAACAGCTTGCACTTAGACAACTCAGAACACAGACACAAATAGTTAGTAAACCATCAGATAAGGATGGGAACGTCGTTCTGATGTCTCACCCACAATATCAACGTATGTGTTATGATGTATTAAATAACAAAGAATGATACCGCCCTATTGATCTACAAGAAGTTTCATCATATGAAATGGAGTTTCGGGAACTTTGTACCCAAGCCTACATGAAGGGATTGATTTATAAGGATACCTTAGAATATTTAATCAATCCCCATCCACGCACTCCCACGTTCTACACCTTACCTAAAGTTCATAAAAACCTGAATTGTCCACCGAGGAGGCCTATAATCTCTGGCCCTGGATCTTTGAATGAAAATGCCGGTAGATATCTGGACTCCTTTCTTCTCCCTCATGTAAGCATTCCCTCTTTAATCAAAGACATGCCTGATTTGCTTAGACATGTGGAGGGGACCCACGTTCCTCCGGGCGCCCTGCTCGTTGCTATTGATATCGAATCTCTGTATTCGAGTATCACGCACACAAAAATAAAGGGTCCTTCCTCATGGAAGAGGACAAACTATCTTGGTCATTGAACCAGTTTTTCCTGGGTTTACTTACCTTTATTTTAACTAGGAACTATGTTTTGTTTATGGACCAGCTGTTTCTTCAAACACAGGGAGTAGCAATGATCACATGCTGTGCCCCATCTTATGCATACTTGTATTTAGGAGGTTGGGAAAAAGAGTTTTTTCCAGCAAAGCCTTTTGTGCCCTGGCTCCCTTTTTTATTTTATGTTGGTTCCGGTATATTGATGATCTGATGGTCATTTGGACTGGTTCCGAGAGGGAACTGCAAATGTTCTTGAAGCAATTGAATTCTAACTGTTATAATCTGAAATTCACTCACATCGTGAGTGAGTCACAGATATCCTTTCTCGACCTGAACATCTCAGTTGATCCAGATGGATACATAAAATCAGACCTATACCGAAAACCGAGCGCAGGTAATACTTTACTTCATGCCAGCAGTTTGCATCCCAGCTCGCTGGTTAGAAGCATTTCATACACCCAATATCTCCGGTTGTGGAGAAATTGTACTTCAGATCTAGATTTTAAGAGACAGGCTGTCCTGCTACAGCAGAGGCTTCTAGCAAGGGGCTACTCTGGAACATTGATAAAACACTCTTTCAACAGAGCTAGGGCAAAAACAAGAGGATCTCTATTATATGATATGCCTCTGAAACGTAACTTTAAAACTGTTGGCTTGGTTATAAAGTTCTCCACAAACGTACCCCAATTGCGATCATTAATCACAAAAAATTGACACTTTATCACAGAGTACTATACCATCTCTAAATATGTGAGACATACTCCTGAACTAATTTTCAGACGAGCCACTACGTTGAGAGACCAACTAACATCTAGTCACTATGTACCGCATAAAAACACCACTTCTCTCTACCATGGGCCACTTATTGTTGTGGCAGTTGCCCACGATGCCCCTGGGTTAAAGAAGGCTCCAGCATTCAATTACCTAATGGCCAGTGGCATAAATCCAAAACTTTTTCTGATTGTTCCACACGAGGGGTCATTTATATCATGAGTTGCCAATGTGGAGTATTTTACATCGGCAGATGTACAATTTAGACAGATAATTGGTTACCACGCATATTATTCAGGTGGTGGTAAGATTGTTATGCCGGTCACTAGACATATTGGCCTATACCATAAGTATCATACTGAGATGGTATAATTTTTTGTTCTTGAAGTGGTTCCAATGGCTCCAAGGGGAGGGAATTGGGACCAGCTCATACTTCAACGTGAGATTCTCTGGATAGAGCGTCTCAACGCTATGACCCCCCCTGGTTTGAAGGAGGCTAACTTATACAAATCATTCCTATAGATATGTTTGCAAGGTTTGGTTCTTGGTTTAAAATAGCAAACTCTAATGTTTCTGTCCAATAAACATTTTTTAGGCTCATCTCCCTTTCTCCTTTCCTTGTTGTGATTTAGGGATCTAGGATAGCAATGGTGATTTATAAACAATATAGGTATTTTTTAAAATTGCTTCTGTTTACTTTAATGTATGTATATGATTTTGTTTTATATGTAATTGTATCTTTCATAACTTTTATTTGTTTGGTGCTTTTTCTCATAGGGTTCCTATGGGTGCTGGCCCTATAAGGCGCCTTATGCTTGTAAACAACTAAAGAGCGCTCCCTTTGGTTGGCTTTCTTTGGTTTTTCCCTTTTCCACCATGGCTTCTGCCCTCCTACGATGTGACTTCCGGTGCAGCGGCCCAGTTCTGGTTGTTCCCAGCGGGTGTGCAGCTCTGGAGGGGGTTGGGGGGGGCGCTGGCTTCTGTGGCCTTCTCCCTGCTGTCCCATAGGCTATGCATCCATGTATGGTATACGCCCACGGTATGGAAATGACTTATTAGGGACATCACCACAGCCTCTCTGTTGCCATCAGTGCTACATCTCTTTCTGCCATTAATCCCTCTAAACGGTATGTACAAAATGGACTTGGTTTTATCCTGTGATCTATCTACAAAGTCTTTGCTTCACCGCATGTTCCTTTTTTCTTCCCCCTTTTCTTTATCCTTATATTCTTTCTTTTTTTTTTCTTCTACACTAAACTTTATAGATGTTTTTTTTAGGTTTATCGACTGCAAGAGGTAAAGCACTAATATTTGATACAGATTCAGCAAAATTCTATCGCAATTGTTGCTCATACAATATGGGTTATAGTAGACCTTATCTACTTACTATTTCAGGACGTGTAGCCTCTCGTAGAGGTTCATTGTTTTGGATCTATGCATCAAATGTTTTGGTATAATTCTAATAGTTTTTATCCCTTTTTGACAACTTAAGTTTATGGATATTGCTATAAATCCATATCCTCCTTTTTTTGATTAGACATCATACCTGTGTTTTCTGTGTGTGGGGCTCCCATGCCCGCTGGGATAGACCTCCTCCTTTTGGGTCGTGTACATGGTCATGTTCTGGGTAAGATGGCCTTTTCAGGGGTCACAACATAAAATATATCCTCATTCTGTATCTAATGAGGATTTTTGATGATTGTATGAGATATCGATTAATGTATGTTTTTTCCTTTTGATTTATAGTTTGAAATAGGTAATCGCTCTATAGTATCATGTGTATGTGTACAATAAAGCTCCTGAAGAAGCTGTATCCTTGTACGCGAAACATGTCGAGCAATTAATACACAGATGGTATAATCTTTCAACTGTCACACTCTGACCATATAGAGCCATTGTTCTTGTCATAGTCTGTTTTTAAATATATGTATTTTTATTGTTTTGTAATAAAATTAAATTTTTTTACATTAAGACTGTTTTCCCAAGTTTTGTACGGTACCAGTAAAGTCCATTTCAGCCTTTCCTTTCCAATACCACATATGTGTATGTTATTTGTTGTTTGTACCCGTAGTAGGGCCCAAAAGCAATGCATATTTTCCTTTTTTTTTTCTACATAAAACACACTGACACTAACAGACACTGATACTAATTAAAAAAAAATCTAGATAGGACTATATTGGCCAGAGGACACAACAATGTAAAATCAGATATATTTATAACAAAATAATTTAAAAAATCATACAGTATTTGTGCATGACTGTGAAAAATCTGTTTTAACATTGTTGTGTACTCCTTATATGGCCAATATAGTCTGATCTAGATTTTTATTTTTGTTGTACACATATTACGAATGATGGCATTAAGTGTCTTTTCTATTATATAATTACTAATTTAAAAAGTGTTTAAAAAGAAAAAAACTACCGAACATATACTGACCTGACCTTTGACCCTTGCCTGACACTAACACTAACAATGGCACTAACATAGATCTAGCCTTAATCTATGTATTTTTTCTTTACTTTTTAAGAATGTATGTATTGATTTATTTTTACCATTTTTTTTTAAATGTACCTCTTCCTCTAATGCAAGCAGAGAAAGAGGAAGCAAACACAAGTGTGGGCTCACAGTGACTGACCAGGTGACCTGAAACCCAGGGAGTACCGGGTCCCGGTCATTAGTATAAGACCCGTGGTGCTCGGTAAGAGCCCGGTCACTGTGCTGGGAGCACCCTGCTGAATGCTTCCAGCACAAAGAGAGTTACGCATATATGCGGCCCCACGGAAAAAAGCCCAGAGTTAGGATAAAAAGGATAACAATGCCATACTTCCATTTATGTGTATATACATTGTGTACTAGGAATATGTAAATTTGCCCCAAAAAAATTGACATTGTCTATTCTATCCAAAATTAAAGAAAAATTAGATGTGCTAAAACTTTATTACAGGTAAGCAAGAAGACTTACAGTATATGTGGCTCTGTTTGGCTTGGATGGAGCTTGGATTGGCTGCCTTTTTGTGATGCTCTTGATGAATGCCACAGGGAAGCTGACGGTTTAGTTGTTTGTAAACAGGAGTCCTGCTTTTGCCTTTCTGGACAGGAGTATATTCGATATAGTGTAGCTAAATAGGATACTCACCGATAATATTTCACATTCAGTTCAACCAACACTTACAATGCCTTTAAACTTGAGTTTTTGATTCTATTGATTTATGTTGTGGGGATGAAAGGGTGCTGGAGAAAATTTGGCTCACTCATTTCTAATTACAATGGCATTATCTTCTTTAATATTGGCTTTGTTTTTGTACTACTAAAGTTGTATTTGTCAGTTGCAAAATAAATAGAGTATCTTGAATAATTGCTGATTTCAATTTAGCATCTTTCCATATCTCACACACGTTTTTTTTTCTTATCTTTAATTCCAGAGTAATTTTATTTACACGTGAATACACACCATCTATATCGCCTCTAAAAAATCTAATTAATTTAGCATTGCATAATGAAGTAGTATACTATGTTCACACTTCCTTAAGATATAATTGTCTTTGGAAGTTGATATATGAAAATGACATTTACATTGTAATGATATTTTAAAATATTATTTTCCATTGCACCAACCAGCTCAGATGTACTGTATTTTACAGCTGTAAAACGAACCAATTTAATTAAAAGAATACAATGTATTAGAAAGCAAAAATTCTGCAGCATAAATATTTTTACTGTTTAATCTTATGTAATAAAACAGAAGGTTCAGTGTGCTTCCTCCGACTCCAAGCATATGGTGAGATGATGATGTAAAATTCCTTGGTGATATACTACCCACAAAGGCAATCCACAATGGGTGATTTCAGCCTGCGTGTGCTGATAGGTGGTTTACTACACATCTTTGGAACACAGTCTTTTTGATGTTACCCTGCCTACTAAATAAAATGCTAGACATCCACTTCTGCAAAGTGTAGTTTTCAGATCTTTAAAGTTCTAATGTAACAGGTTGTAGAAACCTATGTTAGCAAGCATTAGTTTTATAAAAAAATATTCACATTCAAATATTATTTTCTCTGCATTTTTGATACACTCACACTAATACATTTACACTTTTGTATAGGTACTATATGGATTAAAGGTAAATGGTTGGACCACCTGTGAGCTGGAAATGTTATCTCTGGAGGTTTATTACCTAAAAAGCAACAGAACAAAAACAGAACAGGTCTTTTGGAATGGTGTCAAAGAGAGTCGTGAAGAGGAGTCTTAGCCAAGAGAGCAGAAACCACTCTACAGGGTCATCAAATATGACAGCTTCTGAACATCTTCTCAAACATGTTAGCAGGAAACTGATATTGCTATTCATTTGGTAAATCCTAGTAGGGATCATGTAAATTATAAATTTCAATCGTTTTTATTGAAAACATTTTCAGGTAAATACAAGAGTAAACCAGAAAATATAACAATGGGCCAGTAAAGTGGTCTGCTAACAATATTAAGACATAGAAAGAGTATATAAATATATTAGTATCAAGTTATACTCGGATGATACAATGATCAGTATCTGGCAACAGGAAAAAGAACATAAATAAACAGGGATCATGTAAATTCTACAAAGGATCGTAATGCGGTTCTTTATCCAAGCCTCTTGTTCAGTTCTAATGTGACCTGAGTAGATTTTTGGCCTTTGGAGCTTCTGCTCATTCAAACTAGCACTCTAATATTAACCCTATATGCCAAACATAGTGTTCTTGAGGTTGTAATTCCATAGTGTCTCCCCAACCACAAATTGATAAAACAACTAAGCTCTGTACTTCTGAAAAAAACAAACAAAAAAAAGACAGTGCACACGATATTTATCAATATCTTTAAACTAACAATGTCATAATATAAAATAATATTATGACTGTTATCCCTATTACTGCTACCAGATCTCTTTATTTTTTATCAACTACTACTTCATGTTGTGGTAGAATAGGTTTAGAACTTACACCAAGGCCCTGAGCTCTTATACTCCAAAAATGATTATATGGTGCAAAAAAGAATGGTGGGCTCCTGAGGACAGAATAGTTGGTTGGAAAATTAAAGTGGTAGTAAAGGCCATTTGTTTATGTCTTACCTACAGGTAAGCCTATAATAAGGCTTTCCTGTAGGTATGGTAAATATCTCCTAAATGTGCACCGTTTGGGAGATATTTACTTGTGCAGCCGCTGATGACGTCATCGCCGTATGCGCTCTGAAGGAATGGTGTGTCCATGCCCTTCCTTCAGACCCCTGTGCCATAAACAGTGTTACCCAAGTGTATGCGTGGGAGTGGAATCATCACAGCTCAGACCTTTCAAAGGACCAGAGCCTGCGAATCCGAAGGAAGACTAGGTGAAACTGGAAGCCCTGTCAGCAGTGACAGTGAGGCCCTGGAGGGCTTCATTTTAAGGTAAGTTTCACATAATGTACTAGTATGTGATGTATACTAGCATATTATAACATTGCCTTGCAAGGGAAAAGTTATTATTATTTATTTTTTTGAGTTTACTACCGCTTTCGCAGTGGTGTTCCGTCTGCGAAAATTTTTTTTTAAAAGTCAGCAGCTACAAATTCTGCTGTTGATTTTTAATATATGGACATTTACCTGTCCAGGGAGCCCACAATGTCAGCACCCCAGCCGATTTTAGTATTGGCTGTCGGGTGCTGCCACCGCCCAAGGGGAATCGGTAGTGAAGCCTTTCAGCCTTTTAGCCTTTCGGCTTCACAACAAGTTTCCTATTGTGCATGTGCAAAGCATGCTCAACTGGCTCGGTGGCGGAGGAAGGAGGCGGGCCGAACTTTCAAGGGATGGCACCACCGCGCTGTCTCCCGGAAGTGGGGAAGGGTACCTGAAAAAACAGGTATGAGTTCCCCCCCTTTCCCCTGAAAGGTGCCAAATGTGGCAACGGAGAGGGGGGGAGGAAGCAGATAAGCGGAGGTTCCACTATTGGGTGGAACTCTGCTTTAAGAGTTAATTCTGTGCACTGTTGCTTTTTCCTGGCCTCTTTTACCCACAGCACTAGTTTCCAGTGTACTGACTATGCTTATAACTCTTTAGATACCTGGCCTTGATTTAGGCATACTTTATGTTAAGATCAAATGCCCTGTTATCCCAATTGACACCGCTAGATCGATTGCTGAGTGGTCCTTATAAAAACTTTTTCTAAAACAATATATTGTTGGCTTCTTATGACCAAGTAGCTGGCATTGTGTATGATAAAGATTGACCTTATTCCTCTTCCTTTGACATAATGAACATGATTATTACCTTTATGTCACATATTCTAAAAATGTTATGGTTAGCTTCTTTTATGGCCAGGTAACTGGTGAAATATATTCTGAGACAATCCAAGATAAGTCTTATTCCTCCTGTGCTCTTATAATGTAGTTCAACGGTATGATAGAAATTAAAACATGTATTCTGTGTCTTCCTCCTTCTCATTCAGAGAACTAAGATGATGATGATCCTCCTGACCACTCTCTGCTTACACCTTTACTCCCATATTTGACCTTGAAGGCAATAGAGAAGTTAGTTGGAGCTAAAGGCTGTGCTTCTGTTCAGCTTCTTTTTGCTGCACCGATGGCACGGGTTCAGGAGGATGGACACATATCAGGCCCTTTCTCACTACAGGAACAAGACTGGGATGCCCATTATCACCCCTCCTTTTTGAGCTGACTCTTGAACCTCTGGCTGATGCTATTCGTCAATCGCCAAATATTATGGGGTTCTGCAGACCTCTAGGAGAGGACAAGATTGCCCTATACGCTAATGATGCCCTTCTATTTTTGGGAGATACCTCACAATCCCTGGTAGCAGTAATGTCCCTAATTACTACATATGGTTCCTTTTCAGGTTTCACAATAAATTGGGATAAGTCGGTTCTCCTATCGATAGACCCTTTAGTGGATAATATGCCTAGCTCCGCATCCCAAATAGCTGTAGTATCTACATTTAAATATCTAGGTGTTCAAGTCACACCACTAATTACTGAGTATATAGAGAGAGATTTAGATCCATTGCTTAAACGCCTTAAACAGACAGGAAAAAATATGGAGCAATTGGTAGAGCCAACCTGGTAAAGATCGTCTGGATGCCGCAATTGTTGTACCTTCTACAATGTAGAATCTACATAATTGTCCTGTATGGTTGCCCTAGAGATTTTTCCGACAGGTGGTCACCCTCTTTAGAAACCTCATCTGGAGATATAAACATCCCCGGATTAAACTAGAAATCCTACGTTTTTTTCCATAGTAAACGTTGCTTTCCAACATTTTATCTAATTCATAAAATATGGACTACTGCCCAACAATTTAATTCTCATAAGGGATATACACAATACATGCCTATATTTAATAATTTACGATTACCGGAAATAGCAAAGCTTGAAAACTTTGACTTATGTAAAAGGGCCGGTATAGTTTTTCTTTATCAGCTTTTTGATAATGAGACTTTACAACCATTTAATAAACTGGCAGAGAAATACCATCTACCCAACAAACAATTTTTACAGTACCCGCAGCTACGGCATGCTTTACAGAGTCAGGCAGCGACTTTCTCATTGAAATATAAACCCTCCCCAAGTTTAACTATGGCAGTATCCACAAGATGCTCTAAAAAGGGACTTATTGGTGACATACTGTATACTCCTCCCTACAAATAACAACCAGCATTAGTACACAGGGTGGCAGTTTGAGAGGTGGCGTAGGGATGTGGAGACTATTAGCGTTGAGGAATGAGAGCAAGCTCTGATGAATCTGACAGGAGCCTCTCTATTATCCTCACAATGTCTGACCAAGTTAGTTATTATTCACAAGTCTCATTATACTGCTCAAAAATTACATACATGAGGTAAAATAGCTACACCCAGATGTACTACTGAAACAGGCACACTTATACATATGAAATGGTGTTGTCCTAAACTGTATCGATTTTGGGAGCATATATTTAATACATTAAACACTATATGCTCCACATATCTTTATTCAGATCCAAAAATAGCTTTGCTAGGGATTATATCAAACTATATTCTCCCATCTGAAATGCATGTGATGTGGTTGCGATCTATGTATATAGTTCTTAAACTTATATTGCAGAAATGGATATCAAATTCCCCACCAACAATTGCTCAACGGTCTGATGCAATTAATTTCAATTTACGAAAGGAGGAATTGACATATAAACACAGGAAATGCTCAAAGAAATTCCGGAAAATATGGTCTCAATCGTTAGACTTTAATATATCTATAGGTGAGCTTGTTGAAGGTTGGAAATGTAGTGGATTCTTGATATGAGATAGCTGTATATATGAGTCGTTAAGGTGTAATTGCGAAATTGAATATATTGGCTTACCTTATATTGTTGCCAACTCTATATATGAAGAAAGTAATTATTAATGTTATGGTAAAAGGTCTTAAGTAATAATGATTGTATAATCTGTAAGGTGCATAATCTATCTGAGCTTTTTTTTTTTTTTTGTTTTGTTATAGTAATATTATATGTTTAGTGTGTTTGTTCTGTATGTGGTGGTCTTTTTGTAAAGTGTAAAAACATTTTCAATAAAAAAAAAGTATTTGGGGGCGTGGCCTAGCTTCAGAGCGAGATGGCAGCATAGTAGGAAAGCTCCGCCGCCCAGATCTCCAGCCCTGCTTCAATCAGCGGAATTCTCCGACCCTCCTAAGCAAAGCTGACCGGGAAAGGTCAACAAACTGCCCGGCTACTGACTGAGCCATCCACTCAGCTGAGCAAGACCATCCCCGCGATGTTCCGCACGCAGCCGGCGGACTTGCAGGCCGCGCCGCAAGCCTCGGACTCAAGTTCGGACCTACTCGCGGCTTCCTCCGCTCCCTACACGGGACCCCCACAAGGTACGAACAGTAGATACTCCTCCGCCCCTTTGTGCATGGCAGACCTACAACAGGTCGTATCGGATATTAAAAATGCCATGCTCGCGGCGATCTCCGACCTGAAGGGAGAGGTGAGAGCGGTGGCTACCCGGATGGACCGCGTGGAGGCAACCGCCATGACACATGCGGCCGCAATACAACAGGTCCAAAGTGCCTCCACCTCACATGCCCACCACCTAATCGACATGCACAGGCATATGGAGGACCTGGACAATAGGGGCAGGAGACATAACCTGCGCATTAGAGGGATCCCTGAGTCAGTGGAGGGTCCCCAACAGCTGCAACAAGTGGTATGGGCAATATTTAACACTCTCCTGGGCAGACCCCCTGACGCGCCTGTGGAAATGGAGAGATGCCACAGAGCATTACGACCCAGGGGCAGGGAGAATGACCCACCCAGAGATACTGTTTGCTGTCTGGTTAACTTTCTTCAGAAAGAAGAGATATTGCGCTTGGCGCGCAATCAAGCTAATGTGGAATACGAGGGAGCTCGCATCCAATTGTTTCAGGATCTGTCCGCCATCACTCTGCAGCACAGGAGGGACCTGCGTCCCCTCCTACAGGTCTTAGGGGACAGACGAATAATCTATAGGTGGAAGTTTCCCTTTTGTCTTCAGGCCACAGCGGGCAATCGCACAGCTTCCTTGAGGTCGCCTGCGGATCTACCACAGTTTTGTGACACCCTAGGTATCCCGGCAGTCAGCGTCCCTGACTGGTATGGCGTTTTTTTTCAACCGGATCCCTGGATCACCACCCGGCCCGGCGATACCCCACGTTCACAGAGGAGCCGGCAGAGACGACGTAGGGCTTCTGATGTCACCCCACCTAGACCTAGGGAAGACATGGAGACAGAAGACAGTCCGCGGGCATCGCCGTCGTCTGTCCGGCGTCGGACGGAGCATTCTGAGCATTAATGAGGCCTGGTAAGCTGATCCCTGTTTCCTTATTCCACGCATTTACCCCCTGCTTCTACTTGTGCACCTGGTCTGCACTTGCTAGTGACATGGCCACTCCTGACCCCCTGCCCTGTGACTATTCCGCTTCCCCTCCCTCCCCTACTTTTGGCCCCTATGCCCCTGCTCAACCCGAGTATTTCCATGGATTGCATATTACACGTGAACAGACTTCCCCTATGATGGCTGCCTTGTAGCTGCCCCCAGGCTTTGGGGCATGAGACTAATGATCTGGATTATTTGGGGCTACGGTATAGGAACAAACTACCTCAGCCTCCAACAATGCAGCACGAGGACTCGGAGGGGGCTTTACCCTCCCAAAACTGTGCACCTCCCCATGCCAGAACATCTGACTTCCCTCTAATACTGGTAGCACACTGCATGGGGGGATCATTGTTATTACTAATGCCAACACGTGCTGTTTAACCCATTTGTTTCCTAGCTCCATGATGCTGACCGGATAACAAGAGACTTGTTGGTCATTATGATCTTGCCACACAGGTACCTGTACCAGTTATGATAGAATATCGTTTGCCTTATTGAGCAATCTTTAGCATTATTGGGTACTGTGATTGCATTTTGCTTCCCCACTTCCTACATCCCCCCTCGCCCTTCCCTGTATTTGTCCCTGACTTTCCCCTCCCCCCCTCCCGGCCCTTTGTATCCTCTGCCCATCCCTCCCTACCCCCCTCCCCGGCCATGAATATGCAATATCTGAGCTATTGAGTTTACTGCTGTGTAGCTATGTGGGGGTTGTGATGGAGATTTGGGAGTCAGCACCTGCCTACATGTTTCTGCATTGCCCCCTTTTTTTTTATTTTTTGCAAATTGGGGTGGCCCCCCCTGTGCCCTGTAGGACGCTAACCTGGTTTCTGGGTGGTGCCGGGGGGAGTGCGGAGAGGGGGCACCCTCTGTGTAACTACTTTGAAGCATACCCCCTGGCTCTCTGGCCTTTCTGGTGGAATTTGGGGTACAGCTTTCACCTGTGATTCCCGGGTAGTGGATTGACTGGGAGACCCCCCTTGTGGTTTACGAGGGGTCCCTTTCAGGTCAATGACGCAACATAAGCACAAAGTGTGAAGGTACTCACTGTCTTTTAATTCTGTTATTAAGTTACTCATGTTATTTTTCTGCTTGTCCTTCGTATACACATGAGTTATATGCCTGTTGTCTAATTTCTGGGTCACAGGGCTTGGTTACGGGTCCCTGGGTGCCCCTGGGTCTAGAATGCTTGGAATGACTAAATAATCTCCAGGGGTTTTCGTTTCTAGGTTGACAGGTAATAGTTCATGGGGGCTTCTCGCGCACCGCGCACGCCTGAACTGGACGCCCGGAGAACGGGGATTGGGTGACCCTCCCCATTATGGGATAGAGGCACTAAAGCGGTAGAGGTTAGGGTTCTATGGAAGTAGTGATATCCCCTAGATTTGTGTCTGGGGAGTGGTCTTTTTGTGATAAGAGTGGGGGAGGAGATCGCCAAGGGCCAGCCGACCCTGTGGGTACGGGCTCTGGCGGTGAGCCTCCCTGCCCTGTCTCGAGCTCGAAGTTTTCCCTCTCAGTGAGTTATTTTTGGGGTTTGGAGTTTCTGGGTGGGGGGTTTGTGTGTAGGAAACTCGGTTGCTAGTCCTGGTACCCACCTCAGGAGAGGCGGGTCCCCCTCTTGATCTTCCCGGCTAAGAAGAGTGTATCCTGCTTTCAGGTTACCCTCTGACTCTATAGGTAACCTAGCAGGACTGGGATTACCTCCGGTATTACCTTGGTGGGCCCCATAGTTGGGGTCTTTTCTTGGAGAGGGAGGGTACTCCTCTCTGAATTGGGGGGTAGATAGACATATCTCTGCTCCCCTTCTTGTTCTTTATCTGCTTTCTCTTTCCTTTTCCCTTTTCTCCTCTCTTGCTGTCCCCCCCCCCCATCTCACTCCGTCTCCCTTTTCTTTCCATTTTACCTGCCCCCCCTTCCCTTTTTTTTTCTCTCTCCCTTACCTCCCCCTCCCCGTTTGCGGCATCTGGAAGTAGGTGAATCTCCGCTAATACGCTAACATGGCATCCGTAAGGCACTCCGCGATTCCTCTATCGCTCAAGGTTCTATCTGTCAATGCCAAAGGCCTTAATGTCCCTGAGAAGCACTCCAGCTTCATAGCAGAAGCCCATAGACAAAGGGCCCAAGTTGTCTTTTTCCAGGAAACTCATTTTAAGTCCAACTCCGTCCAACACCTTGCCAACAAGAAATACCCTGTTGCTTTTCACGCAACATGTGCTGACTCCAAAACGAAGGGGGTAACGATCCTTCTCGCTAAATCCTTTACATTCCAGCTCACGGATCAATTAGTGGATCCGGAAGGCAGATTCCTCTTCCTTAAAGGGCGGTGGAAAGACAAGCCGATTACGCTCGCTAACATATACTGCCCAAATTCTAAACAGGTCCCTTTTCTGAAGGAAATACTACTGAAACTCACATCATTCAGGTCAGGCCTCTTAATTCTGGGGGGAGACTTCAATCTAGCTCTTGACCCAACCCTTGACACCTCCACGGGCACTTCGTCCATCCCTTTCTCAGCCTTACGACAGGCTAAATTGGGGTTGACCTCGTTGGCCCTCCATGACACGTGGCGCACTCTGCATCCTAGGGGTAGGGACTATACATTTTTCTCCTCTCCACACCAACGCTACTCCAGGTTGGACTACATCTTTATCTCCCAGCGGGATTTACAGTTTGTATACGAGGCGACCATTGAAAACATGGTCCTATCAGACCACCACCCAGTCACCCTGACCTTAAGATTCCCGCAGAAGGAGACATCCACTAAGATCTGGAGGCTTGACGCCTCACTTCTTGCGGATCTTGCTAATGTTGCCGCCCTTAAACAAGCCATTAGCGAATATTTTTGCCAGAACGATACCTCGGAAGTCTCTCCCATGACCCTGTGGGAGGCTCATAAATGTGTGATCAGGGGGCACCTTCTGTCTCTGGCGGCCAGGAAAAAGAGGGAACGCAGAGAGTTGATTCAGTCTTTGGTTGAGAAAATCTCCAAATTGGAAGCTCAACACAAGTGCTCGCTGGCAATTGGGGCAGCATCCGAACTGGCGGATGCTAGAATTCTCTTGCGTGAGGAACTGTTTAAAGGAGCTCGGAAACGCTTCATGCTAGCCCAAAAACGGTTCTATGAACAGGGGAACAAGCCTGGCAAACTGCTTGCGAGATTTACGCAAAAATGTGTTCTCGCCTCAACCATCCATCAGGTGAGGGATAGACAGGGTAAGATTCATACGAAAAATTAGGACATTGCGCGACAGTTTAAGGATTTCTTCAGCAATTTATATAACATTAAGGGGAAAGAGGAAGGTGCGGTTTCGGCAGAGGCTCGGGCGTCCATGATCAAGGACTTTCTACATCAATATGTGCCTCAGGCATTGTCTGAGGAAGACCAGCAACTCCTAGATGCGCCGCTGTCGTCGGAGGAATGGACTGCGGCTTTGAAAACCATGAAACCTGGTAAGAGCCCAGGGCCTGATGGTTACACAGCACAAAATTACAAACGCTTCCCAGACCTCCTGGCGCCAACTTTTCTAAAAGCCTTTGACTCTCTCGCCAATCCCCCTTGCCAGTCTAGCACTTTGCTAGAAGCCTATATTTCAGTAATTCCTAAGGACACTAAAGATCCCTCGGACGTAGCAAACTACAGACCAATTTCGCTTCTTAACGTGGACGTAAAACTCTTTGCTAAGATACTTGCTAACCGATTCGCACATCACGTTCCGTCATGGGTGGGACTTGATCAGGTCGGGTTTGTCCCTGGAAGAGAAGCCAGGGGTAATACCATCAAGGCCCTCAACATACATCAGTGGCTCACTTCTTCTAAACAAGAGGGTTTTTTTCTGTCGATGGATCCGGAGAAGGCCTTCGACTGAGTGGCCTGGGACTACGTGGACTCTGTTATGGAGGCTCTAGGTCTGGGGTCCAGAATGCGGACTTATATTGGAGCATTGTACACGAGTCCACGAGCCCGAGTTAGGGTCAATGGTCACTTGTCGGAGGCCTTCTCCATACACAACGGCACTAGGCAAGGCTGCCCCCTATCCCCTATTCTTTATATCCTCACACTGGAGCCACTCCTTCGTTGCATACGGGAAAGCCCTGATATTCGGGGTGTTGTCGTTCGCAGCAAGGAATACAAGCTTGCGGTATTTGCCGACGACATACTGCTCTTCCTCTCCTCCCCCTTGATCTCCCTGCCTAACTTGATGTTTGTCCTTGACAATTTTAGACGTATCTCACATTTGAAAATTAATTACTCCAAGTCCTTTGCGTTGAATATCACCCTGCCCTCGACCTTGGTCGCCCAATGCCAAGAAAACTTCCCCTTCTCTTGGAAGTCGGACGATATTACCTATCTAGGTATTCGGCTACCGCAGAACCTCTCAAAACTTTACGAGAAGAATTTCTTGAATGAACTGAACGCCATACAACAGGATTTGCTCCGCTGGGAATCTCCCACGATTTCTTGGTTTGGGCGTGCCTCCATCATTAAAATGACAGTGCTCCCCCGACTACTATATAAACTTCAGACCATCCCGATCGCCTTGCCGTCCTCCTTTTTCGCCTCCTATAAGAGACTTTGTAGAAAATTCCTGTGGGGCTCCAAGGCCCCAAGAATTGGTTGGGCGAAGCTGGTACTCCCTAAATTAGAAGGGGGTATTGGACTCCCAGACCTGCAGAGGTACTATTGGGCCACTCACCTGGCATGAGTGGTCGACTGGAAGGTGCACTCACATCGTAAGGGTTTGGGTGCACCTGGAAAATTTGAGCCTAGGACTTTTTAAATTATTTTTATTGAAAAGAATTTCAGACAAGATGATACAGATAGAGAAAATAAACAAAGGGTAATTTTTCACTGCTTGACATGTCTATATTACTATATGCATAGCAAAAGAAGTAATAGTCCCCAAGGGGGATCACTGCACAGATTCAATAACAACAGAAGGAGGTGAAAACATCACGGCCTTTGAAAAGAAGAACAGGAGGATAAGAAGGGGGGAAGGAAAGAGGGGGGGGGGGAGGAGATGGAGGGGGGGAAGTGGGGAGTAAGGGCGGGGGGATGAAGGAGGAAGGGGAATGGACAGGGGAGGGGGTGGTTGATCTGTAGTGGACATGCTAGGTCATCAAATACAAGAAATAATTTACCGAACATGCAATACAATTATTCATTTAGGTACATTTGAAACGAATGTCACATAGTGTATTTTAAGAAGGACTTTTATGCCAGGTTGACCAGATTTCCCAGTGTTTGTTAAACCTAAGTTGATTGCCAAGTCTGTTGGCCATCAGAGATTCGAAGACGTAGTTTGTTTGGGTAATAAGCAGAACTTCGGAAACATTTGGTGCTTTGTCTGACTTCCAGTTTCTGGCAATTAGCGTCCTGGCAGCTAAGAGAATATGAGTTATCACTGTTCTGTGGTCGGGAGGGAAAATTTCAATTCCTACATTTAGAATGGCTAGGGCGGGATTAGGGCGGGTCAAAACCCCCGTAATTCCTGAAATATGACGGAAAATGGAGTTCCAGAAACTGGTCAGGTGTCTGCAAGCCCATAGCATATGAAGTAGGTTGCCTGTTGTACCGCAGTTCCTCCAGCATAGTGGGGAGCTTTGGGACCCAAACTTGGAAAGCCTGTAGGGAGTAAGATACCACCGAAGTGCTATCTTTTGGGATAGTTCCCAATGGTTAACGCATCTAGATGCCTTATAGAGTGATCGAAATGCGTGTTGCCACTGGGAAACAGCAATAGTTTGACCCAAGTCTACCTCCCATTTCTCAAATGGTTGAGATTTTATAAACGTCAGTTTATGTTGAAATAAATTATAGAATAGAGAGATTCCCTTAGTGGGGGTAGGACTAGTATTATAGAAGCGCCACACCACTTTCGGGAGGTTAAGCCTGCGTGTGCTTAGTGACCCGAGGAAATGGGAGATTTGTATATACTTGTACAAGTCTGTGGAAGGCAGTGAGAATGTGTTTTGCAGGGCAGTGAAGGAGAGAAGGACCTCATCCTGGTAAAGATCATCTATAGCCTTAATACCTCTGTCCTTCCAGCTTTTGATGGAGAGATTAGGTACAATCTGAGATAGAATTTCAATAGGAACAGGGATATCTATCAGGTCGGTGTGTGGGACTTGGAGACTTCTCAGGTCTCTCCAGACCTGTAGGGAGGCCTGGATGGTAGGGGGGAGATCTCGTAGAGGCAGTCGCCTCCACATATCTGCAAAAGAGGAGGGATTTCAGGTCTGCGGATGGCATGAGTGACTGTTCAATGTCTCTCCAAATGGAAGGAGTCGATGGATTAATCCAACTCTTAAGTTGTGTTAGGAGGGAGGCACGATAATAGTCTCGGACATCAACCAACCCCATCCCTCCTGCTAAGCGGTGTTTAACTAGAAGGGTTTTGGAGCATCTTGGTCTCTTTGTTTTCCAAATGAAATGAGAGAGAAGAGTGTTAAGCTTTTTAATATGTATGGGGGATAGGGGAATGGGAAGTGTCCGAAATACATAGAGCATCTGAGGGAGGATTAACATATTAAACGCCGCCAAGCGCCCCGACCAAGTCAGTTCCACATTGGAAAGACGCGTCAGTTCTACTGTTAATTTATTGATCAGGGTTGAGTAGTTAATCTCAGCTAGCCGTGAGGGGTCTGAGGTAATTTTAATACCTAGGTAGGTACTATGTGACTTGCTCCAAGAGTAAGGATAGGTATTCTGGAGATGATTTTTCAGATTGAGTGGGATGCCTAGATCTAAGATAACTGATTTTGAGAAATTGACTTTGTAAAAGGAGATAGCACTGAATTCAGAGAGAGTTTCGTGGGCGTTACGTAGGGATACAGAAGGGGCGGTCAGGAACAGAATGATATCATCTGCAAATAGGTTAATATCATGGTATTTGCCTTGGATAGGAAAGCCTGTAATGTCTGGATGGGACCTGATCCTCTCGGCCAGCGGCTCAATAAGAAGGTTAAAGATTGAGGGGGAGAGGGGGCACCCTTGTCTTGTACCGTTGGAAATAGAGAAGGTATTTGAAAGCATGTTAGATGTGTAGACCTGGGCACAAGGGGAGGAGTATAGAGCCAATATGGCAGAGAGGATGGGCCCCGTGAATCCGAATTTCTGTAGGGTTTGGTTCATGTAGCCCCAGTGTACCCGGTCGAACGCTTTCTCCGCATCCAAGGATAGGAGCAGGGAAGGCGTCCGACAGAGATTGGCAGATTGAATCACTCCCAACACCCTTCTCGTGGCGTCCGATGTTTGTCTGCCCCGGGTGAAACCGGATTGATCCGGGCCCAGTAGCAGGGGAAGGATAGGCATTAATCTGAGCGCTAAGAGTTTAGCGTATATCTTCACGTCGGCGTTGAGAAGGGATATAGGTCTGAAATTAGCTGGATCAGTATGTTCTTTCCCAGGTTTAGGGATAGTGACAATATACGCCTTAAGCATCTCTGGAGGAAAGGAGGCAGAGGACATGGCAGCGTTGAACACCTCTTGAAGAGTTGGTGCTAAATTACTTAGGAAGGCCCTATAATAGTCGTTAGGAAGTCCATCAGGACCCGGGGATTTGCCTAGGGGAAGTGTTTTTATAACCTCCTTGATTTCACACTCTGTATTAGGTGAATTAAGAGAGTGGAGGTGATCTGGAGACAAGGAGGGAAGGTTTAATTTCTCTAGGAATTTCTGAATAGCCTCTCCTGTGGGTTGGGGTGTGTTAGGGTCATCCTGTAAATTGTAAAGAGAAGAGTAGTAGTCGGCGAAAGAGTTAGCTATTTCTTTGGGATTGAGTATTTTCTGGTGATTACTTGGGTGTAGTAGGAACGGGATTTTTGTTTTGACCCTAGTGCTTTTAAGCCTTTGGGCCAGACGTTTGCCTGCTCTGTTACCCGAGGCATAGTGATTTAACTTTAAATACTGAAAGTGCTTAGAATGTTGTTCAATAAGAAACAACCTGAGCTCCGCACGATGCTGTGATAGCTGTTGGGAAATTTGTATATCAGGGGAAGATTTGTTCAATGTCTCCAACCTCTGAATAGTAGTAAGGAGTTGCTCTAGCCTATGGGTCCTCCGCCTCTTTTCCCCCGCACAAATTTGCAATATTATACCCCTAACAAATGCCTTATGGGCACACCATAACATTGCAGGGTCCGAGACCGAGCCTACATTGTCTTCAAAGAAGTTGACCAATTTGCTAGTTATAGTAGAGACATGTGTGGGCATCCCAAAGACACGAGAGTTGGCCCTCCATATGTAAGCAGGACTAGGGGTGTATCCCTCCATCACCGTGATTGAAACAGGTGCGTGATCGGACCACGTGATATCATGGACGCTGGAGGAGGACACCGCCTGCAGGGATATTTTGTCAACAAGGATCAAGTCTATTCTCGAATACGAGTTATGTCGAGTAGAGTGGAAGGTATAGTCTTTTTCATTGCCATGTTGGCATCTCCAGACATCAAAAAGGTCTTCTGAGTGGAGAAGGTTTTGGAGTTGGGGTATTGGGCGCTTGGAATCAGAGGAAGAGTCAAGTACGTAATCCACAGTTAGGTTGTGATCCCCACAGATGACCAGAGACTCTTGTTTAAGCTCAGCAACCTTGCTGTACAACCTTTTCAGGAATCTAAGTTGGTGGGAGTTCGGAGCGTACAGGTTGACAAAGGTGAAGGGCTTGTTGTTGAATTCACCTATCAGTATGAAGTACCTTCCTTCCGGGTCAGCATGTGAGTCCAACAAGGTAAAGGCTACTGAGTCTCTAACCGCGATAAGGACACCTTTCTGTTTGGAAGACGCCGAGGCAGAAAAGATATGAGGGAATCGGTTGTGGCGAAAATAGGGAGGACTGTCTGAGAGGAAGTGTGTCTCTTGAATACATAGGACATCAGCCTGAAGTTTGAGAGCCTCTCTCCAGACTGAGGCCCTCTTGGCCGGGTGATTCAGGCCGTTCACGTTAAAAGAGACTATCTTAAGCGCCATATACTAATAAGGAGCGTATATGATGAACGTACCTCCTGTCAACCGAGACAACCCAGATCTCAGGGTCAGGCGATGGTGTGGAAATGCAGTGTTGTTGTTCTTGAGACGAATAGGATTGCAGATTCTCTGAGGCAGGATCAACCAGGAACAGGCTTGAGAAGGTGGGATAATGGGGGACAAAGAGATTAAGACAGAGGGGGGGGAGGTAGAAACAAAGCAACAATACACAGTTCTTTGTGCATAAGGTAAAAAGAAAGTTCAAACAAGAACCAGAGGGAAGTCTCGCTTCCCATAACTTGACGGGAGGGTATCAATTTGAAAGAGTCAATGGGCTACATACTCCAGAACATACCGGGAACCATGAAGTACCTGAGTCAAACTAAGGTACGAGCTAGTTGATTAAGATATTTGTTTTTTGTTGCTCTTCTTTTTCGACACCATTTGCCATTCATAATGTGGGTCAAGCTTAGGTGGTGGTGAGGACCCTGCTGTAGATTTCACTGGCAGAATATCTAAGGTGCACAGGAAGGAGAGACCTTCCTCTATATCCATGATAACTGTGGACTTGCCCTCATGTGTGACCGTGAGTTTAACTGGGTACCCCCACCTATAGGGGATGTTGTGGTTGCGGAGTGCTTTGGTCACTGACAGGAGGGATTTGCGCTTATGCATGGTGAATTGTGACAGATCTGCGAACAATTGAATATGTGAGAACTGAGCATTTGATTGCTGATTTTTGCAAAATGCAGTCATCAGTTGGTCCTTCACCTGGTAAAAGTGAACCCTCATCAGGACATCTCTAGGGATGTTATCCGGGAGATGGGATGGTTTGGGTAGTCTATGGATGCGGTCAATTTGCATTTCCACTTCTGGGACAGAGGGCAGGAACTGTTTCAATAGGTCACGGGCATATTGTTGGAGTTGGGTTGGAAGGATGGACTCCGGTATCCCTCTAATTTTCACATTGTTCCTCCTTGACCTATCTTCAAGGTCAGCGACCTTTGCCCTGAGCCAAGAGAGTTCCTCTGAGTGATCAGCGTGTGCATCAATCAAAGTGTTGTGGGATGCTGCAAACTCTCCCATTTTCCCCTCAATATGGTCTACTCTGCCTGCTAAGTCTCCTATGTCAGATTTAAAGTTCTGCATGCATTGCATCAGGTCTGCGTGCATAGAGCTGCGGAGGGAGACAAGCATGTCTTTGAGCGTAGTGTCTGATACAGGGTGACCTGTTGTGGGGAATGAGGTGAAAGGGTCGACCAGCTCCCTCGTATCCTCCATGGGACTGTGTTTGTTGCTCACCTTCTGACCGTTGCCATCCAGACGAGGCTTAGATTTCGCTGGACTGCGAGATAGCGGGGTCGAGGCCGGCGGAGGTGTCTCCGCGTGGATCAGAGGCGATCCTGGGCTGGCGGCCGCAGATTGCGCGCCGCTGGAGGAGGATGGCGAGACATCCTCCTCCAGCGGCGCGACATCCCCGTCGGCGCCATCTTGGATAGGCCCACGGCCTCTCGACGGGAAGAAATCCTCCAGTTTCTTGGGCTGAGTGTGATCTTTCCTCTTTCGGGTCATTCCCCAAGTGTACTGAAGCTCTCGGCTGCGATGTAGAGGGGAAAGAAGCGGCTGGTGTCGCGCTATTCGACAGTGGTTCCCGTGTCTGGAGCGGAGCTATGCAGTCAGACGTCCATGCAGTAGCTCGGTAGCCACGCCCCCCCCAGCCTAGGACTTGAGCTGGAGAAATTGTCCTGGCTTTCCAAGAAATACTGGACGCCCCCCGTGATGTCTCATCCCCTAGTGGGGGCAACCCTGTCGGCCTTTGCACGGGCTTGCAAGGCACATGAGGTTTCAGCCATGGAATGTGGTTTGACCCCCATCAAGGGGAACCCTGATTTCACACCAGGACTGGAGGGGACCTTCCTAGAACTAGAATGGCAGCGTGCAGATATGTTAGCTAAACACTTTTTCTCTGGGGATAGATTCCTCACGCTGAGGGAACTGCAGGCAATGTCCCTGACCAAAGCTTTCCCTTTCTTTGCTTACCTTCAGCTAAAGCACTTTCTAGACGACCCGAAAACAAGAGGCCGCTTTTCAAGGCCAGCTACGGTATTGGAATCTCTATGCTCCGGTCCGTCCCCCCAGAGGCATGTAATCTCGATGCTATACGCCTCGATGTTTAAGCGACCGTTCACAGCTATGGAAGCGGAACGGGCCTCGTGGGAAGCCCGTCTGGACAGATCTATAGAGCCAAGGAACTGGGAACGGGTTCATTGGTATATCCATAAAGGTTCACTAAACGTAAACATCCAGGAGAACGGGTACAAGATCAGAACACGGTGGTATAGGACACCGGACCTCATTCATAAATTTTGCCCGACCGTGTCAGACCAGTGCTGGAGATGTGGCAGAGAGCTGGGTACCTTCCTACATGTGTGGTGGGAGTGCCCTCAGATTCAACCCTACTGGCGAGGGGTCCATGATGTGACGACTAAGACTTCTTCACTACCCCTGGAGTTTTCATCAGCACAGTATCTCCTTCATCTCTCTGAAATATCAAAAAAGACGTACCGCACCTTGGTTGCGATCCATATGATCAACGCAGCCAGAATGTGTATTCCTGTGCACTGGAGGGATACGACGCCTCCATCGATGAAAGAATGGCTGACACGTCTTAACCGTATTGCAGCGATAGAGGAACTAATTCACACCGCGCAAGATAGCATTACTACTTTTACTGCTACATGGGATGATTGGTTTAAATTTCGAAACTCTGCAGAGTACCAGACTCTAATGCTGAATACGGTTTGACCTGGTTTGAGCGAAGATGCTCTCATGTGACATGGGCAGGTTCGCAGGTTCGGGTATGGGAACCTGCCTTAGAGCGACATGTATGGAGAGGGTTGATGGTGGTACCCCTACCCCCTCTTTAGGATTTTGCCTCTTAGTGGAGTGATCCCTACACATTCCTCTGCCCCCCTTCCCCTCCCCCCTTTTTTTTTTTTTGGTTTTGGTGTGCTCCCCTCCAAGTCCACACCCCACCTCTCTTACTCTTTCCTCCTGAGCCCGCTCTGAGCTTCTCCCCTTTCTCTCCTTCTCTTCTATTTCCTTTTCCTCTTTCTCTCTCTCTTTCTCCCTCTTTGCCCCTTCTCTGTCCGTATGATTCTGCTGGGCGAGGGGCGTGGGGGCTGGGGCCACGATGGGTGGCCCCAGTGTCCAGGCTCTTCGAAATTTGCAAATCCTCAGATCAGATTAGGTCGCATTTAGCTTAAACAAGCTGGCTCCAATATAAGGCGGCAAGGGACCTGAAGTGTTGCTTTGTTCCCCCCCTTTTGCTTTTCTTTGTCTGAGGACAATTACCAAAACATATACTACGATAATCGGGGTGAGCTCCCTCACAGAAGTACTGATGCATTTCTCTCTTGCGGGGGTCGAGGGAAGAGCAATTGTTGTTATGAGTGTTTTGGGTACGCTGTTCAGATCTTGCCACGTTCTGTGTTATTTATCTTTTGAATTGTTACGTATGTGGAGCAAAAACTCCTTTCTTCTGATCTGTATCTTTGGATATTATTGTGAACTTCTCTATTGTATCTGTAATTTGCTTTCTATAATAAAAAGTTAAAAAAAAAAAAAGAAAAAAAAAAGTATTTACTTAAAAAAAAAAGCAAAATATAAGAAGCGTATCCTTCGATACATCTCTGCATGAGGAAATGGTATCTACGTTGAAGCGGTTCCCTATGTGCAGTTCCACTCAAGGTCTTTTGTACAGGAACCTTCTCTCTGTCTGGAACATGAAAGTCCAAGCATTGAATTGCTGGAGGGCTTTGTCCCCGGGGTATTGCAGAGTTTGAATTGGTGGTTGATTGTTCGGAAGCTTGAGAAGGGGAAATTTTCCTTCCAGTGATATGGAAGATAGTAACCACTGATGCTAGTCTCCCCATTGGGGGGCTGGTTTTAAGGCGGCTACAGTTCAGGGGACTTGGTCTCCACAGGAGAGAATACTGCCCATCAATATCTTGGAACTTTGGGAGGTACGCCTTGTTCTGAAGTATTGGACGAACCAGTTGCACAGGTTTGTGGTCAGGGTTCAGTCCGACAATGCCATTGCAGTGGCATATATAAACTACAGGGGTGGCACCAGAAGTCGTGGGACTCAGGAAAAGGTGAACCACAATCTGTCTGGGGCAGAACAGCATGTGCCGTCTCTTTCGGCAGTACATATTCCAGATATAGAAAACTGGCAGAGTGTTTTTCTCATGTGTAGGGGTTGGGGTGCATGCGGAATGTCTTGAGGCTCCTACTGAGGCACCATCCCGGAAGAATATGCGACTGTAAAAAAAATGGTTGATCAAGGGTGGGACTTTGTGTGTGCCTCAGTGGAGTGAATAAATAGACGTATCACGATATATAGAAAAATAAACAATTTTTATTATCCTGCCGAAGGCAGCAATGTAAAGAAACCTTATATTCTTACAAAAGTATATATAAGAAAATATAAAATCACATTACAATTCAAATAATGGGTAACGGGATGTGCGATTTCCATTCACAGAGAGAAGTGAAGGCCTACGCGTTTCGCGGATTTCCGCTTCATCAGGGCCATTTAGCGTAGCACAAAGAGTTAATACAAGGGTTCTAGGAGCAAACAGAACATTGATAAAATATACATGCATGTTATATCCTATATATTTAAGGGGGAAGAAAAACCTAGCATATATAAATCAACATTATACAGGTATTAGATCCGATTGGAATAAGAAAGACTGTGGGTGTGCACATTGAGGCATATCAAGTATGTTATCCAATGGCACATCCACATACTACATTAGCATTTATTTTCTAAATATCAATATCATTTGAATATTTACAGAGGAAAACATTTCTGATCATATGTATGGTCCTATGCATGCGCAGTGGTGTCCCATATATACAGGGGAAATGTACCCAAAGCTTCTAGTGTACACATAAATAACATGTATTGATATAGTTTCGTATGCATGTTTTATATGTTAGTCTCAAAAAGAGAGATAGAAACTTACCAGAGAACTGTACAAGCACAGATGCAATGTGGCGGACGGAAGAGACCTGGGTGCCTGTGAGGATTCTCCCCCCCCAAAAGAGAGATCTGCGCGGTTGTATGGGGTGGATCCCTATGTATATCAAAATAATTGTAATTCAGAGGGGAGGGGGTGGAACATATAGGGACTGAAAGGATAGGGAGGGGAGGGAAAAAACGAGGAAAAAAAATGAAAAAATATTTTCTTCCGTCCGCCACATTGCATCTGTGCTTGTACAGTTCTCTGGTAAGTTTCTATCTCTCTTTTTGAGACTAACATATATATGTATGTGGATGTGCCATTGGATAACATACTTGATATGCCTCAATGTGCACACCCACAGTCTTTCTTATTCCAATCGGATCTAATACCTGTATAATGTTGATTTATATATGTTAGGTTTTTCTTCCCCCTTAAATATATAGGATATAACATGCATGTATATTTTATCAATGTTTTGTTTGCTCCTAGAACCCTTGTATTAACTCTTTGTGCTACGCTAAATGGCCCTGATGAAGCGGAAATCCGCGAAACGCGTAGGCCTTCACTTCTCTCTGTGAATGGGAATCGCACATCCCGTTACCCATTATTTGAACTGTAATGTGATTTTATATTTTCTTATATATACTTTTGTAAGAATATAAGGTTTTTTTACATTGCTGCCTTCGGCAGGATAATAAAAATTGTTTATTTTTCTCTATATCGTGATACGTCTATTTATTCACTCCACTGAGGCACACACAAAGTCCCACCCTTGATCAACCATTTTTTTTACAGTTGTGTGTTTTTCTCAGCAATTATCGACTAATACCGGGACAGTGGTTCCTGCATCCCAAGACATTCTCGGCAATCCACCAGCGTTGGAACTCTGGAGGGGGATCTCCCGGATTCCAATTTCTATAATAAGTTGGACAGGTTGTGTCTGGGATGAGAGTCCCACTGGCATTAGGGGTAGATGAACTGGTAACACTTTAGGGACCAGTTCTCCCTAATCTGGGCCTTCCCCCTGATTTAACTACTGCTGCGTCTTTTGCAAAGGATCTGAGAGGGGGTAACACAGATAATAGTGGTAGCTAGGCCAAGCCCAGGAGGGCTTGGTACACAGATATAGTGAACCTGGCAGTGGACACTCCTTGGACACTTCCAGCCCGACCAGACCTATGGTCTTGGGTTCTGTTATCTCTGCACTGTTAGGAACTAAGAAGCTGGCTATTTGGAGCTTTCATTACATACTTCATGCAGGGTGTAACACAGACAGTACCATGTGTCTTTGTGACTTAAACTTGGACTTGGCTGTCCTTGCAAAAGCCACCTTTTGAACCAATTTGAGAAACTCCATTAGTCCTTTGACTCAGGCATCACATTCTGTCGAATGACAGGATCTTCTACATCCATTCACAGAATGCCAAGCATTGTGGGAAAGTAGAAATATTATCAATATAAATGGTAGGGAGGGTAGAAGGAGGGCAGGTCGAGCAGCACTAATTTGCTTTGTAGCAAGGACTGCTTTTAACCTTCACAGCACTGAAGGACAACGAGGGCAATTCATACTTTAAAGTTCACAAGAAAAGCAGTGAATTTGTTCAAGTTGGGTCTCAGCACTTTGCCTTCCCATCTTCCTGTGTACCTCCTGTGTGAATGCATTACAAATTGGAGAGTGCACGCTGCCAATCACTACTAGAAGAGCAGAGCAAAAGAGATGAGTTTCAATACTTTCTGATGTAAACTTAGAATAATAGTGTACCTGTATGTCCAAAACTTTTTTTATGAAGAGTATGAAATTGTAATTTATTTATTTTTTGCTGTGCTCCTGCTGCATATATTTATTCTTTCTGTATGTTCTGGTGATCAATGTGTCTCTGGTGCAGAAAGTGATGTAAAAGTCAACATTTCTCAGATGCCACAAGAACAGAAGGTAACAATTGTATTATCTGTATTAACCACCTTGTACATTGCCATAGGAGATGATAACATTATGTAAATCATTAAAGATAAGCAATTCATAGGTTGGTTGTAGTTTTACCCGTATCCACAGTCCTTTTTGTTAACCTCTACCCAAAACAATATGTTGCTAAGTGACATTCTGACTTAATTACTGTCAAGGATGCACCTGTAATAGCAATAGAACTTTCTATCTCATACATCCATTTATTCCTAGCATTTAAAAACAATTCTATGTGTAGTATATAATTTCTTTGCTGGTACTGATAGTGTTATTTTATTGTTCTGTATGCAGCTGACTCCCATTGTGGAGTTGATGATTTTCTGTACACTGTGAGAGAGCTATATTTTCAAGATGGATATTGGATTAAGTGTGCAGCAGAACTAGAACCTTGCTAACGTTAAAGGTTACATGAAGTGATGAATTATTCAGATTTTTATGGTGTTAGTTTTGTTTCCTTCTTCCACTATGGTCACTCCGCAGACACAATGATAGATGAGGCCCTCTAAAAGACTTAGAGGAATATTTTTATTATAAGATTGTGACAAATGTGCTCTTATATGTATTGACATTGTAACTTTTTTAGGAGTATTTATAAAATCTATTGTCTAGATATTGCATATGAATAGAATTTTACACCCTGTCCCAAATTATTATGCCAATGATATTTTTCTCACTTACCTAAATAATTGATGTAAACAACAGTCAGCATAATTCTCATGTTATCAACTATTAAGAGTACAATTCAAATTTTATTGAACAAACCTCCTAAGAGCCGGTTCACACAGGGGCAACACGACTTCAACACAACTTCAGACTTCAGACTTCAACACGACTCAGACATGACTTGAGCATGAATCACAGAGTGACTAAGTGGTGATTTACAACACAACTGAAGTTGCCTCCAGGACAGGAGACATTCCAGTGGCCAATAAAACAAGAATCAGCTCTGTGGGAGGGAGGGGTTTGCCTGAGAAATGTATGTTATCTCCCTGTAAAGTTGCCTTCAAAATGAACACTGATCAGACTTCTAAGCGACTTCCATTGAAATCAATGGTACAAGTTGCCTACAGGTCGCCTAGAAGTCTGATTGAAGTAGTACAGGAACCTTTTTTGAAGTCAGAGCGACTGCAGTCGTGTGCATTAAAACATCTCCATTCACATCAATTCATTTTAAAAATAGCACGACTTGGGGCAACTCGGGGCGACCAGATGTCGCGTCCGGAGTCGCCCCTGTGTGTACCGGGTCTTATGATAACAGTTTTTTTTTTTTTTTTTAAATAAAAAACTTACAATACACTGTTCCAAATCATTACGCACAGTAATTTTCAAAACACTTTATAGGTTGTAAAGAACTGAAAAATTTTCATTTTTTGTGTTTGCAGCATATTTACTGAAATCAAAAGCTATTTCAATCAAACTTTGAACAACATTTTAACTTTTTAAACATTTTAACAGGTCACGTTACATTTTAACATAGGACCCCTTTTTTGATAGCAGCTTCACAAGTCTTGCATACTTTGAACTTGTGAGTTTTTGGACAGTTTCTGCTTGAATTTGTTTAGAAGATGTCAGAATAGCCTCCCAGAGCTGCTGTTTGGATGTAAACTGCCTCCCACCCTCATAGATCTTTTGCTTGAGGATGCTCCAAAGGTTCTCAATAGGATTGAGGTCAGGGGAGGATGGAGGCCACACCATGACTTTCTCTCCTTTTATCCCCATAGCAGCCATTGATGCAGAGGTATTCTTTGCAGCATGAGATGGTGCATTGTCATGCATGAAGATGAAGATGATTTTTTTACGGAAAGCATAGTTCTTCCTTTTGTACCAGGGAAGGAAGTGGTCAGTCAGGAACTCCACATACTTTGCAGAGCTCATCTTTACACCTTCGGGGACCCTAAAGGGGCTGACCAGCTCTCTTCCCATGATTCCGGCCCAAAACATGACTCCACCACTGTCTTGCTGACGTCGCAGCCTTGTTGGAACAGGGTGGCCGTCCACCAACCATCCACTACTCCATCCATCTAGACCATCCAGGGTTGCACGGCACTCATCAGTGAACAGGACTGTTTGAAAATTAGTCTTCATGTATTTTTCTGCCCAATACAGCTGTTTCTGCTTGTGAGCATTGGTTAGTGGTGGTGAATGGAAGGTTTATGCACAGTTGCAAGACTCTGGAGGACTCTACACCTTGATGTCTGTGGGACTCCAGAGGCACCAGCAGCTTCAAATATCTGTTTGCTGCTATGTAATGGTGTTTTAGCAGCTGCTCTCTTTATGCGATGCATGGATCTGGCAGAAATCTTCCTCAATGTGCCTTTATCTTCACAACCCATCTGTGCTCTGAATCAGCCACAAATCTCTTAATAGTGCGATGATCACGCTTATGTTTTCGTGAAACATCTAATGTTTTCATACCTCGTCCAAGGCATTGACCTATTTCACTCTTTTCGGCAGCAGAGAGAGCCTTTTTCTTCCCCATATTGCTTGAAAATGGTGCTCTGCTTAATAATGTGGAACACCCTCCTTTAGTAGTTTTTCCTTTAATTGGACTCACCTGGCAATTTAATTATCACAGATGTCCGAGATTGTTTTCAGCAATCCAAAGAGCCATGAGACACAATGCAATCCATGAGTTAAACTGAAAACAAAATTTTTAATCTTTGTGACACTGAAATAGAATTTGCATAATAATTTGGAACAGGGTGTATATATGACATTTTTATTTTCCTTAAAAATAATATTGTACATGTTATTTAATGTACTGTATTTATCGGCGTATAACACGCACCCCAAGTTTAGGAGGGAATTTTAAGGAAAAAAACGTACATTTAAATGCAGCCTTGTCCATCATTGCAGCCTTGCCCAGTGTCCATCTGCAGCCTTGCCCAGTGCCTTTGCAGCCTTGCCCAGTGCCTTTGCAGCCTTGCCAGTATCTTTGTATTTTTAAAATTGGCGCTGATTTGAGCGGAGAGGAGCCGAGTGTACTTCGGCTAGACTCGGCTCTGCTCACAGTCCCGCCCATCTCCACTGATTGCGCCGCTGACATACAGAAAGCCAAGTGTTTTTCGGCTAGACTCGGCTCTGCTCACAGTCAGGGGCGGGACTGCGAGAGGAGCCGAGACTAGCCGAAGTACACTCGGCTTTCTGTATGTCAGCGGCGCAATCAGTGGAGATGGGCGGGACTGCGAGAAGAGCCGAGTAAAGCCGAGTGTACTTCGGCTAGACTCGGCTCTGCTCACAGTCCCGCCCATCTCCACTGATTGCGCCGCTGACATACAGAAAGCCAAGTGTACTTCGGCTAGACTCGGCTCTGCTCACAGTCAGGGGCGGAACTGCGAGAGGAGCCGAGACTAGCCGAAGTACACTCGGCTTTCTGTATGTCAGCGGCGCAATCAGTGGAGATGGGCGGGACTGCGAGAGGAGCCGAGTGCACTTCGGCTTTGTGTATCTCGGCTCCGCTCGCTCGTTTCAGCGGGGGATCGGCGTATAACACGCACCCACGATTTCCCCCTGATTTTAAGGGGAAAAAAGTGCGTGTTATACGCTGATAAATACGGTATTTCTTTTTAATATATTCAGGGCCAGTTTTATACTTATTTTTCTCGGGTCAGCTACCAGAAGATGAGCATGTCTAGAAGGCAGCATATACAGTATGTGAAAATGCCTTACAAGGGCACGGCACAGGTTTACTTTTGCATGCCTTTTTCCTTCTCCAATTTCTACCCGTGTAAAATGATGTGTAATTGGCTGAATGATCAGAAAGTAACTGTAAAGGCCCGTACACACGGTCTGACTTTTTGCCAACAAACTTCAAAATGAGCACGTTTTCCCAAAAATCCAACCGTGTGTATGCTCCATTGGACAAACTTTTTCGGTTTTCATCGGACAAAAGTTCGCTCTGCAAACGGACAAACTTTTCGGCAACAAAAGTCCGATGGTGCAAAGTCTGACCGTGTGTACAGAAATCCATCTGACTTTTGTCCGAAGTACAAATACGCATGCCCAGAACCAATGTTAAAATCAACCAACAATAGCAGAAGTTGACCAAAGGGTGGCGGTAAAGAGCTGGAAAGAGCAGAAAAAACACGTGATGTTGGGAAAGTTTTGAGAAAGTTTGCAGAAAAGTCCTGCCGTGTGTATGCTATGGGTGTGCCCGGCCAACTCCCAAAAATCCACGGAAAAGTTTGTTTGAAGTCCGACCGTGTGTCTGCAGTTTACTAAACAAGTGCAAAGTTAGAATCAATAATGGAGAACATAGTCAGAATAGCAAAGAGTATACATGCACTCAGGGCCGGCGCTACCACTAGGCGAACTAGGCAGCTGCCTAGGGCGCACTGCCGCCTAGAGGCACAGCCACTGGTTGTCATGGAGATTTCTGGCTTGATGGTGGCAGGAGAGGAACAGCAAAAAACGTGTCCTCGGAGTGCGGGCATCTATCTCCATGCGGTGAGCATATTTGTGAAATACCAGGGTTCTAAACAGGCCCCTGATGTCTCAGGTTTGATACAGAACAGGGAGTGAGGACAGAGATTCCCCAGTCCCTTTCTCTGCAGCCTCAGCTGCACTGGACTATGAATGAATGGGAAGTGCTTTGCGCTGAACAGCTTATTGTACATTCACACAACAACAGTTTACAATGCTTCAGTTATGAATGAGCACAGTGAGTGGCTGATACCGATCTCTCCTGTGTTCATTCAGAAAATTAAGGTGTAGGCAAATTACATATTTGCTGGCCCCTTCCCCACACTCTATCCTGAAATGATCCCTCACAGCAGCAGGCAAGAGAGGAGGGGAAGCCGGAAGAGCTTTTGGGAAGGGGGGACCAGGGGAGCACATATGGGGCCAGGCAGCAGAAACAAGAGGAACAGGAACAAGAGGGGTGGCAGGGGCAGCATTTACTGGTACCAATCCCCTGTAATTTCCTCCTATGTCAACTGAATTCTGGCGGGAGGGAGAGGAGCAGAAGCCTACTTTTAGCTCCTGCAGGAGGAATATAGAGATCGATCCCCTGGATAAGGGTGTGCACGCCTTTGCTTCACAGCAATGTCTCTGTGGTTCACTCAGGGTAATGTAAGGCATAGTTTCTATAAGACTCCATAGCAACAGAGAGTGATACTTAAGTAAAAAGTTCAGTAAATTTCAGGGTAGCTGTGGTAACACAGGTGATTCCAGGCCATAGGCAGATGTAAGCCACACCATTGGAACTGTAGTGATCTGGTAACAATTGGGAACATGCTTCTAACAATAAGCTGTGTACTTCTAGGCTCTGACTTGGGTTCAGCAGTGGAGGGCCTATCACCTGGCCGCAGATCACAAATCAGCTATCTCTTCCTCATCAGTAGTGGCCTCTTGTAGCATCACTTTAGCTGGGCTATCCTACCCCACTCCTTTCCTGTTAGAGTATTTATGCTGCAAAGTCTTGCAGTTCCAATGCATATTTCGGAATGTATTCTCCCACTGCTTTCTGTTGATGAGGTGTGTGCTAAGGTCTTTTTTTTTCTCACATGGGTGAATGGAGCAGCTGAGGAATGAAGGTAAGCTATGTATAACCAGCGGGAGGGGGTACCATGTTGCTTCGCCCTGCGTGGATAAAACAACGTTTTACTGATACAAATACGATTACAATCAATTTAGTGTATATAATCAACAGGTGTTGATGTTTTACAAAACGAATAATATATGCACTTGGCGTAGTCATATTGGTTATTACATACTGTGCTTCCCCTATTAATACGTCTTGATAGGTACACTTTGTGACTAAAGCCCAAAATTAAACCAGTTATTTTATATTCACAATAAATCACCTCCAACCAAACTGGCTGAGAGCATCATGTTGAGAGTTTTACAGATTAATTGATTGTGACATTTGTACCCAGCTTATAGCTCATTAGCAAAAAGCTGAAAGCTTATCCACCAGCATATGAGTTTTTATTGTTATGTGCTACCTCATAGTAAGATAATTTAGGGCATCCCTGTGTGCAAGTTTCTAAATTAAGCAGTTCAAAGAGTTTATTTTATCCCGCTCAGATGACATCAGTGCTTAGAAGAACAATTTAGTTTGTGGCTTTTCCTATTCAGCTGGCGCTCGGATCTGAGAAAATAATGTGACCTGCTGTTTTTTAAGCTTTTGCGGATTATTTCATATATGCTCTGGGCAAACTAATCCTTGTGTAAAGAATGGTTAGATTTAAATGTCTAAATCTAGTTATCTATAAAGCAGCAACCAAATTGATGAAATTATTGTAATTTAAGCACGGTTATTTCTTAATTGCTTTAGGGAAAGTAGAAGAGTTCCTGGCTTTACAGGTCATAATTTGACTCCTTATTTATTTGTTGTGACAGTGTAGAAGCAACTTATCCCAGGTCAAAGCAAAGTTACAATATGCACAGCAATTTTAATTTTTTTTTATGCTGCAACACACATTAAAGTGGTTGTAAAGACAGAAGGTTTTTTACAGTATCTCACAAAAGTAAGTACACCCCTCACAGAAATTACACTTTGCTACAATGTAAAGTAGTGAAGGTGCAGCTTGTATAACAGTGTATATTTGTTGTCCCCTCAAAATAACTCAACACACAGCCAATTATGATTAAACCGCTGGCAACAAAAGTAAGTACACCCATAAATGAAAATGACCAAATTGGGACCAAAGTGTCAATATTTTGTGTGGCCCCCAATATTTTTCCAGCACTGCCTTAACCCTCTTGGGCATGGAGTTCACCAGAGCTTCACAGGTTGCAACTGGAGTCTTCTTCCACTCCTCCATGACGATATCACAGAGCTGGTGGATGTTAGATATCTTGCGCTCCTCCACCTTCCATTTGAGGATGCCCCACAGATGCTTAATTGGGTTTAGGTCTGGAGACCTGCTTGGCCAGTCCATCACCTTTACCCTCAGCTTCTTTAGCAAGGCAGTGGTCATCTTGGAGGTGTGTTTGGGGTCGTTATCATGTTGAAATACTGCCCCGTGGCCCGGTCTCTGAAGGGAGGGGATCATGCTCTGCTTCAGTATGTCACAGTACATGTTGGCATTCATGGTTCCCTCAATGAACTGTAACTCCCCAGTGCCGTCAGCACTCATGCAGCCCCAGACCAATGCACTCCCACCACCATGCTTGGCTGTAGGCAAGACATACTGCCGCTTCACACGCTTGACACCATCTGAACCAAATACATTTCTCTTGGTCTCATCAGACCACAGGACATGGTTCCAGTAATTAATGTTCTTAGTCTGATTGTCTTCAGCAAACTGTTTACAGGCTTATTTGTGCATTATCTTTAGAAGAGGCTTCCTACTGGGATGACAGCCATGCAGACCAATCTGATGCAGTGTGGTCTGAGCACTGACAGGCTGACCCCCTAGCCCTTCAATGAAATTCTGGCAGCACTCATACCTCTATTTCCCAAAGACAACCTCTGTATATGACGCCGAGCACGTGCACTCAACTTCTTTGGTGGACCATGGCGAGGCCTGTTCTGAGTGGAACCTGTCCTGTTAAACCAGTGTATGGTCTTGCCCACCATGCTTAAGCTCAGTTCCAGGGTCTTGACAATCTTCTAAAAGCCTTGGCCATCTTTATGTAGAGCAACAATTCTTTTTTTTTTGATCCTCAGAGAGTTCTTTGCCATGAGGTGCCATGTTGAACTTCCACTGACCATTATGAGAGAGTGAGAGCGATAACACCAAATTTAACACACCTGCTTCCCATTCAGACCTTGTAACACTAACGAGTCACATGACACCGGGGAGTAAAAATGGCTAATTGGGCCCATTTTGGACATTTTCACGTAGGAGTGTACTTACTTTTGTTGCCAGCGGTTTAGACATTAATGGCTGTGTGTTGAGTTATTTTGAGGGGACAGCACATTTGCACTGTTATACAAGCTGTACACTCACTACTTTACATTGTAGCAAAGTGTCATTTCTTCAGTGTTGTCACATGAAAAGATATAATAAAATATTTACAAAAATGTGAGGGGTGTACTCACTTTTGTGAGATACTGTATCTTAACCACTTAAGCCCCGGACCATTTCGCTGGCCAAAGACCAGAGCACTTTTTGCGATTCTGCACTGCGTCGCTTTAACTGACAATTGCGCGGTCGTGCGACGTGGCTCCCAAACAAAATTGATGTCCTTTTTTTCCCACAAATAAAGATTTCTCTGCGGTTTTTATTTTTTGCGCTATAAACAAAAATAGAGCGACAATTTTTAAAAAAATGCAATATTTTTTACTTTTTGCTATAATAAATATCCCCCAAAAATATATAAAAAAACTATTTTTTTCCTCAGTTTAGGCTGATACGTATTCTCCTAGATATTTTTGCTAAAAAAAAATTGCAATAAGCGTATATTGATTGATTTGCACAAAAGTTATAGCGTCTACAAAATAGGGGATAGAATTATGGCATTTTGATTATTATCATTTTTTTGCTAGTAATGGCGGCGATCTGCGATTTTTATCATGACTGCGACTTTATAGCGGACACATCGGACACTTTTGACCCATTTTTGGGACCATTGTAATTTTTACTGCGATCAGTGCTATAAAAATGCACTGATTACTGTGAAAATGACACTGGCAGTGAAGGGGTTAACCACTAGGTGGCGCTGAAGGGGTTAAGTGTGCCCCAGGGAGTGCTTCTAACTGTAGGGGGGCTGTTTGTGACACGACAGTGATCACCGCTTCCGATTACAGGAAGCTGTGATCACTGTCCTGTCACTAGGAAGACTGGTGAAATGCTTGTTTACATAAGCATTTCCCCGTTCTTCCTCACCGTGACACGATCGTGGGTATGCCCGCGGATATCGAGTCCGCGGGATCCGTCTCGGAAAGTCTCATGGTTTTTCACCTTAATGAATTCTATGCATTAAGGTGAAAAACCTTTTGTGCTGTGGCTGCCCCCAGAGCCCCCCTTTTTCTTACCTGAACCCGATTGTTCCAGCAACGTGCACAAGCCCAGCGGCTCCACTACAACGCAGCCCAGAGCTGCGCTGCAGACATACTGCATTTTATCTCAGTGTGCGGTACAGAAACACATGGTACTGTACAGCTGTACGACGACATGAATGAAGTGTACATTTGCTTTTTCCACACTGCCCCCTACCGCTGTCAGAAATAGGCACCTACCGGAGAGGTGAAACGCTCTGGCAGCTGTCCGTTCCAGTATAAATTCACCCTTATTGTGTTATCTTGTCAGACTCATTTTATTTTTATTTTTTATTCTACATTGGCTCACTCAGTGCATTTGAACAATCCATATGCATGTGTAAGGACAAAATGTGCAAGATAATTTCTAAATACATTTTGCCAGTAGTGCTTCTGTGCAGTCATGTTGGTTTTCTCGGGTCTTTCTCCCAAACAGAGAGACTCCAGTGGGAGGGGTTTACATTTCTCTGCTGTTAGTTTCAGTTTCAGGAGGGGAGGGGTGGGGAGAGGATCAGCTTCACACAGACCACAGAAATGACAGGAAGGGAGAGGGAGAGAGGGAGATATAGATGCTGTATGGGTTACACAGTCCTGACCATTACACTTAGCATTACAAACTCCTGACCCATGCACTTAAATGTTATGTACTCCTGGCCCCTGCACTCCGTGCATTACATTCTCCTGACCCCTGCCCTCTAAGCATTACACACGCCTGACCCCTGGTCTCTGTGTATAACACACTCCTGATTCCTACACTCTGTGGATTGTACTCCTGACCCCTGCACTATGTGTTACAGACTCCCGATTCCAGCATGCTGTTCCTTATACACTCTTGACCTGCACTCTGCATTACTTACTCCTAACCCCTGCACTCTGTACCATATGCACCCCTGACCCCTGCACTCTTTGCATTATGCACGCCTGACCCCTGCACTTTGAGTCTTACATATTTACTAATCCCTGTACTACTGTGCATTACATACTGCTGACTCCTATGCTGTGCCTTATACCGGTACCTCCCGATCTGTACTGTACTCTATGCCTTATGCACTCCTGACTCCCTCACTTTATGTTACGCACTCTTACCCTGGGCTCTGTGCCTTACACACTTCTGACAGCTGCACTCTGTGTTATGTTCTCCTGAGTCCTGACCTCTGTGCCCTGTGTTTTGAGCACCCCTGCACTCCGTACCTTATGTGCTGCCAACTATTGCACTGGGCTATATATAACATATTCCTCCTGACCTTTGCACTGTTGAACTGACCACTGCACTCCCATAATCTTAAAACCATAGGAAATGTGATAGCAAGAGCATAAAAAGTTTGCTTCAAGCTTTCCAGATAATATATTTTTTCCAGCCTGCTTTGGTATCTTGCTTAATCAGAAATGTGTAATATAGGCACACTTGCTATGTACCTCTCATGCAGCAAAAAGATGTACTGTATATTACACAATTGCATATTATGCAAAGGAGAAGTATTTTTTTAGCCTTTTTCTCTTTTCAACATTCAACACTCATCTGTGATTTTCCTCCTGGTAGGCAGTATTGAATTATCAGTTTGTTCTTTCCTGAATGCTTTCGGTGCCACAGATTCCTGGGGGGAACCTTTCTCTAAATATCAGACACATCTCACCAAGATGTGCTGAACTTATTTCATTCAAGAGGCCTCAGCACAATGCAGAGCTATATACAGTGTAGAAATTCACCATTGTGCAGAGTATAATGTACATTTCATTTAGTGGTTTACTAAGAGGGCACATGAAATCTTGATAATAAGTAGAAGTTTGTAATTAAAAAAAAAAACGTAATACCCTTTATTTATGGTCAGACTCTGGTTCATCTTAAAAAAGACTCTACTTTCTGCTAAGCATCTAACCTATCAACATAACCAAAACACCTCCAATGCTATTTCAGAAAAAAATAACTAACTGCTTATTGGGTCTGCATGCTTTCAAAACTCACAGACACGTGGAATAAATTGGAAAATTGTTTCAAAATGCATCATTACGCGTCCTTTTTAGGATTTCATAGAGGTGAGCAGTGGCTTACTCAGATAATGACCACAAAAATACATACCGTACTTGGGAGCTCTTGTAATCTAATAAGCTTTAGATTCTGCCGGGAGTGTAGGTGATAGTGTTAAAGTGCTGGACCAGGAGCATGGCCAAAATATCAGGAGGAGGGATCTCACAGGACTGCAGGAGGTTAAATTAAAACAAACAACATCATGAAGGCCAAGGAACACACTCGACAGGTCAAGGTCAGGGAAAACATTGTTGAGAAGTTTAAAGCAGGGTTCGATTTAAAAAAAAACATCCCAAGCTTTGAACATCTCACGGAGCACTGTTCAATCCATCATTCAAAATTAATCAGAGAAGTAGCCAAGAGGCCCATGGTAACTCTAGAGGAGCTGCAGAGATCCACAGTTCAGGTGGGAGAATCTGTCCACAGGACAACTATTAGTCGTGCACTCCACAAATCTGGCCTTTATGGAGTGGCAAGAAGAAAGCCATTGTTGAAAGAAAGCCATAAGAAGTCCCATTTGCAGTTTGCAAGAAGCCATGTGGGGGACACAGCAAACATGTGGAAGAAGGTGCTCTGGTCAGATGAGACCAAAATGAAACTTTTTAGCCTAAAATCAAAATGCTATGTGTCGCGAAAAACGAACACTGCACATCACCCTGAACACACCATCCCCACCGTGAAACATGGTGGTAGCAGCATCATATTATGGGGATGCTTTTCTTCAGCAGGGTCAGGGAAGCTGGTCAGAGTTGACAGGAAGATGGATGGAGCCAAATACAGGGAAATCTTATAAAAAAACTGTTAAGCCCTGTACACACGATCGGTTTTACCGATGAAAACAGTTCGATGGACTTTTTTCATCGGACAAACCGATCGTGTATGGGCCCCATCTGTCTTTTTTCCACCGGTGTTAAAAAATAGAACATGTTTTAAATTTATCCGATGGAAGAAAAAACGATAGCAAATTACTATCGTCTGTGGGGAACTCCATCGGATAAAAAACCCACGCATGCTCAGAATCAAGTCGACGCCTGCTCAGAAGCATGGAACTTAATTTTACTTGGCTCGTCGGAGTGTTTTACGTCACGGCGTTTGGGACGATAGGTTTTTTGACTGATGGTGTGTAGGCAAGACTGATGTAAGTCAGCTTCATCAGATTTCCGATGGAAAAATCCATCGGTTTAAAGTCCATAGGAAATCCGATCGTGTGTACAGGGCTTGAAGCCTCGTACACACGACCGAGTTTCTCGGCAAGAACCAGCAAGAACCTTGCTGGCAGAGATTTCTTGCCGAGAAATTCGTTCGTGTGTATGGTTTCTCGTCAAGAAAACCGACTACAATCTCGACGAGAAAATAGAGAACCTGCTCTCTATTTTCTCGTTGAGATTCTCGTCAGCCTGTTTCTCGACGAGAAAATTGTGTGTGTGTACACTTACCTGTCCTCCGGGAAGCCTGCGCATGCTCGAAATGACTTTGACGCATGCGCGGTAGCTTCCTAGGCATAGGATAGGGTGTACAAAGATGGCGGCGACGGCATCGAATGTGACGAGCGCATGCTCGTCGTATTCAATTACGTCACCACGTTCGCTCCATTCAAAGAACCGCGGGTTCTTTGAAATGAGCGTGTGTACACTCGGCCGGGACAAGTTTCTTGTCCAAGGATCTCGTCGAAAAAAACGACGTGTTTTTTACGACGAGATTCTCGGCCGTGTGTACGAGGCTTGAGAGTCTGCAAAAGACTTGAGACTGGGGCAGAGATTCACTTTCCATCAGGACAACGACCCTAAACATACAGCCAGAGCTACAATGTAATGGTTTAGATCAAAGAATATTCATGTGTTAGAATGGCCCAGTCAAAGTCCAGACCTACTGAGAATCTGTGGCTAGACTGTGACAAGACTTGAAAATTGCTGTACACAGATGCTCTCCATCCAATCTGACAGAGATTGTGCTATTTTGTAAAGAGGAACAGGTACAAATGTCACTCTCTAGATGTGAAAAGCTGGTAAAGACATTCCCAAAAAGACTTGCAGCTGTAATTGCAGTGAAAGGTGGTTCTACAAAGTATTGACTCCGAGGGAGCTGAATATAAATGCAATCCACACTTTTCACATTTTTATTTGTAAAAAATTTTGAAAACCATTTATCATTTTCCTTCCACTTCACAATCATGTGCCACTTTCTGTTGGTCTATCAAATAAAATCCCAATAAAATACATTTACCTTTTTGGTTGTATCATGAAATGTGGAAAATGTCAAGGGGTATGAATACTTTTTCAAGGCACTGTATAAAACGAATAGTTCATAATTTTTGTTATAAATTATTTTGATGTATTGATTTTAATGCTCTCCTTTTGGTTGTAGGTAATATGGTATGAACTGTTAGTTTTTTTTATATATTTTATTTTTGAGTAGTGCTGTAGGTTGTATATAATATTACTTTAACCCTTAATAGTGTCTATTAATTCAAAAATTTGTAGTTAGAATTTTAATAAACCTAATTAGTTTTTATCTTCTTCTTAATCTATTTCTTCAGCTTTCTTTTATATGTAAAAACAAAATTGTGGGGCTACATTATAGAGCTAAGAGGGTGGAGGGGGAGCATGGGGACGGGAAGGAGAACAGGGCTGAGGAGGGATTTGTTCACTTTGTCATTCTCGCCTGCCTTGTCATGGCACTGCCACAAAGCTTCTTATACTGTACTGTGGACAAGGTATGGCAAGAGGCTCAGTTAGATGTGGAGTTGTGGACCTCTACTGAATTGGATACAAATGTGGCCCTTTGACCCTTTTAAGTTGGAAATCACTGCCCTAGCCCTAGCCTAGACCACCTTTGTCCTGCATCCATACACATCATGAAAAAAGATTACCATTAGCATACATTTTTTTTTTTTGTTGCATCAATGCATGTTTGTACGTGCATCTCATGTTAGGTTATCTTTGGAAGTCCTTTTGTAATTATATGATTTATACCCGCATCTCTCTGACCATGACAATAATTTTCATTCTTTTTACTCATAGACATTGACTACAGTCTTTCTCCTGACGAGGGGCTTTAAGGCCCCGAAACACGTAGAACCTACACCGACTGATTAGTCTACTCATCTACTATATTTGATACGGACGTTCCATTCATTAATTTTCAATTCATTTTTTCATTTTAATTTCAATTACATTTTTCTGACAGCAATCTGATATTTTCATTATGGTTGACAAACTATGTTGATATAACTGTAATGTGATTCCTAAACCTTTCCTACATCTTAATTCCTTGTTGGAATGATGTTTACTATGCTTTTTTGGTTTTATCCAATGTTCATATTAATCTTGACTTATAGCAAAATGCATAACGTTTTTAAATGAAATGTATATGTACATATATTACCATCCTAATCAATTAAAAGCTACTATTTTTTATCCTTTTTGTATATCTGCTTCCGTGTGTCTCATGCAAAGTCCCGCCCCTTGTCCTTTTCTTTTTATCAACCATCTAACAGGGATGGAGGAGGGGATTGAATGGCCCCATATATCCTCACCTAAAGTCCCACCAATTTGTCCTTTCCATTTCTCAAACAATTAGGGATGGAGACACACGTTATGCATAAAATATAGATATCTTTTCATCATCATGTATCATACATGTCTGTTTATCAGCCCCTTTTAATTTAATTTAGTTTGTGATGTATTTATTCACTTTTATCCCATTGTGTATGTTCATTTGCAGACCATTCTTGCTCACTCTGCATTCCTAGTTAACAATATACCATTGAATGTTGTTTGCGCATCGCCGCTGTTGGCCCTGTCTGTTTGCTGGGCTATGCCTCTCTTGCCACGTCAGGGAGCTGCGACGCGCACTGCGTGTCCCCCCTCCGCCTCGATCTGACGCGGGGCGGGTCGGAGACTTCATCACTGCGTGTCGACGTCACGCCCCCCACTTTATATGTGCGTCGTCCTCATGGTGCCGCGCCCTTGGTGTGGTGTTTGCAATCTGTCAGTACACTGGGGATGATTGTTCTCACCCCCTCCGTGCTCTTGCGTGACGTTGGGGGCGGGTTTGCGGTGGCATCCCCTATATGGGCTCCCCCCTTCCAGTGTCTCACATCCTCTTACTTCACACCACCTTTCAACAAGGATCCACACACACTGCCGCTGTGCTAATTTTGTCCCCAGCAACTTTGCATCATGGTAATTCCTCTTTCTCTCTAACTTAATCTGGCCCTCTGCTGTGTTCTTTTTTCCCCTTTTTTCCCCTTTCCCCCCCCTTTCTTTTTCTGTCCCTGCTACCCCCTCTTTTTCCCTTTTCTTCTGCTTTCCCTTCCTTCCCCTCCCTTTCCCCTTCTCCCCTCTCCCCCCCTTTCCCCCTCCCCCTCCTTCTTCCCTCCTCTTTTCTTTTCCTTTATTTTTCTCCTTTACTTTTTCCTTTTATTTCTATATTTGCCTCTGACTTTATCACCTTGTCCCACTACCACCTTCACATTTCTGCACTTTAACAATATGTTTGTTTTCTGGTTTCAAACACTTGCATTTGTCCCCTAGACCCCCCCCCCCCCCCCAGGTGTCCTTTCAGTCAGCTTCCCATCCACATCACTACACACACTATGACCCTGCTGGGTTGGTCGCCTGTGTGTCCGGTTGTCGCCTATCCCGCCTCTTCAGCTCCCATCCGTGACCTTTTTGGCTGGCGCATCATCATCGCGGCCGCACTGCCATTGCAAAGATATACATGTAAGCTAGTGGGTTGAGTGTTTGTGTGATGGTGGGGGGACCATCATGTCTTATACCTACCCGCATCTCTCTGACCATGACAATAATTTTCATTCTTTTTACTCATAGACATTGACTACGGTCTTGCTCCTGACGAGGGGCTTTAAGGCCCCGAAACACGTAGAGCCTACACCGACTAATTAGTCTACTCAGCTACTATATTTTATACAGATGTTCCATTCATTAATTTTCAATTCATTTTTTCATTTTAATTTCAATTCAATTTTTCTGACAGCAATCTGATATTTTCATTATGGTTGACAAACTATGTTGATATAACTGTAATGTGATTCCTAAACCTTTCCTACCTCTTAATTCCTTGTTGGAATGATGTTTACTATGCTTTTTGGGTTTTATCCAATGTTCATATTAATCTTGACTTATAGCAAAATGCATAAAGTTTTGAAATGAAATGTATAAGTACATATATTACCATCCTAATCAATTAAAAGCTACTATTTTTTTTTTTCCACAATCAAAAATAAAAGCTACTATTTTTTATCCTATTTGTATATCTGCTTCCGTGTGTCTCATGCAAAGTCCCGCCCCTTGTCCTTTTCTTTTTATCAACCATGATTTATATGCATTTTTGTCTGTCTAATTTAATTGATGGTTTTCAAAATTAAGCATGCTTGTTTTTCAACCATTTATAGCCAATCTAAACATTTTTAATTATTAGTGACAAAACTTGAATAAATTGTGTTTAAAATTCTTCATGGAAGCTGAAAGCTCTAGAGACTGATATTTTTTTCACAGTATATTAAATGCTACACTTTAAAGCCTAATTTCAGGCAAAACTTTGTTGTTTTATCTTTAGAGTGGGAAAATGTTTAATTCTTTCAAGTTTTATATGCCATCTGTTTCCTCACTGAGATTTTTCTAAAGCATCGGGGTAACTCCCACGTAAGCTTGTTCTTTGTTCAGTTATTGTTTACATGTGTACCATCTATTTAGGTTTTACATTGATCAAGAAACCTCCTTTTGTTGTGTTTACAACCTAAGGCCTCTTACCAAATTCGCAAAGATATGTATTGTATACAAAATGGTACATTTTCTAAAGAGACATCAGCCTACAAGCATGTTTCTGCAGTTTAGGAGGTAACTGTAGAAAAAAATACATAAACACACAAATATGCAAATATAAAAACTCCAAAGAAAACTTTGGAACTTCTGCCTACTTCTGCCTACGTAGTATATATATACCAACAAGTTATGACATTCTTCATAGTGCAGGTCAATTATTATGATATCAGCTTTTATTAGCCTAAATATCATAATGCTAAATAGATGACAGTGGTTGTAATCCCTTACATATGCCCAGTGAAGTGACTAAACTCAGGTGATACACAGATGTAACAAATCCTTTTATATAAGTTGAACCTCTTTATCTGCAGCCCTCTTTTCTCTACAAACATTCATTCCAGAAGTTAGATAGCTTGTCTGAGTTTTCAGAAAGCAGGGGGCAAAGAGCTGAAGTTACACTCTGCAGAGTTCAGTGAGGAGAGCTGAGAGCCAATTGGAGGGAAGGGACACACCCCCTTCAAACCACACGCAGTAACAGAGCTGAAGCTGTCAATCTGCTGGATCTCCCTCCCCTGTTACCATTTTATCTCTTGGTGTCAGGAAAACCTATCAGAAATTACTCATGCAGACAGCAGAGGAACAAGGCAGCAGACATAAATGCCACTTGTTTCTCTGGATTGAAGTACACACTACAGAGGGATATGCTTTGTTCATATTTAATGTCAACCACTTTAACCAGTTAAGGACCAGGCCTTTTTCTGACATTGACTGTTTACAAGTTTAAATTAGTATTTTTTTGCTAGAAAATTACTTAGAACCCCAAACATTTTATATATATATATATATATATATATATATACACACATACACACACACACGTGTATATATATATATATTTTTTTAGCAGAGACCCATAGGAATAAAGTGGCAGTCATTGCAATAGTTTATGTCACACTGTATTTGCGCAGCAGTGTGTCGAACGCAATTTTTGGGAAAAAAAAATACACTTTCATTAATTAAAAAAACAAACAGTTTGCCCAATTTTTTTGTATAATGTGAAAGTTGATGTTACGCTGAGTAAATAAATACCTAATATGTCATGCTTCAAAATTGCGCATGCTCGTGGGATGGCGACAAACTACGGTACTTAAAAATCTCCATTGGCAATGTTTTAAATGAATTAGTGCTCTTGCTCTAGCAATTGTGGCGATACCTCACATGTGTGGTTTGAACACCGTTTACTTACGTATGCGTTTGCTTCTGCACACGAGCTCGGAGGAACAGGGAGCTTTCTCTTTAAATTTTTTTTTTTTTTTATCACTTATTTTTCTATTACAAGGAATGTAAACATACATCCCTTGTAATAGATACATAGTTAGTCAGGTTGAAAAAAGACACAAGTCCATCAAGTTCAACCAAAAAATAAATAAAAAATACAATCCCATATACACAAACCTCTACCCACAGTTTATCCAGAGGAAAGCAAAAAACCCCAGCAAAGCATGCTCCAATTTTCTACAGCAGGGGAAAAAAAATCCTTACTGATCCCCCGAGAGGGAATCAGATTTTCCCTGGATCAACTTTACCTATAAATGTCAGTACCCCGTTATATTATGCACATTTAGGAAATAATCTAGGCCTTTTTTAAAGCAATCAACTGAGCTTGCCAGAACCACCTCTGGAGGGAGTCTATTCCACATTTTCACAGCTCTTCCTGTGAAGAAGGAACCTTTCCGTATTTGGAGATTAAATATTTTTTCCTCTAGTTGTAAAGAGTGCCCCCTAGCAGAGGCGTACTAAGTGGGGAGCGGGGGGGGGGGGCCCACGGGTGACAGACACTGGGGGGGTGTCAGGCCGGCGCCTCCCCCCCGCGGCTGAAATGAAGACAGCGGGGCGGGCGGGTTTAAGCTGCGGCACCGCGGCGGTGACCGCCAGGAAGAACACACATAGCCTGTAGAGGCTTTGCAAGAAGAGGGGGGGTCACGAGCCGAGTGACACCCGCAGCGATCCCCCTCTCTCATTGCCGCGCCGCGGCTCTGTTCAGTCTCGGCTGAGTGCCGAGCAGAGTAAAGCCGCCTCCCCCTCCTCCTCCCTACACAGGGGGAGGGGACCCGTCCGTCACCTGACCAGTTCTGTATGTGCAACTGTGCATGTTATCGTCAAACTGAGGTACATTATGTGCCTGTACTGTGGGGGGGGTCTGTACTGTGGGGGGCTGCACTGTAGGGGTGTCTGTACTGTGGGGGTGTCTGTATTGTGGGGGGTGTCTGCACTGTAGGGGGTGTCTGTACTGTGGGGGGTCTGTACTGTGTGGGGGTCTGTACTGTGTGGGGGTCTGTACTGTGGGGGGTCGGGGGTCTACACTGTAGGGAGGTCTGCACTGTGGGTGGGGGTCTGCACTGTGGGGGGGTCTGCACTGTGGGGGTGGCCTGCACTGTGGGGGGTTTGCACTGTGGGGGTGTCTGTACTGTGGGGGGCTGCACTGTAGGGGTGTCTGTACTGTGGGGGTGTCTGTATTGTAGGGGGTGTCTGTACTGTGGGGGGGTCTGTACTGTGTGGGGGTCTGTACTGTGTGGGGGTCTGTACTGTGTGGGGGTCTGTACTGTAGGGAGGTCTGCACTGTGGGTGGGGGTCTGCACTGTGGGGGTGGCCTGCACTGTGGGGGGGGTTTGCACTGTGGGGGTGGTCTGCACTGTGGGGGTGTCTGTACTGTGGGGGGCTGCACTGTAGGGGTGTCTGTACTGTGGGGGGTGTCTGCACTGTGAGGGGGTCTGTACTGTGTGGGGGTCTGCACTGTGGGGGGCTGTGTAATGTAAAGGGGTCCAGAGGTGTAAGGGTGCTATGTAATGTAAAGGGGTCCAGAGTACTGTGTAATGTAAAGGGGTCCAGAGTACTGTGTAATGTAAAGGGGTCCAGAGGTGTAAGGGTGCTGTGTCATGTAAAGAGGTCCTTAGGTGCAAGGTGCTGTGTAATTTAAAGGTGTCCAGAGTGCTGTGTAATGTAAAGGGGTCCAGTGGTGTAGGGTGCTGTGTAATGTAAAAAGGTCCTTAGGTGCAAGGTGCAGTGTAATGTAAAAGGGTCCAGAGGTGTAGGGTGCTGTGTAATGTAAAGGGGTCCAGAGGTGCAAGGTGCTGTGTAATGTATAGGGGTCCAGAGGTGCAAGGGGCTGTGTAATGTAAAGGGGTCCAGAGGTGCAAGGTGCTGTGTAATGTAAAGGGGTGCAAAGTGCTGTGTAATGTATAGGGGTCCAGAGTAGTGATGAGCCGAACACCCCCGGGTTCGGTTCGCACCAGAACCCGCGAACGGACCGAAAGTTCGAACGAACATTAGAACCCTATTAAATACAATGGATGCGAACGTTCGAATTCTAAAGTGCTAATTATAACAACTATTATGCATGTTATTGTCCTAAAAAGGGTTTGGGAACCCGGGTTCTGCACCAGGGGACATGTATCAATGCAAAAAGAAGTTTTAAAAACGGTCGTTTTTCGGGAGCAGTCATTTTAATGATGCATAAAGTGAAAAAAAAAAAGTCAAATATTCCTTTAAATATCGTACCTGGGGGGTGTCTAAAGTATGCCTGTGAAGTGCCACGTGTTTCCCGTGTTTAGAACTGTCCCTGCACAAAATGACACTTCTAAAGGAAAAAAAAGCCATTTAAAACTGCTTGCGGCTTTAATGTAATGTCTGGTCCCGGTAATATGGATGAAATTCTTTAAGAAAAATGGCATAGCTACCCCATGACCCCCCCCCTACCCCAGCCCATTACCAGCCCCTTTGGGTCTTGTATGGATATTAAGGGGAACCCCGCACATAAAATAAAAAAGGCCCTATATACTCTGAACAGCCCTATACAGGCGGTGCATACAAGACAGGGACTGTAGGTTTGTTCTTATGTAGAGTCTGTTTGTAATTTTGAACAGGTACATTGTTGAAGTGTAGCTCCAGCCCAAAAATCTATTTTTAAACTTTTTGGAAAACATAGGTAAGGGTTATCACCCCTGTAACATTTGTTTTGCTGTCTGTGCCCCTGTTCAGAACATTTCACCTCACTTTCCGTCCCAATGACAACTGTTTTTGAAATGTGGTGTTTTTCTTGAAACAAGGATTGCTGATAAAGCATCAGTACAGAGGAGACACCTTTCTCCCATATTTATTCTTACAGGAGAGAATTTTCCTTCCTAGTGGTAGATTTCCTCTCACTTCCTGTTGTCTTCTTGCGTTTGCAAGTAGGAGTCGTTTGTAAGTTGGATGTTTGAAAGTAGGGACCTGCCGTATATACTCTGCAGAAATAGGCCCCTTAGTTGTTGGTGTTGGCACAACACTGTAAGCACTCACAGTTACTCTTGGTTGGTGCTGGAACGCCCTGCTGTCAACTATTATATCAGGAATTTTAATTACATATAATTGTTGAACAGTGGTAGTAAAAATTGGGCCTTTGATGGTGGTGCTGGTGCCACAACACTGTAAGCCCTGACAGTTACTCTTGGTGGGTGCAGCAATGGGCCCTGCTGTGAATTATTAGATCAAGAATTGTAATTACATGCCCCTGTTGAACAGGGGCTGAAAAATTGGGCCTTAGGCACTGGTGGCACAACACTGCAACCCCTCACAGCAACTGTACTTGGAGCACAGCAATGAGCCCTGTTGCAAAGTATTGCTTCAAAAATTGTAATGACACGCCCCTGTTAAACAGGGGCTGAAAAATTGGGCCTTAGGCACTGGTGGCACAACACTGCAACTCCTCACAGATACTGTACTTGGAGCACACCAATGAGCCCTGTTGCAAAGTATTGCTTCAAAAATTGTAATGACACGCCCCTGTTAAACAGGGGCTGAAAAATTGGGCCTTAGGCACTGGTGGCACAACACTGCAACTCCTCACAGATACTGTACTTGGAGCACAGCAATGAGCCCTGTTGCAAAGTATTGCTTCAAAAATTGTAATTACACGCCCCTGTTAAACAGGGGCTGAAAAATTGGGCGTTAGGCACTGGTGGCACAACACTGCAACTCCTCACAGATACTGTACTTGGAGCACAGCAATGAGCCCTGTTGCAAAGTATTGCTTCAAAAATTGTAATTACACGCCCCTGTTAAACAGGGGCTGAAAAATTGGGCGTTAGGCACTGGTGGCGGCACCCATAAACAAAAATGATCTTACAAGCTATCATCATCAATCGTATCATTGAGGACTCGGAGGAGGAGGATAGCCAGTCAACATAACAGCACAGGCACTCAGCATCAGCATCAGTCTTGAAGGGATGTGACATGTTAAAATCAATTAGTCTGTTATATCAGCATCAGGTGTGTGGTAGCTGGTGGTGATCCAAGACTGGTTCATCTTGATGAAAGTCAGTCGATCAACCGAGTCGGTGGACAGGCGCACCCTGTGATCCGTGACAAATCCTCCAGCAGCACTGAATGTGCGTTCCGAAAGAACGCTGGATGCAGGACAGGCCAGTAGCTCAATTGCATACTGTGCAAGCTCTGGCCAGTGATCCATCCTCAAGACCCAGTAAGCCAGAGGATTTTCGGTGGGGAAGGTGTCCAAGTCTGACCTTGCCCCTAGATATTCCTGCACCATGTTTATCAGACGCTGGCGATGGTTGCTGGAACCGATCATACTTTGGGGCTGCGGACTAAAGAATTGTCTGAACGCATCGGTCAGACGGCCACCTTCCCCACCGCTCCTTCTTTGACTGGCTGAAGCCTCAGCAACTCGTTGTCCAGGACCAGGAGTTTGCAACCTCCCAGTCTCTGGGAACGCGTTGCACAGACCTTTCTGCAAGGCCTCCCGGAGTTGTCTCATCCTCTGCTCCCTCTGCGACGGTAACATAAGGTCCGCAACCTTACCCTTGTACCGTGGATCAAGGAGAGTGGCCAGCCAGTAATGGTCCCTCTCCTTGATCCGAAGAATACGAGGATCCTTCCGCAGACTTTGCAGGATCAGGGAGGCCATGCAGCGTAGGTTTGCTGAGGCATTCGCTCCGGAGTCCTCTGGGTCACTAAGGACGACATGATCCGCAGCCACCTCCTCCCAGCCACGTACAAGTCCACTGGTTTCTTGGGACTGTAAATCATCCCTAAAAGACTGCTGCTGATGATGCTGAGTGCCAGCCTCCACCTCCATGCTGACACAATCCTCCTCCTCCTCCTCCTCCTCCTCCTCCTCCTCCTCTTCCTGTGCGATGGGTGGGACAGAAGGAACACTGTCTGGGTAAAGGGGGCCTTGAGAGGCAAGGAAGTCCTCCTCTTCCTGCCTCTGTTCTGCCTCAAGTGCCCTGTCCATTATTCCACGCAGCGTGTGCTCCAACAGGTGGACAAGAGGTACAGTGTCACTGATGCATGCACTGTCACTGCTCACCATCCTCGTGGCCTCCTCAAATGGTGCCAGGACAGTGCATGCATCCCTGATCATGCCCCACTGGCGTGGAGAAAAAAAACCAAGCTCCCCTGACCCTGTCCTGGTGCCGTAGTCGCACAGGTACTCATTGATGGCCCTCTGCTGCGTGTGCAGCCGCTGCAGCATGGCCAACGTTGAGTTCCACCTGGTGGGCATGTCACATATAAGGCGGTTCTTGGGCAGGTTCAACTCCTTTTGCAGCTCAGCCAGGCGAGCACTGGCATTATAAGATCTGCGGAAATGCACACAGACTTTCCTGGCCTGCCTCAGGACATCCTGTAAGCCCGGGTACCTGCCCAAGAAGCGCTGCACCACCAGGTTAAGGACGTGAGCCACACAGGGCACATGGGTCAGTTGTCCCTGTCGGAGGGCGGAGAGGAGGTTGGTGCCATTGTCGCAAACCACCATTCCTGGCTTAAGCTGGCGTGGCGTCAACCACCTCTCGGCCTGGCCCTGCAGAGCAGACAGGACCTCTGCCCCAGTGTGGCTTCTGTCCCCCAAACACACCAGCGCAAGCACGGCATGGCATCTTTTTGCCTGCGTACTTGCGTAGCCCCGTGAACGGCTACGGAGCACCGCTGGTTCATAGGACAAACCACAGGAAGAGGCCATGGAGGAAGAAGAAGAGGAGGGGGTGGAGGAGAGAGGTGTGTCACAACCAGTAGTAGCATTTTGGAGGCGTGGCGGTGGGACAACCTCCAACACTACTGCACCTTGTCCTGAATCCTTCCCAGCTGCCAAAAGAGTGACCCAATGGGCCGTGAAAGAAAGGTAACGTCCCTGTCCATGCCTGCTGGACCATGAGTCAGCGGTAATATGCACCTTACCGCTGACCGCCCTGTCCAGCGAGGCCAAGACATTGCCTTCCACATGCCGGTAGAGAGCCGGAATAGCCTTCCGTGAGAAAAAGTGGCGTTTGGGAACCTGCCACTGAGGAACTGCACATTGCACAAACTCACGGAAGGGGGCCGAGTCTACCAACTGAAAAGGCAGCAGTTGAAGCGCTAGCAATTTAGCCAAGCTAGCATTCAACCGCTGGGCATGTGGATGGCTGGGAGTGAACTTCTTTCGACGGTCCAGCAGCTGGGGCAGGGAAATTTGCCTGCTAGAATCGGACGTCGGTGTACTGCTAGCAGAGTGGGCGCAAGTACTTGGCTGTGACACACCTAATTCTACACCTTCATTCCTCTCAGTGCATGTTTCAGAGAGGACTGAAGTTATAGTGGGGTTGGAGATCCCAGCTGATGCGGTGCAAGGAGAGGTCCGCTTTGTTCTTTGGTGTGGGTCTTTGAGGTAGGCTTGCCAACGAGCTGCATGGCAGGTCAACATATGTCTGGTCAGGCATGTGGTACCCAAGCGGCTGATGTTTTGGCCACGCGATATACGCTTGAGACATATGTTGCAAACAGCAGCTGTGCGATCTGATGCACTAGCCTCAAAAAAGGCCCACACCAAAGAACTTTTTGAATGACGGGCAGAGGCAGCGCCCTGCACAGGCGGAGCTCTGCGGTGTGATTCCGTCGGTGTACTGCCCTTACGCTGGCCACCAAAGGGCATCCTGCCTCGTTGGAGATGTGCCTCCTCCTCATCCTCCTCCTCCTCCTCTCTCCTATTAGGCACCCACGTGGAGTCAGTGACCTCATCATCCCCTCCCTCCTCATCACTGGAGCCAATCTGGCAGTATGCTGCAGCTGCTGGAACATGACTGCCAGATTGGTGTCCTTCTTGAGCATCCCCTCTGTCTGCTCTCACGCTACTGCCTTCCTCTAGCTGGGTTTCATCATCAGACCCTTCGAAACGCTGGGCATCCTCCTGGAGCATGTACCCAACACTGTGCTGAAACAGTTCGGGGGACTCCTCAGGAGGAGGACATGGTGGGTCTAGGGAAGGAGTGACTGATGATTTGTCTGACATTGATACCAGGGAAGACGACGCTTTGGCAGCTGCTTTTCCAGTACCCTGAGCCTGGGTGAGAGAGGATGAGGAGGAGGAGGAGGGCTTGGTCATCCACTCTACCAAGTCTTCGGCATGATGTGGCTCAACATGTCCAGCTGCCGAAAAGAAGGACAAGCGTGTCCCATGGCCATGTGCTGATGACAATGCACCGCGTCCACGACCAGCACTGTTGCCCCCAGACACAGAGCCTGCTTGCCCTCTTTTATTGCCTCCTGACTGTCTGCCTCTCCTTGTTTGCCTTCCAGACATTCTAATAGATGGCCTGCAGGGAGATGGGAAAAAAGCAATAAGGGCTACCTTCAGGTGTCCTTCTCTGTCCCTTGAAACAAGGACTTGCAGAGTGAAATAAACTGACACTCTCCCTACCTACAGTTTTCTGTCCCTAGAATAAATGTTTTTTTTAATCACAATATAGCACAAGGACAATTCAGTCACTGTCCTTCCAGGTCCCTGGAAACAAGGACTTGCAGAGTGAAATAAACTGACACTCTCCCTACCTACAGTTTTCTGTCCCTAGAATAAATGTTTTTTTTAAGCACAATATAGCACAAGGACAATTCACTCACTGTCCTTACAGGTCCCTGGAAACAAGGACTTGCAGAGTGAAAGAAAAAAAACACTCTCCCTACCTACAGTTTTCTGTCCCTAGAAAAAATGTTTTTTTTAATCACAATATAACACAAGGACAATTCACTCACTGTCCTTCCAGGTCCCTGGAAACAAGGACTTGCAGAGTGAAATAAACTGACACTCTCCCTACCTACAGTTTTCTGTCCCTAGAATAAATGTTTTTTTTAAGCACAATATAGCACAAGGACAATTCACTCACTGTCCTTACAGGTCCCTGGAAACAAGGACTTGCAGAGTGAAAGAAAAAAAACACTCTCCCTACCTACAGTTTTCTGTCCCTAGAAAAAATGTTTTTTTTAATCACAATATAACACAAGGACAATTCACTCACTGTCCTTCCAGGTCCCTGGAAACAAGGACTTGCAGAGTGAAATAAACTGACACTCTCCCTACCTACAGTTTTCTGTCCCTAGAATAAATGTTTTTTTTAAGCACAATATAGCACAAGGACAATTCACTCACTGTCCTTACAGGTCCCTGGAAACAAGGACTTGCAGAGTGAAAGAAAAAAAACACTCTCCCTACCTACAGTTTTCTGTCCCTAGAAAAATTTTTTTTTTTAATCACAATATAACACAAGGACAATTCACTCACTGTCCTTCCAGGTCCCTGGAAACAAGGACTTGCAGAGTGAAATAAACTGACACTCTCCCTACCTACAGTTTTCTGTCCCTAGAATAAATGTTTTTTTTAATCACAATATAGCACAAGGACAATTCAGTCACTGTCCTTCCAGGTCCCTGGAAAGAAGGACTTGCAGAGTGAAATAAACTGACACTCTCCCTACCTACAGTTTTCTGTCCCTAGAATAAATGTTTTTTTTAATCACAATATAGCACAAGGACAATTCAGTCACTGTCCTTCCAGGTCCCTGGAAACAAGGACTTGCAGAGTGAAATAAACTGACACTCTCCCTACCTACAGTTTTCTGTCCCTAGAATAAATGTTTTTTTTAAGCACAATATAGCACAAGGACAATTCACTCACTGTCCTTACAGGTCCCTGGAAACAAGGACTTGCAGAGTGAAAGAAAAAAAACACTCTCCCTACCTACAGTTTTCTGTCCCTAGAAAAAATGTTTTTTTTAATCACAATATAACACAAGGACAATTCACTCACTGTCCTTCCAGGTCCCTGGAAACAAGGACTTGCAGAGTGAAATAAACTGACACTCTCCCTACCTACAGTTTTCTGTCCCTAGAATAAATGTTTTTTTAATCACAATATAGCACAAGGACAATTCAGTCACTGTCCTTCCAGGTCCCTGGAAACAAGGACTTGCAGAGTGAAATAAACTGACACTCTCCCTACCTACAGTTTTCTGTCCCTAGAATAAATGTTTTTTTTAATCACAATATAGCACAAGGACAATTCAGTCACTGTCCTTCCAGGTCCCTGGAAACAAGGACTTGCAGAGTGAAATAAACTGACACTCTCCCTACCTACAGTTTTCTGTCCCTAGAATAAATGTTTTTTTTAATCACAATATAGCACAAGGACAATTCAGTCACTGTCCTTCCAGGTCCCTGGAAACAAGGACTTGCAGAGTGAAATAAACTGACACTCTCCCTACCTACAGTTTTCTGTCCCTAGAATAAATGTTTTTTTTAATCACAATATAGCACAAGGACAATTCAGTCACTGTCCTTCCAGGTCCCTGGAAACAAGGACTTGCAGAGTGAAATAAACTGACACTCTCCCTACCTACAGTTTTCTGTCCCTAGAATAAATGTTTTTTTTAATCACAATATAGCACAAGGACAATTCAGTCACTGTCCTTCCAGGTCCCTGGAAACAAGGACTTGCAGAGTGAAATAAACTGACACTCTCCCTACCTACAGTTTTCTGTCCCTAGAATAAATGTTTTTTTTAATCACAATATAGCACAAGGACAATTCAGTCACTGTCCTTCCAGGTCCCTGGAAACAAGGACTTGCAGAGTGAAATAAACTGACACTCTCCCTACCTACAGTTTTCTGTCCCTAGAATAAATGTTTTTTTTAATCACAATATAGCACAAGGACAATTCAGTCACTGTCCTTCCAGGTCCCTGGAAACAAGGACTTGCAGAGTGAAATAAACTGACACTCTCCCTACCTACAGTTTTCTGTCCCTAGAATAAATGTTTTTTTTAATCACAATATAGCACAAGGACAATTCAGTCACTGTCCTTCCAGGTCCCTGGAAACAAGGACTTGCAGAGTGAAATAAACTGACACTCTCCCTACCTACAGTTTTCTGTCCCTAGAATAAATGTTTTTTTTAATCACAATATAGCACAAGGACAATTCAGTCACTGTCCTTCCAGGTCCCTGGAAACAAGGACTTGCAGAGTGAAATAAACTGACACTCTCCCTACCTACAGTTTTCTGTCCCTAGAATAAATGTTTTTTTTAAGCACAATATAGCACAAGGACAATTCACTCACTGTCCTTCCAGGTCCCTGGAAACAAGGACTTGCAGAGTGAAAGAAACTGACACTCTCCCTACCTACAGTTTTCTGTCCCTAGAATAAATGTTTTTTTAAGCACAATATAGCACAAGGACAATTCACTCACTGTCCTTCCAGGTCCCTGGAAACAAGGACTTGCAGAGTGAAAGAAACTGACACTGTCCCTACCTACAGTTTTCTGTCCCTAGAATAAATGTTTTTTTTAAGCACACTATAGCACAAGCACAAAACACACTGACACTCTCCCTACCTATCCTTCTCTTTCCCTAAACTAAAGGAATCCAGGTTAAGCAAGAAAGAAATAACAGTCACTGTCCCTGCCTATGCTGCTCTATCCCTGCTCCGGAACACACTACACTAGGCCGCCGTGCTGGCGGCCTTTTATAGTGTGGGGCGTGTACTAAACACCCTCAGCAATAATTGGCCACAGGCATCCTGCCTGTGGCCAATCATTGCTCTCCTCGCTGCCGGCGCTGTGATTGGCCAAGCATGCGGGGTCACAGTGCATGCTTGGCCAATCACAGCGCCTGGATGACACTGCGATGGCGTAGTGCATTGTGGGCCGTTCGCGTCACTCGAATTTGGCGCGAACGGCCCAAATCGTTCGATCTTCGTCGAACGATCGAACAGCCGATGTTCGAGTCGAACGTATGTTCGACTCGAACACGAAGCTCATCCCTAGTCCAGAGGTGCAGGGTGCAGTGTAATGTAAAGGGGTCCAGTGGTGCAGTTGTGGAGAGGGGGTACACAGTAGTGACAAAGAGATATTGAAGGATACAGAGGTATGCAGGGGGCACAGTGGGGTGTTTTTACATTTTAATGTGGGGGGGGTGCCAGATATAGGATCCGCCCCGGGTGCCAAATACTCTAGGTACGCCCCTGCCCCCTAGTCCTCTGTGATGACCTTAAAGTGAATAACTTAACACCAGTCTCACGATATGGACCACTTATGTATTTGTACATGTTGATCATACCCCCCCCTTAATCTCCTCTTCTCAAGAGGGAATAGATTCAGTTCCTCTAATCTTTCTTCTGAGATGAGCTTCTCCATGCCTTATCAGTTTGGTTCCCCTTCTCTGCACTTTCTCCAGTTCCCCACATCCTTTTTGAAACCCTGGTTTATTTCTTGCTGTGGCACCGGAATGAGGACCCGCTGGTCTATCAGGTCGCCAATTTGGGACAGCAAGGCTGTCGCCTTCTGAAGATCCCTGGGAGGAAAGGTTACGAGTGTCCTTGCGAGCGGAGCGCTCTTGAACTGAATTTGGTAGCCATCTCTGATTATCCTCAGTATCCTCAGTATGAATCCATTTGGGGTAATCTTTTCCCACTGTGGGAGGAACTGCCCCAATCTCCCACCCATGGGGACTATCATTGGGATTTTGTGGTTTTCTTAGGAGAGGAAAACAGGATACCTTTCTGTTTCCCCCTCCCCCACTGCTTCTTAGTGTCTGATCTTTTAGGAGTCTGCCCCTGCGACCCCCCCCCCTTTTAGGGGTGAAAAAAAGTCTTCATGGGGCCTTTTTATTTTTAATCGGAAAAGCTTCCTTTTTATCCGCAGTTTGGTCTAAGACTTTCTCTAGATCCGGCCTGAACAAAAAGGTCCCCCTCAAAATGGGATGCCACAAAGTCTTACTTTTGAGACCCTGTCCTCCGACCAGGATTTAAACCATAGGGCCCAGCGAGAAGAATTTACCAAGGCTGCGGCTTTAGCCAAGAGCTTGACAGATTACGCAGAAGTGTCTGCCATATAGCCTGCCCCCTACTGCAGCATCGGTAGGGAAGCCAGAATTTTTTTCTGGGAGGTCCCTCCTTCTAAATGGGCCTGAAGTTGGTCCAGCCAGACTTCTAAATTACAATCCACCACTTGTGTCGCCATTGCTGGCTTTAAATTAGTCATGACTAGACATGTGCATTCGTTTTCGTTCGAATGCATTTCCGTCCGAATTTCAGGGATTTTCGCATTCGTTTTACCAAACGATAATGAACGTGCAGAATCCAAAATATCCGACATATTAAAAGCTTTATTTTCGTTTCGTTGCGACAACAGTTCGATATAGATAGAAGATTCGACATGACGGTGACAATACCGATCTGTGTCTAACGAACCTGCAATTGAATATGCCTAACCTAACTCTGTTAGTCCAAGATTATTCGACATAGAGAGAAAAGATTTTGACATAGAGAGAAAAGATTCGACATTATAGAGACATGTAGATTCGACGAAGCAGCTAAAAACATATGATCGCCGTGAGCGGACATTTATGGTCAAATGCTCCGCCATTAGGCTATAGAAGACTTCTAATGTTGATTGACTAGTAATAATTAATAAATATAATTAATACCGGAAATGTACGATTGCGGCGTCGTACAGACACCATAAGCCTTCAATTGACAGATTCGACCTCAATTAATTCAGATTTTTGGACAAATGCATTTTTTAACGAAACAAAAAAAAAAAAAAGAATTTCGGGAGTAACTAAATAAATGTATTTTTCGGACGAAAACAAAATTCCTAAACTAAATATTTCAGTGTGCACATGTCTAGCCATGACTACTTCCCATGACCGTTTCAACAGCACCTCCATTCTTTTGTCCATGGGTTCCCTAAGGACCTCCATGTCCTCAAATGTGAGGTCTGTTGATTTAGTGCACTGAGAAAAAGCTGCATCCAATTTAGGCACCTTTTTTTCACACACAAGAGGGATCTTCCCTGAAGGGAAACCTCGTTTTCAAGGTTTTTGGAAAAATGTAAGTTACGCTTACCGGTAATGTCTTTTCCTGTAGTCTTTCAGGACAGCCACCACGAGAGACCTCAGCTCCTCCCCTCCACTGGAAACACCGCACCAGCCATCTCCAAAACTCCAGGTTCCCCTGTCGGCCCCTCAGAGTATTCCAGAGCCAGCTAGGGAGACACAAGAACATATCAATAACATGTCATAACCATAGTTCTGTAGTACCTGTGGCGAGGTCCCCAAGACCATCATATATTCGGGTGGGTAACCGGTGCTGTCCTGCGAGACTACAGGAAAATACATTACCGGTAAGCATGACAGGCCCTCTTTATTGCGAGATCTGAGGTCAAAAAGACCTCAGATCTCACATTTACACTTAAAAGCAAAAACAAAAATACATTTTACATTTACAAATTAAAAAAAATTGGCCCTTTAGGGCCGATAGGCGGAAGTGAATCCGCCACCAAGACCACTTTTATGTGAAAGAGGATCGCCCACTGTTTGAAAAAATACCGGGGTTATGGCAGCTAGCTGCTGCCATAACCACGGTATATAACGTCAAAGTAATGACGTATACATACAGTGGGCAGTCCAGAAGAAAACATGAATACTGCCATTCATGATCCCTACCTTTCGATATTGTTAGTTTTACTGGTTTAATTGTATACCTTTATCCTCTGGCTTAAAACTTTAAGTCTCTGACCAGAAGTATTAAAGACTATAGTTCAGAATAGACATGTGCGGGGGGCGTGTCCGGATGCGAGCGGAGATAGACGTGCTTTGGAGGAGCTCCGCTAGGCCCGACGGAATCAATAGCCATCCTAAGCCAGCGCCCTACGACCAGGCCACCAAATCCTCCATCCCGACTCCTGGGCTTCCCCTCATCAGATCCCTACCTGACTTGGGTCTCTGGGTGAGCCGAGTGCTCTGCATTCCGAGCCGGGCCGGCTCCATCCCCTGGTGATCCGCCGCCATCTTGCGGCCTGCGAGGCCTCCGAGGCCTCTGGATCCCCCGCTCTAAAGTACCGCGGCCGCGGGACGAACGGCGACCCTTCCGGAACCCATCTAAGGCAGCCTTCCAAGCCCGGAGGAGAACGGAGAGGAGTCGACAGCCGGCGGAGGCACCCTGCTGAAGACGGCGCTCTGTGTAAAGAGGTGAGCGGCGGCCATCTTGATCCACCCAAAGCCCCTCAATAGCCTTAGTAGCCTTACCATCCTTCCTGGGCAAGGATCAACCACCACATCCTCCGTCCCAGCCCTCAGTGTGTGCTCCGGACCCTAACCGCAGACTGATAGTCACCCCCGAAGGCCTGCAGGGTATCTGGTGGTTCCTGGCCTACTGTACGGCGGCCATCTTGCTCCACCCTTCTGAGGTTCCACGGCCTGTTTCTAGCCCTCGGGTCTCGCCACGCACATAATCCCTCAACTTACAGCCACTGGTGCTTACCCACATGCTACCCGCTGTCCGCAGTGCTTGGCGGTACCCCCTGTTTGAGTACTGTGGACCAGATTTAGCCCTGTGCTAGGCGGCCATCTTGCTGCACCCTAGAGTCCATCCTAAAGTATCTCCTCCATCAAATTGCCTCTGGAAGCCTAGGTGCGTTGGCTGGCCGGGCAATGGCCCCTGAACTAGAATGCTGCATATGCTGACTCTTTCTATGTACTAAACCCACAGCCCAGGGGGGCAGTCACGCAGAGTCGGGGATGATTACAGCTTGATCTCCCTGCTTTGCGCCGTCGGACCACACAAACTCGGCGAATAAGGCACATCTTGCTTCCTGACGCCACCACTCCAGCTCTCTGAACGACGAACAGTACCTGATATTACCTATGTACAATACACCCCGGAGCCGGCAGCGCTACCGCTCACAGCAGAAGGCCTCTCCTGCAGGGGGGAAAGGGAGGGGGAAGGGCAAGATGGCGCCCGAACCTCCGGAGCCAGATGACTCCACTCAGCATTCTGAGGACAGCCTCCACCAGTTCCCCTCCAACTTGGTAAGCCCCACTGACGCTGGCTCTGATGCCTTGCTCCAGAAGTTCCGCGGTATAGTCCGAGACAAAATAAATTCTGCCTCCCGTAAGCTCTCAGCGGAACTGGTGAGGGGGCTTAAGGAAATAGGCCACCGCACCAATCAATTGGAGCAGCGGATGGACTTGACAACAACAGTCCTGGAGGGTCACGAGGACGAGGTCGAGAGGCTGAATGCTGAATTGTTGAGCCTACAGGATAAATTAGAGGACTCTGAGAATAGAGCTCGCAGGGATAACCTCCGCATCCGTGGGCTCCCAGAGACCATCACTGACTTGCAGAGGACGGCCACGGCTTTCTTTCAGGAGCTGGCGCCTGATGTCCCTCCGGAGCGCTTGGAATTTGACCGCATACACAGGTCCCTTGCTCCCAAACCTACAGAAGGTCCCCCCAGAGACGTCATCATTAAATTTCACTTTTACAGGACTAAGGAGCGGCTCCTGCAGGCTGCACGAGATCTCCCTAACCTCTCCCACCAGGGTAATCCCCTCCAATTATTTGCAGACCTCTCTCCGGTCACCATAGCCAAGAGGCGGAGTCTGAAGCCTTATCTGCAGATTCTACAAGCTCGGGGCATCCGTTATAGATGGGGGTTCCCCTTTAAGCTCTCCTTCTACCACCTTGGCCGCCAGTTTCATGCCTCCTCTTTGCCTGACTTACGGCGACATTTTCAGGATCTGCAGTTTGATCTCCCTCCCTCCCAACCGGAGTCTTCCTCGGCCCAACCAAGGCCATCCCGGTCACCTCACGGATCCTCGCAGAGGTCTCAGCAGGGCTCCCAGGCTCTTCGATCACTGCAAGCACAGCGATTCCAGGATGTCTCTAAGGGAGGTCAGCATTGATTCTCTTTCGACGCTCCAAAGAGGAAACCTGCCCGTTATTCTGAACTGATGGATATGTCTTACCTTGAACACCAAGTATGAATCTAAATTTCACTTTTGTTTATTCATTGCATAGACCCGGTTGCAACGCATGGGCATTCCTGTCTCTAGGCCAATAAGACATCTGGACCCTCTCTCCTCCCCTTTTTTATATAATTTTTTTTTTTTTTTACCCAGGTGAAGACTTTTATGATTTGATGCTCTGGGGAACTATCCTTGTGCTGCTCTGCACATTCCCACTAGTGTCGTGGGTGTGTGCTGTTCATCACAGACTGCAGTTATGGCCCTGGCGTGCGGGTCATGGGCAATGCATTTGCTGTGGACCGGCTTCGTGTCCTGGACTTCCCGTACTTTCACTGGGGGCTCCGGAGCGCGAGGTTGGCCATAGCCTACAGTTTACCGTTTACAGGTTAAGTCGATATGCTATATAAATTTGGTTAAGATTGCTTTAATCTTTGTTTCGGTGGGGTTTATGGGACATGTTCTGTTATACCCTGTGCCGTAGTTGATCTCAATATTCAGACTACATTGAAATCCAGCCGAGTGGTTTCCGACGGACCACTGCTCCCCCTCGGCTCGGAAGTTGACCGGAACAAGAGTTTTGGCTAACTTCCGATCCTCCAGTGGGATTCCAGTCCCACTACCAATTGCAACCTTGATGATTGGAATGTTTTTACTCCGAGCTTTACTCGGACTTTTTGTTTTTCTTGATCTAATTTTTTTAACTTTCTCTCTTTTTGACTCTCAGGTCTTTTATCCTTTTTTTTCCTCCACTAGGTCCGCGGGGTGTGTGCTTTGGGGAACGGTCTTCTATTTCTTGTTAGTTTTACTATGACGTTTAATTGGCTATCCCTGAATGTTCAGGGTATGAATTCTCCTCAGAAAAGGGTGAAGGTCTTCAAGTATCTTAGAAAGCAACAGATTGACATTGCCTGCTTACAGGAAACCCATTTTTCGGCAACTTCCTGCCCTAAATACTTTGACGCACAGTTTCCTCAGGTGTTTTTGGCTGCTGCTCCAACCAAGCAAAAGGGGGTGCTCATAGCTTTCCGCAAGTCGGTCTCATTTAGTTGCATCAGACAGATCGCAGACCCCGAGGGCAGATATTTATTGCTACAAGGCACTATCCAAGGAAAGGAGGTCACCATTATGACCTACTATGCACCAAATTCTAATCCAGGACCCTTCTTGTCTCACGTCTGCACCCTGCTAGCATCCCACCACAAGGGTACCCTCTTTCTTGCGGGTGATTCGAATTTAGTTTTGAATCCCTCGTTTGATAAATACCCCTCGGAGCACATTGCTACCTCCCCTGATGCAAAAAAATTTGCTCGCTCTCTACAATCACATGATCTGGTCGACCTTTGGAGGGAATGCCATCCTCAGGGTAAGGACTATACGTTTTACTCCCACCCTCATCATTCTCACTCCAGAATCGATCATATGTTCATGCTACGTCGCCACCTTCCTATGGTGGTTAGGGCCTCTATCCTGGCTGTTCCGTGGTCTGATCACGACCCTGTTTTGGTGGTCTGCCACTCTGTTTTGGACAGACCCCAGTTCTCGCCCTGGGTGATGAACGATTCGCTTTTATCGCTTAAAGAGGTCCGGGAAGATATTTTCAAGGCCTCAGAGGACTACTTCCGCGAAAATCTAGGCTCGGTAGAGTCACCTGTAACGCTTTGGGAGGCTTATAAGGCGGTACTCCGTGGCCACATTATCAGGGTGGCGTCGACCCGTAAGCGAGAGCGGGGTCTGAAACAAAGGGCCCTGGAGACACGTCTGGAGGCATTATCAGGGCTTTTCAAACAATCCCCCACCTCTAGCAACCGCAAACTCTTGGAGCAGGCCCGTTCGGAGCTAGATCTTAGTCTCACCGAGGGGGCTGAACGTATCTTACGGTGGTCCCGCCAGAGATGGTATACCAGGGCGAACAAGCCAAATCGAACGCTGGCCAACAGACTCCGGACTTTCGCTCCTAAACCCGCCCCCATCACACTGCGCAACCGGCACAATGTCCTTACGGGTAACCCATTGCGCGTATTGGAGGAGTTTAGTTTTCGCCTTACTAAATTATACTCTGACCCAGAGCAGTTTAATGCTCACGACACTGCTGATTTCCTCAGCCATCTCCCTCTCCCGGCCTTGACGGACGCGCATGTTGCCCTTATGGACCGGGACATACAAGTCTCGGAGGTCCTCCAAGGTATAAAAGATCTAAAAGTAGGAAAGCGACCGGGGCTGGATGGATTTACGGCACTTTACTACAGGAAGCTGGCCAATGTGGTAGCTCCGCATTTAACGGCCATGTATAACTCTGTTAAAAATGGTCGCTCCCTTACCCCGGACCTCCTAAAGGCTAACATAGTGATGATTCCTAAGCCGGATCGAGACCACTCCTCTTGGGCCAACTTTAGGCCTATCTCCCTAATCAATATCGATATGAAAATTTTCACCAAAATTCTGGCTAATCGCCTAAACTCTTTTCTCCCTCGGTTAATCGGGAAAGACCAGGTCGGTTTCATACCTCAGAGGCAGGCTGGTGATGCTATTCGACGTATATTGCAACTCCAACACATAGCCCATACCCGCTCGCTGGAAACTATGTTTTTGTCCCTGGACGTCCACAAGGCCTTTGACACTCTGTCGTGGCCTTACCTCATGTCAGTTTTTCGGCATTATGGCTTTGGGTCTTCGTTTATGCACTGGATGTCTGCCTTATATGACTCCCCCCGGGCAAAAATCAAGTATTATGGGTTCGAGTCTCCTCTTTTTAATATCAAGAGGGGCACTCGCCAGGGATGCCCCCTATCGCCTCTTCTTTTTGTATTGGCTCTGGAACCCCTGGCGGAGGCGATTCGTTCGCATCCCAACATACAAGGCATCGAAATAGCGGGTTGCCCCCATAAAGTTTCCCTATTTGCCGATGATATCCTTCTTACTTTGACCTCCCCCAGAATTTCTTTACCAAATTTACAATCCCTTTTGGACACCTTTGCTGCCCTTTCGGGGCTCCGGGTTAATCCCTCCAAATCAAAAGCATTGTCGGTTAACCTCTCTCCTGGTTTGTTGGAGGATCTACAGTCGGCGTTCTCCTTCCAGTGGGTCTCCTCGCTACCCTACTTGGGAATCCACCTCACCCCTACGTACTCCGGATTGTATCAGGCTAACTTTCCGCCCTTGTTCAAAAGCCTAACGGACAAGCTGTTGTCTTGGTCTCATTTGCCTTTGTCTTGGTTCGGCAGAATAACAGCTGTTCGTATGTCCTATCTCCCGAAACTACTGTACTTTTTTTGTGTTTTGCCTGTTCGGGTTCCCCCACATATCCTACGCATACATCAGCGAAGAATTATGCAATTTATATGGGGTTCGACCCACCCCCGAATCAGCAAACAGGTTTTATTTGCTAAGCTAATTAATGGTGGTCTTTCGGTACCCAATTTACGGGCTTATTACATAGCCGCTAACATAGCCCCACTTTCGTGTCTTCATAAGACCTATCAGCTTCCGCTTTGGGCTATGCTTGATCTGGTCGACATCGACCCTATTCCAATCTCCTCATTGCCCTGGCTTCCTCCTGTGCACCGTCCGGCGGTTACGGGGCCTTGCTTAGCCCACTCCCTGCGAATATGGGACTCGGTAAAATACTCTGCGGGGTTGATCTCTTCTCACCTCCCACTCTTGCGACTCTTGCACTGCCCGCTATTCCCTCCAGGTTGTGACAATGCCTCCCAGTTCTCATGGTGGACCACAAATGGGTTCACAGATGTGCACTCACTGTTGCGGCCAACTAGGATTTTGGCATTTGACGCCTTACGCTCCTCTCACGATATTCCCTTGCGAGAGCACTATCGTTATTTACAACTTCGCCATTTTCTTCAGAGTCTTATTAAGTCTCAATCCACCCCTTATACCTTGACCCCCTTTGAGAGCCGTTGTAGAGCCAGGCCCCACTCACCGGGCCTAATTTCACTGATATATTCGGCTGTGATATCTACTAGGAGGCCCCTATTGAGGCCTTACCACCTGCAATGGGAGAAAGAGTTGGGGAAGCAGTTGGACCCTGCGGATTGGCAGGCAATGACACTAACTCTGTCCAAATGCTCACGTAACGTGTTAATCTTGGAAAATGCCTATAAGGTATTGTATAGGTGGTACTACACACCGGCGAGACTGGCTCGCTTTATTCCAAATTATTCCCCGCTTTGTTTTAGAGGGTGTTCTCAGGAGGGCTCTATGGCACACATTTGGTGGTCATGCCCGCGGGCGTGCAGACTGTGGATTAGGGTATTTACTCTCATCCGCAATCTATTTCAGATTAATATCAAGAGGGACCCTTATGTAGCTCTCCTTGGTAAGCCCATCGTGGAACTACTGCGTCCAGAAAGGCAACTAGCCCAGCATCTTTTTACTGCAACTAGGATGACAATTGCGAGAGCATGGAAAACCCCCGCACTCAGCTTTGAGGCAGTCAAAAATCGCCTGAACGATGTCATGGTTAATGAGAAACTGACGGCAATCCTTTTGGATACGCATGACAAGTTTCTTGAGGTCTGGCAACCCTGGGTCACATACTACCACCCTTCTAGGTTTGACGCTACATTACTATCACTTTAGGACTCCCCTTGCGTACACCCCGTGGACCTCCTACTTCCCTCTTCTTTCTCTCCTTCTTCACATCCTATTGCTCTTCTTGTTCTGCTCCATCTCCCTTTTTTTTATTTCTCTTCCTCTCTTTCTTTTCCTTTTTAGGCTCTTATTTTACTGTTAACCCTGCATATCCTTTCTTGAGGATGCTAGCTATCAGGTTCTATTGTTGTGTGTTGTTCACTCACTCTACAGGTTTGCAGACAGCCGGGCATGACCCGGGTCCTGGACCATGAGGTCCTAATGATTGTTTACATTTCTCCTTTATATTTGTGTATAGCATAAGATCACGACTCATGCCTCCTCTCTGCAGGTGAAGACTTCAAGCCCGGATTCGCCATGTATGATACATGCTATAACGCTCTATTGTAAACCTGTACTGTTGATTTATATGACAATAAAACTTTTTGTAAAACAGAATAGACATGTGCACACTGAAATATTTTGTTTCGGAATTTCGTTTTCGTCCGAAAAATAAATTTATTTAGTTACTCCCGAAATTCGTTTTTATTTATTTCGTTTTTCGTTAGAAATTGCATTCGTCCGAAAATCTGAATTAATTAAGGTCGAATCTGTCATTGAAGGCTTATGGTGTCTGTCGAATGTTCAAAGAAGATTCGACGGAGCAGTGAAACTGTACGACGCTGCAATCATACATTTCCGGTCGAATGTTCCGCCCACAAGCTATAGAAGAATTCTAATGTTGTATGACTAGTAATAATTATATTTATTCATTACTATTACTAGTCAACCAACATTAGAATTCTTCTATAGCCTATGGGCAGATGCATTTGACCGGAAATGTACGATTGCAGCGTCGTACAGTTTTGCTGCACCGTCGAATCTTCTAACTTTCGATGCTTTGTCGAATCTTCGTCATTCTAGCTATTTTACTGCTCCTCCTCTTGGGTTACAATCAGCCAATAACATTCATCATCAACTTTATTTTTATTTTACTTCCCCCACCCAATTCCAGCAGTGATCTTTTCTCTCTATGTTGAATCTTTTCTCTCTATAATAACAAATCTTTTCTCTCCTATGTCGAATCTTTTCTCTCCTATGTCGAATCTTTTCTCTCCTATGTCGAATCTTTTCTCTCCTATGTCGAATCTTTTCTCTCCTATGTCGAATCTTTTCTCTCCTATGTCGAATCTTTCTCTCCTATGTCGAATCTTTTCTCTCTATAATGTCGAATCTTTTCTCTCCTATGTAGAATAATCTTGGACTAATAGAGTTAAGGTTAGGCACATTCGACCACAGGTTCGATAGACACAGATTGTTATTGTCAGCGTCACGTCGAATCTCCTATCTATATCGAACTGTTGTAGCAACGAAAATGAAAATAAAGCATTTGTTTATGTCGGATCTTTCAGTTTTCGGATTCTGTGCTTTCGTTTTCGTTTGTTAAAACGATAACGAAAATAGCTGAAATTCGGACGAAAATGCATTCGGACGAAAACGAATGCACATGTCTAGTTCAGAATAACAACAAGTAGTATTTTCAGAAAGAGGTCAGCGCTTGTACTTCTCTCAGACAAGATTTACCTTAACCACTTCCATACCGGGCCATTGTAAAATGACGCCGACAGGAACCCTCTCTCCCTCTGGGTGGACGTCATATGACGTCCTGGGTTTGAGGGGGGATATCTGAATGATGCCTGCAGCTAGAGGCAGCTAGAGGCATCATTCAGATATCCTTTTTTTCAGCCGGCGATCCTGCGCACCATAAGAACGATCATTGCGGTGGTTCCACTGCTTGATCATTCTTATAGGCGGCGGGAGGGGACATCCCCCCTCCCGCCGCCATCCGGTGCTTCTCCGGGCTCTCCCGTGCCATCGGGGACCCGGAGAGAATCGTCCGGCGCCGTCGATGTAATGACATCCTCAAATGTAAACAAAGCCGCCATTGCGGCTGTAAGTATGAGATCAGTGAATTTTTTTTCACAATCTCATGCTTTCCAGCCTGGAGGAGAGATTTGGGGTCTTATTGACCCCGCATCTCTCCATAAAGAGGACCTGTCACACACATTCCTATTACAAGGGATGTTTACATTCCTTGTTATAGGAATAAAAGTGATCAAAAAAAAAAAAGCGAACACACACACGTAAGTCCCGCCCACATATGTAAACGCCATTCAAACCACATATGTGAGGTATCGCCGCGAGCGCAACAATTCTAGCACTAGACCTCCTCTGTAACTCTAACCTGTAAAAAATTTCAAAGCGTCGCCTATGGAGATTTTTAAGTACCGAAGTTTGCCATCATTCCATGAGTGTGCGCAATTTTAAAGCGTGACATGTTAGGTATATTTTTACTCGGTGTAAGACAAGCTTTCATATTTTACAAAAAAATTGGGCTAACTTTACTGTTTTGTTATTTTTAATTCATGAAACCATTTTTTTCCCCCAAAAAAAGGCGTTTGAAAAATTATTGCGCAAATACCGTGCAAGATAAAAAGTTGCAACGACCGTCATTTTATTCCCTAGGGTGTCTGCTAAAAAAACCATATATAATGTTTGGGGGTTCTGAGTAATTTTCTAGCAAAAGAATGATGATTTGTACATGTAGGAGAGAAGTGCCAGAATAGGCCCGGTATGGAAGTGGTAAAAAAGGCCCTTATTGGAAAGGGTTAAAGGAGAAGTACAGCCAAAGCTTGTTTGGCTGTACTCCTGTGGATCACAGAAGTGCAGATCGTTCCACCACCAGGCACCCGACTCAGCCTCTCAGCTATCTGCTCAGGGAGCACTGAGAACCTGTTAGAGCTAGGGGCACCGATGCTGCATCCAACTAGATAAGTATGATTGGGGAAAAAAAATCCCATACTTTTCTTTTAAAGGGGATGTCTATCTTAATGCAAACAGTTACATATAATGTTCTTACTCTTGAAACCTAGTGGTGATGGGCACTAGGTAAACATATGACATATTTGCCATTTGTGCTGCCACAGTAGCCTGTTTATTTTGTGTCCCTTAGTATGTTTCCCTACTCCCTCTCCTGTTTGATGCTGGTTGGTACAGTCTTTAGCTAACCACTCCCAACCTTAGACTAGCAACAGGGCCTAGGGAAGTTATTGTCTTCTTACACTTTCAAATACTTGAAAGACATCCTTTAGACCAGTGGTCATCAACCCTGTCCTCAGGGCCCACTAACAGGCCAGGTTTTATGTATTACCTTGGGGAGATGCAGACTAGAATACTGCAATCCCCGAGCAGAAAATGAGATCACCTGTGATGTATTTCAGTTATCTTGCAAACCTGGCCTGTTAGTGGGCCCTGAGGACAGGGTTGATGACCACTGCTTTAGACCACTTTCACACTGATGCGCTTTTCAGGCGCTTTCACGCTAAAAAAAGCGTCTGAAAACTTATTTCCATTGAAATCAATGAATGATTTCACACTGGGGCAGTGCGCTGAAAAAACGTCCCTCTCCATTGAAATTAATTGAAAGCGCTTCAAAAGCACTCAGTGTTTTACTGGCAGTTTTTCAAGTGCCTCAGTGTGAAAGTGGCCTTATACTGCATCTATCTCTTTAATAAAGAGTTTAGCTGCCTGTGGGTTCTGCCAAGTTAGAAATTTGTCCTAGTGTCTGCACAGACTGGGTCTAAGGTGCTATGGCATTGCATATATTAGAAACAGAACACCATTAAATGACCTGGATATAAAAATAATAATTTACAGGACAATACCCAAGTTATTGCTTTATGTGTTCATTTGTTTAACCACTTATGGTCCCTTCACCATTTATAAATGGCAGCAGGTTGAATTGGTTCTGCTGGAATCATGACTCCAGCTGCAGTCATGATCCCAGTATTGTTTTTTTCAGCCGGCAATTCTGCACACTTATAAAGTAATCCGAGCAACTATACAGGGGAGCCCGGTAAGTGTGACTAGCGGCATATGATTCCTGATACACCGTTAGATGAACTGATGTTGTTCCTCCCAGTATGTGTTGTCAAAAACTGGAAGCGACAAGAATTTTGTTCCTTCCGGTTTTGCTTTTATGTACACAAGCCGTTACTGGCTTATGAAAGCATCTGATCAAAAACCGAACTCACTTTGATCACATGATTTGAAGGCCTAAAAGAGAGGTCTGGGGTCTAATAGACCCTATCTCGCTCCATAAAGAGGACCTGTCACAGCCCACGCTGTCACAAGGGATGTTGTTCAACACTAGCAATAAAGCTGATCAAAAAATGTAATCTAAAAGGTACAGTGTAAAAAAAAAAAAATGTAAATAAAATAAATAATAATAATACATTTAAAGCTCTTCCATGCAGGTCCTGCACACTTATGTAAATGGCAATCACACCACAAATGTGAGGTATCACCACGAATGTCAGAGCGAGAGCAATAATTCCAGCACCAGACCCGCTCTGTAACTCTAAACTGTAAACCTGTAAAGGCTTTTAAAGTGTTGTCTATGGAGAGTTTTTGGGTGCCGTAGTTTGACACCATTCCATGGCTGCGTATTTTTAACGGATGACATGTAAGGTATGTATTTACTCAGCGTAACATCTTTTATGTATTACCAAAAAAGTGGGTATTATATTGTGTTCCCTAAAACTCATTAGGTGTACAGCCCATTCAAATTAACTGACTAACTTAGGGCAATGCACGTTAAAGCATGACATTGTGTGCATGAACCAATGCAATAAAGCATCACAACGGACTGGATATTTGAGAATGGGCCCTTATAGTTTTAACAGAAATCCAACAGCTTAGTTCCTATTGAGATCTAGAGGAAATAGTTCCATTCATGAGTAAATATGTAAATAGGGCTCTCACAGTAAAACTTAAATAATATCGTTTTCCAGAATTATTCAAGAATTTCACACATAAAAGAAATTCTTCTTCCTATTCTTACCTGAAGCACAGCAGGTACCTCTACATCAGCAGTGTATTTAGCTGGCAAATTACTTTGTATTTCATTGCCTGAAAAGAACTAATTTATTCTGAAGCATCTCCACAAGTGCTTGGCTCTTAATACCCATTCTGTAATAAGAGTAACTCTTTCATTGAGTAGACTTCAGTGGTTCAATTTCTCTGTAATACAGAACTCTGGATTGATTACATTAATCAGCACTAAAAGATGCCTGGGTGGTCCCTGATGATTTTGCTCATTACTATCCTTTGACCTTACAGTTTCTTTGTGTTATCTCCTTCTAAGTTGGGATGAAAGTAAAACAATGGGAGATTTCTTCTTTTATGAAACATTTAGGAAAGAAATGTTAATTCAAATGATTTATATTTAGTATTATATGAAGGCCGATTACATAGAGAAATTGTAAAATTGATTTATAATGTGGCTTCAATAAATATACAGTATCTCACAAAAGTGAGTACACTACTCACATTTTTGTAAATATTTTATTTTATCTTTTCATGTGACAACACTAAAGAAATTACACTTTTCTACAATATAAAGTAGTGCGTGTACAGCTTGTATAACAGTGTAAATTTGCTGTCCCCTCAAAATAGCTCAACACTAGGGATGAGCCGAACACCCCCGGGTTCGGTTCGCACCAGAACATGCGAACAGGCAAAAAATTTGTTCCGTACATGTCACTGGGTAACCCCGCGGCAAACCCTGTTGCGTCAGAGGGGGCAGGGTCACCAGCGTACGTCACAGGTGGCCCTGCCCTCGGCTATATAAGAGCTGTCAAGCGGGTCTCGCGTCATTCGGCGGCCACCTCCCATGGAGGCGGAATCGATCGTGGCGGCGTGTATTGTCGTCTCGTAGAAGATTACATCGCTGGAATTTTTTTTCTTTTTTAATAAAGTCCCAAGCTGTGTGTGTGTGTGTTTTTTTTACCATTTTTTGTCCCTAGGAGCACCATCAAATCTATCATAACAAAATGGAAAGAACATGACACAACAGCAAACCTGCCAAGAGACGGCCGCACACCAAAACTCACGGATCGGGCAAAGAGGGCATTAATCAGCGAGGCAGCACAGACACCTAAGGTAACCCTGGAGGAGCTGCAGAGTTCCACAGCAGAGACTGGAGTATCTGAACATAGGACGACAATAAGCCGTAGGCTCCATAGAGTTGGCCTTTATATAAGAGTGGCCAGAAGAAAGCCATTACTTTCAGCAAAAAACAAAATGGCACGGTTTGAGTTTGCGAAAAGGCATGTGAGAGACTCCCAAAATGTATGGAGGAAGGTGCTCTGGTCTGATAATACTAAAATTTAACTTTTTGGCCATCAAAGAAAACGCTATGACTGGCGCAAACCCAACACATCACCCAAAGAACACCATCCCCACAGTGAAACATGGTGGTGGCAGCATCATGCTGTGGGGATGTTTTTCAGCAGTCAGGACTGGGAAACTGGTCAGAGTTGAGGGAAAGATGGATGGTGCTAAATACAGGGATATTCTTGAGCAAAACCTGTACCACTCTGTTTGTGATTTGAGGCTAGGACGGAGGTTCACCTTCCAGCAGGACAATGACCCCAAACACACTGCTAAAGCAACACTGGAGTGGTTTAAGTGGAAACATGTAAATGTGTTGGAATGGCCTAGTCAAAGCCCAGACCTCAGTCCAATAGAAAACTTGTGGTCAGACTTAAAGATTGCTGTTCACAAGCACAAACATCCAACTTGAAGGAGCTGGAGCAGTTTTGCAAGGAGGAATGGGCAACAATCCCAGTGGTAAGATGTGGCAAGCTCATAGAGACGTATTCAAAGCGACTAGGAGCTATGATAGCTGCAAAAGGTGGCTCTACAAAGTATTGACTTTAGGGGGGTGAATAGTTATGCACATTGACTTTTTCTGCTATTTTGTCCTATTTGTTATTTGCTTCACCATAAAAAAATAAATAAAAAAAAAACATCTTCAAAGTTGTGGGCATGTTCTGTAAAATTAAATGATGCAAATCCTCAAACAATCCATGTTAACTCCAGGTTGTGAGGCAACAAAACACGAAAAATGCCAAGGGGGGTGAATACTTTTGCAAGGCACTGTAGTAGTTAGAGTAAAATTTGGTTTTTGAACACATTTGCAAAGCTTGCTCATATTTTGATGTTTGTGAACTTTGGGCATACCCCGTTAAAGTTTGTGGGCAGTGTTATTTTGTTATTCAATTGAGACCCTTTGTAAGGCTGAGGGCTCATTAACACAGTTACAGAGGCCCATACAACCTCCAGAAGAGCCATGTTTATGTGCCCAGAAGCCATGCACAGCCCTTATCTCAGACAGGCAGCATCTAGGGCTATGCAGCTGTCATGTTCAGATGTAAATGCTCAAATGTGCTCTAATTGCACCATTTTCATGTCACACTCTAAATACGGGTGTATTAAATAGCATTTAAAAAAACTTCTCTTTCAATGCCTGCCTTCCCTTCATCATTGTTTGCCCTTTCCACAATGTGGATTCTCAATCCGTTGAAGAGGCAAAGTCAGATGGGGTATATCTTCAATTCCAGTCTCAACCAGTGATACATTTGGTTGTGGGTATCCTTGTGGTTCTATCAAAATTTTACCTTTATTTGCCCAATATCAAGACCAGTTTTACTTATACAAAAGAGGAAAACTATTTCACTACATACAGATGTGAATTCTTCCTCCACCATTTTATTTTAGTGGCTTAAAACGGTTCCTTTTCAATATAAATTATAGTCAAAACAATGTTCAGAAATTAGAAATGTACCAAATCTGGTTAAATTTAGCAACTGTTAAAGTGATATAAAAGGTTTGGCTTTTTAAAAAAACACAAAAACAAACATGTTATACTTACATGCTCTGTGCAGTGGTTTTGCACATAGCAGCCCCAAAGCTCCTCTTCTTGAGTCCCTTGCCGGCTCTCCTGGCTCCTCCCCTTGACCAGTGCCCCAATAGCAAGCCGTTTGCTATGGAGGCACTGGTGCATGCTCGCTTCTGAGCCCTGCTCTATGCGTCCTTGAAACACCTAGAGCTGCGTATTGGCCCCGCCCCCGCTCTCTCCTTAGTGACTCACTGGCTGTGATTGACAGCAGTGAGACCCAATGGCTTCCGCTGCTGTCTCAGCCAATGAGGAGGGGAAGTCCAGGGTCAGCCAAGGCTCTCGTGCACGTTGCTGGATTGAGAGGGGGCTCAAGTGAGTATTGGGGGGGGGCTGTGGGGGGAGAAGCATACAGGGGATTTTTTACCCTCATGCATAGAATGCATGAAGGTAGAAAAAACCTTATGCTTTTACAACCACTTTAAGCTGAGGATCAATAACATCATGGATTATTTCAAGGGTTTATCCAATATGCAGAGCCAGATCTGTACGTTTTTCTACCCTAAGCCAGTCTATGCACAGTGGTTTAAGTATTTCATAACCAAACACTTTCCATGGTATACATTAAATAACAGAACACAAGGTAACAAATAAGAGTATTTCATCTTTAAAGCGATTGTAAGATCTTGTTTTTCCCCTATAAAAATAACAAACATGTTATACTTACCTGCTATGGTGCAGTGGATTTGCACAGAGCAGCCTGGATCCTCCTCTTCTCGGGTCCCTCTTCTGTGACCCTGGCCCCTTCCTCCTGTACAGTGCCCCCACGGCAAGCAGCTTGCTGTGGGGGCACCGGAGCCAAGTCACAGCTCCCTGTGTCCATTCAGACACGGAGCCCCGACCCGGCCCCACCCCATCTCTCCCCTGATTGGCTAGCTAACTTTGACAGCAGCGACAGCCAATGGCACCGTGGCTGTGTCTCAGCCAATCAGGAGGGAGAATCACGGATGGCTGAGACACTCGTGGACATCACTGGACAGAAAGGGACCTCAGGTAATTATTGGGGGGGGGGGGGGCAAGGGGAGCTGTTGCAAATAGAAAGCTTTTTAATTTAATGCATTTAATTCATTAAGATAAAAAAACTTCTGCTTTTACAACCACTTCAAGGTTTACATACACTTTAAATCTAAAATATACTTTTTATAAAAAATTTTTTTTTAAAGTTCTCACAGCAGTAAAATTTCTGATCCCTGTGAAGGGTAAACAACTTCTCTAAAAAACAGCTATATGCATGAACTAGATAGGTACAATCTATGAAAATGCTTACACTGATTTTGAATAATTGGATGTTTTATATGATTTGCCAGGTGAGAGATGTACAGATGGGATTGGTTTAAATTAATAAATCTAATGTATATGTATAAATAATTACGAAAAATTACTCTGTTCCCTTTACACATATTTTTAATGCATTTTATAGTAGCATATCTATGTAATGTTCCATAGGATCATCATAATTATTTGTTTTGCAATTGAAACACTTTCAACATTCTAAAACACTGCTATGTTGCTAATTTAAATATGGTTATTTATGTTATTCCTTCTAAAAAGCAATAACTATACATCTGCTTTTTTTTGCCTAATTTCACCACAAATGCCTGTTTACATCACACATGTATGGTCAGAACATTAACCACTGCAGATAATGTGATCTGTTGCCAAAAATATATCCACTCAAAGTCTTTGATGATAATCAGTAGGGATGGGCCTGAACGACCCTCGGCCGAACGACCCTCTGTTCAGTTCGCACCAGAACTTTCGAACATCGCGAAAGCTCAGGATCGAATACCGAGCTTCAGATGCCAAATAATATTTACCATGCAGTTATATCTCATGTTTTTACTGTTTTACTCAATTTATTTACGAACAAATTCTAATGAACTAACTAACCATGTTGGGTGATGGAATATGTATCATGGTGTCTTATGTATTTTACTGTATAATATTTAATACATTTACATTATCTGATTTACTAGCTCTGTTTGGCTTTCAATCCGCATGCTTCATATAAAGTCCCGACCCTTTTCTGTATTCGCATTGACAGGGATAGAGGCCTAGTGACTTAATTGTCTCAGGCCTCATTCAAAGTCCCAACTTTTAATTTTTTCCCAGATCGGATAACGAACCCCATTGAAGTCTATGGGATCATGTGTCAACTTTCCCTGCCTAAGGGCGGACAGGAGGTTTGTGCCATTATCGCACACCACCATTCCTGGCTCCAGCTGGCGTGGCATGAACCACCTCTGGGCCTGCCCCTGCAAAGCTCCAAAAATCTGCTCCGGCGTGGTTCCTGTCTCCTAGATACACCAGCTAAAGAACTGCCTGGCACCTTTTAGCCCGACTCATTAAATAGCCTTTTGAAAGCTTAGGGGGTACTTGTGGTTCATAGGACAATTCATCAGAGGAGGGCATGGAGGAGGAAGGGGTAGAGCTGATAAATCTTGCATCATCAATACTAGATGTATGGAGACATGGGGGCACAACAAGCTGCATTCTCTCAAGTTGCAAGCAGTGTTACCCAGTTTGCTGTGAACTAAATATATCGTCCCTGACCATGCTTGCTGGACCACGTGTCAGCAGTAACATGGATTTTGCGGCTGACTGCCTTGCCCAATGATGCCACAACATTGCCTTCCATGTGTTGGTACAGAGCTGGAATGGCCTTACATGAAAAGAAATAGCGACTGGGAACCTGCCATTGTGGTACAGCACAATCTGCAAATTAACAGGAGGGGGCTGAATCCACCAGACGGAAAGGCAGAAGTTGTAGAGGCAGCAGTTTTGACAAGCTTGCATTTAGACGCTGGGCATGTGGGTGGCAGTGACTGTATTATTTTTTTTTGCTGCAGCAGATAGGGCAGAAAAATATGCCTTCTATAGTCTACAGTTGGTGGTGTGCTGCTGGCAGATGTGCTGAAAGGACCTGGGACACCATGCACTATACCATCATCCCTGTTAGTGGAGGCTGCGGAGAGGTCATAAGGTATAGCTGGGGCAGACTGAGGTGAGTAAGGAGGAGGAACAGATTTTCTCCCCTTTTGTGTGGCTTTAAGGTGCTCTTGCCAACAGGCTGAGTGGTGGGTAAGGATGAGCCCGATGTTTGATTCAAACCCATGTTCAAATCGAACATCGGCCGTTCGTCCGTTCGACGAAGCCAGAACTTTGCGGGCCGTTCGCATCAAGTTTGTGTGATACGAACGGCCCACAATGCACTGCGCCAGTCGCAGTGCATTGCTGGCTGATGATTGGCCAAGCATGCACTGTGACCCCGCATGCTTGGCCAGTCACAGCGCCGGCAGCGAGGAGAGCCATAATTGGCCACAGGCAGGATGCCTGTGGCCAATTATAGCTCAGGGGGTTTAGTACACGCCCCACACTATATAAGGCCGCCAGCGCGGCAGCCTTGTGTAGTGTGTTCCGGCGTGCAGGGAAAGAGCTAGATAGGCAGGGACAGTGTGTTCTTTTCTCAGGCATCTGCAGGAGTTAAGCCTCGTACACACGATCGGATATCCTCGTACACACGATCGGATGTCCATCGGAAATCCGATGAAGCTGACTTCCATCAGTCTTGCCTACACACACCATCAGTCAAAAAACCGACCGTTCCAAACGCGGTGACGTAAAACACTCGGATGAGCCGAGAAAAATGAAGTTCAATGCTTCTGAGCATGCGTCAACTTGATTCTGAGCATGCGTGGGTTTTTTATCCGATTGACTTACCCATAGACGATCGGAATTTGCTATCGGTTTTTGATCCATCGGAAAAATTTAAAACATGTTCTATTTTTTAAAACCGATGGAAAAAAGACAAATGGGTCCCATACACGATCGGTTTGTCCGATGAAAAAAGTCCATCGGACTGTTTTCATCTGTAAAACCGATCGTGTGTACAAGGCTTTAGTGGGTGTTGTGTGCCTCCAGCGCAGTATACACCTGTATCTACCCTTTATTGCTGTTGTTCTCTCTAATAAAAGGCATCTGCAGGAGTTAGTGGGTGTTGTGTGCCTCCAGCACAATATAAACCTGTATCTACCCTTTATTGCTGGTGTTCTCTAATACAGGCATCTGCAGGAGTTAGTGGGTGTTGTGTGCCTCCAGCACAATATACACCTGTATCTACCCTTTATTGCTGGTGTTCTCTAATACAGGCATTTGCAGGAGTTAGTGGGTGTTGTTTGCCTCCAGCACAGCACAGTATACACCTGAATCTACCCTTTTGTGCTGGTGTTCTCTAATAAAGGCATCTGCAGGAGTTAGTGGGTGTTGTGTGCCTCCCGCACAATATACACCTGTATCTACCCTTTATTGCTGGTGTTCTTTAATACAGGCATCTGCAGGAGTTAGTGGGTGTTGTGTGCCTCCAGCACAATATACACTACCCAATTGCTGGTTTTCCCATCTCCCTGCAGGCCATTACTATGTCTGGAAGGCCAACAAGGAGAGGCAGACAGTCACGAGCCAATAAATAAGGGCAAGCAGGCTGTCATGGATATGCAGTAGTGTTTGTCTGTCAGCTTACCTTCCACCCCAGGCCCTATCACAGAACACTATATTAACCTGTGCACTGCAAGCCTGCTTTGCTGATCAACGTGTTTGTTAGGCATTGTGTGTTTGGGTTCCTGCCTGCCGTGTGCTACGTCTGTCTCTCTGTTACGTTATTGGCTTGTCCCCGACTATTCCTGTCTGCTCGTGACCCTTGACCTTCGGCTCGTTCTTCGTTATCCTTGTCTGCTTGTGGCCCCTGACCTTCAGCTTGTTATTCGGTTCTCTCTTATCGTGTGCTGCTGCTTCCCCTCTTTTCCCCTTATCCTACGGGGCGTGAGCTAGGAAACTCCAGGGGCCGCGACCTGGTCCCAGCCTGCAGCTAACATCCTCACCACTAGAGGCCCTGGAGAAGACCAGCTGGGTCTTAGACTCCGCGCCCTGGGGAATCTTGGCTCTAGCTTCCGTTTGGATCCCGGTTGTGCTCCTCTGGTCCCGCTTTCCACAACCACCCAGTTTCCTATCCGCAGAAGCCAGCCATAGGGTTCACTACGTCGCGGTGCACTCCTGTCCCCCTACGGTGTGCATCTGTCACCTGGCCACAGGTGACCCTGACAGTTTGATCAGCCATGAACCCGGCTGACATCCCGCTACCCGCGGATGATCCATTGCAGGGCATAGTTTGCAGACTTGAAACCCAGGAATCGAATCAGACTCAGGTGATGCGATTCCTCCAGGATCTGGCTTCTCGCTTCGAGCAGCTTCAGGCCTCCTTGGGAACCCCGAATCCGCAACCTCAAATACAATCAGCGGCTGCACCTATTGCACCAGTCGAAGCCACACACTCACTACAACTGCCAGCTCCGTCCCGTTTCTCTGGGGACTCCAAGGCTTGCAGGGGGTTCCTTAGCCAATGCACGATTCATTTTGAGCTCCAGCCCCAAAACTTCCTGTCTGATCGGGCTAAGGTAGCCTATATCATTTCCCTCCTCTCTGGTGAAGCTTTAGCCTGGGCAGCCCCTCTGTGGGAACTGAATGATCCAGTGGTTTCTAGCCTGTCTGGCTTCTTGAAACTTTTTCGGAATATCTTCGAAGAACCGGCTCGTGTCTCTTCAGCGGCCAGCGCCCTTTTACGTCTCCGCCAAGAGTCTGCTTCTGTGGGACAGTATGCCCTTCATTTCCGCATACTGTCGGCTGAGTTGAGCTGGAACAATGAGGCCTTAGTCGCAACCTTTTTGCATGGCCTGTCTGATAGAGTGAAGGATGAATTAGCAGGAAGAACCATCCCCACTGATCTGGCCGGCGTTATCTCCTTGTGTAACCAGATCGATATTCGCTTTCAGGAGAGGACCTTAGAAAAGCAACGCCAGCACTCCTTGGTTCTTAGTCAGCCTGAGCTCCCCTCTCTTCGACCCGTAGAGCATCTCCTACCAGCTGAGGAACCCATGCAGCTGGGTCGGACCAGGCTATCCCCCGAGGAACGTGCTAGGCGCAGAACTCTTGGTCTGTGTCTTTACTGTGGGGGCAAAGGTCATTTTCGTGACACTTGCTCTCTTTGTCCAGAAAAACGTTCGGGTCCACTTCATCTGGAAAGTGGAGTATTGGACCCAGAAATATCACCTTCCCCTTCTCGTCTTCTGCTTTCTGTGTTCCTTCATGTTGGTGCTTCTTCTCATTCGGTCTCAGCATATCTGGATTCCGGAGCCGCTGGTAATTTCATGGACTGGGAAATCGCATCGTCCATGAGACTTACTCTTTTGCCCCTCACCACGCCATTGGTGGTCTTGGCGATTGATGGTACTGTTCTCCCAGGGGGACCTATCCGCTTCCAGACCCTCCCTGTTAAGATGTCGGTAGGGACACTCCACCAGGAGTGGATATCCTTCCTTATCTTACCCAAGGCCTCAACGCCTATAATTTTGGGTCTCCCATGGTTACAGCTCCATTCTCCTCATGTGGACTGGACTACTGGACAGATCCTGGCTTGGGGTCCCTCCTGTTCCTCGTCCTGCCTACCCAAGGTTGCCCCCTGTGAATCTGAGCCGGTCATTAATTCCAGGTTGCATAACCATTTACATTTCTCTGTCCCTAACCACCCTTGGACGCACAGCCAGGCTAGCTTGTCTACAAGTCCTGCAGTCGCTACGTCTTGCGATGCGATTCAGGTAGTCGCTACGCCTGACTCAGCTATTCACTCTGCCTCTGTACTAGTTATGCCAGTCCAGCCCATGCCCAGTGAGCCTCCTACTTTTTCTTGTTCGGGACATTCTGCTTGTCCTTCAGCTATTCAGCTTGACTCCGGCGACATGTCACCTTCTAACCAACCTGACTTCAGGGTTCCACTGACATCTGCCCAGTCTGATGGTCCTGTGCAAGATGACCAGTTCCCCTTTAAGGGTCTAGGGGACCCTCCTCAGATTCCTGTTGATCCTCTCATGCCCTTGCTTATTCCTAGAGAGCCTTTGGTCCTCAATAGATCTTCTTGTCATCTCCCTACCTCGTTTTCGGTCTCTGAGGATAATCTTAAGTACGAGGTTAGACAAGTTCTGGATTCTCGGCTCTGCAGAGGCATTCTTCAGTACCTTGTGCATTGGAGAGGTTTTGGTCCTGAGGAGGCGTCTTGGATCGCTGCATCTGATGTCGCTGCACCTCATCTGTTGAGAAGGTTTCATCAGAGATTTCCCTTTAAGCCTGGGTCCAGGCGGGGGAGGGCCCATAAGAGGGAGGGTACTGTCATGGATATGCAGTAGTGTTTGTCTGTCAGCTTACCTTCCTTCCCATGTGTTCATCTTAGAGGCCTGAGCCCTTTCACCTGGCTTCCTTTATAATCTCCTCCCAGCCAGACTCCACCCCAGGCCCTATCACAGAACACTATATTAACCTGTGCACTGCAAGCCTGCTTTGCTGATCAACGTGTTTGTTAGGCATTGTGTGTTTGGGTTCCTGCCTGCCGTGTGCTACGTCTGTCTCTCTGTTACGTTATTGGCTTGTCCCCGACTATTCCTGTCTGCTCGTGACCCTTGACCTTCGGCTCGTTCTTCGTTATCCTTGTCTGCTTGTGGCCTCTGACCTTCAGCTTGTTATTCGGTTCTCTCTTATCGTGTGCTGCTGCTTCCCCTCTTTTCCCCTTATCCTACGGGGCGTGAGCTAGGAAACTCCAGGGGCCGCGACCTGGTCCCAGCCTGCAGCTAACATCCTCACCACTAGAGGCCCTGGAGAAGACCAGCTGGGTCTTAGACTCCGCGCCCTGGGGAATCTTGGCTCTAGCTTCCGTTTGGATCCCGGTTGTGCTCCTCTGGTCCCGCTTTCCACAACCACCCAGTTTCCTATCCGCAGAAGCCAGCCATAGGGTTCACTACCTCGTGGTGCACTCCTGTCCCCCTACGGTGTGCATCTGTCACCTGGCCACAGGTGACCCTGACACAGGCTCTGTGTCTAGAGACAACAGTGCTGGTCGTGGACGCGGTGCATCGTCATCAGCACGTGGCCATGGGACACGCTTGTCCTTATTTTCGGCAGCTGGACGTGTTGAGCCGCATCATGCCGAAGACTTGGTAGAGTGGATGACCAAGCCCTCCTCATCCTCCTCATACTCTCTCACCCAGGCTCAGGGTACTGGCAAAGCAGCTGCCAACGTGTCCTCTTACCTCATCTCAATGTCATCAGTCACTCCTTCCCTAGACCCACCATGTCCTCCTGAGGAGTCCCCCGAACTGTTTGAGCACAGTGTTGGGTACATGCTCCAGGAGGATGCCCAGCGTTTTGAAGGGTCTGATGATGATACACAGCTAGAGGAAGGCAGTAGCGTGAGCGCAGAGAGAGGGGATGCTCAAGAAGGACACCAATCTGGCAGTCATGTTCCAGCAGCTGCAGCATACTGCCAGGTTTGCTCCAGTGATCAAGAGGGAGGGGTTGATGAGGTCACTGACTCCACGTGGATGTCTGATAGGAGAGAGGAGGAGGAGGAGGATGAAGAGGAGGCACATCTCCAACGAGGCAGGATGCCCTCGGGGGGCCAGCGTAAGGGCAGCACACTGACTGAATCACACCGCAGAGCTCCGCCTGTGCAGGGCTCTGCCTCTGCCCATTATTCCAAAAGTTATTTGGTGTGGGCCTTTTTTGAGTTGAGTGCATCAGATCGCACCGCTGCTATTCGCAACATATGTCTCAAGCGAGTCTCGTGTGGCCAAAACATCAGCCGCTTGGGCACCACATGCTTGACCAGACATATGTTGACCTGCCATGCAGCTCGTTGGCAAGCGTACCTTAAAGACCCACACCAAAGAACAAAGCGGACCTCTCCTTGCTCCTCATCAGTTGGGATCTCCAACCCCACTATACCTTCAGTCCTCTCTGAAACCTGCACTGAGAGGAATGAAGGTGTAGAATTGGGTGTGTCACAGCCAAGTACTTGCAGGCACTCTGCTAGCAGTACACCGACGTCCGATTGTAGCAGGAAAATTTCCCTGCCCCAGCTGCTGGACCGTCGAAAGAAGTTCACTCCCAGCCATCCACATGCCCAGTGGTTGAATGCTAGCTTGGCTAAATTGTTAGAACTTCAACTGCTGCCTTTTCAGTTGGTAGAGTCAGCCCCCTTCGATGAGTTTGTGCAATGTGCGGTTCCTCAGTGGCAGGTTCCCAAACGCCACTTTTTCTCACGGAAGGCGATTCTGGCTCTCTACTGGCATGTGGAAGGCAATGTCCATGCCTCACTGGACAGGGCGGTCATCGGTAAGGTGCATATTACCGCTGACTTATGGTCCAGCAGGCATGGACAGGGATGTTACCTTTCTTTCACGGCCCATTGGGTCACTCTTTTGGCAGCTGGGGTGGAGGTTGTTCCGCCACCACGCCTCCAAAATGTTACTTCTGGTGATTCTGACACACCTCTCTCCTCCACCCCCTCCTCTTCTTCTTCCTCCATGGCCTCTTCCTGTGCTTTGCCCTCGGAACCAGCGGTGCTCCGTAGGCATTCAAGGGGCTATGCAAGTACGGAGGCAAAAAGATGCCATGCCGTGCTTGCGCTGGTGTGTTTGGGGGACAGGAGCCACACTGGGGCAGAGGTTCAGTCAGCTCTGCAGGGGCAGGCCGAGAGGTGGTTGACGCCACGCCAGCTTAAGCCAGGAATGGTGGTTTGCGACAATGGCACCAACCTCCTCTCCGCCCTCCGACAGGGACAACTGACCCATGTGCTCTGTGTGGCTCACGTCCTTAACCTGGTGGTGCAGCGGTTCTTGGGCAGGTACCCGGGCTTACAGGATGTCCTGAGGCAGGCCAGGAAAGTCTGTGTGCATTTCCGCAGATCATATAATGCCAGTGCTCAGCTGGCTGAGCTGCAAAAGGAGTTGAACCTTCCAAAGAACCGCCTTATATGTGAGATGCCCACCAGGTGGAACTCAACGTTGGCCATGCTGCAGCGGCTGCACACGCAGCAGAGGGCCATCAATGAGTACCTGTGCGACTACGGCACCAGGACAGGGTCAGGGGAGCTCGTTTTTTTTCACCACGCCAGTGGGACATTATCAGGGATGCATGCACTGTCCTGGCACCATTTGAGGAGGCCACAAGGATGGTGAGCAGTGACAGTGCATGCATCAGTGACACTGTACCTCTTGTCCACCTGTTGGAACATAAGCTGCGTGGAATAATGGACAGGGCACTTGAGGCAGAACAGAGGCAGGAAGAGGAGGACTTCCTTGCCTCTCAAGGCCCCCTTTACCCAGACAATGTTCCTTTTGTCCCACCCATCGCACAGGAAGAAGGAGGAGGAGGAGGAGGAGGATTGTGTCAGCATGGAGGTGGAGCCTGGCACTCAGCATCATCAGCAGCAGTCTTTTAGGGATGATTTACAGTCCCAAGAAACCTGTGGACTTGTACGTGGCTGGGAGGAGGTGGCTGCGGATCATGTAGTCCTTAGTGACCCAGAGGACTCCGGACCGAATGCCTCAGCTAACCTACGCTGCATGGCCTCCCTGATCCTGCAAAGTCTGCGGAAGGATCCTCGTATTCTTCGGATCAAGGAGAGGGACCATTACTGGCTGCCCACTCTCCTTGATCCACGGTACAAGGGTAAGGTTGCGGACCTTATCTTACCGTCGCAGAGGGAGCAGAGGATGAGACAACTCCGGGAGGCCTTGCAGAAAGGTCTGTGCAACGCGTTCCCAGAGACTGGGAGGTTACAAACTCCTGGTCCAGGACAACGAGTTGCTGAGGCTTCGGTCAGTCAAAGAAGGAGCGGTGGGGAAGGTGGCCGTCTGACCGATGCATTCAGACAATTCTTTAGTCCGCAGCTCCAAGGTAGGATCGGTTCCAGCAACCATCGCCAGCGTCTGATATACATGGTGCAGGAATACCTAGGGGCAAGGTCAGACTTGGACACCTTCCCCACCGAAAATCCTCTGGCTTACTGGGTCTTGAGGATGGATCACTGGCCAGAGCTTGCACAGTATGCAATTGAGCTACTGGCCTGTCCTGCATCCAGCGTTCTTTCAGAACGCACATTCAGTGCTGCTGGAGGATTTGTCACGGATCACAGGGTGCGCCTGTCCACCGACTCTGTTGATCGACTGACCTTCATAAAGATGAATCAGTCTTGGATCACCACAAGCTACCAGGCAACTGAAGCTGATGTAACAGAATAATTTATTTTGAAATGTCACATTCCTTTAAGACTGCCTATGCTGATGCTGGGTGACTGTCCTGTTATGTTGACTGACTATCCTCTTCCTCCTCAATGATCCTGATGATAGCTTGGAAGAACATTTTTGTTTCTGGGTGCCGCCACCAGTGTCTAAGGCCCAATTTTTCAGCCCCTGTTTAACAGGGGCATGTAATTACAATTTTTTATGCAATGCTTTACAGCAGGGCTCATTCCTGCACTCCAACTAGAGTATCTGGGAGAGGTTGCAGTGTCGTGGCACCAGCACCAGTGCCTAAGGCCCAATTTTTCAGCCCCTGTTTAACAGGGGCGTGTAATTAAAATTTTTGATGCAATACTTTGCAACAGGGCTCATTGCTGTGCTCCAAGTACAGTATCTGTGAGGGGTTGCAGTGTTGCGGCACCAGCACCAGTGCCTAAGGCCTAATTTTTCAGCCCCTGTTTAACGGGGCGTGTAATTACAATTCTTGATCTAATAATTCACAGCAGGGCCCATTCCTGCGCCCACCAAGAGTAACTGTGAGGACTTACAGTGTTTTGGCAACACCGTCCACCACCACCACCACCAAAGGCCCAATTTTTATGCCCCTCTTCAACAGGGGCATGCAATTACAATTACAATTCTTGATCTAATAATTCACAGCAGGGCCCATTCATGCGCCCACCAAGAGTAACTGTGAGGGCTTACAGTGTTGTAGCACCAGCACCACCACCAAAGGCTCAATTTTACCTACCACTGTTCAACAATGGCATGTAATTACAATTCCTGATATAATAGTTCACAGCAGGGCATTCCAGCGCCCACCAAGAGTAACTGTGAGGGCTTACAGTGTTGTGGCAACACCAACATCTAAGGGGCAAATTTCTGCAGAGTATATACGGCAGGCCCCTACTTTCAAACATCCAACTTACAAACGACTCCTACTTGCAAACGAAAGGAGACAACAGGAAGTGAGAGGAAATCTACCCCTAGGAAGGGAAATTCTCTCCTGTAAGAGCAAAAGGTGTCTCCTCTCTACTGATGCTTTATCACCAATCCTTGTTTCAATAAAAAACCCACTTTTCCAAAAACATTTGTCATTGGGACGGAAAGTGAGGTGAAATGTTCTGAACAGGTGCACAGACAGAAAAACAAATGTTACAGGGGTGATAACCCTTCCCTATGTTCTCCAAAAAGCTTAAAAATATATTTGTTGGCTGCAGCTACACTTAAAAATGTACCTGTTCCAAATTACAAACAGATTCTACTTAAGAACAAACCTACAGTCCCTGTCTTGTTTGCACCGCCTGTATACTGCTGTTCAGAGTATATAGGGTTTTAGGTATAGGGTTTTATTTTGGGTGCAGGGTTCCCCTTAATATCCATACAAGACCCAAAGGGGCTGGTAATGGGCTGGGGTACGGGGGGGGGGGGTGACGTGGTAGCCATGCCATTTTTCTCAAAGATTTTCATCCATATTGCCAGGACAAGACATGACATTAAAGCCGCAAGTAGTTTTAAATTGCTTTTTTTCCCCTTTACAAATGTCATTTTGTGCAGGGACAGTTCTAAACACAGGAAACACATGCCACTTTACAGGCATACTTTAGACACCCCCCAGGTACGATATTTAAAGGGATATTTCACTTTATGCATCATTAAAATGACTGCTCCAGAAAAAACGGCCGTTTTTAAAACTTCTTTTTGCATTGATACAGTACATGTCCCCAAACCCTTTTTAGGACAATAGCATGCATATTAGCCGTTATAATTAGCACTTTAGATTTCGAACGTTTGCGTCCATTGTATTTAATAGGGTTCTAACGTTCGTGCGAACTTTCGGTCCGTTCGCAGGTTCTGGTGCGAACCGAACCGGGGGGTGTTCGGCTCATCCCTAGTGGTGGGATGTTAAATGCCTTTTCAACTATGTGGTACCCAAATGGCTGGTGTTTTTGCCACACTTGATGTGCTTGAGACAAAGTTTGCAAATTGCAACAGTGCGATCAGCTAAACATGCTAAAAAAGGCCCAGACAGCTGAGCTGTGGGAAGTGGGCCGGGAGATAACAGCTCCACAATGTAAAGGGATAGGGTGGCTGCTCTCTACTCTACCATGATGGCTGCCTCGTTGGGGTTGTACTTCACCCTCACTTTCCTCCTCTGCTCTATCTGGCACCCAAGTCACGTCAGTGACCTCATCATCATCATCTCCTCCATCCTCATTACCACGCTGCGGCTAGGGGAGCATGACTGCCAATTTGTGAACCAGTGTTCTCCCCTCTCTGTAGGCTCATGTTCCTGCCTTCCCAACTTAAGAACCAACATCTGAATCAAGTAATGGCTGTGCATCATCAAGGAAAAGTGGCTGATGCTGTGTTCAAATAAATCAGCTGACTCCTCCAAGCCTGATGCTGAGGCTTTGGCAGGAATAGCTGTGGACAAGGAGGCAGGTTTAGCCACTCTGGCAGCTGCAGTGGACTGCACACTAGTCTCTTCTTGGGTGATGGAGGATGAGGAGGACGAGAATGGTTTAGTAAGCCAGTCCAGCACCTCCTCTGCATCCTGTGGCTGTATAGCACGGGCAACATCAATAAACAGAGGAAATGATGCCCTGCCTGAGGACGGACCACGTCCACCTTTGCCTGTGGACACATATGCTGCTGGCCCCCTCACAGTGCCATGGGAACGTCTGCCTCTCCTTGTTGTCCTCCCAGACATGATAGGGGGGTGCTTATTAACAAAATGTAATAAAGATGTGGAAATGTGTACGTGGATGCACTTTAATCAATGGAAAGTTGTGTTTGGTGCACTTTAACTTAAGTACTCACTACACAGACACACTCCACTGATACACTATAATATACTGCAGTAAAACTGCACTGATGCACTGCAATATACTGCGTCAAACATCCAATAATGCACTGAACTATACCACGTTAAACGGATGGCAACACACTAAAAAATATGGCGTTAAACTTGCAATAACGCATTGAAATACTCTGCGTTAAATGGCACATAACTCACTTAAATATACAGTGTTAAACTCGTAGTAACGCACTGAAATAAATAGCGTTAAACAGATGTACGCATTAAATTTGCAGTAATGCACTGAACTATACTGCATTAAACGGCACGTAATGTACTGAAATATACGGCGTTAAACTTGCAGTAACACACTGAAATATACTGCATGAAAAGGCACGTAATGCACTGAAATATATGGCATTAAACTTGCAGTAACGCACTGAAATATACTGCGTTAAGCGTGCACTAACGCACAGTAATGTACTGTGATAAACGGCACGTAATGCACTGAGATATATGGCTTTAAACTTGCAGTAACGCACTGAAAAATGCGACGTTAAACTTGCAGTAACGTACTGAAATATACAGCGTTAAATGGAAGGTAACGCACTGAAATATACGGCATTAAGCTTGCAGTAATGCACTGAATTATACTGCATTAAGCATGCATTAATGCACAAAAATGTACTGCGTTAAACAGTAGAGAGGGCCTTGCGGTTCGCCCCGCGGTCGGTTCGCAGCAAATTTTGCGCATTTGCGGTTCGCGAAACCGGCGGACATATGGCGCTATTCGCGGCCGGTTCACAGCCACCATATTCTGAATCTTTTACATTGTGGAACTTTGACCTATGACACATCCATCATGTGGTACAGGACAGCCAATGAGACATTTCAGCAGATGGACATACCCCCTACCTTATAAATAGACCTGATCTGGCTGCCATTTTACATTCTGTTATTTGTCAGCGTAGGGACAGGTTGCTGTGTGGAGCAGGGACAGACTGTAATCCTAGCTATTAGGTCCACAAAAGTCCTTTTAAGGACTGGTATAGGTGTACAATTGTTTTGTGTGCAGTGTATAGGGGTGTAATACACTTTTAGTTCATTTCAATTGTGCAGCATTGGGACTGCAGTGCTGAGCGGTTCTGCAGCTGTCTTTAGTCAGTGTAGGAAGGTTGCTGTGTGTGTACTAGCAGGGACAGACTACTAAAACAAAAGTCCTTCTAAGGACTGGTATAGGTGTACAGTCCACAAAAGTCCTTTTACGGACTGGTATATGTGTACTATTTTGTGTGCAGTAAATAGGGGTGTACTACACGCATAAAATACTCTAGGAAGAATAGTATAGTGCATTTCTACTGTGCAGCTTCTGAGCAGTTCTGCCGCAGCTCTTTTCTCGGTTTAGGTAGAAATTGCCGCTGTGTGTTGCAGGCACAGACTAGCGACTAAAATCGCTAACCAATAAAGCTCCACAAAAGTTCATTTTAAGGACTGGTATAGGTGTATATAGGGGTCTAATACACGCATAAAAAACTTTCACATATAAAGTTCTTTGCTGTCAGATGAATGCCTGTTGGCTAATTTTTGGGGCCTGTACTGGCCGACACTTACTTCTTTATCCAGGCTGTGAATGCCTAATTTTTCAGACTGGAATTGAAAATCAATTCCGCTAAATTGTGGAACGGATGCGGACCCATTTTACAGACGTGTGAATGGACCCTATATGTATTTGGCACGTATTTACCGGCTGCTGTCAGTTCCGGCTGATTTAGGCCGAGCTATTACAATAAAACCGAGCAATATTCCAAAAAACAAAATAAACGTTATAACTGTATAAACGATTTATACAACTTATTAAAAAAAATAAACATTTATGGCAACTTTTCCAATAGCAGGATCATCTCATGCACCCCCTTCATAGCCTGGCCTTGCGTCTCTTCCATGGCCTTCATGCACTCCTGAATTGACAAAAAATGTCAGATAAAAAAAGAATGCTTGTCGTTGTCGATCTCAAATTTGCTTAATACTTCTGTTATGTCATTGTCCATGTTGTGGGACTATGTGTGCACAGCTAGTAATTATTTTGTGGCTGCAAATATGACCTGGAGGTTTTTAATGTTCGCCTCCCATTGAAATGAATGGGGCCCGCCACGAACCCGCGGTTCGCGAACATTTACCCCCGTTCGCGCGATCGCGTTCGCGAACCGTCCCGGGAGATGTTCGTCCATCCCTATTAAACAGCACATAACGCTCTGAAATATACAGCATTAAACTTGCAGTAACGCTCTGAACTACACTGCAATTACGAAAGGTAACGCACTGAAATATACAGTGTTAAGCTTGCAGTAACGCACAGAAATATACTGTTTTAAATGGCACGTAACGCACTGAAATATACAGCATTAAACCTGTAGTAATTCACTGAACTATACTGCGCTAAACTTGCAGTAACACACTGAAATATACAGCATTAAACTTGCAGTAACGCACTGAAATAAATAGCATTAAACAGCGCGTAGCGCACTGAAATATACACCATTAAACTTGCACTAACGCAATGAAATATACTGTGTTAAATGGTCACTACACTTACACTGACTAAACTATCCCTAGATTCACACTAATGTAAAGATGAATGGTGGTCACACTACACTCAGAATGACTGAACTATCCCTAGATTCACACTAATGTAAAGTTGAATGGTGGTCATTACACTCACACTGACTGAACTATCCCTAGATTCACACTAATGTAAAGATGAATGGTGGTCACTACCTTCACACTAGGGATGGGCCGAACACCCCCAGGTTCGGTTCGCACCAGAACCTTCGAACGGAACGAAAGTTCGTGCGAATTTTCGAACCCTATTCGTTACAATTAACGCGAACGTTCGAAATCAAAAGTGCTAATTATAACGGCCAATATGCATGTTAATGTCATAAAACAGGTTTGGGGACCCGGGTCCTGCCCCAGGGGACATATATCAATGCAAAAAGAAGTTTTAAAAACTAACGTTTTTTCGGGAGCAGTCATTTTAATGATGTATAAAGTGAAAAAAAAAAAAGTACGATATTTCTTAAAATATGGTACCTGGGGGTTGTCTAAAGTATGCCTGTGAATTGGCATGTGTTTCCCGAGTTTAGAACTGTCCCTGCACAAAATGACATTTGAAAAGGAAAAAAAGAAGCCATTTAAAACCGCTTGCGGCTTTAATGTCATGTCTTGTCCTGGCAATATGGCTGAAAATCCTTGAGAAAAATGGCATGGCTACCCCATCACCCCCCCCCCCCACCCCAGCCCCTTTGGGTCTTGTATGGATATTAAGGGGAACCCCGCACCCAAAATAAAACCCTATACCTACAACCCTATATACTCTGAACAGCAGTATACAGGTGGTGCAAACAAGACAGGGACTGTAGGTTTGTTCTTACAGTGGGGATCGAAAGTTTGGGCAACCCAGCTAAAAATGTGTATTAATGTGCATAACGAAGGCAAGGAAAGATGGAAAAATCTCCAAATGGCATCAAATTACAGATTAGACATTCTTATAATATGTCAAAAAAAGTTAGATTTTATTTCCATCATTTACACTTTCAAAATTACAGAAAACAAAACACTAGCTCCTATAAATGCCTGCCTGCCTTAGATCACAATAGGACCGAAGGTGATACTGCAATGCTGTACTAACAGCACGCACACACCAGACTAATCCCCAGAATCACAGCAGTTCGACTCAGCAGCAGATAATGTCACCACTCAGCAGCAGTGCAATCAGCAGAATGAATCAGTGATGCAATCAAATGATCAGTATTCAGTAGTAATGATAATGAATCAGCATCAGCATCAGCAGTCTGCCTATATCAGAATCAAGCCGGAACACAGTGCACTAGGCCGACGGCGCGGCAGCCTTTTATACAGTGGGGCGTGTACTAAAGCCCCTGAGCTATAATTGGCTACAAGCGTCCTGCCTGTAGCCAATTATTGCTCTCCTCGCTGCCGGCGCTGTGATTGGCCAAGCATGCGGGGTCACAGTGCATGCTTGGCCAATCATCAGCCAGCAATGCACTGCGACTGGCACAATGCATTGCGGGCCGCTCGCATCACACGAATGTGATGCGAACGGCCCAAATAGTTCTGGGCTCGCCGAGTAGGCGAACGCCCGATGTTCGTTTCGAGCGTGGGTTCGAATCGAACACCGGGCCCATCCCTACTTCACACTGACTGAACTATCCCTAGATTCACACTAATGTAAAGATGAATGGTGGTCACAATACACTCACACTTACTGAACCATCTCTAGATTCACACTAAACTGATATTCTACACTGACCATAGAATCACAATTGCACACTATCACACACTAACTGTCTAGTAGCACTTAAAAGTTCCATCTATCTCCACGCCAATATCACACAAAAAAGGTGAAATGTGAAAGAATATTGAAAGAATAATTTTATAGTGTGGGGCAGGACTAAGAGAAATGAGCCATGATTGGATAGAGTCATCATGACAACGTCCAATCATGGCTCTAAACATGCTCTGTGCCCTGATTGGACAAAGCTTTTATTGCTTCAGCCAATCAGGTGCACTGCATTGTGGTCTTTCGGCGGGCCGAACAAACGGTCAAACACCCCGATAATTCAGGTGTTCGGTGACCTTGCGAACAGCCAATGTTTGGCCCAAACTCATGCTCGGGTCACCCCTAATAATCAGTACAGAAGCAGTGAACAGGAAATGTTGAAGTTTACATCTTCAGTTCAGAGAGCTCTGATACTTACATTTAGTGCCCTAGTGAACATTCAGTTTTTAATCAACTAAATACATTCCAGGTGCATCAAAGCTAAAGGTGCTCAATGTTCTACAGCTTGAGAAAAGTCTGTTTCCTGGCAGCACCTGCAGAGTGGGACCCTTGCTCTCTGCCGAGACTCCTACTGAGCCAGACCTATGCTGGCAGGGCACTGGCTTTTCTACTTAGATTGTGGCTACTTTCTAAAAGAAAATGAAGTGTAAGATTTTTAACATATTTTGTGGATATACCTGAAAAATATTTTGCTTATTTCAAATGAAAAGTCAATTGGGCTTTAAAACAAACAAATACAACATGGCCATAAACTGAATGCCATAGCTGATGAAAACCTTGCCATGCAAAGTAGCTAAGAGTCTTCTTCTATCTATAGCTTTAAAGACAAACCAAAGATTAACATTTAAAATGCTACATGGTTTGTTGTACCAAATTACTCAGTTTACTCGGTACAGTGAATGAAGAAAGAACAATGTTGTTAATGTGTTAATTATATATTGAGAGCTGCAAAATATCAAACTGTCTACAATTCACGTTCAATTACATTCTTACTGCCTGGTGATGAAATTACTCCCCTTGTAATCGTTGTTTGCCCCAGCTTTGTCAGATCTAATGAAATTATGATACAGAACCATCTGCTGTACATCTTGCTAAACAAGTAAGACGAGTCCATTACATCTTAATTGCATGCTGATCTGTTTACCCCACTTTGTCCATTTGTAGCCATAATAATAGGGTAACGGATTGGCCACTTGCGGAATTTTATCGATCTCCGTATGAGAATGTGTAAACTGACAGCTGAAGTCAGATTTGCACAGATAGCCTGCATAACACAAAATGTCATTTCAGAATTATACAGCTAAATAGCATAAGTAATGGCCAAGAAAATGAGATGTGCTTGTAGACTGTCTTTTTTCTTTCCCCAAGTAATGGTTTCTCATTTTCTGCCAATAAATGTTATTGTTTACATGTAGGCATTACACATTGTTATAACCTAAAAATATTGCTATATAGTTCATTAAATATTTAAATTTGCAGATGGAATTTAAAATTATCAGTAACTGAATTGTAAAGAATAGCTAAACCCAAGAACAAACATTTAATATATTGCAGCTTACGCCTCCTTAATTGTCGTTGTTCTTTCTTTAGGCTTAAGCTGGCCATAGACTGGCAGATTGCTGAATGAATGCTCATATGAACATTTGTACAAAAATTCTCATCAATACATTTGACATACCGGTAATTAATGTTGCTGGAAATTACTTAAAAACTTTTTCTTTTAACATTTGATTTTGGAGTGAATGGACATTCCCTGCTGGAAACCACATTCACTGTTAGAAGAGGGGGAGAGCGAGAGGGTGGAACTTTACATGAGGCACGTGGTAGCAAAAGAGTAAATTGGTGGACATAATAGGAATTTATTGATTGCTATATAATAAGAACAAACATATCATATAGGTACACATTAAAATTGATAGAAATGGTAAAACATTGCATTTTGTAATGACTTGGTATCACATGATATAACAAACAATATCTTTCCAATGTTCACCAAAAGCAAAATTTGTATGAAACCATAATATATAATATAATATAATATAATGTCTGCACGGCCCATGGCCTCATTAAACCTGAAAAATGGGTATTTCAAAATAGCTTGGAGATCTGGGTAGATGCTGAAAACACGGCATATAACTCTACATGTTTCGTGTCTTTAAGTCCACTCGTCAGGAGCAAGCAAGTGATGTATCTAAAAAATAAAAATATTTAACTTAGTTAGTATGATATAAGCAAAGGGGGGTATCCTCAAGGGGGGGGTATCCATGGATGGCTCGTGGTCCCCAGCACTAAACCACCACTACACGGACTACAGTGAATCAACATGTACCTGGTAAGGGTTTTTACCCCACCCCTGTTCATGTTTGCTTATATCATACTATCTAAGTAAAATATTTTTGACACATTCACTGTTAGAAATTACTTTGTTCAAAATTTTCCATCCTGAAACTTCGAATGTTCTGGTCACTATGGTTAAAAACAAACATCGATTTGACCCCACTAATTAAAGATTATAAAATTATATGAATGTTCATAAGACCATTTAAACCCGTTTTACCTCTTTAGAACTTGTAGTTGAATTTGGCGCATGCTGCACCACTTTTAAAATGCATGCAAGGTATTTTCACAAAATTTGTCATTGTACACTAGGGATAAGCTTTGAGTTCGACACGAACATCGGCTGTTCGCTCGTTCGCCGAATTTCAAACATTATGGGCCGCTCGCGCCAAATTCGAGTGGCGCGTCACGGTCCATAATTCACTGCGTCATCGCAGTGCATTGCTGGCTAATGATTGGCCAAGCATGCACTATGACCTGCATGCTTTGGCCAATCACAGCACCGTCAGCACAGAGAGCCATAATTGGCCAAAAGAAGGGTGCCTTTTGCCAATCAGGGCTCAGGGGAGTAGGTACACATACCACACTATATAAGGCCGCCTGCGCGTCAGCCGTGTGTAGTGTGTTGCGGCATTGTGCGAGAGATAGAGAGAGAGTCAGAGTGTCATTTAATTTCAGTTAGATAGAGCAGGCAGGCGATTCAGGTAGCTGAAGTCAGTGTATTTAGTATATATATGCATCCCAGGAGTTGTGTATTGTACAGGACGCCAAGGTTGGGTCCTGGACGGGTGCTATATAGCACCAATATTTAGGTTGTGGTCCCTTTAAGGAGTGGTGATGGTGTTCAGGAGGTCACCCAGAATGGGTGAGGAATTCCCGGCAAAAGAAATAGTCCAGAGAGGACTGACTCACAGTCCTCTTTGTTTTGATAGAGAGTTATTTGGGGCCTGGAATTTCGGAGGCTCTAAAGTGATATTCGGGTGGGATAGAGCCTCCACTCCTGACCACTGGGAGTCAGCACACAGGGGGTTAAAGGCTTCCAGGAAACAGCTCATAAAACAGGAAGTGGTGCAAGAGGTGTTGTGAAAGGAGTATGAGGATTGCACCTGTGAAGATGAGCTGTGTGTCTGCTGGGAGCTTTTAAGGATTCAGCAAGGGCTCTGGAAGTTCTGGGGCGAAGACCCCTCTACAAAAACTGTATGTGCCTTTTCTTTAATTTGTTTTGTGCTGAAGACAAGCAGGACTTTACTTTATGCTGGAGATAAGCGGACTTTGTTTTTATATTTTTCCTGTGTGCTGAATGAAGCTTTATTTTTGGTTTATTTACAAATAAAAGCCTTTTTGTTCAAGTTCAACGGTTTATGCACTTGGTCCCGTGGAGCTATAATCCCCAAAAGTTTACAACTGGTGTCTTGGATGCTGGCAAAGTGCATTTGCAGCTGCAAAAACCGTTTAAAACAAACTGACACTTAAAGAGACAGTGTGCTTATGGCATGTCTTGGGTGAAGTCAGCTCAGACATTGCAAACAGCAGACAAAGGCATGGAGGAGGTCATCAAGGCTTTGGCACAAGCCACTGCGACCCAGCAACAAGCTACTGCGACCCAACAGCAAGCTTTAGCAGAGGCAAACCGTCGCCATGAGGAAAGCACACGGCTGCTAACCGCCCAGTTTACGGCCCAGCAGGAGTCCACTCAAGCACAGGTGGCTGCCTTGCAGGAGGCAGTACAGTGGCTGGCTCAGGGACGAAAGCAAGCGGTCGTTGCTGCTGGCAACCAAGTGTCCGTGAGAGCCATCCATTTTTTACAAAAGCTAACACCCAGTGATGACGTAGAGGCCTTTCTCACTACCTTTGAAAGGATAGCAGAGAGAGGGGTGGCCCCGTGACCAATGGGCTGGCATTATCTCCCCTTTCCTCACCGGTGACCCGCAAAATACTTATTTTGACCTCCGATCTGAGCACATCAGCGACTATGAGCGGCTGAAGGCAGAGATCCTGGCCCGCCTGGGAGTGACCACGGCCGTCCGGGCTCAGAGGGTGCATCGCTGGCGGTACAAACCTGACCGACCACCTAGGTCCCAAATGCACAAACTAGTGCAGCTGGTTAAAAAATGGCTGCAGCCGGAAAAATTGTCGGGCCCACAAATGGTGGAGCGGGTGGTGATGGACTGGTACCTGCGGTCCCTGCCAGATGACCTACAGTGCTGGGTAAGCCATGGAGACCCTGCAACTGCTGACCAGCTGGTTGAGTTGGTCGAAAGATATACCATGCTAGAGGACCTGCTTGGGCCTGCCAAGCATCGGGAACCCACACCAAGGGCAACCAGACCAGCCACATCACCTAGGAGAGAAGCCCTGCCTGACATTGAAACCCGCAAACCTGCATCATCTTCCGCAGAACCGCTAAGGTTGGTTCCTGTCCCAAGGATGGGGAACCTACAGTGTTGGCGATGTCAGTCCTGGGGGCATACCCGGGCACAGTGCCCGCTGCAGGAGGAGCCTGTGGACTGTGGGACTGGTCGGAGAAGCTCCTTCTATGTGCAAAGAGCGTGTGCCACTCATCTTGATCTGGCTGCATGACGGTTCGAGTGTGAAGTGTGGGTGAACCACCTTCCTGCCAGGGCTCTACTGGACTCCGGTCGCATGGTAACACTTGTACATGCCAGGGTGGTCGGGAGACTCGGCCCAGTAAATAAGACTCTACGGGTAGTGTGTATCCATGGGGAAACCAGGGAGTACCCCCTGGTCCCGGTGACGGTTTCCTATGGCCATACCTCAGTTACACAAGAGGTTGGGGTGGTAAAAAGTTTAATACATGACATCATAGTGGGGCGGGACTGTCCACTATTTCTCGAACTGTGGAAACAGGTACAGACGGGGCTGCCAGGAGAACTGGGGACACTGGGCCTGGAAGGGACAGAGTCTGAGGGGTCCGGGCCTGAAACCCCCACAACACACCCCTCTAATATGGAGATACACGTCACTGACAATGAAATTACAGAGAATGCTAATTTGGATAATAATGTTCCTGTTCCAGGTCTCAAAACTCTCTGGGGGGGGGGGAGTTTTCCCATTACAAGTTATGCTGGGGGAGGATGATGAGGAGCGCTCTCCGGTTGAGGAGGATGAGGGGGAAACATCCTCAAGGCCAGTGCATCCAGACCTGGATGTATCCAGGGGTGCATTTGGCACCGCCCAATTACAGGATCCTACCTTTATCAATGCTCGAGAGCAGGTTTCTGTTATTGATGGGGTCTTACAAATGCCAGGGGCAGATCAGAGGTTTCCTCATTTTGCGTTGAAGGGGGACTTGGTATATCGAGTAGCTGAGAGCCGAGGGGAAACTGTAGAGCAGTTGCTGGTTCCCCAACTGTATAGGCGGATGCTCCTTGATCTAGCCCACAACGACGCACTGGGAGGACACCTGGGGGCGGAGAAAACAGAGGCCAGGATAACCGACCGGTTTTACTGGCCAGGGGTGAAGGCCGAGGTTAAAAGATATTGTGCATCTTGTCCCATTTGCCAGTTAACTGCCCCAGTGCCCCACTATAGAAGCCCTCTAGTACCCTTGCCAATTATTGAGGTCCCATTTGAGCGGATCGCTATGGATCTGGTGGGACCCCTGGTAAAGTTGGCAAGGGGGCACCAATACATATTAGTCATCCTAGATTACGCAACTAGGTATCCAGAAGCAATCCCTTTGAGGAAAGCTTCCTCTAAGGCCATTGCCCAGGAGTTATTTCAAATGTTCTCACGAACTGTATTCCCCAAAGAGATGCTGACGGACCAGGGCACCCATTTTATGTCAAAGGTGATGGCGGACTTGTGCAAACTGTTTCAGATTAAGCAGTTGCGGACATCTGTCTATCACCCGCAGACCGATGGCCTAGTCGAGAGGTTTAACAAAACTCTAAAGTCCATGTTGAAAAGAGTGGTCCAGAAAGACGGAAAGGATTGGGATATGTTACTCCCTGCCTTGTTGTTTGCCATCCGGGAGGTTCCACAAGCATCCACGGGCTTCTCACCGTTTGAGCTAGTGTATGGACGAAGGCCCCGGGGGTTGCTTGATCTAGTAAAGGATCTAGTAAAGGAAACGTGGGAAAGTGAGTCCTCACCGCATAAAACCATGGTAGAGCATATCTCTCAAATATGAGAGAGGGTGGCTAAGGTGATGCCGCTGGTGAGGGAGCACATGCAGAAGGCTCAGGATTAGGGATGAGCTCGGTGTTCGAGTCGAACGTAGGTTCGACTCGAACATCGGCTGTTCGCGCGTTCGGCGAACAACGAACGTTTTGGGCCGTTCGCACCAAATTCGAGTGACGCGAACGGCCCACAATACACTGTGCCATCGCAGTGTAATCCCGGCGCTGTGATTGGCCAAGCATGCACTGTGACCCTGCATGCTTGGCCAATCACAGCGCCGGCAGCGAGGAGAGCAATGATTGGCCACAGGCAGGATACCTGTGGCCAATTATAGCTGAGGGGGTTTAGTACACGCCCCACACTATAAAAGGCCGCCAGCGCAGCGGCCTCGTGTAGTGTGTTCCGGAGCAAGGAAAGTGAAGGATAGGCAGGGACAGTGTCAAATCTATTCTTTGCTAAACCTTGTGTGTATGGACAGAGAAGGATAGGCAGGGAGAGTGTCAGTGTCATATTCTTTGCTAAACCTTGTGTGTAGGGAGAGAGAAGGATAGGCAGGGAGAGTGTCAGTGTCATATACTTTGATAAACCTTGTGTGCAGGGAGAGAGAAGGATAGGCAGGGGACAGTGTCAGTGTCATTGTTGCTAAGCCTCCTGCACATTATACACCTGAAGTTAGCCCGTATTGCTGCTTTTTCCTGGTGTGTTACACCAACAGGATTTTGCGGAACTCTCAGCGGGTGGAGTGTGCCTCCTGACCATATTACACCTGAACTTAGCCTGTATTGCTGCTTTTTCCTGGTGTGTTACACCAACAGGATTTTGCGGCACTTACAGCGGGCGGAGTGTGCCTCCTGATCATATTACACCTGAACTTAGCCTGTATTGCTGCTTTTTCCTGGTGTGTTACACCAACAGGATTTTGCGGCACTTACAGCGGGCGGAGTGTGCCTCCTGACCATATTACACCTGAAGTTAGCCTGTATTGCTGCTTTTTCCTGGTGTGTTACACCAACAGGCATTTGCAGCACCTACAGCAGGCGTAGTGTGATTCCTGCAAAATATACTCCTGAAGCTAGGCCTTATTGCTGGTTTTCCCATTTCCCTGTAGGCCATTAGAATGTCTGGAAGGCAAACAAGGAGAGGATGACAGTCAGGAGCCAATAAAAGAGGGCAAGCAGGCTCTGTGTCTAGAGACAACAGTGCTGGTCGTGGACGCGGTGCATCGCCATCAGCACGTGGCCATGGGACACGCTTGTCCTTTTCGGCAGCTGGACGTGTTGAGCCGCATCATGCCGAAGACTTGGTAGAGTGGATGACCAAGCCCTCCTCATCCTCCTCATCCTCTCTCTCCTCATGGTCCAGCAGGCATGGACAGGGACGTTACCTTTCTTTCACGGCCCATTGGGTCACTCTTTTGGTAGCTGGGAAGGATGCAGGACAAGGTGCAGTAGTGTTGGAGGTTGTTCCACCGCCACGCCTCCAAAATGCTACTACTGGTTGTGACACACCTCTGTCCTCCACCCCCTCCTCTTCTTCTTCCTCCATGGCCTCCGTAGGCGTTCAAGGGGCTACGCAAGTACACAGGCAAAAAGATGCCATGCCGTGTTTGCGCTGGTGTGTTTGGGGGACAGGAGCCACACTGGGGCAGAGGTTCTGTCTGCTCTGCAGGGGCAGGCCGAGAGGTGGTTGACGCCACGCCAGCTTAAGCCAGGAATGGTAGTTTGCGACAATGGCACCAACCTCCTCTCCGCTCTCCGACAGGGACAACTGACCCATGTGCCCTGTGTGGCTCACGTTCTTAACCTGGTGGTGCAGCGGTTCTTGGGCAGATACCCGGGCTTACAGGATGTCCTGAGGCAGGCCAGGAAAGTCTGTGTGCATTTCCGCAGATCTTATAATGCCAGTGCTCGCCTGGCTGAGCTGCAAAAGGAGTTGAACCTGCCCAAGAACCGCCTTATATGTGACATGCCCACCAGGTGGAACTCATTGTTGGCCATGCTTCAGCGGCTGCACACGCAGCAGAGGGCCATCAATGAGTACCTGTGCGACTATGGCACCAGGACAGGGTCAGGGGAGCTTGGGTTTTTTTCACCACGCCAGTGGGGCATGATCAGGGATGCATGCACTGTCCTGGCACCATTTGAGGAGGCCACGAGGATGGTGAGCAGTGACAGCGCATGCATCAGTGACACTGTACCTCTTGTCCACCTGTTGGAACATACGCTGCGTGGAATAATGGACAGGGCAGTTGAGGCAGAACAGAGGCAGGAAGAGGAGGACTTCCTTGCCTCTCAAGGCCCCCTTTACCCAGACAGTGTTCCTTCTGTCCCACCCATCGCACAGGAAGAAGGAGGAGGAGGAGGAGGAGGAGGAGGATTGTGTCAGCATGGAGGTGGAGCCTGGCACTCAGCATCATCAGCAGCAGTCTTTTAGGGATGATTTACAGTCCCAAGAAAACAGTGGACTTGTACGTGGCTGGGAGGAGGTGGCTGCGGATCATGTCATCCTTAGTGACCCAGAGGACTCCGGACCGAATGCCTCAGCTAACCTACGCTGCATGGCCTCCCTGATCCTGCAAAGTCTGCGGAAGGATCCTCGTATTCTTCGGATCAAGGAGAGGGACCATTACTGGCTGGCCACTCTCCTTGATCCACGGTACAAGGGTAAGGTTGCTGACCTTATCTTACCGTCGCAGAGGGAGCAGAGGATGAGACAACTCCGGGAGGCCTTGCAGAAAGGTCTGTGCAACGCGTTCCCAGAGACTGGGAGGTTACAAACTCCTGGTCCTGGACAACGAGTTGCTGAGGCTTCGGTCAGTCAAAGAAGGAGCGGTGGGGAAGGTGGCCGTCTGACCGATGCATTCAGACAATTCTTTAGTCCGCAGCCCCAAGGTAGGATCGGTTCCAGCAACCATCGCCAGCATCTGATATACATGGTGCAGGAATACCTAGGGGCAAGGTCAGACTTGGACACCTTCCCCACCGAAAATCCTCTGGCTTACTGGGTCTTGAGGATGGATCACTGGCCAGAGCTTGCACAGTATGCAATTGAGCTACTGGCCTGTCCTGCATCCAACGTTCTTTCAGAACGCACATTCAGTGCTGCTGGAGGATTTGTCACGGATCACAGGGTGCGCCTGTCCACCGACTCTGTTGATCGACTGACCTTCATAAAGATGAACCAGTCTTGGATCACCACCAGCTACCAAATACCTGAAGCTGATATAACAGACTAATTTATTTTCAAATGTCACATCCCTTCAAGACTGATGCTGATGCTGAGAGACTGTGCTGTTATGTTGACTGACTATCCTCCTTCTCCTCAATGATCTGATTGATGATGATAGCTTGGAAGAACATTTTTGTTTCTGGGTGCCGCCACCAGTGGCTAAGGCCCAATTTTTCAGCCCCTGTTTAACAGGGGCGTGTTATTACAATTTTTTATGCAATGCTTTGCAGCAGGGCTCATTCCTGCACTCCAACTAGAGTATCTGGGAGAGGTTGCAGTGTCGTGGCACCAGCACCAGTGGCTAAGGCCCAATTTTTCAGCCCCTGTTTAACAGGGGCGTGTAATTACAATTTTTGATGCAATACTTTGCAACAGGGCTCATTGCTGTGCTCCAAGTACAGTATCTGTGAGGGGTTGCAGTGTTGTGGCACCAGTGCCTAAGGCCCAATTTTTATGCCCCTGTTTAACAGGGGCATGTAATTACAATTCTTGATCTAATAATTCACAGCAGGGCCCATTCCTGCGCCCACCAAGACTAACTGTGAGGCCTTACAGTGTTGTGTCAACACCACCACCACAGGCCCAATTTTTCAGCCCCTGTTCAACAGGGGCATGCAATTACAATTCTTGATCTAATAATTCACAGCAGGGCCCATTCATGTGCCCACCAAGAGTAACTGTGAGGGCTCACAGTGTTGTGGCAGCACCAACATGTAAGGGGCAAATTTCAGCTGAGTATATACTGCAGGCCCCTACTTTCAAACATCCAACTTACAAACGACTCCTCCTTGCAAACGGAAGGATACAACAGGAAGTGAGAGGAAATCTACCCCTAGGAAGGGAAATTCTCTCCTGTAAGAGTTAATATGGGAAAAAAAGTGTCTCCTCTCCACTGATGCTTTATCACCAATTCTTGTTTCAATAAAAACCCCAAATTTTCAAAACACATTTGTCATTAGGACGGAAAGTGAGGTGAACTGTTCTGAACAGGTGCACACTGCACAGACAGCAAAACAAATGTTACAGGGGTGATAACCCTTCCCTATGTTTTCCAAAAAGCTTAAAAATAGATTTTTTGGCTGCAGCTACACTTAAACAATGTACCTGTTCAAAATTACAAACAGATTCTACATAAGAACAAACCTACAGTCCCTGTCTTGTATGCACCGCCTGTATACGCCTGTTCAGAGTATATAGGGCCTTTTTAATTTTGTGTGCGGGGTTCCCCTTAACCACTTCAATAGCATGCACTTATGCACCTTCCCGCCCAGACCAATTTTCAGCTTTCAGTACTCTCACACTTTGAATGACAATTACTTAGTCATGCTACACTGTATCCAAACAAAATTTTTATCATTTTCTTCTCACACTGGGTTTTTTATTTTTTGCGATATAAGCAAAAAAACAGCAATTTTTTAAAAAAAAAAACATTTTTTTTTAGTTTCTATTGTAAAATTTTGCAAATAAGTAATTTTTCTTCATAAATTTGTGCCAAAATGTATACTGCTACATATCTTTGGTAAAATGAACCCAAATTAGTGTATATTATTTGGTCTTTGTGAAAGTTATAGAGTCTACAAACTATGGTGGCAATCACTGAAAATTTATCACATCTGATCACGCCTGATGTACTGAAGAGATATCTCATTTCTTGAGACACTAACAAGCGAGGAAAGTACAAATTCCCCCAAAATTACCCCTTTTTGGAAAGTAGACAGTCCAAGGTATTTACTAAGAGGCGTGGTGAGTTTTTTGAAGTTGTATTTTTTTCCCACAATTCTTGGGAAAATTTAATTTTTTTTTTTTTTTTTTTTTACACAAACTGGTCATATTAACAGTTTTTTTCTCTCACACAGCATATGCATAATTGCAACTACACCCCAAAATACATTCTGCTACTCCTCCTGAGTGTAGCGATACCACATGTGTGAGACTTTTACACAGCCTGGCCACATACAGAGGCCCAACATTGAAGTAGCACTTTCAGGCGTTCTACAAGCATAAATCGCACATATCCTTTCTCAACCACCTATTACACTTTTGAAGGCCCTGGAGCACCAGGACAATGGAATTTTCCACAAAATGACCACATTTTGGAAAGCACACACCCCAACGTATAATCTATGAAGCATTATGAGTCTTTTGAACGGTTCATTTTTTTCCAGAAGGTTTTGGAAAATGTGGAGAAAAAATGAAAATGCATTTTTTTTACACAAAGTTGTCCATTTATAAGATATTTCTAATGCATAGCATATACATAGCAAAAATGACACCCCAAAATGCATTCTGCTACTCCTCCTGAGTATAGCAATACCACATGTGTGAGACTTTTACACAGCCTGGCCATATACAGAGGCCCAACATTGAAGTAGCACTTTCAGGCGTTCTACAAGCATAAATCGCACATATCCTTTCTCAACCACCTATTACACTTTTGAAGGCCCTGGAGCACCAGGACAATGGAATTTTCCACAAAATGACCCCATTTTGGAAAGCACACACCCCAACGTATAATCTATGAAGCATTATGAGTCTTTTGAACGGTTCATTTTTTTCCAGAAGGTTTTGGAAAATGTGGAGAAAAAATGAAAATGCATTTTTTTTACACAAAGTTGTCCATTTATAAGATATTTCTAACGCATAGCATATACATAGCAAAAATGACACCCCAAAATGCATTCTGCTACTCCTCCTGAGTATAGTGATACCACATGTGTGAGACTTTTACACAGCCTGGCCATATACAGAGGCCCAACATTGAAGTAGCACTTTCAGGCGTTCTACAAGCATAAATCGCACATATCCTTTCTCAACCACCTATTACAATTTTGAAGGCCCTGGAGCACCAGGACAATAGAATTTTCCACAAAATGACCCAATTTTGGAAAGCACACACCCCAACGTATAATCTATGAAGCATTATGAGTCTTTTGAACGGTTCATTTTTTTCCAGAAGGTTTTGGAAAATGTGGAGAAAAAATTAAAATGCATTTTTTTTACACAAAGTTGTCCATTTATAAGATATTTCTAACGCATAGCATATACATAGCAAAAATAACACCCCAAAATGCATTCTGCTACTCCTCCTGAGTATAGCGATACCACATGTGTGAGACTTTTACACAGCCTGGCCATATACAGAGGCCCAACATTGAAGTAGCACTTTCAGGCGTTCTACAAGCATAAATCGCACATATCCTTTCTCAATCACCTATTACAATTTTGAAGGCCCTGGAGCACCAGGACAATAGAATTTTCCACAAAATGACCCCATTTTTGAAAGCACGCACCCCAACGTATAATCTATGAGGCATTATGAGTCTTTTGAACGGTTCATTTTTTTCCAGAAGGTTTTGGAAAATGTGGAGAAAAAATTAAAATGCATTTTTTTTACACAAAGTTGTCAATTTATGAGATATTTCTAACACATAATATGTACATAGCAAAAATTACACCCCAAAATGCATTCTGCTACTCCTCCTGAGTATGGCGATACCACATGTTTGAGACTTTTACACAGCCTGGCCACATACAGAGGCCCAACATCCAAGTAGCACCTCCAGGCATTCTAGCAGTATTAATTGCACATATCATTTTCTGACTACCGATCACATTTTTGAAGGCCCTTCATATATCTAACACATAGCAGGTACATACCAAATAACAAAAGATTACCTGTGGTTTTAGAAGTGCAGTGGTCCACAGAGGAGAGCATCGGTCCAGGCAGCAGGCAGGGATGAGGTCAGCGACAGCAAAAGCAATCATCCAGGCAGCAGGCAGGAATACTGTCCATAGTTCGCACAGGCAGAGATACTGTCAGCACAGCCAGAGCACAGCCAAAGCACAGGTCCAGGTAGCAGGCAGAGGTGTCCCGGCAGAAATGCTGTCCAAAGTCAGTAGAGGCAGCAGGCAGATATATGGTCAACACAGCCAAAGTATTGGTCCAAGCAGCAGGAAGAAACATGGTCCATAATGTCATGGGTCATTACAGGCAGTAATATGGTCAGCACAGCCAAATTATTGGTCCAGGCAGCAGGAAGGACCATCAAGCTTAGGGCCAGGGGGACAGGGGTAGAGGCTTCTCCCACCCAAATCGCTTTGAAGCCTCCGGGCAACCAGACCCTGTTCTTGGAGCACAGAAAACGAAAAACTGGTTTTCTCTACTCAGAACGCTATTCTGAAGCCCCTCACATATGTGAGACCCCTGTGTACTAAAAGTAGATGGCCGAAAGATCAGTCCAAGTGGCAGGCAAAAACATGATCGATTAACAGGCCAAGGTCGGTACACGTGGAAGTCAGAAACGTGGTTTAAATCGGCAGGCAGAGGCATCGTCGGTAAACAGGCCAGGGTCAGTTAATTAACATGGAAGGTAGTTAGTAACATGGTAGCAGGCAAATAGGGAAATGGCAGTCTGTTAATAATAAGGGGAACTAATGGATGTATGATAATTTTTGAAGCAATTTCCGATGCACAGGCCAGGTTGGGAGGGACAATCGGGACAATAATAGCTGGTGGCTCTTCTTACTCCTCCTCTGCTGCATACACGGCATTTCTTTTGGCGTCTTCTTCCAGATTCTGTGGGGGGGATGCTAAAGGGATAGTGTCGCTCGTGAAGCCGACTCACACTATCAGAGCGAATGCTTCCTGGGGCGGGATCTTGTTGGTAAATGAGGGCATCGATGATATCTTCGATATATTGGAGGTAGTGGAGTCGGTGATTTTGAGTTGCTTTTTGGTAGCAGACAAACGAATTAAAAAGGGCCATGTGAAACAGGTGAAACACAACTTTTTTGTGCCAATAATGGGACTTTCTGGTTGATAAGTAGGGCTGTAGCATCTGGTCGTTTAAATCCACCCCCCCCCATGTACAAATTGTAGTCGTGGACACATTCAGGCTTTACAATGGAGCCGCGTCTTCTTGGGATCTCCACCATGGTGTCATTGTGGATCGTAGAGAGGATGTGGACATCTTTCTTGTCCCTCCACTTCATGGCCAACACCTCCTCGTTCCTCATGGATGCCGATTCTCCAGGTCGCAATTTTTTTGTCAATAAATTTTGTGGGAATCCCTTCCGTTTTTTTTTTAAGGTACCGCAGGCCGGGGTTTGTTTACTGTAAAGGTGGCGAAAAAGGGGCAGGCTGGTATAATAATTATCAACATATAAATGGTAACCTTTTCCGAACAGGGGGTATGCCAACTCCCAGACAATTTTCCCACTGGTTCCAATATATGTGGGGCAATCACGGGGCTGGAGCTGGGAGTCTTTGCCTTCGTAGATCCTGAATTTGCAGACGTATCCAGTGGCTCGATCACATAATTTATTTAATTTTAACCCATACCTGGCTCTCTTGCTTGGTATGTACTGCTTGAACTGCAGTCGGCCGGTGAAATGTACGAGGGACTCGTCCACACAAATTTTTTGGTCTGGGATGAAAACTTCTTCAAATCGCTGGGAAAAGGCATTGATTAGGGGGCGTATCTTGTACAATTTGTCGTAGTTGGGATGATCTCGGGGAGGGCACTGTGAATTGTCATTGAAGTAGAGAAAGCGCATAATCATGTCGTATCTTTTCCTGGACATGACAGCGGAATATATGGGCATGTGTTGGATGGGGCGTTTGGACCAATATGAATGGACTTCGTTCTTTTTTGTAAGCCCCATATTGAACATAAGGCCCAAAAATAATTTAAATTCCTCCAATGTTAGACGCCGCCACTGGAACATGCGGGCGTAGGAAGAATCGGGGTTGGCAGCAATAAATTGGGATGCATACAGATTCGTTTGATCCACTATATTCTGCAGCAAATCTTGTGGGGAAAATAAACAAAAATAATCAAATTTAGAAAAATTTGTAGTGTCGGGCTGCACACCTGGCTGTGCGGTGAAAGGGGGGATGATAGCGGATCCTGAGTTGGCAGGCAACCATAAGGGGTTTGCCAGGGCATCGGGAAGGTAGGATTGGGGCTGGATTCTTCGGGTTGGGCGTGCATTTCCATTGCTTGTACTGGGCTCCTCTTCCTGGGGTATGGCGCTGCTGGTGGTGGGCAGTTCTCCTGATCTTGGTGCTGATCTTGGTGCCGATCGCATTCTTTTGGGAGGGACGGTTTCCTCCGGGGACTCGGACTCTGAGCCACTATCCTCCACTGGCTCGTATTCCGAACCAGAATCGGATAATGGGAGCTCCCCGCTGCTCTCATCATCCGGTATGGCAAGAATGGCATATGCCTCCTCAGGTGTGTAAACCCTTTGGGACATTATGGCAGTGCTTATTGGTGGGCCTGTGTAATGGTACTGCTGGTGGTAGTGGTGGCGGTCTGTGTGGTAGTACCGATGGAGGTATTAGTGGTGGGCCTGTGTGGTGGTACCGATGGCGGTATGGGTGGTGGTGGTACCAATGGCGGTACAGGTGGTGGTGGTACCGATGGCGGTACGGGTGGTGGTGGTGGCGGCGGTACCGATGGCGGTACAGGTGGCGGTACGGGTGGTGGTGGTAGCGATGGCGGTATGGGTGGTGGTGGTACCGATGGCGGTACAGGTGGTGGTGGTACCGATGGCGGTACAGGTGGTGGTGGTACGGGTGGTGATGGTACCGATGGCGGTACAGGTGGTGGTACAGGTGGTGGTGGCACTACCGACGGTGGTACGGGTGGTGGTACTGGTGGTGGTACCGATGGCGGCACTAGTGGTGATACTGGTAGCGGGCCTGTGTGGCAGTATAGATGCTGGGCCTGGTGGCGGTACTGGTGGTGGTACTGGTACCGATGGCGGTACTGGTAGCCGGTGTGGCGGTGCCAATGGCGGTACCGATGGAGGTGGGCCTGTGACAGATGATTGACAGATGGGCTGATTGATTGACAGATGGGCTGATTGATTGATTGACAGATGGGTTGATTGATTGACAGATGGGGTGATTGATTGACAGGTGGGGTGATTGAATGACAGATCGGCTGATTGACTGACAGATGGGTTGATTGATTGACAGATGGGCTGATTGACAGATGGGCTGATTGACAGATGGGCTGATTGGCTGGGCTGATTGATGTGCTGGGCTGTGTGACAGGTCCTCTTTATGGGGGGGGGGGCGTGTTGTGCACTGTAAACTTATGTAGACAAACTACACTGAGCTAACTTACTGATCTCTTCTCTCTTCTCACAGATCGGTGTGTGAGGAGAGAGCAGGGATCAGGTAGTAACTCCTGTGGAGTTTGTTTACATTTGTGACCGGCTGTGATTGGACACAGCCGGTCACGTGGTAAACAGCCAATTCATTGGCTGTTTACTCTGATCGGGGACGCGCTGTGTCCAAGGGACACTCGCCTTCCCCGATCCCCGCTCTGCAAGCCTGTGGCGGCGCGCACGGAGCGCGCCGCCGAGTTTGTTTTGACAGGTGATCGGCTGTGACTTTGACACAGCCGATCACATGGTAAACAGCCAATGAAATTGGCTGTTTACCGTGATCGGGGAAGCGCTGTGTCCGAGGGACACATGCCGTCCCCGATCACCGCGCTGCGCGCCCCCGCGCGCGCGCGCAAGGCATTATCCTGCAGGACGTCATATGACGTCCAGTATCGATATTGCAACCACTTCCCGGACGTCAATTCGCTATTGACTGGGCGGGAAGTGGTTAATATCCATACAAGACCCAAAGGGGCTGGTAATGGGCTGGGGTAGGGGGGGCTGTGATGGGGTAGCTATGCCATTTTTCTTAAAGATTTTCATCCATATTACCGGGACCAGACATTACATTAAAGCCGCAAGCAGTTTGAAATGGTTTTTTTTTCCTTTAGAAATGTAATTTTGTGCAGGGACAGTTCTAAACACGGGAAACACGTGGCACTTCACAGGCATACTTTAGACACCCCCCAGGTACGATATTTAAAGGAATATTTGACTTTTTTTTTTCACTTTATGCATCATTAAAATGACTGCTCCAGAAAAACGGCCGTTTTTAAAACTTCTTTTTGCATTGATACATGTCCCCTGGTGCAGAACCCGGGTTCCCAAACCCTTTTTAGGACAATAACATGCATAATAGTCGTTATAATTAGCACTTTAGATTTCGAACGTTCGCATCCATTGTATTTAATAGGGTTCTAAAGTTCGTGCGAACTTTCGGTCCGTTCGCGGGTTCTGGTGCGAAACGAACCCGGGGGTGTTCGGCTCATCACTACTCAGGATGCCCAAAGAAGAGTGTATAACCAGTCGGCTAAAATTATACAGTTTAAAGTAGGAGACCGGGTGGCTGTTCTAATACCCACGGTGGAGAGCAAATTCTTGGCCAAGTGGCAAGGCCCGTTTGAGGTAGTAGAGAAAGTAAGTGAGGCTAACTACAAGGTACACTTCATAGCCAATCCATAATAAGCATGCTTTTTGCTCATATAAGATCGTGGATGATTAGTGGATGAAGCTCCTCCCCATATCACATATTAATTTTCATTTTCATTTCCATTCTACCTTATATTCAATACCCATTCTTGTATATCGCTTATTGATACTCATGGGATTTGCCCTGGACCCAGGGAATGGGCATCAGAGGTAGATCCACTACAACATGTAGCGTAGGTATATCATCTAAAATCCCTAATTACTATAAACACTATCGAGTGTGTGTTTATATACACACATTATATATATATATATATACAATGCCTTGCGAAAGTATTCGGCCCCCTTGAACTTTTCATAATTTTGCCACATTTCAGGCTTCAAACATAAAGATATAAAATTTTAATTTTTTGTGAAGAATCACCAACAAGTGGGACACAATTGTGAAGTGGAACGAAATCTATTGGATATTTTTAACTTTTTTAGCAAATAAAAAACTGAAAAGTGGTGCGTGCAAAATTATTCGGCCCCTTTACTTTCAGTGCAGCAATCTCACTCCAGAAGTTCAGCGAGGATCTCTTAATGATCCAATGTTGTCCTAAATGACTGATGGTGATAAATAGAATCCACCGGTGTGTAATCAAGTCTCTGTATAAATGCACCTGCTCTGTGATAGTCTCAGGGTTCTGTTGAAAGCGCAGAGAGCATCATGAAGACCAAGGAACACACCAGGCAGGTCCGTAATACTGTTGTGGAGACGTTTAAAGCCGGATTTGGATACAAAAAGATTTCCCAAGCTTTAAACATCCCAAGGAGCACTGTGCAAGCGACCATTTTGAAATGGAAGGAGTATCAGACCACTGCAAATCTACCAAGACCTGGCTGTCCCTCTAAACTTTCAGCTCAGACAAGGAGAAGACTGATCAGAGATGCAGCCAAGAGGCCCATGATCACTCTGGATGAACTACAGAGAACTACAGCTGAGGTGGGGGAGTCTGTCCACAGGACAACAATCAGTCGTACACTGCACAAATCTGGCCTTTATGGAAGAGTGGCAAGAAGAAAGCCATTTCTCAAAGATATCCATAAAAAGTCTTGTCTAAAGTTTGCCACAAGCCACCTGGGAGACACACCAAACATGTGGAAGAAGGTGCTCTGGTCCGATGAAACCAAAATCAAACTTTTTGGCCACAATGCAAAACGATATGTTTGGCGTAAAAGCAACACAGCTCATCACCCTCAACACACCATCCCCACTGTCAAACATGGTGGTGGCAGCATCATGGTTTGGGCCTGCTTTTCTTCAGCAGGGACAGGGAAGATGGTTAAAATTGAGGGGAAGATGGATGCAGCCAAATACAGGACCATTCTGGATGAAAACCTGTTGGAGTCTGCAAAAGACCTGAGGCTGGGACGGAGATTTATCTTCCAACAAGACAATGATCCCAAACATACAGCAAAATCTACAAAGGAATGGTTCACAAATAAACGTATCCAGGTGTTAGAATGGCCAAGTCAAAGTCCAGACCTGAATCCAATCGAGAATCTGTGGAAAGAGCTGAAAACTGCTGTTCACAAACGCTCTCCATCCAACCTCACTGAGCTCGAGCTGTTTTGCAAGGAAGAATGGGCAAGAATTTCAGTCTCTCGATATGCAAAACTGATAGAGACATACCCCAAGCGACTTGCAGCTGTAATCGCAGCAAAAGGTGGCTCTACAAAGTATTAACGCAAGGGGGCCGAATAATTTTGCACGCCCCACTTTTCATTTTTTTCTTAGTTAAAAAAGTTAAAAAAAAACAATAGATTTCGTTCCACTTCACAATTGTGTCCCACTTGTTGGTGATTCACAAAAAATTAAAATTTTATATCTTTGTGTTTGAAGCCTGAAATGTGGCAAAAGGATGAAAAGTTCAAGGGGGCCGAATACTTTCGCAAGGCACTGTATATATATATATATATATATATATATATATATTTATGTGAACAACTTTTCTTACATGTAGAATCTTTGTATATCGTTAGTACGACCCTAAGGGCCCTATTAATGTATTAGCACTTATAACATTCTTTAGGTATATACCTATATACTATAATATAAAACTTTGCTACACCCCCTTAGCCTGATTGGGGTCAGAGTACATTATCTCCAGCCTGGCTTTTTAGTATTATAAATACACATTAGTCCATATAAGGCATGGCGACACGGCCAACTTTATATAAAAGTTTTATATTTATCTTAATATTTCTTTATATCTTAGCCTATCTTAGCCCATCTATTTTTCTTATTTCTCTTATGTTTACTGGGTACTAGCTGGGTTTGCATAGTGCATCCAGTGTAGTAACCTGTCCTTACCAGAGGGCGTATGGTATGGTTATGTATGGCATATATGGATTTTTTGCATATGTTTATATTTGTATATGATGGTGTAACATCGTTTATAGATATGACAGACTCCCCAGCTTCCTGATTCTGGTACATCACTTATAAAGTAAGAGCGTCACGATATAAAGTATGTCCCGGGATGTAATTATCCATGGAGATAGATTTAATTCTATCAACACGAGACCAGTTCATTGGCTGTTGCCATTTTCCAACCCTCGGCTTGATTCGACGGCCCGGAGGGGGTGGGTGGGTCCAAAGTGATGCTCTTCTTTCTTAAGCGTGGAAGTAGCGTATGGTGGCACCGCCTCTAGATGAAGTCCTATGACGAAACGCGTAAGGCGGAGCTACGCAATACGCACACCACGCTAAGTCTATCCAGAAGTGCAGCTGGAACGCAGCCGGAATGTACGCCGCGTACACCAGCCTGCACCGATCGCGTACCCCAATGCGATACAGGGACTGTGTTTCTATTGTTTTATTTGGATCTGTTTTAATTAAATTTTTAATAAAGCCCAAAGTTTTTACCGCACTATGGGAGCTTTTTTGTGCTTTCACCAATGAGGTAATTGGAAGCCTTTTTTCCACGGCATTTGAAATTCCTGGGGAAGCTGTATTGAAGTGAGGTCAAAACAGAGGATACTGCTGACATCTCTCCCTGCACGTGTGATCTGGATATCTCTTCATGCTGTCTACCCCTGTGGGGGTGAAAGGAGCTGGTGAGTGGGGACACATGTGGGGGATGAACTGCATGCCCAATTGAAGATCAGAATCTATACCTGCCATTTATACGAAGAGGACTGGTTATCTTATTATCAAGTTTCAATCACATATAGACTCACATCATATTCAAGTGGCAAAGTCAGGCAGTCTGCAGCCACACACTAGTGCCTCTACTTGGAGGCATAGCATCTTGCACTGTCATATTTGGATATATTATTTGTTTTAATTCTGTTGCACTTGCTGGTTTTAGTATATGGTGCCCCTAGATGAGACATCATTGGTCACCACAGATTATTACAATATTGCATTGATGATCACTTGTGTTGTGTACTTGGTACCATTCTCATTGGTATAAGGAACACAGCGGCACTATCACTATATAGGGTGGCACGACCACTTAAAATAAAAAATAATTATTTTTTTTGTCACATCACACTACACTGTAGCACTGGTCCCCGTAGGATCAGTGAGCAGCGCCACACCCCATTCATTTCTTATTTATACAAGGTACACCAGCCAGGGAAAAGAAAACCCTATCAAATCTATCACGTAAATTTGTTGAAACCCTGGAGAGACAGAGAACAGGTATCTGCGGTGGTAGGGGTACCGTCAGGGGACCATGCAGGGATCGACCTGGTGCAGGTTGCTGCCACCCTAACTAGACCCCAAACCCAGCAAGCAAAAGAGTTTTTGCAAAGAAATAGGGTCATTTTTTCAGGATTGCCCGGTCTCACCAACGTCATCAAGCATGACATTGTAACCGAGCCCAATGTAAAAATCCGGTTAAAGCCTTACCGTATCCCAGAAGCTCATAGGATGGCAGTATCTGAAGAGGTTAAAAGAATGCTCGAACTTGGAATCATTGAAGAGTCACAGAGCGAGTGGTCGAGTCCAATCGTGTTGGTACCCAAACCCAACGGCACCCTCCGCTTCTGTAAAGACTTCAGAAAACTTAATGAAGTCTCCAAGTTTGATGCATATCCCATGCCATGGGTAGATGAGCTAATTGAGAGGTTAGGTCCTGCTAGGTATATCACCACGCTGGACCTCACAGAAGGGTACTGGCAGATTCCCCTGACCAAGGAAGCCAGGGAGAAAACAGCCTTCTCTACCCCGGAAGGCCACTTCCAATACAAAAGGATGCCATTTGGTCTACACTCTGCCCCTGCCAAGTTCCAAAGGGCCATGGACAAAACTTTGCATCCACATCAACGGTACGCTTCCGTCTACTTAGATGACATAGTCATCTTCAGCACTGATTGGGAGTCCCATCTTCCCCGGGTTCAGGCAGTCATAGACTCCTTGAGAAGAGCAGGGTTCACCATCAATCCGGAAAAGTGTGCCGTTGGGGTCGAGGAAGCCAAGTACCTAGGGTATAATGTGGGTAGGGGGCTGGTGAAGCCCCAAATGAGTAAGGTGGAAGCCATACAGGACTGGCTCCATACCCTAACCAAGAAGCAGGTCAGAGGGTTTTTGGGCATAGTTGGCTATTATAGGAGGTTTGTTCCCAACTTCGCCACCATTGCTGCACCGCTAACTGACTTGACCAAGGGCAGAAAGTTTGTGATGATAAAGTGGAATGCCGAGGCCGAGAAAGCTTTTCAAAAGCTTAAGACGGCATTGTGCCAGGATCCGGTGCTTGTAGCTCCGGATTTCGCAAAGGATTTTGTAGTGCAGACAAACGCTTCAAGTGAGGGGTTGGGAGCAGTCCTGTCGCAGGAAATCAATGGGGAAGAGCACCCCGTAGTTTTTCTTAGTAGGAAGCTGACGGCAGCCGAGATAAACTACGCTGTGGTAGAGCGGGAGTGTCTTGCCATAAAGTGGGCTTTGGACTCCCTACGATATTTCCTCCTAGGTAGGAGGTTTCGCTTGATGTCAGACCACGCTCCCCTTACCTGGATGAGGCAAAACAAGCACACCAATGCCAGGTTAACAAGGTGGTTCCTTTCTCTCCAGGAGTTAAATTTTGTGGTAGAGCACAGACCCGGGAGACAACATCAGAATGCCGATGCCCTCTCCCGAGTCCATTGTATGATGTTGAGTGGTGCCTCCAACACCTCCGCGTTGAGGCAGAGGGGGGGTATGTACAGGACGCCAAGGTTGGGTCCTGGATGGGTGCTATTTGGGTTGTGGTCCCTTTAAGGAGTGGTGATGGTGTTCAGGAGGTCACCCAGAATGGGTGAGGAATTCCCGGCAAAAGAAGTAGTCCAGAGAGGACTGGCTTGCAGTCCTCTTTGTCTTGATAGAGAGTTATTTGGGGCCCGGAATTTCGGAGGCTCTAAAGTGATATTCGGGTGGGATAGAGCCTCCACTTCTGACCACTGGGAGTCAGCACACAGGGGGTTAAAGGCTTCCAGGAAACAGCTCATAAAACAGGAAGTGGTGCAAGAGGTGTTGTGAAAGGAGTATGGGGATTGCACCTGTGAAGATGAGCTGTGTGTCTGCTGGGAGCTTTTAAGGATTCAGCAAGGGCTCTGGAAGTTCTGGGGCGAAGACCCCTCTACAAAAACTGTATGTGCCTTTTCTTTCATTTGTTTTGTGCTGAAAACAAGCAGGACTTTACTTTTTGCTGGAGATAAGCGGACTTTGTTTTTATATTTTTCCTGTGTGCTGAATGAAGCTTTATTTTTGGTTTATTTACAAATAAAAGCCTTTTTGTTCAAGTTCAACGGTTTATGCACTTGGTCCCGTGGAGCTATAATCCCCAAAAGTTTCCAGTATATATATATATATATATATATATACAGGTCCTTCTCAAAAAATTAGCATATTGTGATAAAGTTCATTATTTTCTGTAATGTACTGATAAACATTAGACTTTCATATATTTTAGATTCATTACACACAACTGAAGTAGTTCAAGCCTTTTCTTGTTTTAATATTGATGATTTTGGCATACAGCTCATGAAAACCCAAAAATCCTATCTCAAAAAATTAGCATATTTCATCCGACCAATAAAAGAAAAGTGTTTTTAATACAAAAAAAGTCAACCTTTAAATAATTATGTTCAGTTATGCACTCAATACTTGGTCGGGAATCCTTTTGCAGAAATGACTGCTTCAATGCGGCGCGGCATGGAGGCAACCAGCCTGTGGCACTGCTGAGGTGTTATGGAGGCCCAGGATGCTTCGATAGCGGCCTTAAGCTCATCCAGAGTGTTGTGTCTTGCGTCTCTCAACTTTCTCTTCCCAATATCCCACAGATTCTCTATGGGGTTCAGGTCAGGAGAGTTGGCAGGCCAATTGAGCACAGTAATACCATGGTCAGTAAACCATTTACCAGTGGTTTTGGCACTGTGAGCAGGTGCCAGGTCGTGCTGAAAAATGAAATCTTCATCTCCATAAAGCTTTTCAGCAGATGGAAGCATGAAGTGCTCCAAAATCTCCTGATAGCTAGCTGCATTGACCCTGCCCTTGATAAAACACAGTGGACCAACACCAGCAGCTGACATGGCACCCCAGACCATCACTGACTGTGGGTACTTGACACTGGACTTCAGGCATTTTGGCATTTCCCTCTCCCCAGTCTTCCTCCAGACTCTGGCACCTTGATTTCCGAATGTACTTTGGACCACTGAGCAACAGTCCAGTGCTGCTTCTCTGTAGCCCAGGTCAGGCGCTTCTGCCGCTGTTTCTGATTCAAAAGTGGCTTGACCTGGGGAATGCGGCACCTGTAGCCCATTTCCTGCACACACCTGTTCACGGTGGCTCTGGATGTTTCTACTCCAGACTCAGTCCACTGCTTCCGCAGGTCCTCCAAGGTCTGGAATCGGTCCTTCTCCACAATCTTCTTCAGGGTCCGGTCACCTCTTCTCGTTGTGCAGCGTTTTCTGCCACACTTTTTCCTTCCCACAGACTTCCCACTGAGGTGCCTTGATACAGCACTCTGGGAACAGCCTATTCGTTCAGAAATTTCTTTCTGTGTCTTACCCTCTTGCTTGAGGGTGTCAATGATGGCCTTCTGGACAGCAGTCAGGTCGGCAGTCTTACCCATGATTGCGGTTTTGAGTAATGAACCAGGCTGGGAGTTTTTAAAAGCCTCAGGAATCTTTTGCAGGTGTTTAGAGTTAATTAGTTGATTCAGATGATTAGGTTAATAGCTCGTTTAGAGAACCTTTTCATGATATGCAAATTTTTTGAGATAGGATTTTTGGGTTTTCATGAGCTGTATGCCAAAATCATCAATATTAAAACAAGAAAAGGCTTGAACTACTTCAGTTGTGTGTAATGAATCTAAAATATATGAAAGTCTAATGTTTATCAGTACATTACAGAAAATAATGAACTTTATCACAATATGCTAATTTTTTGAGAAGGACCTGTATATATATATACCAGTGTTTCTCAACTCCAGTCCTCAAGGCGCCCCAACATGTCATGTTTTCAGGATTTCCCTCAGATGAAACAGCTGTGGTAATTACAAGGCAGTGAAACTGATCAAATCACCTGTGAAAAATAATGGGAAGCCTGAAAACATGACCTGTTGGGGCGCCTTGAGGACTGGAGTTGAGAAACCCTGATATACACACACACACTGTATTCAGTTTAGCTAGATCTCACTTCAGAGTGTTCCTGTTATTCTCGCTGCAGTATATTAAGGCAGTGTACTGCATACTGGGCTCAGTGTGCAGGTAAAGCTGACTGCAGACCATCCTTGTTCTCTTCCTAATAATATAGGCAGGCAGTTCATTGAGGTAAGCTGCAGTATATTAAGTCAGTGTACTGTATACTGGGCAGGCACAGTGTGCAGGTAAAGCTGACTGCAGACCATCCCTGTTCTCTTCCTAATAATACAGACAGGCAGTTGATTGAGCTAAGCTGCAGTATATTAAGTCAGTGTACTGTATACTGGGCTCAGTGTGCAGGTAAAGCTGACTGCAGACCATACCTGTTCTCTTCCCAATAATACAGACAGGCAGTTGATTGAGCTAAGCTGCAGTATATTAAGTCAGTGTACTGTATTACTGGGCACAGTATGCAGGTAAAGCTGACTGCAGGCCATTCCTTGTGTACCTATTCCTTTCCAATACATCAAATACAGTATGTCTGGAAGGCCAACAAGGAGAGGCAGACACTCACAGGCCAATAAAAGAGGGCAAGCAAGCTCTGTGTCTAGAGGCAACAGTGCTGGTCGTGGACACGGTGCATCCTTATCAGCACGTGGCCGTGGGGCACGCTTGTCCTTTTTTTCGGCAGCTGGCCGTGTTGAGCCGCAACATTCAGAAGAGTTGGTAGAGTGGATGACCAAGCCGTCCTCATCCTCCTCATCCTCTTTCACCCAGGCTACCTTGGCTGCCAATGCAGGTGCCAAAGCGGCCAATTCCATCGTCTCAAGGTCATCAGTTACTCCTTCCCTAGCCCCACCATCATGCACGGAGGAGTCCCCCGAACTGTTCGACCACAGTGTTGGGTACATGCTGCAGGAGGATGCGCAGAGTTTTGAAGGCTCCGATGAAGGTACCCAGCTTGAGGAAGGCAGTAACGTGAGCCCAGACAGAGGGGGTGCCCAAGAAGGACAACAAACTGGCAGTCATGTTCCCCCAGCTGCAGCATACTGCCAGGTTTGCTCCAGTGATGAGGAGAGAGGGGATGATGAGGTCACTGACTCTACGTGGGTGCCTGATAGGAGAGAGGAGGAGGAGGAGGAGGAGGCACATCTCCAAACGAGGCAGGATGCCCTCCAGGGGCCAGCTTAAGGGCAGCCAACCGACTGCATCACACCGCAGAGCTCCCCATGTGCAGGACGCTGCTGACTCTGCGTGTTTTTCCAAAAGTTCTTTGCCTTTTTTCAGATGTGTGCAGCAGATTGCACCGTTGCTATTTGCAACATATGTCTGAAGCGTATCAAGCGTGGCCAAAACAGCAGCCGCTTGGGCACCACATGCTTGACCAGACATATGTCGACCTGCCATGCAGTCCGTTGGTAAGCGTACATAAAAGACCCACACCAAAGAACAAAGCGGACCTCTCCTTGCTCCTCATCAGCTATACCTTCAGGCCTCTTAGAAACCTGCACTGAGAGGCATGAAGGTGTAGAATTAGGTGTGCCACTGCCAAGTACTTGTGGGCAATCTGCTTTCGGTACACCAACGTCCGATTGTACCAGGCAAATTTCCCTGCCCCAGTTGCTACACCGGCGAAATAAATTTGCTCCCAGCAATCCACATGGCCAGCGGTTGAATGCTAGCTTGGCTAAATTGCTAGCACTTAAACTGCTGCCTTTTCAGTTGGTAGACTCTGCCCCCTTCCATGAGTTTGTGGAATGTGCGGTACCTCAGTGGCAGGTTCCCAAACGCCACTTTTTTTCACGGAAGGCGATTCCGGCTCTCTACCGGCATGTGGAAGGCAATGTCTTGGCCTCGCTGGACGGGGCGGACAGCAGTAAGGTGCTTATTACCGCTGACTCATGGTCCAGCCAGCATGGACAGGGACGTTACCTATCTTTCACAGCCCACTGGGTTACTCTGCTGGCAGCTGGGAAGGATGCAGGACAGGGTGCAGTAGTGTTGGAGGTTGTTCCGCCACCACGCCTCCAAAATGCTACTAGTGGTGATTCTGACACACCTCTCTCCTCCACCCCCTCTTCTTCTTCCTCCATGGCCTCTTCCTCTGCTGATTTGACCTCGGAACCAGCAGTGCTATGTAGGCTTTCAAGGAGCTACGCAAGTACGCAGGCAAAAAGATGCCATGCGGTGCTTGAGCTGGTGTGCTTGGGGGACAGGAGCCACACTGGGGCAGAGATTCTGTTAGCTCTGCAGGGGCAGGCTCAGAGGTGGTTGACGCCACGCCAGTTTAAGCCAGGAATGGTGGTTTGCGACAATGGCACCAACCTCCTCTCCGCCCTCCGACAGGGACAGCTGACCCATGTGCCCTGTTTGGCTAACGTCCTTAACTTGGTGGTGCAGCGGTTCTTGTGCAGGTACCCGGGGCTTACAGGATGTCCTGAGGCAGGCCAGGAAAGTCTGTGGGCATTTCCGCCGGTCATATAATGCCAGTGCTTGGCTGGCTGACCTCCACCAGGTGGAACTCAACGTTGGCCATGCTGCAGCGGCTGAACACGCAGCAGAGGGCCATCAATGAGTACCTGTGCGACTATGGCACCAGGACAGGGTCAGGGGAGCTTGTTTTTTTTTCCACGACAGTGGGTCATGATCAGGGATGCATGCACTGTCCTGTCCCCATTTGAGGAGGCCACGAGGATGGTGAGCAGTGACAGTGCATGCATCAGTGATACTGTCCCTCTAATCCACCTGTTGGAGCACACGCTGCGTGGAATAATTGACAGAGCACTTGAAGCAGAACAGAGGGAGGAAGAGGAGGACTTCCTTACCTCTCAAGGCCCCCTTTATCCAGACAGTGTTCCTGCGGGCCCGCCGATCACACAGAAAGAGGATGAGAAGGAGGATTGTGTCAGCATGGAGGTGGAGCCTAGCACTCAGCATCAGCAGCAGTCTTCAAGGGATAATTTACAGTCCCCAGAAACCCATGGACTTGTACGTGGCTGGGAGGAGGTGGCTGTGGATCATGTCATCCTTAGTGACCCAGAGGACTCCGGACCGAATGCCTCAGCTAACCTACACTGCATGGCCTCCCTGATCCTGCAAAGCCTGCGGAAGGATCCTCGTATTCGTGGTATCAAGGAGAGGGATCATTACTGGCTGTCAACCCTCCTTGATCCACGTTACAAGGTTAAGGTTGCAGACCTTATCCAGCCTTCGCAGAGGGAGCAGAGGATGAAATATCTTCGGGAGGCCTTGCAGAAAGGTTTGTGCAACGCGTTTCCAGAGCCTGGGAGATTACAAATTCCTGGTCCTGGACAACGTGTTGCTGAGGCTTCGGTCAGTCACAGAAGGAGCAGTGGAGAAGGTGGCCGTCTGACCGATGCGTTCAGACAATTTTTTAGTCCGCAGCCCCAAGGTATGATCGGTTCCAGCAACCATCGCCAGCATCTGATTCACATGGTGCAGGAATACAGTAGGTGCCTCCGACATTGTATATTCATCGCGATCCTATCGCTGAGATTCTCGGCGACAGGGGTGCCGACATCTCGGCGACAGGGTGGCGACACATCTCACGCTCGCTGCAATGGCGAAGAGACGCGGCACTGTATTGAACGGGGATCCGACGTGGATTCCCGCCAATACCAGGCACTGTGTTTGGTATGAATCCTGAGCTGGAACTCCACGCCAATTTTTAAAGAAAAAAACGGCATGGGTTCCCCCTCCAGGAGCATGCCACGCTTCTTCTCGCAGTAATGCTAAATCTTCGGTCCGCAGAGATTTATATAGGCTTCTCATGATGTCACAGTCACATGATCCCATGACGTCACAGTCACATGCTCCGGGGCCACCCGGAACATGTGACTGTGACGTCATGAGAAGCCTATATAAATCTCTGCGGACCGAAGACTTAGCATTACTGCGAGAGGAAGCGACGAGTCAACATCAAGGAGGAGAAGAGGGAAGAAGACGCAGACGATGGGAAGACCGGCCCCTCCACTAGCAAAAGAGCTGGAAGAAGATAGTGGAGGGGCCGGCAGAAGTACGGAGAACCGGACGAGACGACGGGGAAGACCGGGCCTCCGCTAGCAAAAGAGCTTGAAGAAGATAGCGGAGGTCCGGCAGAAGAAAGAAAGAACCGGAGAGGAGAAGAGGGAAGAAGGCAACGGAGAAGACAGGGCCCCGCTAGCAAAAGAGCTGGAAGAAGATAGCGGTGGCCCGGCAGAAGGAAGAAAGAACCGGAGAGCGCGGCGATGACACCGGAGACCCCCCGAAGTCGGAAGAAGACCCCCGGAGCTGTGCAATAAAATACTTTAAAAAGCTGTGTGTTTTTTTATTGCCATTTTTTTCCACCAGGTAAATGGGTAGGGGTACGATGTACCCCATACTCATTCACATAGGGTGGGGGGGCCAAGATCTGGGGGCCCCCTTATTAAAGAGAGCTCCCGGATTCCGATAAGCCCCCCGCCCGCAGACCCCGACAAACAACGGCCAGGGTTGTCGGGAAGTGGCCCTGTCCTCATCAACATGGGGGCAGGGTGCTTTGGGGTGGGGGGGCCGCAGGTCGCCCCCCTGCCCCAGAGCACCAAACCCCCCATGTTGAGGGCATGCGGCCTGGTACGGTTCAAGAGGGAGAGGGGGGGGTCTCTCGCCCCCCCTCTTCCCCTGCTGCCTGCCAGGTTGCGTGCTCGGATAAGGGTCTGGTTTGGATTTTGAGGGGGACCCCCACACCTGATGCTGATGTAACCGAATAATTTTTTTTGAATGCGAGATCCCTTCAAGACTGTCTATGCTGATGCTGAATGACTATCCTGTTATGCCGAGTGACTATCCTCTTCCACCTCAATATTCATGTTGATAGCTTGTAAGAACATTTTTGGTTCTGTGCACCGCCACCAGTGGCTAAGGCCCAATTTTTCTGCCCCTGTTTAATACTTTGCAGCAGGGCTCATTCCTGCGCTCCAACTAAAGTATCTGTGAGGGGTTGCAGTGTTGTGGCACCAGCACCAGTGCCTAAGGCCCAATTTTTCTGACCCTGTTTAACAGGGGTGTGTAATTACAATCTTTGCTGTAATACTTTGCAGCAGGGCTCATTCCTGCGCTCCAACTATAGTATCTGTGAGGGGCTGCAGTGTTGTGGCACCAGTGCCTAAGGCCCAATTTTTCTGTCCCTGTTCAAAAGGGGCATGTAATTACAATTCTTGATCTAATTCACAGCAGGGCCCATTCCTGCGCCCACTAAGAGTAACTGTGAGGGCTTACAGTGTTGTGGCAACACCACCACCAAAGGCCCAATTTTTCTACCCCTGTTCAACAGGGGCATGTAACTACAATTCTTGATATAATATTTCACAGCAGGGCCCGTTCCAGCGCCCACCAAGAGTAACTGTGAGGACTTACAGTGTTGTGGCACCAGCACCACCACCACTACCACCAAAGGCTGTGTTGTTGGCAACACCTAAGGCCCAAATTTCTGCAGAGTACATAGGGCAGGCCCCTACTTTCAAACATCTGACTTTCAAACGACTCCTACTTACAAACGGAGGGAGACAACAGGAAGTGAGAGGAAATCTACCCCTAGGAAGGGAAATTCTCTCCTGTAAGAGTTAATATGGGAAAAACCTGTCTCCTCTCCACTGATGCTTTATCATCAATCCTTGTTTCCCTAAAAACCCAAAATTTTCAAAATCCAATTGAAGTGAAATCTTCTGAACTGGTGCACAGACCGCAATACAAATGTTAAAGGGGTAATAACCCTTCCCTATGTTTTTCTATCTTAAAAATAGATTTTTTGGCTGGAGCTACACTTTAAAAATGTACCAGTTCAAAATTACAAACAGATTCTACTTAAGAACAAACCTACAGTCCCGGTCTTGTTTGCACCTCCTGTATACTGCTGTTCAGAGTATATAGGGCCTGGGGGCCCCACGCCTTTCTTTTTTTTATTTGGGTGCGGTGTTCCCCTTAATATCCATACAAGACCCAAATGGGCTGGTAATGGGCTGGGGGGTTTCTCAATGATTTTCATCCATATTGCCGGACCACACATTACATTAAAGCTGCAAGCAGTTTTAAATGACTTTTATTCCTTTAGAAATGTCATTTTGTGCAGGGACAGTTCTAAACACGGGAAACACGCGCCACTTTACAGGCATACTATAGACAACCCCCAGGCACGATATTTAAAGGAATATTTCACTTTTATTTTTTCACTTTAAGCATCATTAAAATCACTGCTCCCGAAAAAACTGACGTTTTAATTGTTTTTTTGGAATTGTTGGAATTGATACATGTTCCCTGGGGCAGGACCCAGGTCCCCAAACCCTTTTTAGGACAATAACTGGCATATTAGCCTTTAAAATTCGCACTTTTGATTTTTGACGTTCGAGTCCCATAGACTTTAACGTCCATTCGCATTTTCTGGATGCGGACCGAACCGGGGTGGGGGGGGTTCGGCTCATCCCTATTGTACACCAAAAAAAGTTGGTCTTAATTAGCTCCACTTTTGTAAGATGTGACCTGTCAATATTTTATTTTGAATTTGGCATAAGTGCTGCACCCCAATGTAGAAGAGGAGAGAATTTCAACGACCTGCATTTGGTGCATTTTGGTGTCAGAACCAAAACTGTCATAGATGTTTTTGAACTTGGCATAGTGCATTACAAAAACAATTAATATCAGAAAACTGGAGCATTATTCTTATTGAAGTGTTCTTGCCACTTTCTGTGAGCTAAACAAAAGGCACAAACACCCTTAACTTTCTTTTGTAAACTACTAGACCTGTCAGCCCCCAGGTAATGTAGATGAATAGATGAACATAGGCAGACATGTTTGAATTCCAGCCAAACTCAATGGATCCAAAACAGAACTTCTCTTTCTTTGCGCAAACCGGAAGACGAACTCTAGGACGACAGGGACACCACCCACCATCCTTGGACAAACCATCACCCCAAGCACCAAAGTCAAAAGTCTCTGAGTCATCTTTGACTCAGACATGACCATGGACACCCAAATAGGATCAGTAGTCAGCGGATCTCACCATCTTCTCCGCTTGCTACGAAGACTCATCCCCTTTATCCCGGAAGAGGATACAGCAGTAGTAGTTGGAACAATCATCAATTCCCGACTTGACTATGCAAACTCCCTCTACCTTGGACTACCCAAATACCAGATTTCTCGGCTACAAGTCATCCAGAACACAGCAGCCAGACTGGTAACGGGAAAAAAAAACCCATGGGAATCAATCATCCCGTCCCTGAAGACCCTCCATTGGCTAGTCGTAAAGGATCAGGTGACTTTCAAGACCCTCTGCCTCACTCACAAATGCACACAAGGAAACGCTCCTCAATACCTATGCGAGAAAATAAAATAAAACACTACATCCCAAATCGCGTTCTACGATCAACTAACCAAAACCTCCTCCACATCCCTAAATTGTGCTACAAATCTAAAGGAGAACGAAGATTCGCAGTCCAAGGACCATGGCTATGGAACGCTCTACCAACGAACATCCGTATGGAAGAAAATCACTGGGCCTTCAGGAAAAAACGTAAGGAAAAAAAGTTTAGTTCGCATTTGTAGTGCTATATAAGTTTTCACTCACTCACTCAGCCTGGGTAACAGGCATGGCTGCCCCCACTAATACAATGGAGAAAAAAAGCATCAACAGGAAAATACAGGAAGTGTGTTATTCGCAGTTTTACCAGTAGAAAAAAAAACATATAAAACAAAAATCATACAAAAATCTAAAAAACAAAAAATATACTAAAAAAATTATTTAAAAAAAAATCCATCCTCCACTATTAAGGACTAGAAAACTGAAATATATTACACATTTATTTTTTGTATTTGTTTTCAATTTATTTTTATTGATCTTTTTCTTAAATACAAAAAATGCACATTAAAGTGTTTTTTTTTAAAACCACCTGTAAGAGAAAGCCATAATGAGCTAATATGACTAGCATAATAGCTCATTATGCATCATTTACCTTAGATCGGGGCCAACGAAGCCGTCCTCATCTCCCTCTTCAGCCGCAGCCATCGCTGCGGCGGTAGCCGGAAGGTTACTTCTGGGTATCGCCGCTCCAGCCAATCACAGCGCCGCTCCGGCACTGTGATTGACCGGAGCGGCGAAGACGTGACTCCGTGCATAAGCCGAAGCATTGCTGGGACTTAGCTGGATTTGTGAATGGGATTAACCCTATGAATGCGCCGTTGTCTACGGCGTGCATGCGCCGTAGACACGGATGCATGTCATTTTTAGCAAATATCTCCTAAACCGTGTAGGTTTAGGTGATATTTCTTGCACCTACAGGTAAGCCTTAATCTAGGCTTACCTGTAGGTGCAAGTTGCAAAAGTGGGTTTACAACCACTTTAAAACAAGATTCTATCACCTTATGTATCTATTCCTATTCAATATACCGAATCTTGTTCAATATCCATAAATCGCATTACCTTTTAAAACAAGATTTCCTACAACATATATCTACATTTACTCACTATCTTCCATTCTCTTTCATCCTCACATCCATTCATAAAAAATAAAAAAAAACATAACCCTTCTGTTTTCTCCCTTTCCATGTAATCATTTTATATTTCCCCTTCATAATTTCTTCTTTATTATTTATATATATTCTTTCATTCCTTTTGAGAGCCGAAATTCATCAGATTTTTGCCATATTTCTGGCAATAAACTATTTATGTACCGTATTCTTCTTCTCTTATCTGTCTTTCCATATATTGTATTTCATTAATTTCACATATTCATTCTGCTATGTTTGGACTTTTATTTTCTTTCCATTTGCGAGCTATTATTGTTCTAGTTGCTGATGTCATATGATGAAAAATATCCTTCTTAATGCTCTTTATTGATTCTGGCATCAGAGATAATAATGAGGTATCTATATTTAGATTCCTTTCTATTCCCGATATTTTTTGATATATCTCATAAACTGTTTTCCAGAGTTTTCTCACCATGTGACATTCAAACCAGATGTGTTCCATAGTACCCTTTTCCATCTTACATTTCCAACAAATATCTGTTTGTCCACTATTTATTTTATTTAACCACTTAAGCCCCGGACCATTTTGTAGCTAAAGGACCAGAGCTGTTTTCAGAATTTGGCACTGCGCTGCTTTAACTGGAAATTGTGCGGACATGCAATGTTCTACCGAAACAAAATTTGTGTCCTTTTCTTCCCACAAATAGAGATTTCTTTTAATGGTATTTGATTGCCTCTGCGATTTTTATTTTTTGCGATATAAACGGAAAAATACTGAAAATTTTGAAAAAAAGAAGATATTTTCTAATTTTTGTTATAAGAAAAATCGAATAAACTAAATTTTAGTCATACATTTAGGCCAAAATTTATTCAGCCACATGTCTTTAGTAAAAATGTCAATAAGCGTATATTTATTGGTTTGCGCAAAAGTTATAGCGTCTACAAACTAGGGTACATTTTCTGGAATTTACACAGCTTTTAATTTATGACTGCCTATCTCAATTCTTGAGGTGCTAAAATAGCAGGGCAGTACAAACCCCCCAAATGACCCCATTTTGGAAAGTAGACATCCCAAGGAAATTGCTGAGAGGCATGTTGAGCCCATTGAATATTTTTTTTTGTCTCAAGTGATTAAATAATGACAAAAAAAAAAAAAAAATTACAAAAAGTTGTCACTAAATGATATATTGCTCACACATGCCATGGTTATATGTGGAATTGCACCCCAAAATTCCTTTTTGCTGCTTCTCCTGAGTACGGGGATACCACATGTGTGGGACTTTTTAGGAGCCTCTCCGCGTACGGGCCCCCGAAACCAAGCACCGCCTTCAGGATTTCTAAGGGCGCAAATTTTTGATTTCACTTCTCACTACCTATCACAGTTTCGAAGGCCATAAAATGCCAAAATAGCACAAACCCCCCCCAAATGACCCCATTTTGGAAAGTAGACACCCCAAGCTATTTGCTGAGAGGCATGGTGAGTATTTTACAGCTCTAATTTGTTTTTGAAAATGAAGAAAGTAAATCATTTCATTTTTTTTTTTTTTCCAATTTTCAAAACGTTTTGACAAAAAGCGAGATCTGCAACATACTCACCATACCTCTCAGCAAATAGCTTGGGGTGTCTACTTTCCAAAATGGGGTCATTTGGGGGGGTTTTGTGCCATCTGGGCATTCCATGGCCTCCGAAATTGTGATAGGCAGTGAGAAGTGAAATCAAAAATTTACCCCCTTAGAAAGCCTGAAGGCGGTGCTTGTTTTTTGGGGTCCCGTACGCGGCTAGGCTCCCAAAAAGTCTCACACATGTGGTATCCCCGTACTCAGGAGAAGAATGTATTTTGGGGTGTAATTCCACATATGCCTATGGCATGTTTGAGCAATATATCATTTAGTAACAACTTTGTGCAAAAAAAAAAAGAAAAAAAAAATTTATTTTTTCCACAACTTGTGTCAACATATAAAATATTCCATGGACTCGACATACCTCTCAGTATATAGCTTGGGGTGTCTACTTTCCAAAATGGGGTCATTTGGGGGGGTTTTGAACTGTCCTGTCATTTTATACACAACATTAGGAAGCTTACATCCACTCTTCTAACCACTTGAAGACAAAGCCCTTTCTGACACTTTTTCTTTACATGAAAAAACATTTTTTTTTTGCAAGAAAATTATGTTGAACCCCCAAACATTATATATTTTTTTAAAGCAAAGGCCCTACAGATTAAAATGGTGGGTGTTGCATTTTTTTTGCCACACAGTATTTGCGCAGCGATTTTTCAAACGCATTTTTGGGGGAAAAAATACACTTTTTTTAATTTTAATGCACTAAAACACACTATATTGCCTAAATGTTTGATGAAATAAAAAAGATGATCTTAGGCCGAGTACATAGATACCAAACACGACATGCTTTAAAATTTCGCACAAATGCGCATTGGCGACAAACTACATACATTTTTAAAAGCCTTTAAAAGCCTTTACAGGTTACCACGTTAGATTTACAGAGGAGGTCTACTGCTAAAATGACTGCCTTCGATCTGACCTTCACGGTGATACCTCACATGCATGGTGCAATTGCTGTTTACATATGACGCCAGACCCACGCTTGCGTTCGCCTTGTCGCAAGAGCAGGGCAAGGCAGGGGTGCTTTTTTTATTTTTTTATTATTAATTTTGCTTTTTTATTTTACTTTTAAACTGTTCCTTCCATATTTTTTTTTTTTATCATTTTTATTGTTATCTCAGGGAATGTAAATATCCCCTATGATAGCAATAGGTAGTGACAGGTACTCTTTTTTTAAAAAAACTGGCGTCTATTAGACCCTAGATCTTTCCTCTGCCCTCAAAGCATCTGACCACACCAAGATCGGTGTGATAAAATGCTTTCCCAATTTCCCAATGGCGCTTTTTATATCCGGGGGGGGACATTCCCTCCCACTGCTTGTAAAAGCAGTCCAGAGGCTAATTAGCCACTAGGATTGCTTTTACATGAAAGCCGGCCGCTGGCTGAAAAGAATGATACCAAGATGATACCTAAACCCACAGGCATCAATCTGGTATAACCATTCAAAGTCCAGCAACATACCAGTACGTTGCTGGTCCTTGTTGGACATGTATTGTAATCTTTTTTTTCATGCAGCCTGTTGGCTGAACGAAAAAAAGAGATTGATCGGTGGGTATGCCCACCATTAGAATACCGCCCTTCATCCACCCACTTCTAATGATGGGCATACATGCACCATTTATATATGCCGAAGCATGGGGGCATCTTCCCGCAAAAGTTATGCCGCGTACACATGGTCAGACTTTTCCACGGGCAAGCCTCCGTCGGAATTTCGACCGTATGTACGCGGCATTAGGAGCAAAATCGCTCCTCCGTTCCTCCGCCCCTGCTGCCCCCATGCTTCGGCATATATGATTTTTTTTTTTAACTGTGGTGGTGAAATCACCTCCTACAGCACTGGAGTCGCAGGGATCAGGCCTGTCTCTGCGAACGCTGCAGTTATGTGTGTTGTGTTTTGTAAGTGACAGTGATCGATCGATACTGCACTTGGGTGGCCTGGGCTGGACAGAGGGGCAAAACGCAGGTGCTAGCAGGTATCTGGGCTGATCCCGCTAACACTGCGTTTTTGGGAACCCTAAACTGCTGGGGACGCTAGTATAGATCTGATCAGATCAGATATTGATCTGTTCAGATACTATACCACTAAGGGAGGTGTATGCTTCACGCGTGGGTGTTGGCATTACTGGCACTAACCTGACGCTGCCTGGGGTGTGACGCAGGGTTAACTAGGGGCAATTAGGGGGTTAAAACCTTTATTAGATAATATATGGGGGTACCTGACGCTATAAAAACCTGCGGCGAACCTAAAAAAAATAACTGGCTATCTATCGGCACCAGCATAACTAATACAGCGTTTAGAAAAACGATCGCTTAGTGACACTGGCAAAAGGGGGTGAAAGGGTTACCTGGGGGGGCGATCAAGGGGTTAAACCTTTATTAGGTAATATATGGGGGTACCCGACGCTATAAAAACCTGCGGCAAACCTAAAAAAAAGTAACTGGCTACCTATCGGCATCACCGACAATAAGACAGCGATCAGAAAAACGATTGCTTAGCGACAGTGGTGATAGGGGGTGAAAGGGTTACCTAGGGGGCGATCAAGGGGGTTTAACCTTTATTGGGTAATATATGGGGGTACCTGACGCTATAAAAACCTGCGGCGAACCTAAAAAAAATAACTGGCTACCGATCGGCATCACCAACAATAAGACAGCGATCAGAAAAACGATCGCTTAGCGACAGTGGTGATAGGGGGTGAAAGGGTTACCTGGGGGCGATCAAGGGGCTTAAACCTTTATTAGGTAATATATGGGGGTACCCGACGCTATAAAAACCTGCGGCGAACTTAAAAAAAAAACTGGCTACCGATTGGCATCACTGACAATAAAACAGCGATCAGAAAAACGATCGCTTAGCGACAGTGGTGCTAGGGGGTGAAAGGGATATCTGGGGGGCGATCAGGGGGTTAAACCTTTATTAGGGGGGGTTAGGGGGCTACACTGGACCTAAAACTAAACTGTAGTGACACTTTTACAGTCACAAATGTCACTGATTGCAGTGATCAGTAAATAAATGGTCACTGCAATCAGTGACACTGTGACTGGGGGCTGGGGGGTGATCTGGGGGGTGGTCTGGGGGGGCCTGGGGGGGCGATTTATGTTCCTATGTGTCCTGTTGTCAGTGTGCTGTTTGTGCACTAACCTGTGTGTCTTCTCTTGTACGGCGCTCAGTATATGTGAGCGCCGCATAAGAGATGACATCACTTCCTCTGCCTGTGTAAACATTACACAGCAAAGGAAGCTTTCTCATTCGCCGGGAGCAATCGCGAGGGGGTGGCCGGAATCGAACGGCCGTCCCCTCATCCTGGATCGCTCCCGAACAATTAACGACCGCTCACTGTATAGAAGGGGGGTCCGATGGGACCCCCCAACTATACAAAGGCAATCACGTATATGTACATGATTGTGCCTGTCGGTGCCATTCTGCCGACGTATATTTACAGTGGGCGGTCGTTAAGTGGTTAATGCTACGGGGCTCCAATACCATCTCATTGCTATTTTGTAATTTCTTTCTTGATATTTATTCGCTATAGATGTTTTGTGAATTATTTCAAATATTTTCTCCCATTCTGTTTCTGATATTGATCTCCCTATCTCTTTTTCCCATTTTTTAATTCCTGTTACCTCTCTAATGCCGCGTACACATGATCGGATTTTCTGATGAAAAAAGACTGATGGACTTTTTTCATCGGAAAAAACGATCGTGTGTGGACTCCATCTGTCTTTTTTCCATCGGTGTAAAAAAATAGAACATGTTTTAAATTTTACTGATGGAAAAAAAACCGATAGGAAATTCTGATCGTCTGTGTGGAACTCCAACGGAGAAAAAAACCCACGCATGCTCAGAATCAAGTTGACGCATGCTCAGAAGCATTGAACTTCATTTTTCTCGGCTCGTCAGAGTGTTTTACGTCACAGCGTTTTGGAAGGTCAGAATTTTGTCTGATGGTGTGTAGGCAAGACTGATGAAAGTCAGCTTCATCGGAATTCCGATGGAAAAATCCATCGGATTTTATAACATCGGAAATCCGATCGTGTGTACAGGGCATAAGGGGTCCTGAGGGGAGAAGTAACCCATATATCGTAGATAACTTTTTAGTTGGCTTTTGTTCTTCTATTAATATTTCTTCAAATTTAATTTTTGATCTATTTATTAATTGTAATTCTATATTTGTTGCAATATGTGTGTTTAATTGATGGTATTGTAGCCATTTATGTTTATGTTCATGTCCCAGATCTTGTAGATATTTTTTGTATTCGGAGACACTTTAAGAAGCTGGTAAATTTGTTGATAATTTATTCACACTTTGGTTGGCATTTCCTGTAAAATAAACCTGAGGTTTGTGGCTTGTTGAACATTCACAAAATGTAATAATTGGTGGCTTATTAAGAACCACATTTGAGTGTGTTTCCTGGCTTTTGCACGCTAACCAGGCACTATGGAGATCTTTATCTACTGGGGACACTTTGTGTGCATCCACGCCGAATGCGGGTTTTACTACCTCAGCTCTTGGGACAGATGATTTCAGCGGCCCCTGTCTTGCAATACTACATGTCATTAAATTCCAACCCCATGTAAGTAATTAGGATTGTATTTCATTGCTTTTTTTATTCAATCCTCCTTTTGATGTTCGAGTTAAATACCATATTTTATTGATACCTATGTCTTTTTTAGACATGTTGATGCATTTTCTCCTGAAGAAGTGGATTTTAACCATGAAAACGCATCAAGCATTGTAGGATGCAGCCATGTTTTTTATACATCATTACTGTCCGCGCAGACTATGCCACCTATTTCCTGATATTATCAAGAACTCCACTACACGGAGCATAAATATCTTACATACCTTACATCTGTCACTTGACTCATATAAAGTCCCAAACTTTCTCCCTTCAAATTCCTGATATAGGGGCGGAGGCATATGATTACATATGCTTCATTTAAAGTCCCACCTACCTTTCCTTTTTTACAGTAGAAGAGTCAGTGTTAATTGTTTAAATAACCTGCAGAGAAAGACAGCACACGTCAAAAGCAACATGTTTTAGATATTGCATGCTTTTAAAAGAGGCTTTCTATTCTAAATTAATTATAATTCAGCAAATTTAATAAGTGATCATGCTTCCAAAACTGTTAACAATGTACCTGTTATTGTATTTGGTACCATCTTGACCAATGCTGACCAAAAGGATGTCAGAGGTCTGACAGGAAAGCCAATCAACAACCTGGTCTGAACAGTCTCTTCGCATTAGTCCCTCCAGTATGCTCTATTAGCAGTAACCAATGCCATGGATGTGAACACCACCACATTTAATAAGTTAAGGGAAAGTTCTCTTTCAAAGTAAACAGCTGTCAAGTAAGTGTCTGTGGTAGTAAGCCCTTGTAGATCGCCAACTCCGGATTCCCCAGGATGCAGAGTCTAAGCCCAAGCCTACTTCTTCACCAGAGCTCCTGATGGTGAGGATGGACTTACAGCAAGCTAGGACCAGGTCACGACCCCCAGGTATGCCAGCTGAGGATGTAGAGACCACTTGAATGTGCAGAGGCAACAGGAAGTCCAGGAGACAAGGTCAGGATGGACAGCAAACAAGCACAGATGGTGAACGAAGTTGGAATCGGTACACGGACAGTCAGGTACAGGATACACAAGTAGCAAGCAAATAGGAGCTCAGAGAACTGTGAAGTTGCTCAGGCAATGTGGGCTACACCGAGCATGTCTTATATAGGCAAGCAAGCTAGAAGGACCAGGAAGGGATTAAAGGGAAGGAAATAAAAGCCCACAGAATAGCAGGCGTCGCCCATAGGCCAAACCACACATGTGAAAGGAATCCGGGTAGGAAAAGCACTGCAGTGAGGGGGTAAGAATACACAAAAAGGAAACTACAGGCTAATTCATGATAGTACCCCCGTCTGTACATCACTTAGGGGTATACTCACTTTTGTTGCCAGCGGTTTAGACATTAATGGCTGTGTGTTGAGTTATTTTGAAGAGACAACAAATTTACACTGTTAAACAAGCTGTACACTCACTACTTTACATTGTAGCAAAGTGTAATTCCTTCACATGATAATAACATATTTACAAAAATGAGGGGTGTACTAACTTTTGTGAGATACTGTATGTGCTGATGATGAGTGTTCAAATCTGGAGAAAAGTTGAGTAAGTTATCCAGAAAAAAATGAATTAAACAAAGTTCTAGAAGACAGTTGTTATGTTGTACAAGCCAAAGAGCATTGCAAGATATTCATAATGGCCATCTCTGGTGTTGAAAGCAGTTTTCCATTCATCACCCTCTCAGATCCTAATCAGATTGTGTGATCCACCTCTATAATCAAATGCAGGGCTGGAGCGTAACATCCTTTTTTCTCCACAAAGATGTAGCCAGTCCCAGCAGGAGAATTGGACTAACGGATAAATTCTTTCTGCAGATTTTCCCAGACATACTCGTACATGGTATGAGTCTCAGGGATGGCGAGAGGGTAGAGAGTTGACCTCAAGGTGGAGTAGTCCCTGGTTGGAGGTTAATAGCGCAATCATAGGGATGATGAGGAGGCAAACTGTCAGCAGCTTTTTACAAAAAAAAAGTCTTGGAAGGCCTGATAATGCAGAGGGAGAATTGGATAGGTGGTGACCTCGGCCACAGGTGCACAGAGAGGTGGGCACACCTTAGGTAGACAAATCTGATGGCATTGCGACCCCCCATGACAACACTTGGTCAGAGTTCCAATCTAGATAGGGAGAGTGTTTCTGCAATCACGGAAGTCCAAGAATGATGGGACTAGAAGACTTAGGAGGGATCAGGAAGGAGATTTCCTCAAAATGAAGAACCCTGACATGCATAGTTCTGGAGTTAGTTCAGAATCGTAGGGGTCCTAAGCACAAGGTAAAGCCATTGACTGCAGATACTGATAGGGGAAACACACTAAGCAAGATTCAAGTAAGAATACATATGTCTCTTATATTTTAACAAAATGTCCTTATCCCAGAATTCAGCTATAAATAATTTTAAAATAAATCAAAGAAAAACAAGAACAAGAAGTCAGACTTCGCATCAGGGGTCAACACACCAATTGTGTAGACTGAGCAGCTGCGCACGGGCCATCTCTGGGCTTAAAGTAGAATTCCTGTCTAACGCAACTATGCTTAAAATTTCCCCTCCCCCCCACTACCTATGTGTCATGGATATGCAGTAATGTTTGTCTGTCAGCAAACCTTCCTCTCCATGTGTTCACCTTAGAGGCCAGACACTCTCACCTGGCTGCTTTTATAATCTCTCCTCCCAACATGGCTCCACCCCAGGCCCTATCAGAGAACTCTATATTAACCTGTGCACTGCAAGTCTGCCTTGCTGATCAACTTTGTTTGTTAAGCATTGTCTGTTTGGGTTCCTGCTTGCCGTGTGCTACGTCTGTCTCTGTGTTACCGATCTTGGCTTGTTCTCGACTATCCCTGTCTTCTTGTGACCTTGACCTTCGGCGTGTCCTTTGTTTATCCTTGTCTGCTTGTCGCCCTGACCTTGGCTTATCCCCTCACTATCTCTTGTATCCTGAGCTGCTGCTTCCCCTCTATACTCTATACTCTACGGAGCGTGAGCTAGGGGACTCTGGGGGCCGCGACCTGGATCCAGTTGCAGCTCAGTCCATCCTCACCACTAGAGGCTCTGGTGAACACCTGCTGGATCTTAGACTCCACGCCCTGGGGAATCTTGGGCTCTAGCTCCCTGTGGGATCCCTGTTTGTGCTCCAGTGGACCTGCCTTCCTTAACCACCCAGTGTTCCATCCGCAGCAGTCAGCCATAGGGTTCACTACCTTGTGGTGCACTCCTGACCCCAACGGTGTGCATCTGTCATCTGGCCTCAGGTGACCAGACACTATGCTTCCTAACCTGCATAAAAAATGTCAGGCAGCAGGTACTGCAGGAGAGAGGAGGGAGCACCAACAATGGGACATGGGAGCCTGGGTGATGTCACCACTTCTGGAATTCCCAACCACTGTCGAGCACTCCCTACTCTTCATAGCAGCCACTGCTCACTAACATATGAGATCATATGACCAGACCGGAGCTAAAGAAAAGTAAGTATACACATAGTTTTTAGACAAGTTAGGCATCAAAAATAGCTGGAGAGGGGCAGGGACTATTTTTAAGCATAGTTAGTGTTATCAAGGAATTCCACGTTGATCTCCATTTAGACTTAATGTGGATCAGATGGGTGGGGGGCCCTCCTCCTGTTGTCATGTAGACACCTACCCTGTTCTTGTCAATCGATAAACAGTGTAGAAATGTATTTAATTGGCTAAATACACTTACACTTGGGTAAATTGGGGGGCCCAAATAATTGTTCATGCACTGGGGTCCCTTGGTAATCCAGGTTGCCACTGCGTCACATAGTATTGCTTGTGCATTAGAAAGTTCTCTAGCAGTTGGAGCTTCTTTACATGAAAAGCTACTGAAACACATTCAAGATGGTACAAACACTGGTGCAAATGTGCTTTAACCTAGCAACTCGCAAAACACAAGACTAGAGAAAGTAACTTTGCCTACGGGGGAAGTCTAAGGTTCTCCCTGTGGAAACAAAACGTGTAGCGCTAATCAAAAAAATGAACAAGAATGCATGACGCACTCAAATGAGTATATAAAAACGGTGCAATATAAAAAAGGGCACTCAAATATTAAGTAAAAACAGTAAGAAGTCCTCATATATACAAAATGTCTATATGCGAAATACAAGTGAAAACTTGTGCAACTGAGTGTCCTAAAGTAATTCAAAAATGAAGGCAATGGTGAAATTCAAAAGTGGGTGAAGACTTTGAAGGGAAAGGTGACGGTGAGAAGATGAAGAGAACCACCACCAATAGGTAAGGAGCTTACCAGATAGTTTGAACCCAGAGGAACATGTGTTCAGTGGGTCAAACGGGCTTGGTGTGGTGGAACCACGATGGAACCTGGACAATCTGTATGCTGCAAATTGCTGTGCTGGAAATGGCCAAACATCAACATAGAGAGAGAGAAACCGCAGAAGAAAGATGACCTCTTAGCAGATAACCTCATATGCAGTAGTAGTCCGGGAAAATCCCAATCAATATGAGCAGGTAAGTATCATGTAATAGAGAAAAGAAACAGCCACATAGCGTAACTCTGTATATAAATCAAAATTTAATGTAGTGGAAACACTTACATTTAAGTTGATATAAAAGCGCTTTGCAAAGAATGTGGCAACAATGGAGTCCTCCCAACGCGTTTTGTCTCCTAGGACATCATCTGGGGTGTCCCTCCACTGTTGCCCCCCTTGTATATATAGGAAAAGTGACCCCAATCAAGAGAGTTCATCCCCGGCTGCATTGTCAGTGGAAATGGCATTACTTCCTGGTTTTCCTAAGATGGCCGCCGGGCTTGTGTTCCAAGCCTCCATCTGGGTGCCTCTGACAAGGCCAAGCCTCGTTTTGGTCTCTGATATCATGTGACTCCCTGACTGAATGCCAGGAAGCTCTCACTGTGGAAGCAATCAAGAGAGTTCATCCCCGGCCGCATTGTCAGTGGAAATGGCATTACTTCCTGGTTTTCCTAAGATGGCCGCCGGGCTTGTGTTCCAAGCCTCCATCTGGGTGCCTCTGACAAGGCCAAGCCTCGTTTTGGTCTCTGATATCACGCAGCTCCCTGACTGAATGCCAGGAAGCTCTCACTGTGTGGATGATGTATCCAAGCCTCGTCCTGGCTGCAGAGACATGTGACATGATGAGTTCCAAGCCTCGCTCCGGGAAAGCCTGATGCAGTGTATTAATCCGAAAGACAGAGAACTTAAAGGGGAAGTACCTTAATTGGGTCAAATATGACATATATATTGCCACTCTTAAAGTGGTCAACATAAATGATAAAAAATTGTATAATAAAGAAAAAAAAACTATATAATAGGAAAAAGGTTATGTAAAAACATTAGCCAATCCTGTTAAAGTTGCTATTAGATATTAAGTAAAAACCGTATATAAAATATATGCATAAATATATATAAAAAATGACACTGTCAGCAAAATACTATAATCGCATCCCTAGGTGAAAACCTCACGGTTGCTGGTATAATCACATGAGAATGCTCGTGAAATGAACTCTCCTGTATGGGTCATAAACATTATGACAGACCTATCTGGCATAGACAGTGACTCAGTTATAAAATCTCTTATACATAAAATGTACGATATAAAATTACATATAAAAATACATATAAAAAGAGGGAATAAAGAATGAAATAAAAAAAAATCAAAGGATGGGAAAAAGTTAGAGCACCCCCATTTAGCAATGCCCAATGTTCATTAAGAATTATTGATAAATGAATTGATATCCCACTCAACGTTTAGACCTGATGGTGTGTGGGACTGTAGTTCGTATATCCAAAAAGTCTCTAATTGGGAGACCCCCCTAGTCATAGCTCCGCCCCTCCAGGGTGGAATGAACTGGTCAATAACCAGAAACTGGGTGCCCTTTGGGTTACGATCATGGTGTAATTTGTAGTGTCTGGGCACGGTATGCTTAGTGTCCCCACTTTTGATAAGGGCAATATGTTTTCCCACCCTTACTGAAAAGGTACGGATAGTACGGCCCACATATTGTTTGCCACATGGGCATGTGATCAAATACACCACATGCTTGGTGGCGCATGTGCAAAACTTTTTTATGGGATATTTCTTATGGGTGATGGTAGATGTAAACTCCAAAGTTTTGCTCCTCCCTGAAATGTTGTACTGACACACTGTGCATTTTTTGCACGGATAAAAACCCACGAGATGATGAAAAAAAGATGGGCGAACAGGAGGATTAATAATGTTGGGTGCTATCCTACTCTGCAGAGTGGGAGCTCCCCTAAAAATAACCTTAGCCCTATCAGGTATAACTGAATTCAAAACACGGTCATTTTGAAGAATGCCCCAATGCTTGGCCATGATAGCTTTGATGTGTTTGTGTTGAGTAGAAAAGGACGTTACCATGGCCCACTTGAAACTGTCATCTGCCTCTCTTTTGGGCTTGACTTCTAGAAGAGATTCTCTCCTAATGTCCAAAGTATTGTGTAATTCTTGGTCAATCTCAATAGGGTTATAGCCCTTGTCTAGAAATCTTTGTTTCAAAACATTAGCCTGTGTTTTAAAGGTCTCAGTACTTGTACAATTTCTACGTAACCTCAAAAATTGGCTACGGGGGACCGACCCCAACCATGAACGATGATGACAACTATCTATGGGGATGAACCCATTACGGTCAGTAGGTTTAAAAAAAGTTTGGAACTCAAACTGTCTGTTGACAATTCTGATTTCCAAATCTAGAAAATAAATCTTCTCCATGTTAGCCTCATAGGTTAATGAAATACCCCTATCGTTGGCATTAAGATGGTCAAAAAACGAGAGAGAGGACAAACTGCCGTTCCATAGGAGAAGGATGTCATCTATGTACCTGGCCCACAACACCAAAGAGGGGGTGTCTGTGGCATAGACGACATCCTCCTCCCACTTGGCCATAAAAAGATTGGCGAGGCTAGGTGCGAATTTAGCTCCCATAGCCACGCCACATAGTTGTAGATAGTATCGCTGGTTGAACCAGAAATAACTATGTTTTGTAGCGAATTCCAAAAGCTCTATAATGAATTTGCATTGGAACGGAGCAAGTGATGGTTCCTTGTCCAAAAAGTATTTAACAGCTTCGATGCCCCTTTCTTGTGGTACACAAGTGTATAATGAGGCCACATCAGCTGTGACTAAAATGTAGTCGTCCCGTATGTCAACATTTTCTAGCAACCTGATGGTGGCACCCATGTCCCTAAGATAGGAAGATGTCTGTCTGACCAGTGGCTGTAGAAAATGGTCTATGTACCGACCTATGCGTGAGGTGATGGAATCAATCCCACTCACGATAGGCCGGCCTGGTGGGTGGAGTGGGTCCTTGTGGACCTTGGGCAAGTAGTAAATGGTGGGTATTCTTGGTGCTTTAGGAATTAAAAATGCTTTTTCCTTCTGATTCAGAATATTGCAATCAAAACCCTTCTGTATCAAACTCTGGAGCTCTTTTTTATAAGAGGAAGTAGGATGTTAGGCAATTCTTTTATACGTATTTGGTTCATTCAAAATTCTATACATTTCTGTCTCATAATCCAGCTTGTCTAAAATTACAATGCCACCACCTTTATCCGCTGGTCGAATAACAAGGTCCTTTTGTTGGCACAGGGACTTTAGACCAATGCTAGACACTGGTTGGTGGCATGTACGTTTCTCTGGCATATCCGCTAAGTCTTTAAGAACTAAGTCCCTAAAAATGGTGACAGCAGGTGCCGCCGGAACAGGGGGATTGAACAAAGACGGATTAGCCAATCCCGAATGTACTATTCCAGAAGTGGCCGCTGCGCCACCACCTCTATAAGGATTAGAAATCAAATAGCGTTGTATGTTCAATTTTCGAATGTATTTATGGACATCAATAAAGGTACCAAATTTGTCCAATCTCTTGGGGGGGGGGGGGCGTACTTGAGGCCCTTATCCAAAACGGATTGCTCCTCATTCGTGAATGTCTTGGTACTTAAATTGAATACTCCCTGTCCAGCTAGATGCGCTGCTTTTTTTCTCTTCTGTATTCTCCTCCCCCTCTTGTCCCTCTCTTAGGTCTGGATCCCTTTTTCGTGATAGGGGGTCTGCGTGAAAAACCTGTTCTCTATGCGTATTAGGATTAGAATGATCATACCTATACGTTAGTTGTTCCTGTGTGCCTCTTGTATGGGCATAGTTGTTATGATTACGTGAATCCCTGAGAGGAGAGAACCTATTGTGAGTGGGTACGGGAGGCTGTTGGTAATAAGGAGAATGGTTGTAATATGATTCAGAGTGTTCTCCATATGTGTTGCTATGGCAATTCCTATGGTGACTTTATAATAATAATATAGAGTTTAGGTAGTAACAGGATGTGTAAAGAGCCCCTTCCCTCCCCCTCCATTGATTGGAAGTTCTTTGCTGGAAATGGGTGGGAGGGGCCCCTCCCCCTCCATTGATCAGGAAACAGGAAAGGGGGGGTTTGAAAAGGTTTTGGTGGAGAGACATGTTTTGAACAACAGTTGGTGTTTGGGAAGGACAAAGGAAGGAGTTGGTCTTTGGAAGGAGAAAGCAAGAAGACATCCCTGCCTTAGCTGGATAACTTTGGAGACGCTTTTTGGGAGTTGGACTGAGCAAGGAACTATGGACATTACATCTTGACCTCCAAGTTGAGTAATTATTTAGTTTGCTTAATGTATACGGTACATGTTGTACATGCTTATATATATTTGTAGGCATATATTTTGTAAGCTATTAAGTTAAGTGTGTTGTATTGTGCATCCTACAGTTGTATGTGCAGATTTTTCCTTGTTTAGTAAAGCATTGATACACTACAGAAGTTTAAGCTTCCTTGATTTTACCACAGAGTAACCTTAATAGATAGACGCAAAAGCGAAACACCATACCGGGCTGGAGAAACATAAGAATGATGATCATTCTGATCATAATTATAATAAGTATGGGAGTAGCGAAGATCGCCTCTTGATTGGCCCCTTCCTCCTCGCCTACCTCTAGACTTACCCCGACCCCGTGGTTGATTATTTGGAGTATGGGGACTGTAATGGCGAACCCTAGGTGGTAAAGGGTAGGAATTACCATGATGTTGGTCCCTTACAGCAACAGCCTTGGGTTTCATGGGGGTTGACTCCCCACGGCACCTGTTGCTGAAGGGACTGCAGAGGATGTAAGTGGTGGGGCAGGTGTTAAATCCATATCTATGGCTGAAGTGGAAGCAAGAAGCTTCTGCCACCCAAAAACAGTACCGTTTTTATAGTCACCTACATCTCTAGAATATTTTTTGTGTTTTTTGAACTTCTGATCCTTATCCTCTTTTTCCAGATAATTCTGTAAATTAGAAGAGAGAGAGTTGTACTCCAGAGAGTTTTTGTGTGAAGACAGTTTCTCTCTGAGTTCTTTGATCTCCCTATCCAAAAGGGAAAGTTTATTCCTTTTTTTAGAGATCAAAAAGCTCAGAAATTTGATGCCGCATCATTGAAGTAATTATACCAGGAATCAATGTCAGGTTCCCCTTGTTGGGGGTGGACATCCCATCTGAGGCTTCTTGGGACCATACGATCTGATATGTATTGGTCTAAAAATGCGAGATCCCATTGTAAATGGAGTTCTGATGACATCACATTTTTTAGCCTCAGAAATAGACCTCCTATCTCTGTGTCACTACCAGTAGCTATGAAGACACCCTCCGTGTTAACGGTACGGGAAGCTCTGTAGTCAAATACATCCATGTTATATGGCCGTAAATAGATGGGGCTGCAGCAGTATGTGGTCAAAAAAAAAAAAAAGCCCGGCGGCCATCTTAGGAAAACCAGGAAGTAATGCCATTTCCACTGACAATGCGGCCGGGGATGAACTCTCTTGATTGCTTCCACAGTGAGAGCTTCCTGGCATTCAGTCAGGGAGTCAAATGATATCAGAGACCAAAACGAGGCTTGGCCTTGTCAGAGGCACCCAGATGGAGGCTTGGAACACAAGCCCGGCGGCCATCTTAGGAAAACCAGGAAGTAATGCTATTTCCACTGACAATGCGGCCGGGGATGAACTCTCTTGATTGGGGTCACTTTTCCTATATATACAAGGGGGGCAACAGTGGAGGGACACCCCAGATGATGTCCTAGGAGACGAAACGCGTCGGAGGACTCCACTGTTGCCACATTCTTTGCAAAGCGTTTTTATATCAACTTAAATGTAAGTGTTTCCACTACATTAAATTTTGATTTATATACAGAGTTACGCTATGTGGCTGTTTCTTTTCTCTATTACATGATACTTACCTGCTCATATTGATTGGGATTTTCCCGGACTACTACTGCATATGAGGTTATCTGCTAAGAGGTCATCTTTCTTCTGCGGTTTCTCTCTCTATGTTGATGTTTGGCCATTTCCAGCACAGCAATTTGCAGCATACAGATTGTCCAGGTTCCATCGTGGTTCCACCACACCAAGCCCGTTTGACCCACTGAACACATGTTCCTCTGGGTTCAAACTATCTGGTAAGTTCGTTACCTATTGGTGGTGGTTCTCTTCATCTTCTCACCGTCACCTTTCCCTTCAAAGTCTTCACCCACTTTTGAATTTCACCATTGCCTTCATTTTTTTATTACTTTAGGACACGCAGTTGCACAAGTTTTCACTTGTATTTCGCATATAGACATTTTGTATATATGAGGACTTCTTACTGTTTTTACTTAATATTTGAGTGCCCTTTTTTATATTGCACCGTTTTTATATACTCATTTGAGTGCGTCATGCATTCTCGTTCATTTTTTTGATTAGCGCTACACTTTTTGTTTCCACGCTTTTTACTATTTGTCTACTTGTTGTGTCAGCAGCTTATCCAGAGGGCAGCGTGGAATTATTTTGTATGCTACTAAGGTTCTCCCTGTGTCAGCGTTTTTTTTTTCTTTACTGTCAAACTTTTTACACAGGAGTAAGGCAATTTGTATATTAGAATGCACAGCAGTTGTCTAAGAAGTAAAATACCCTGATACAACACCAAATGGCATAGCAGAACTGACACATGGAGCATCAACAGATATTCAGATGTAGAACCCTCTAGTGTGTGCTAGGTTTGTTAGTGTAGGAAAATTTAATCTGGCTAAGGACTAAGCCTGAGCTATGCATCTGGGTCAGGGTTCAGTGAGTCAGGGCTGGATAGCAGCCTCTCTGGTGCCTCTCCCTGTTTTCTGGGACACTGGAGAATGTTTCAGACATAGTGGGTGGATGTTAGGAGGACCTGTTTTCAATATTTATGATGGCCTCAGCCAATCCTCAGTAAAGGGCTGGCAGAGGGCAGGCCACATCAATAACTAGGCATGAGTCATGCCAGTAGAGGAGTTGGGTGTAAGATGGAAAGGGAGTGCTAAAGAAGCTGTCATTGGCCCTCCAGGGTGCCCCCTAGTCTGGGAGAGGGTTGTGACCTTGGGCCGGGACTCTGGTATTATAAGGATCCTGCCATAACACATGGAAGAACCCTTTCCCGGAATCAAGGGAGCAAGGAAAGAGGCAAGCTGAAGCAGGTCAGCACTACTGGGAGATCTCCTGAGAGTCAGCCAGGTGGGCTGGTGAGTGTCAGTCCGGAGAGCTGTTGTGGAGAACTTAGCCTGGAGGGCTAGTGAATGAGGCAGCTGCAGCCAGGTGGATTGGCAGTGCCTGAAGAGGTGGTGCTGGGATCAATAGCCACAGGAAAAAATCTGCAGGCTGTTTTACTGTGTTTTCTGTTACACTACAAGGGGCCTTGGATCCCTGCCTGTAATGGGCCATCACTCAAACATCTGAATGAGAGTGGTCAGATATTCAAACAGTAATTCAGCTAGGTTCTGCAAGCAAGAGTGTGCTGGAGGAAGAGGTCTGAGCTGTATATAGACTGTATATAGAGACTGTATATAGCAGTGGTTCTCAACCTTTCTAGTGCCGTGACCCCTTGATAAAATTTCCCAAGTTGTGGGGACCCCTAACAGTAAAAATTATTTTTGTAGCATGAGTTCTCAGCACCCAAGGCAAGACAAGTAATTTGCGCCCCTAACCCACGGACATTTAGCGGTACCTGAGTCCCTTCCACTCGTACAGTATTAAAACCCCTTATGGTACATTTTAGGATGTACCACCCTTTCTCTTTGTTCTAATTTCTTTCCCTTTTATCTGTCTCTATCCTAATTTCTTGTTTGTTTTTTTCTCCACCCCCCTCTTGCTGTCTTTCTTGTTCTTTCTCTTATTCTTTCTCTCCCTTTTTCTTTCTTCCTCCCCCTCTTTTCCCCCTCCCTTCCATGTATTCTCTATTTTTATTCCTTTTCTTATTCCTTGGTGGGGGAATGAGATGAGTGGCAGTGTTGGTGGGGGGTGGGATCAGTGGCAGTGCTGGTGGGGAGTCACAACTATAATCACAGGTAGTGTTACTCACTGTGTCTCCAACTTTGTGGTGTCTCTTAGCAGTGACACCTATGCCAAAATCAGGAGATAGGGTCTCCTCAAGCCCCTCCCACTTCACATTCCCCACCAGTCAGCTGACCTCTAGTCTCTGCTCCCCAGCCATGCCATGAACTGAATGGGCGGCTGCGAAGAGGGTGAGTGGGTGGCTCCAGGAACAGCCCAGCTGGGTGGCCACAGGCTCCAGGTACAGCCCTGCTGAGTGGCCGCAAAAAAGTCTGGGAGAACGGTGCAGGCTTCAGAAACAGCACAGGATTCGGTAACCCCTGGCAAATCATCATTCGACCCCCGAGGGAGTCCCGACCCCTAGGTTGAGAACCACTGGTATATATGTCCCTGAAGTTCTGCTAAAGTCAAATGGACATCCTAAAGCCTCCCATCCCTATCCAAGTTATTAACCCTTAATAAATAAGAAAAAAAAAACAAAGTCACAGGCTGTTCTCTGTCTCTGGAGTGCCTGTGAAAATTTGGTGTGCCTGGCTGTGTTGGGTGGAGAATCCCAGTTAAGTGTGGCCTACACAGATATCATAAAACTAAAGATAATGCATTCTTAAGCATTCATTCTTGCATTTATATATGACTCCTGTAAAATTCTTGTCTAAGGCTGCATGAGGTAAAACCTGATGCTTCCTCCAAGGTTAGTAAAACATATAACTTACCTAAAGGGGGGAGAAAAGAACCCCAGATGGATGGAAACAACTATGTATTATCACCATTAATATAGTGAAGTGGGAACATTTGTCGTTAGTGTGTTTTTTTACATCAGTTTGGGTTTTGGGCTTTTTCCCTGGGTACTTCCTTGACCAGCTTCTTCCCGGGGCATGGGTCTATCTCCCTTATCTCCACATTCTCTAAAAAACAAATACATACAACATGTAGAATTTTTTAAACGCTGCCTATGGAGATTTTTAAGGATAAAAGTTTGTCGCTATTCCACGAGCGGGCGAATTTTGAAGCTTGACATGTTGGGTATCAATTTACTCGACGTAACATCATCTTTCACAATATTTAACCACTTAACAACCACCTGCCGCTGAATAGGGATGAGCTTCGTGTTCGAGTCGAACATACGTTCGACTCGAACATTGGCTGTTCGATCGTTCGACGAAGATCGAACGATTTGGGCCGTTCGCGCCAAATTCGAGTGACGCGAACGGCCCACAATGCACTACGCCATCGCAGTGTCATCCAGGCGCTGTGATTGGCCAAGCATGCACTGTGACCCCGCATGCTTGGCCAATCACAGCGCCGGCAGCGAGGAGAGCAATGATTGGCCACAGGCAGGATGCCTGTGGCCAATTATTGCTGAGGGTGTTTAGTACACGCCCCACACTATAAAAGGCCGCCAGCACGGCGGCCTAGTGTAGTGTGTTCCGGAGCAGGGATAGAGTAGCATAGGCAGGGACAGTGACTGTTATTTCTTTCTTGCTTAACCTGGATTCCTTTAGTTTAGGGAAAGAGAAGGATAGGTAGGGAGAGTGTCAGTGTGTTTTGTGCTTCTGCTATAGTGTGCTTAAAAAAAAACATTTATTCTAGGGACAGAAAACTCTAGGTAGGGACAGTGTCAGTTTCTTTCACTCTGCAAGTCCTTGTTTCCAGGGACCTGGAAGGACAGTGAGTGAATTGTCCTTTTGCTATATTGTGATTAAAAAAAACATTTATTCTAGGGACAGAAAACTCTAGGTAGGGACAGTGTCAGTTTCTTTCACTCTGCAAGTCCTTGTTTCCAGGGACCTGGAAGGACAGTGAGTGAATTGTCCTTTTGCTATATTGTGATTAAAAAAAACATTTATTCTAGGGACAGAAAACTCTAGGTAGGGACAGTGTCAGTTTCTTTCACTCTGCAAGTCCTTGTTTCCAGGGACCTGGAAGGACAGTGAGTGAATTGTCCTTTTGCTATATTGTGATTAAAAAAAACATTTATTCTAGGGACAGAAAACTCTAGGTAGGGACAGTGTCAGTTTCTTTCACTCTGCAAGTCCTTGTTTCCAGGGACCTGGAAGGACAGTGAGTGAATTGTCCTTTTGCTATATTGTGATTAAAAAAAACATTTTTTTCTAGGGACAGAAAACTGTAGGTAGGGAGAGTATTTTTTTTCTTTCACTCTGCAAGTCCTTGTTTCCAGGGACCTGTAAGGACAGTGAGTTAATTGTCCTTGTGCTATATTGTGCTGAAAAAAACATTTATTCCAGGGACAGAAAACTCTAGGTAGGGACAGTGTCAGTTTCTTTCACTCTGCAAGTCCTTGTTTCCAGGGACCTGGAAGGACAGTGAGTGAATTGTCCTTTTGCTATATTGTGATTAAAAAAAACATTTTTTTCTAGGGACAGAAAACTGTAGGTAGGGAGAGTGTTTTTTTTCTTTCACTCTGCAAGTCCTTGTTTCCAGGGACCTGTAAGGACAGTGAGTTAATTTTCCTTGTGCTATATTGTGATTAAAAAAAACATTTATTCTAGGGACAGAAAACTCTAGGTAGGGACAGTGTCAGTTTCTTTCACTCTGCAAGTCCTTGTTTCCAGGGACCTGGAAGGACAGTGAGTGAATTGTCCTTTTGCTATATTGTGATTAAAAAAAACATTTATTCTAGGGACAGAAAACTCTAGGTAGGGACAGTGTCAGTTTCTTTCACTCTGCAAGTCCTTGTTTCCAGGGACCTGGAAGGACAGTGAGTGAATTGTCCTTTTGCTATATTGTGATTAAAAAAAACATTTTTTTCTAGGGACAGAAAACTGTAGGTAGGGAGAGTATTTTTTTTCTTTCACTCTGCAAGTCCTTGTTTCCAGGGACCTGTAAGGACAGTGAGTTAATTGTCCTTGTGCTATATTGTGCTGAAAAAAACATTTATTCCAGGGACAGAAAACTCTAGGTAGGGACAGTGTCAGTTTCTTTCACTCTGCAAGTCCTTGTTTCCAGGGACCTGGAAGGACAGTGAGTGAATTGTCCTTTTGCTATATTGTGATTAAAAAAAAATTTTTTTCTAGGGACAGAAAACTGTAGGTAGGGAGAGTATTTTTTTTCTTTCACTCTGCAAGTCCTTGTTTCCAGGGACCTGTAAGGACAGTGAGTTAATTTTCCTTGTGCTATATTGTGATTAAAAAAAACATTTATTCTAGGGACAGAAAACTCTAGGTAGGGACAGTGTCAGTTTCTTTCACTCTGCAAGTCCTTGTTTCCAGGGACCTGGAAGGACAGTGAGTGAATTGTCCTTTTGCTATATTGTGATTAAAAAAAACATTTTTTTCTAGGGACAGAAAACTGTAGGTAGGGAGAGTATTTTTTTTCTTTCACTCTGCAAGTCCTTGTTTCCAGGGACCTGTAAGGACAGTGAGTTAATTGTCCTTGTGCTATATTGTGCTGAAAAAAACATTTATTCCAGGGACAGAAAACTCTAGGTAGGGACAGTGTCAGTTTCTTTCACTCTGCAAGTCCTTGTTTCCAGGGACCTGGAAGGACAGTGAGTGAATTGTCCTTTTGCTATATTGTGATTAAAAAAAACATTTTTTTCTAGGGACAGAAAACTGTAGGTAGGGAGAGTGTTTTTTTTCTTTCACTCTGCAAGTCCTTGTTTCCAGGGACCTGTAAGGACAGTGAGTTAATTTTCCTTGTGCTATATTGTGATTAAAAAAAACATTTATTCTAGGGACAGAAAACTCTAGGTAGGGACAGTGTCAGTTTCTTTCACTCTGCAAGTCCTTGTTTCCAGGGACCTGGAAGGACAGTGAGTGAATTGTCCTTTTGCTATATTGTGATTAAAAAAAACATTTTTTTCTAGGGACAGAAAACTGTAGGTAGGGAGAGTGTTTTTTTTCTTTCACTCTGCAAGTCCTTGTTTCCAGGGACCTGTAAGGACAGTGAGTTAATTTTCCTTGTGCTATATTGTGATTAAAAAAAACATTTATTCTAGGGACAGAAAACTCTAGGTAGGGACAGTGTCAGTTTCTTTCACTCTGCAAGTCCTTGTTTCCAGGGACCTGGAAGGACAGTGAGTGAATTGTCCTTTTGCTATATTGTGATTAAAAAAAACATTTATTCTAGGGACAGAAAACTCTAGGTAGGGACAGTGTCAGTTTCTTTCACTCTGCAAGTCCTTGTTTCCAGGGACCTGGAAGGACAGTGAGTGAATTGTCCTTTTGCTATATTGTGATTAAAAAAAACATTTTTTTCTAGGGACAGAAAACTGTAGGTAGGGAGAGTATTTTTTTTCTTTCACTCTGCAAGTCCTTGTTTCCAGGGACCTGTAAGGACAGTGAGTTAATTGTCCTTGTGCTATATTGTGCTGAAAAAAACATTTATTCCAGGGACAGAAAACTCTAGGTAGGGACAGTGTCAGTTTCTTTCACTCTGCAAGTCCTTGTTTCCAGGGACCTGGAAGGACAGTGAGTGAATTGTCCTTTTGCTATATTGTGATAAAAAAAAACATTTTTTTCTAGGGACAGAAAACTGTAGGTAGGGAGAGTGTTTTTTTTCTTTCACTCTGCAAGTCCTTGTTTCCAGGGACCTGTAAGGACAGTGAGTTAATTTTCCTTGTGCTATATTGTGATTAAAAAAAACATTTATTCTAGGGACAGAAAACTCTAGGTAGGGACAGTGTCAGTTTCTTTCACTCTGCAAGTCCTTGTTTCCAGGGACCTGGAAGGACAGTGAGTGAATTGTCCTTTTGCTATATTGTGATTAAAAAAAACATTTTTTTCTAGGGACAGAAAACTGTAGGTAGGGAGAGTGTTTTTTTTCTTTCACTCTGCAAGTCCTTGTTTCCAGGGACCTGTAAGGACAGTGAGTTAATTTTCCTTGTGCTATATTGTGATTAAAAAAAACATTTATTCTAGGGACAGAAAACTCTAGGTAGGGACAGTGTCAGTTTCTTTCACTCTGCAAGTCCTTGTTTCCAGGGACCTGGAAGGACAGTGAGTGAATTGTCCTTTTGCTATATTGTGATTAAAAAAAACATTTATTCTAGGGACAGAAAACTCTAGGTAGGGACAGTGTCAGTTTCTTTCACTCTGCAAGTCCTTGTTTCCAGGGACCTGGAAGGACAGTGAGTGAATTGTCCTTTTGCTATATTGTGATTAAAAAAAACATTTTTTTCTAGGGACAGAAAACTGTAGGTAGGGAGAGTATTTTTTTTCTTTCACTCTGCAAGTCCTTGTTTCCAGGGACCTGTAAGGACAGTGAGTTAATTGTCCTTGTGCTATATTGTGCTGAAAAAAACATTTATTCCAGGGACAGAAAACTCTAGGTAGGGACAGTGTCAGTTTCTTTCACTCTGCAAGTCCTTGTTTCCAGGGACCTGGAAGGACAGTGAGTGAATTGTCCTTTTGCTATATTGTGATTAAAAAAAACATTTTTTTCTAGGGACAGAAAACTGTAGGTAGGGAGAGTATTTTTTTTCTTTCACTCTGCAAGTCCTTGTTTCCAGGGACCTGTAAGGACAGTGAGTTAATTTTCCTTGTGCTATATTGTGATTAAAAAAAACATTTATTCTAGGGACAGAAAACTCTAGGTAGGGACAGTGTCAGTTTCTTTCACTCTGCAAGTCCTTGTTTCCAGGGACCTGGAAGGACAGTGAGTGAATTGTCCTTTTGCTATATTGTGATTAAAAAAAACATTTTTTTCTAGGGACAGAAAACTGTAGGTAGGGAGAGTATTTTTTTTCTTTCACTCTGCAAGTCCTTGTTTCCAGGGACCTGTAAGGACAGTGAGTTAATTGTCCTTGTGCTATATTGTGCTGAAAAAAACATTTATTCCAGGGACAGAAAACTCTAGGTAGGGACAGTGTCAGTTTCTTTCACTCTGCAAGTCCTTGTTTCCAGGGACCTGGAAGGACAGTGAGTGAATTGTCCTTTTGCTATATTGTGATTAAAAAAAACATTTTTTTCTAGGGACAGAAAACTGTAGGTAGGGAGAGTATTTTTTTTCTTTCACTCTGCAAGTCCTTGTTTCCAGGGACCTGTAAGGACAGTGAGTTAATTGTCCTTGTGCTATATTGTGCTGAAAAAAACATTTATTCCAGGGACAGAAAACTCTAGGTAGGGACAGTGTCAGTTTCTTTCACTCTGCAAGTCCTTGTTTCCAGGGACCTGGAAGGACAGTGAGTGAATTGTCCTTTTGCTATATTGTGATAAAAAAAAACATTTTTTTCTAGGGACAGAAAACTGTAGGTAGGGAGAGTGTTTTTTTTCTTTCACTCTGCAAGTCCTTGTTTCCAGGGACCTGTAAGGACAGTGAGTTAATTTTCCTTGTGCTATATTGTGATTAAAAAAAACATTTATTCTAGGGACAGAAAACTCTAGGTAGGGACAGTGTCAGTTTCTTTCACTCTGCAAGTCCTTGTTTCCAGGGACCTGGAAGGACAGTGAGTGAATTGTCCTTTTGCTATATTGTGATTAAAAAAAACATTTTTTTCTAGGGACAGAAAACTGTAGGTAGGGAGAGTGTTTTTTTTCTTTCACTCTGCAAGTCCTTGTTTCCAGGGACCTGTAAGGACAGTGAGTTAATTTTCCTTGTGCTATATTGTGATTAAAAAAAACATTTATTCTAGGGACAGAAAACTCTAGGTAGGGACAGTGTCAGTTTCTTTCACTCTGCAAGTCCTTGTTTCCAGGGACCTGGAAGGACAGTGAGTGAATTGTCCTTTTGCTATATTGTGATTAAAAAAAACATTTATTCTAGGGACAGAAAACTCTAGGTAGGGACAGTGTCAGTTTCTTTCACTCTGCAAGTCCTTGTTTCCAGGGACCTGGAAGGACAGTGAGTGAATTGTCCTTTTGCTATATTGTGATTAAAAAAAACATTTTTTTCTAGGGACAGAAAACTGTAGGTAGGGAGAGTATTTTTTTTCTTTCACTCTGCAAGTCCTTGTTTCCAGGGACCTGTAAGGACAGTGAGTTAATTGTCCTTGTGCTATATTGTGCTGAAAAAAACATTTATTCCAGGGACAGAAAACTCTAGGTAGGGACAGTGTCAGTTTCTTTCACTCTGCAAGTCCTTGTTTCCAGGGACCTGGAAGGACAGTGAGTGAATTGTCCTTTTGCTATATTGTGATAAAAAAAAACATTTTTTTCTAGGGACAGAAAACTGTAGGTAGGGAGAGTGTTTTTTTTCTTTCACTCTGCAAGTCCTTGTTTCCAGGGACCTGTAAGGACAGTGAGTTAATTTTCCTTGTGCTATATTGTGATTAAAAAAAACATTTATTCTAGGGACAGAAAACTCTAGGTAGGGACAGTGTCAGTTTCTTTCACTCTGCAAGTCCTTGTTTCCAGGGACCTGGAAGGACAGTGAGTGAATTGTCCTTTTGCTATATTGTGATTAAAAAAAACATTTTTTTCTAGGGACAGAAAACTGTAGGTAGGGAGAGTGTTTTTTTTCTTTCACTCTGCAAGTCCTTGTTTCCAGGGACCTGTAAGGACAGTGAGTTAATTTTCCTTGTGCTATATTGTGATTAAAAAAAACATTTATTCTAGGGACAGAAAACTCTAGGTAGGGACAGTGTCAGTTTCTTTCACTCTGCAAGTCCTTGTTTCCAGGGACCTGGAAGGACAGTGAGTGAATTGTCCTTTTGCTATATTGTGATTAAAAAAAACATTTTTTTCTAGGGACAGAAAACTGTAGGTAGGGAGAGTATTTTTTTTCTTTCACTCTGCAAGTCCTTGTTTCCAGGGACCTGTAAGGACAGTGAGTTAATTGTCCTTGTGCTATATTGTGCTGAAAAAAACATTTATTCCAGGGACAGAAAACTCTAGGTAGGGACAGTGTCAGTTTCTTTCACTCTGCAAGTCCTTGTTTCCAGGGACCTGGAAGGACAGTGAGTGAATTGTCCTTTTGCTATATTGTGATTAAAAAAAACATTTTTTTCTAGGGACAGAAAACTGTAGGTAGGGAGAGTGTTTTTTTTCTTTCACTCTGCAAGTCCTTGTTTCCAGGGACCTGTAAGGACAGTGAGTTAATTTTCCTTGTGCTATATTGTGATTAAAAAAAACATTTTTTCTAGGGACAGAAAACTGTAGGTAGGGAGAGTGTTTTTTTTCTTTCACTCTGCAAGTCCTTGTTTCCAGGGACAGAGAAGGACACCTGAAGGTAGCCCTTATTGCTTTTTTCCCATCTCCCTGCAGGCCATCTATTAGAATGTCTGGAAGGCAAACAAGGAGAGGCAGACAGTCAGGAGGCAATAAAAGAGGGCAAGCAGGCTCTGTGTCTGGGGGCAACAGTGCTGGTCGTGGACGCGGTGCATTGTCATCAGCACATGGCCATGGGACACGCTTGTCCTTCTTTTCGGCAGCTGGACATGTTGAGCCACATCATGCCGAAGACTTGGTAGAGTGGATGACCAAGCCCTCCTCCTCCTCCTCATCCTCTCTCACCCAGGCTCAGGGTACTGGAAAAGCAGCTGCCAAAGCGTCGTCTTCCCTGGTATCAATGTCAGACAAATCATCAGTCACTCCTTCCCTAGACCCACCATGTCCTCCTCCTGAGGAGTCCCCCGAACTGTTTCAGCACAGTGTTGGGTACATGCTCCAGGAGGATGCCCAGCGTTTCGAAGGGTCTGATGATGAAACCCAGCTAGAGGAAGGCAGTAGCGTGAGAGCAGACAGAGGGGATGCTCAAGAAGGACACCAATCTGGCAGTCATGTTCCAGCAGCTGCAGCATACTGCCAGATTGGCTCCAGTGATGAGGAGGGAGGGGATGATGAGGTCAATGACTCCACGTGGGTGCCTAATAGGAGAGAGGAGGAGGAGGAGGATGAGGAGGAGGCACATCTCCAACGAGGCAGGATGCCCTTTGGTGGCCAGCGTAAGGGCAGTACACCGACGGAATCACACCGCAGAGCTCCGCCTGTGCAGGGCGCTGCCTCTGCCCGTCATTCAAAAAGTTCTTTGGTGTGGGCCTTTTTTGAGGCTAGTGCATCAGATCGCACAGCTGCTGTTTGCAACATATGTCTCAAGCGTATATCGCGTGGCCAAAACATCAGCCGCTTGGGTACCACATGCCTGACCAGACATATGTTGACCTGCCATGCAGCTCGTTGGCAAGCCTACCTCAAAGACCCACACCAAAGAACAAAGCGGACCTCTCCTTGCACCGCATCAGCTGGGATCTCCAACCCCACTATAACTTCAGTCCTCTCTGAAACATGCACTGAGAGGAATGAAGGTGTAGAATTAGGTGTGTCACAGCCAAGTACTTGCGCCCACTCTGCTAGCAGTACACCGACGTCCGATTCTAGCAGGCAAATTTCCCTGCCCCAGCTGCTGGACCGTCGAAAGAAGTTCACTCCCAGCCATCCACATGCCCAGCGGTTGAATGCTAGCTTGGCTAAATTGCTAGCGCTTCAACTGCTGCCTTTTCAGTTGGTAGACTCGGCCCCCTTCCGTGAGTTTGTGCAATGTGCGGTTCCTCAGTGGCAGGTTCCCAAACGCCACTTTTTCTCACGGAAGGCTATTCCGGCTCTCTACCGGCATGTGGAAGGCAATGTCTTGGCCTCGCTGGACAGGGCGGTCAGCGGTAAGGTGCATATTACCGCTGACTCATGGTCCAGCAGGCATGGACAGGGACGTTACCTTTCTTTCACGGCCCATTGGGTCACTCTTTTGGCAGCTGGGAAGGATTCAGGACAAGGTGCAGTAGTGTTGGAGGTTGTCCCACCGCCACGCCTCCAAAATGCTACTACTGGTTGTGACACACCTCTCTCCTCCACCCCCTCCTCTTCTTCTTCCTCCATGGCCTCTTCCTGTGGTTTGTCCTATGAACCAGCGGTGCTCCGTAGCCGTTCACGGGGCTACGCAAGTACGCAGGCAAAAAGATGCCATGCCGTGCTTGCGCTGGTGTGTTTGGGGGACAGAAGCCACACTGGGGCAGAGGTCCTGTCTGCTCTGCAGGGCCAGGCCGAGAGGTGGTTGACGCCACGCCAGCTTAAGCCAGGAATGGTGGTTTGCGACAATGGCACCAACCTCCTCTCCGCCCTCCGACAGGGACAACTGACCCATGTGCCCTGTGTGGCTCACGTCCTTAACCTGGTGGTGCAGCGGTTCTTGGGCAGGTACCCGGGCTTACAGGATGTCCTGAGGCAGGCCAGGAAAGTCTGTGTGCATTTCCGCAGATCTTATAATGCCAGTGCTCGCCTGGCTGAGCTGCAAAAGGAGTTGAACCTGCCCAAGAACCGCCTTATATGTGACATGCCCACCAGGTGGAACTCAACGTTGGCCATGCTGCAGCGGCTGCACACGCAGCAGAGGGCCATCAATGAGTACCTGTGCGACTACGGCACCAGGACAGGGTCAGGGGAGCTTGGTTTTTTTTCTCCACGCCAGTGGGGCATGATCAGGGATGCATGCACTGTCCTGGCACCATTTGAGGAGGCCACGAGGATGGTGAGCAGTGACAGTGCATGCATCAGTGACACTGTACCTCTTGTCCACCTGTTGGAGCACACGCTGCGTGGAATAATGGACAGGGCACTTGAGGCAGAACAGAGGCAGGAAGAGGAGGACTTCCTTGCCTCTCAAGGCCCCCTTTACCCAGACAGTGTTCCTTCTGTCCCACCCATCGCACAGGAAGAGGAGGAGGAGGAGGAGGAGGAGGAGGATTGTGTCAGCATGGAGGTGGAGGCTGGCACTCAGCATCATCAGCAGCAGTCTTTTAGGGATGATTTACAGTCCCAAGAAACCAGTGGACTTGTACGTGGCTGGGAGGAGGTGGCTGCGGATCATGTCGTCCTTAGTGACCCAGAGGACTCCGGAGCGAATGCCTCAGCAAACCTACGCTGCATGGCCTCCCTGATCCTGCAAAGTCTGCGGAAGGATCCTCGTATTCTTCGGATCAAGGAGAGGGACCATTACTGGCTGGCCACTCTCCTTGATCCACGGTACAAGGGTAAGGTTGCGGACCTTATGTTACCGTCGCAGAGGGAGCAGAGGATGAGACAACTCCGGGAGGCCTTGCAGAAAGGTCTGTGCAACGCGTTCCCAGAGACTGGGAGGTTGCAAACTCCTGGTCCTGGACAACGAGTTGCTGAGGCTTCGGCCAGTCAAAGAAGGAGCGGTGGGGAAGGTGGCCGTCTGACCGATGCGTTCAGACAATTCTTTAGTCCGCAGCCCCAAAGTATGATTGGTTCCAGCAACCATCGCCAGCGTCTGATAAACATGGTGCAGGAATATCTAGGGGCAAGGTCAGACTTGGACACCTTCCCCACCGAAAATCCTCTGGCTTACTGGGTCTTGAGGATGGATCACTGGCCAGAGCTTGCACAGTATGCAATTGAGCTACTGGCCTGTCCTGCATCCAGCGTTCTTTCGGAACGCACATTCAGTGCTGCTGGAGGATTTGTCACGGATCACAGGGTGCGCCTGTCCACCGACTCGGTTGATCGACTGACTTTCATCAAGATGAACCAGTCTTGGATCACCACCAGCTACCACACACCTGATGCTGATATAACAGACTAATTGATTTTAAAATGTCACATCCCTTCAAGACTGATGCTGATGCTGAGTGCCTGTGCTGTTATGTTGACTGGCTATCCTCCTCCTCCGAGTCCTCAATGATACGATTGATGATGATAGCTTGGAAGATCATTTTTGTTTATGGGTGCCGCCACCAGTGCCTAACGCCCAATTTTTCAGCCCCTGTTTAACAGGGGCGTGTAATTACAATTTTTGAAGCAATACTTTGCAACAGGGCTCATTGCTGTGCTCCAAGTACAGTATCTGTGAGGAGTTGCAGTGTTGTGCCACCAGTGCCTAAGGCCCAATTTTTCAGCCCCTGTTTAACAGGGGCGTGTCATTACAATTTTTGAAGCAATACTTTGCAACAGGGCTCATTGCTGTGCTCCAAGTACAGTATCTGTGAGGGGTTGCAGTGTTGTGCCACCAGTGCCTAAGGCCCAATTTTTCAGCCCCTGTTCAACAGGGGCATGTAATTACAATTCTTGATCTAATAATTCACAGCAGGGCCCATTGCTGCACCCACCAAGAGTAACTGTCAGGGCTTACAGTGTTGTGGCACCAGCACCACCATCAAAGGCCCAATTTTTACTACCACTGTTCAACAATTATATGTAATTAAAATTCCTGATATAATAGTTGACAGCAGGGCGTTCCAGCACCAACCAAGAGTAACTGTGAGTGCTTACAGTGTTGTGCCAACACCAACAACTAAGGGGCCTATTTCTGCAGAGTATATACGGCAGGTCCCTACTTTCAAACATCCAACTTACAAACGACTCCTACTTGCAAACGCAAGAAGACAACAGGAAGTGAGAGGAAATCTACCACTAGGAAGGAAAATTCTCTCCTGTAAGAATAAATATGGGAGAAAGGTGTCTCCTCTGTACTGATGCTTTATCAGCAATCCTTGTTTCAAGAAAAACACCACATTTCAAAAACAGTTGTCATTGGGACGGAAAGTGAGGTGAAATGTTCTGAACAGGGGCACAGACAGCAAAACAAATGTTACAGGGGTGATAACCCTTACCTATGTTTTCCAAAAAGTTTAAAAATAGATTTTTGGGCTGGAGCTACACTTCAACAATGTACCTGTTCAAAATTACAAACAGATTCTACATAAGAACAAACCTACAGTCCCTGTCTTGTATGCACCGCCTGTATACGGCTGTTCAGAGTATATAGGGCCTTTTTTATTTTATGTGCGGGGTTCCCCTTAATATCCATACAAGACCCAAAGGGGCTGGTAATGGGCTGGGGTAGGGGGGGGGGGGGTCATGGGGTAGCTATGCCATTTTTCTTAAAGAATTTCATCCATATTACCGGGACCAGACATTACATTAAAGCCGCAAGCAGTTTTAAATGGCTTTTTTTTCCTTTAGAAGTGTCATTTTGTGCAGGGACAGTTCTAAACACGGGAAACACGTGGCACTTCACAGGCATACTTTAGACACCCCCCAGGTACGATATTTAAAGGAATATTTGACTTTTTTTTTTTCACTTTATGCATCATTAAAATGACTGCTCCCGAAAAACGACCGTTTTTAAAACTTCTTTTTGCATTGATACATGTCCCCTGGTGCAGAACCCGGGTTCCCAAACCCTTTTTAGGACAATAACATGCATAATAGTTGTTATAATTAGCACTTTAGAATTCGAACGTTCGCATCCATTGTATTTAATAGGGTTCTAATGTTCGTTCGAACTTCCGGTCCGTTCGCGGGTTCTGGTGCGAACCGAACCCGGGGGTGTTCGGCTCATCACTACCGCTGAATAACGGCGGCAAGGTGGTTGCTTAACTCTGGGAGGACGCACACGCAAACGACTGTGCTCGCCGGGTCCACCGGACCCGTAGCGACACAGATCGGGGTGAATGGCCAATGACAGTGGCCTTTTACCACGTGATCGCGCCGTCCAATGACGGCGCGATCACAATGTAAACAAACCAGGGTCAGCAGCAGTTCATCTCTCTCCTCACCTCACACCGATGCAGCGTGAGAGGAGAGGAGAGACATCAGTGCAACCCTGTGCCACACAGTGAGTTTTTACTACTTTTAGCTGTGCCCAGCTGTGCCCAGCAGTGCCCAACAGTGCCAAAAAGTGCCCCAAAAGTGCAAAAAAGTGCCATCTGTGCCACATCAGTGCCACATCTGTGCCATCTGTGTCACCTGTGCCACACCAGTGCCACCAGAGCCACACCAGTGCCACACCAGTGCCACACCAGTGCCACCTGTGCCCATCAGTGCCACCTGTGCCTATCAGTGCTCATCTGCGCCACTGCAGTGCCACATCAGTGCCGCCTGTGCCCACCAGTGCCGCCTGTGCCCACCAGTGCCGCCTGTGCCCACCAGAGCCACACCAGAGCCACACCAGTGCACACCAGAGCCACACCAGTGCCCATCAGTGCCACACCTGTGCCCATCAGTGCTGCCTGTGCCCATCAGTGCCGCCTGTGCCCATCAGTGCCACCTGTGCCCAGTGCCACCTGTGCCCATCAGCGCCACTGCAGTGCCACATCAGTGCCGCCTGTGCCCACCAGTGCCGCCTGTCCCCACCAGTGCCGCCTGTGCCCACCAGTGCCATCTGTGCCACCTGTGTGCCACCAGAGCCACACCAGTGCAACCAGAGCCACACCAGTGCAACCAGAGCCACACCAGTGCAACCAGAGATACACCAGTGCCACTACAGTGCACACTAGTGCTACCTGTGCCACATCAGTGCCGCCTGTGCCCGCCAGTGTCCACCAGTGCCACCACAGTGCTCTGCAGTGCAGCCTCACCAGCCACCAACATGGCAAAAAAATTCTTTACTTGTGAGGAGGCCTACCAGCGTCTAATCATGACCGATGAGAGCAGCGAGGAGTCTCAGTCTGATTCGGATTCGGCCTATGAACCCGTTACAGACAGTGGGTCTGATACAGAATCAGAAGAGGAATGTGTGCCTGTGAAAACAAGGGGTTCTGGTGTGGAGAAGCGGCCTACTACCAGCAACACAGTGCCGTCCACCTCAAGCGCAGTGCCGTCCACCTCAAGCGCAGTACCGTCCACCTCAAGCGCAGGGCCGTCCACCCCAAGCGCAGTGCCGTCCACCCCAAGCGCAGTGCCGTCCACCCCAAGCGCAGTGCCGTCCACCCCAAGCGCAGTGCCACTGCAACAAAGGCCAGGCACCAGTAGGGTGTCATCTCAGCCCCAAAGGGATAGGGGCCATGCCAGCCTTCCCTATGGCCTTCAAAACCCCCTGTGGCTTCCCCCTAATTCCGGAGCAGCAAATATCCCCCCTTTCACCGCCCAGCCAGGTGTCCAGGTGAACACCGATGATTTTTCCATGCTCGATTTTTTCAATTTAGTATTCACCGAAGACTTACTATCCTCTAGGGATGAGCTTCGTGTTCGAGTCGAACATACGTTCGACTCGAACATCGGCTGTTCGATCGTTCGACGAAGATCGAACGATTTGGGCCGTTCGCGCCAAATTCGAGTGACGCGAACGGCCCACAATGCACTACGCCATCGCAGTGTCATCCAGGCGCTGTGATTGGCCAAGCATGCACTGTGACCCCGCATGCTTGGCCAATCACAGCGCCGGCAGCGAGGAGAGCAATGATTGGCCACAGGCAGGATGCCTGTGGCCAATTATTGCTGAAGGTGTTTAGTACACGCCCCACACTATAAAAGGCCGCCAGCACGGCGGCCTAGTGTAGTGTGTTCCGGAGCAGGGATAGAGCAGCATAGGCAGGGACAGTGACTTTTATTTCTTTCTTGCTTAACCTGGATTCCTTTAGTTTAGGGAAAGAGAAGGATAGGTAGGGAGAGTGTCAGTGTGTTTTGTGCTTGTGCTATAGTGTGCTTAAAAAAAACATTTTTTCTAGGGACAGAAAACTGTAGGTAGGGAGAGTGTCAGTTTCTTTCACTGTGCAAGTCCTTGTTTCTAGGGACCTGGAAGGACAGTGAGTGAATTCTCTTTGTGCTATATTGTGCTTAAAAAAAACATTTTTTCTAGGGACAGAAAACTGTAGGTAGGGAGAGTGTCAGTTTCTTTCACTGTGCAAGTCCTTGTTTCTAGGGACCTGGAAGGACAGTGAGTGAATTTTCCTTGTGCTATATTGTGCTTAAAAAAAACATTTTTTCTAGGGACAGAAAACTGTAGGTAGGGAGAGTGTCAGTTTCTTTCACTGTGCAAGTCCTTGTTTCCAGGGACCTGGAAGGACAGTGAGTGAATTCTCCTTGTGCTATATTGTGCTTAAAAAAAACATTTTTTCTAGGGACAGAAAACTGTAGGTAGGGAGAGTGTCAGTTTCTTTCACTGTGCAAGTCCTTGTTTCTAGGGACCTGGAAGGACAGTGAGTGAATTCTCCTTGTGCTATATTGTGCTTAAAAAAAACATTTTTTCTAGGGACAGAAAACTGTAGGTAGGGAGAGTGTCAGTTTCTTTCACTGTGCAAGTCCTTGTTTCTAGGGACCTGGAAGGACAGTGAGTGAATTCTCCTTGTGCTATATTGTGCTTAAAAAAAACATTTTTTCTAGGGACAGAAAACTGTAGGTAGGGAGAGTGTCAGTTTCTTTCACTGTGCAAGTCCTTGTTTCCAGGGACCTGGAAGGACAGTGAGTGAATTCTCCTTGTGCTATATTGTGCTTAAAAAAAACATTTTTTCTAGGGACAGAAAACTGTAGGTAGGGAGAGTGTCAGTTTCTTTCACTGTGCAAGTCCTTGTTTCTAGGGACCTGGAAGGACAGTGAGTGAATTCTCCTTGTGCTATATTGTGCTTAAAAAAAACATTTTTTCTAGGGACAGAAAACTGTAGGTAGGGAGAGTGTCAGTTTCTTTCACTGTGCAAGTCCTTGTTTCCAGGGACCTGGAAGGACAGTGAGTGAATTCTCCTTGTGCTATATTGTGCTTAAAAAAAACATTTTTTCTAGGGACAGAAAACTGTAGGTAGGGAGAGTGTCAGTTTCTTTCACTGTGCAAGTCCTTGTTTCTAGGGACCTGGAAGGACAGTGAGTGAATTCTCCTTGTGCTATATTGTGCTTAAAAAAAACATTTTTTCTAGGGACAGAAAACTGTAGGTAGGGAGAGTGTCAGTTTCTTTCACTGTGCAAGTCCTTGTTTCCAGGGACCTGGAAGGACAGTGAGTGAATTCTCCTTGTGCTATATTGTGCTTAAAAAAAAACATTTTTTCTAGGGACAGAAAACTGTAGGTAGGGAGAGTGTCAGTTTCTTTCACTGTGCAAGTCCTTGTTTCCAGGGACCTGGAAGGACAGTGAGGGAATTCTCCTTGTGCTATAGTGTGCTTAAAAAAAACATTTTTTCTAGGGACAGAAAACTGTAGGTAGGGAGAGTGTCAGTTTCTTTCACTGTGCAAGTCCTTGTTTCTAGGGACCTGGAAGGACAGTGAGTGAATTCTCCTTGTGCTATATTGTGCTTAAAAAAAACATTTTTTCTAGGGACAGAAAACTGTAGGTAGGGAGAGTGTCAGTTTCTTTCACTGTGCAAGTCCTTGTTTCCAGGGACCTGGAAGGACAGTGAGTGAATTCTCCTTGTGCTATATTGTGCTTAAAAAAAACATTTTTTCTAGGGACAGAAAACTGTAGGTAGGGAGAGTGTCAGTTTCTTTCACTGTGCAAGTCCTTGTTTCCAGGGACCTGGAAGGACAGTGAGTGAATTCTCCTTGTGCTATATTGTGCTTAAAAAAAAACATTTTTTCTAGGGACAGAAAACTGTAGGTAGGGAGAGTGTCAGTTTCTTTCACTGTGCAAGTCCTTGTTTCAAGGGACAGAGAAGGACACCTGAAGGTAGCCCTTATTGCTTTTTTCCCATCTCCCTGCAGGCCATCTATTAGAATGTCTGGAAGGCAAACAAGGAGAGGCAGACAGTCAGGAGGCAATAAAAGAGGGCAAGCAGGCTCTGTGTCTGGGGGCAACAGTGCTGGTCGTGGACGCGGTGCATTGTCATCAGCACATGGCCATGGGACACGCTTGTCCTTCTTTTCGGCAGCTGGACATGTTGAGCCACATCATGCCGAAGACTTGGTAGAGTGGATGACCAAGCCCTCCTCCTCCTCCTCATCCTCTCTCACCCAGGCTCAGGGTACTGGCAAAGCAGCTGCCAAAGCGTCCTCTTCCCTGGTATCAATGTCAGACTCATCATCAGTCACTCCTTCCCTAGACCCACCATGTCCTCCTCCTGAGGAGTCCCCCGAACTGTTTGAGCACAGTGTTGGGTACATGCTCCAGGAGGATGCCCAGCGTTTCGAAGGGTCTGATGATGAAACCCAGCTACAGGAAGGCAGTAGGGTGAGAGCAGACAGAGGGGATGCTCAAGAAGGACACCAATCTGGCAGTCATGTTCCAGCAGCTGCAGCATACTGCCAGATTGGCTCCAGTGATGAGGAGGGAGGGGATGATGAGGTCACTGACTCCACGTGGGTGCCTAATAGGAGAGAGGAGGAGGAGGATGAGGAGGAGGCACATCTCCAACGAGACAGGATGCCCTTTGGTGGCCAGCGTAAGGGCAGTACACCGACGGAATCACACCGCAGAGCTCCGCCTGTGCAGGGCGCTGCCTCTGCCCGTCATTCAAAAAGTTCCTTGGTGTGGGCCTTTTTTGAGGCTAGTGCATCAGATCGCACAGCTGCTGTTTGCAACATATGTCTCAAGCGTATATCGCGTGGCCAAAACATCAGCCGCTTGGGTACCACATGCCTGACCAGACAAATGTTGACCTGCCATGCAGCTCATTGGCAAGCCTACCTCAAAGACCCACACCAAAGAACAAAGCGGACCTCTCCTTGCACCGCATCAGCTGGGATCTCCAACCCCACTATAACTTCAGTCCTCTCAGAAACATGCACTGAGAGGAATGAAGGTGTAGAATTAGGTGTGTCACAGCCAAGTACTTGCGGCCACTCTGCTAGCAGTACACCGACGTCCGATTCTAGCAGGCAAATTTCCCTGCCCCAGCTGCTGGACCGTCGAAAGAAGTTCACTCCCAGCCATCCACATGCCCAGCGGTTGAATGCTAGCTTGGCTAAATTGCTAGCGCTTCAACTGCTGCCTTTTCAGTTGGTAGACTCGGCCCCCTTCCGTGAGTTTGTGCAATGTGCGGTTCCTCAGTGGCAGGTTCCCAAACGCCACTTTTTCTCACGGAAGGCTATTCCGGCTCTCTACCGGCATGTGGAAGGCAATGTCTTGGCCTCGCTGGACAGGGCGGTCAGCGGTAAGGTGCATATTACCGCTGACTCATGGTCCAGCAGGCATGGACAGGGACGTTACCTTTCTTTCACGGCCCATTGGGTCACTCTTTTGGCAGCTGGGAAGGATGCAGGACAAGGTGCAGTAGTGTTGGAGGTTGTCCCACCGCCACGCCTCCAAAATGCTACTACTGGTTGTGACACACCTCTCTCCTCCACCCCCTCCTCTTCTTCTTCCTCCATGGCCTCTTCCTGTGGTTTGTCCTATGAACCAGCGGTGCTCCGTAGCCGTTCACGGGGCTACGCAAGTACGCAGGCAAAAAGATGCCATGCCGTGCTTGCGCTGGTGTGTTTGGGGGACAGAAGCCACACTGGGGCAGAGGTCCTGTCTGCTCTGCAGGGCCAGGCCGAGAGGTGGTTGACGCCACGCCAGCTTAAGCCAGGAATGGTGGTTTGCGACAATGGCACCAACCTCCTCTCCGCCCTCCGACAGGGACAACTGACCCATGTGCCCTGTGTGGCTCACGTCCTTAATCTGGTGGTGCAGCGGTTCTTGGGCAGGTACCCGGGCTTACAGGATGTCCTGAGGCAGGCCAGGAAAGTCTGTGTGCATTTCCGCAGATCTTATAATGCCAGTGCTCGCCTGGCTGAGCTGCAAAAGGAGTTGAACCTGCCCAAGAACCGCCTTATATGTGACATGCCCACCAGGTGGAACTCAACGTTGGCCATGCTGCAGCGGCTGCACACGCAGCAGAGGGCCATCAATGAGTACCTGTGCGACTACGGCACCAGGACAGGGTCAGGGGAGCTTGGTTTTTTTTCTCCACGCCAGTGGGGCATGATCAGGGATGCATGCACTGTCCTGGCACCATTTGAGGAGGCCACGAGGATGGTGAGCAGTGACAGTGCATGCATCAGTGACACTGTACCTCTTGTCCACCTGTTGGAGCACACGCTGCGTGGAATAATGGACAGGGCACTTGAGGCAGAACAGAGGCAGGAAGAGGAGGACTTCCTTGCCTCTCAAGGCCCCCTTTACCCAGACAGTGTTCCTTCTGTCCCACCCATCGCACAGGAAGAGGAGGAGGAGGAGGAGGAGGAGGATTGTGTCAGCATGGAGGTGGAGGCTGGCACTCAGCATCATCAGCAGCAGTCTTTTAGGGATGATTTACAGTCCCAAGAAACCAGTGGACTTGTACGTGGCTGGGAGGAGGTGACTGCGGATCATGTCGTCCTTAGTGACCCAGAGGACTCCGGAGCGAATGCCTCAGCAAACCTACGCTGCATGGCCTCCCTGATCCTGCAAAGTCTGCGGAAGGATCCTCGTATTCTTCGGATCAAGGAGAGGGACCATTACTGGCTGGCCACTCTCCTTGATCCACGGTACAAGGGTAAGGTTGCGGACCTTATGTTACCGTCGCAGAGGGAGCAGAGGATGAGACAACTCCGGGAGGCCTTGCAGAAAGGTCTGTGCAACGCGTTCCCAGAGACTGGGAGGTTACAAACTCCTGGTCCAGGACAACGAGTTGCTGAGGCTTCGGCCAGTCAAAGAAGGAGCGGTGGGGAAGGTGGCCGTCTGACCGATGCGTTCAGACAATTCTTTAGTCCGCAGCCCCAAAGTATGATTGGTTCCAGCAACCATCGCCAGCGTCTGATAAACATGGTGCAGGAATATCTAGGGGCAAGGTCAGACTTGGACACCTTCCCCACCGAAAATCCTCTGGCTTACTGGGTCTTGAGGATGGATCACTGGCCAGAGCTTGCACAGTATGCAATTGAGCTACTGGCCTGTCCTGCATCCAGCGTTCTTTCGGAACGCACATTCAGTGCTGCTGGAGGATTTGTCACGGATCACAGGGTGCGCCTGTCCACCGACTCGGTTGATCGACTGACTTTCATCAAGATGAACCAGTCTTGGATCACCACCAGCTACCACACACCTGATGCTGATATAACAGACTAATTGATTTTAACATGTCACGTCCCTTCAAGACTGATGCTGATGCTGAGTGCCTGTGCTGTTATGTTGACTGGCTATCCTCCTCCTCCGAGTCCTCAATGATACGATTGATGATGATAGCTTGGAAGATCATTTTTGTTTATGGGTGCCGCCACCAGTGGCTAAGGCCCAATTTTTCAGCCCCTGTTTTACAGGGGCGTGTACTTACAATTTTTTTAGCAATAATTTGCCATAGGGCTCATTGCTGTGCTCCAAGTACAGTATCTGTGAGGGGTTGTAGTGTTGTGCCACCAGTGCCTAAGGCCCAATTTTTCAGCCCCTGTTCAACAGGGGCATGCAATTAGAATTCTTGATGTAATAATTCACAGCAGGGCCCATTCCTGCACCCACCAAGAGTAAGTCTGAGGGCTTACAGTGTTGTGGCAACGCCACCACCACCACCACCACGAAAGGCCCAATTTTTCAGCCCCTGTTCAAAAGGGGCATGTAATTACAATTCTTGATCTAATAATTCACAGCAGGGCCCATTCCTGCACCCACCAAGAGTAACTCTGAGGGCTTACAGTGTTGTGGCAACACCACCACCACCACCACCACCACGAAAAGCCCAATTTTTCAGCCCCTGTTCAACAGGGGCATGCAATTACAATTCTTGATCTAATAATTCACAGCAGGGCCCATTGCTGCACCCACCAAGAGTAACTGTCAGGGCTTACAGTGTTGTGGCACCAGCACCACCATCAAAGCCCCAATTTTTACTACCACTGTTCAACAATTATATGTAATTAAAATTCCTGATATAATAGTTGACAGCAGGGCGTTCCAGCACCAACCAAGAGTAACTGTGAGTGCTTACAGTGTTGTGCCAACACCAACAACTAAGGGGCCTATTTCTGCAGAGTATATACGGCAGGTCCCTACTTTCAAACATCCAACTTACAAACGACTCCTACTTGCAAACGAAAGAAGACAACAGGAAGTGAGAGGAAATCTACCCCTAGGAAGGAAAATTCTCTCCTGTAAGAATAAATATGGGAGAAAGGTGTCTCCTCTGTACTGATGCTTTATCAGCAATCCTTGTTTCAAGAAAAACACCACATTTCAAAAACAGTTGTCATTGGGACGGAAAGTGAGGTGAAATGTTCTGAACAGGGGCACAGACAGCAAAACAAATGTTACAGGGGTGATAACCCTTACCTATGTTTCCCAAAAAGTTTAAAAATAGATTTTTGGGCTGGAGCTACACTTCAACAATGTACCTGTTCAAAATTACAAACACATTCTACATAAGAACAAACCTACAGTCCCTGTCTTGTATGCACCGCCTGTATACGGCTGTTCAGAGTATATAGGGCCTTTTTTATTTTATGTGCGGGGTTCCCCTTAATATCCATACAAGACCCAAAGGGGCTGGTAATGGGCTGGGGTGGGGGGGGGGGGGGTCATGGGGTAGCTATGCCATTTTTCTTAAAGATTTTCATCCATATTACCGGGACCAGACATTACATTAAAGCCGCAAGAAGTTTTAAATGGCTTTTTTTTCCTTTAGAAGTGTCATTTTGTGCAGGGACAGTTCTAAACACGGGAAACACGTGGCACTTCACAGGCATACTTTAGACACCCCCCAGGTACGATATTTAAAGGAATATTTGACTTTTTTTTTTCACTTTATGCATCATTTAAATGACTGCTCCCGAAAAACGACCGTTTTTAAAACTTCTTTTTGCATTGATACATGTCCCCTGGTGCAGAACCCGGGTTCCCAAACCCTTTTTAGGACAATAACATGCATAATAGTTGTTATAATTAGCACTTTAGAATTCGAACGTTCGCATCCATTGTATTTAATAGGGTTCTAATGTTCGTACGAACTTTCGGTCCGTTCGCGGGTTCTGGTGCGAACCGAACCCGGGGGTGTTCGGCTCATCACTACTATCCTCCATTGTGGCCCAGTGCAACCTCTACGCACAGCAGTACATAGTAAGCAACCCTGGGTCTAGTTACGCCCATCCCTTTGAGTGGAGAGAACTTACCGTAGAGGAATTCAAAATTTTCCTAGGCCTAACTTTTACTATGGGACTCCTACTGGTCTACCAAACCCATCCACCACATGCCACTCTTCTCATCCCTTATGCCAAGATCCCGATACCTAATGATTATGCGGTTCCTCCACTATAATGACAACACCCAGTGCCCTCCCCGAAATGACCCAGCTTTTGACAAACTATATAAAATTCGGCCACTCCTAAATTTTTTCTCTGAAAATTTTTCCCAGTTATATATCCCTGAACAGAATATCTCCGTGGATGAGTCCCTTATAAAATTCTCAGGCAGGCTGAGCATTAAACAGTTTATCCCCAGCAAAAGGGCCCGATATGGGGTTAAAATGTACAAACTTTGTGATCGAGCCACGGGGTACATCTACGCCTTTCTGGTGTACGAAGGGAAGGACTCCCAACTGCATCCCCCTGAATGCCCAGAGTACATCGGAGTCAGCGGAAAAGTGGTCTGGGAGCTTATCTATCCACTCCTTGGAAAGGGATACCACCTTTATGTGGATAATTTTTATACTAGCTTGCCCCTGTTCCGCAATCTTTACCGGAGGGACACCCCAGCATGTGGCACAATAAGAGCCAATAGAAAAGGCTTCCCACAAAAACTCGCCAATGAAAAGCTACGACGAGGGGAGACGGCATCATTGAGGAACCAGGAGATATTGGCTGTCAGGTGGAGGGACAAACGAAACGTCCACATGCTCACATCAATCCACAACGACACCTACGTGGAAGTCCCCAAAAGAAACGGCACAATCCAGAAACCAGCTTGTGTCTACGATTATAATTTGTTTATGGGGGGAGTGGACTTTAACGATCAGATGATTGAACCCTATCTTCCCACAAGAAAATCCCGCCACTGGTATAAGAAAGTGTCCCTTTATTTTTTTAGTTTGGCCATGTATAACACTTATGTTATTTACAAAAAATCAACAGAGAACCCCGTATCCTATCTACTCTACCAAGAAGAAGTTATCTCCGCCCTTTTGTACCCTGAAAGCCCACCAGAAACTATTTGCTCCGATTCCGTGAGCAGACTCCACGAGCGCCACTTTCCTGAGAAAGCCGCCCCCCGCGAAACAGGCTACAGACGTCAGAAGAGATGCCGGGTGTGCTCCAGAGGAGGAATTCGAAGACACACCATGTATTATTGTCCCGATTGTCCTTCCCAACCAGGTCTCTGTATAGGCGAATGTTTCCGCCGTTACCATACGTTTCTACACTATTAGGGAAGTACGGTAAATGCAATTCTCATTTCCTGTCATTTTCCTCCACACCCCTTATGCCACTGCACTGAACTGTACATACCTCTGCCTTCTCCGGAACCGACCTTGGACTGTTATACGACCACGCTTTTGCCTAACGCTAAACATACCTCTGCTTTCTCCGGAACTGACCCTGGCCTGTTATACGACCACTCTTCTGCCTAACGCTAAACTGTACCTACCTCTGCCTGCTCCGGAACTGACCCTGGCCTGTTATATGACCACTCTTCGGCCTAACGCTTAACTGTACCTACCTCTGCCTGCTCTGGAACTGACCCTGGACTGTTTGACCACGTTTTTTGCCTGCCTTGGATTGATCTTTTACCCTGCTATGCTAGTGGGAACACAGGGGTCTCACATATGTGAGGGGCTCCAGAATTGTTTTTCTGGATGAAGAAAACTATTTTTTAGTTTTCTCATTCCCGGATTAGGGTCTGGAGACTCGGGGGCTTCAAAGAGATTTGGGTGGGAGAAGCCCCTACCCCTGTCCCCATTCTTTCCTGGCCTGCTACTTGGACCATGTTCCTGCTGATTACCAGGACCAATATTTTGGCACTGCTGGCAATGTCTCTACTTGCACTGACCCTGGACTGTAGGGATGAGCCGAACACCCCCGGGTTCGGTTTGCACCAGAACCTTCGAACGGACCGAAAGTTCGCGCGAATTTTCGAACCCTATTCGTTATAATGGACGCGAACGTTCGAAATCAAAATTGCTAATTACAACGGCCAATATGCATGTTAATGTTATAAAACAGGTTTGGGGACCCGGGTCCTGCCCCAGGGGACATATATCAATGCAAAAAGAAATTTTAAAAACTAAAGTTTTTTCGGGAGCAGTCATTTTAATGATGCATAAAGTGAAAAAAAAAAGTGAAATTTTCCTTTAAATATGGTACCTGGGGGGTGTCTAAAGTATGCCTGTGAAGTGGCATGTGTTTCCCGTGTTTAGAACTGTCCTTGCACAAAATGACATTTGTAAAGGAAAAAAAGAAGCCATTTAAAACCACTTGCGGCTTTAATGTCATGTCTTGTCCTGGCCGCCATATGGCTGAAAATCCTTGAGAAAAATGGCATGGCTACCCCATCAGCCCCCCCCCACCCCAGCCCCTTTGGGTCTTGTATGGATACTAAGGGGGACCCCGCACCCAAAATAAAACCCTATACCTACAACCCTATATACTCTGAACAGCAGTATATAGGTGGTGCAAACAAGACATGGACTGTAGGTTTGTTCTTAAGTAGAATCTGAACAGGTACATTATGAAGTGTAGCTACATCCCAAAAAAATCAATTTTTAAGCTTTTTGGAGAACATAGGGAGGGGTTATCACCCCTGTAACATTTGCTGTCTTTGCACATCTGTTCAGAACATGTCACCTCACTTTCCGTCCCAATGACAAATGTTTTTGGAAAAGTGGGGTTTTAATTGAAACAAGGATTGGTGATAAAGCATCAGTAGAGAGGAGATACCTTTTTCCCAAATTAAATCTAACAGGATAGAATTTTCCTTCCTAGGGGTAGATTTCCTCTCACTTCCTGTTTTCTCTTGCCGTTTGCAAGTAGGAGTCGTTTGTAAGTTGGATGTTTGAAAGTAGGGGCCTGCCGTATATACTCTGCAGAAATTTGCCCTATTAGATGTTGGTGTAGCCACAAGACTGGTGGGCACAGGAATGGGCCCTGCTGTGAGTTAATAGATCAAGATTTGTACTTGCATGCACCTGTTGAACCGGGCAGAAAAATTGGGCCTTTGGTGGTGGTGGTGGTGGTGGTGGACGGTGTTGCCACAAGACTGTAAGCCCTCACAGTTACTCTTGGTGGGTGCAGGAATGGGCCCTGCTGTGAGTTATTAGATCAAGATTTGTAATTGCATGCACCTGTTGAACAGGGCAGAAAAATTGGGCCTTTGGTGGTGGTGGTGGTGGTGGACGGTGTTGCCACAAGACTGTAGGCCCTCATAGTTACTCTTGGTGGGCGCAGGAATGGGCCCTGCTGTGAACTATTAGATCAAGATTTGTAATTACACGCCCCTGTTAAACAGGGGCTGAAAAATTGTGCCTTAGGCATTGGTGCTGGTGCCACAACACTGCAACCCCTCACAGATACTGTACTTGGAGCACAGCAGTCACACCTGTTGCGAAGCATCTTTTTAAAAAATTGTAATTACACGCCCCTGTTATACAGGGGCTGAAAAATTGTGCCTTAGGCACTGGTGCTGGTGCCACAACACTGCAACCCCTCACAGATACTGTACTCTGAGCACAGCAATGAGACCTGTTGCAAAGCATTGCCTAAAAATTGTAATTACACGCCCCAACAGGGGCTGAAAAATTGTGCCTTAGGCACTGGTGCTGGTGCCACAACACTGCAACCCCTCACAGATACTGTACTCTGAGCACAGCAGTCACACCTGTTGCGAAGCATCTTTTTAAAAAAATTTAATTACACGCCCCTGTTATACAGGGGCTGAAAAATTGTGCCTTAGGCACTGGTGCTGGTGCCACAACACTGCAACCCCTCACAGATACTGTACTCTGAGCACAGCAATGAGACCTGTTGCAAAGCATTGCCTAAAAATTGTAATTACACGCCCCAACAGGGGCTGAAAAATTGTGCCTTAGGCACTGGTGCTGGTGCCACAACACTGCAACCCCTCACAGATACTGTACTCTGAGCACAGCAGTCACACCTGTTGCGAAGCATCTTTTTAAAAAATTGTAATTACACGCCCCTGTTATACAGGGGCTGAAAAATTGTGCCTTAGGCACTGGTGTGGTGGCATGGATCATTGAGGAGGAGGAAGAGGATAGTCAGTGAACATAACAGGACAGTCACTCAGCATCAGCATAGGCAGTCTTGAAGGGATGTGACATTATAAATTATTCCGTTATATCTGCTTCAGGTGTCTGGTAGCTGGTGGTGATCCAAGACTGATTCATTTTTATGAAGGTCAGTCGATCAACCGAGTCGGTGGACAGGCGCACCCTATGATCGGTGACAAATCCTCCAGCAGCACTGAATGTGCGTTCGGAAAGAACGCTGGATGCAGGACAGGCCAGTAGCTCAATTGCATACTGTGCAAGCTCTGGCCAGTGATCCATCCTCAGGACCCAGTAAGCCAGAGGATTTTCGGTGGGAAAGGTGTCCAAGTCTGACCTTGCCCCTAGGTATTCCTGCACCATGTATATCAGACGCTGGCGATGGTTGCTGGAACCGATCATACCTTGGGGCTGCGGACTAAAAAATTGTCTGAACGCATCGGTCAGACGTCCACCTTCCCCACCGCTCCTTCTGCTACTGACCGAAGCCTCAGCAACTTGTCGTCCAGGACCAGGAGTTTGTAACCTCCCAGTTTCTGGGAACGCGTTGCACAGACCTTTCTGCAAGGCCTCCCTGAGATGTCTCATCCTCTGCTCCCTCTGCGACGGCAAGATAAGGTCCGCAACCTTACCCTTGTACCGTGGATCAAGGAGAGTGGCCAGCCAGTAATGGTCACTCTCCTTGATCCGAAGAACACGAGGATCCTTCCGCAGGCTTTGCAGGATCAGGGAGGCCATGCAGCGTAGGTTAGCTGAGGCATTCGGTCCGGAGTCTTCTGGGTCACTGAGGATGACATGATCGCCAGCCACCTCCTCCCAGCCACGTACAAGTCCACTGGTTTGTTGGGACTGTACATCATCCCTAAAAGACTGCTGCTGCTGATGCTGAGTGCCAGGCTCCACCTCCATGCTCACACAATCCTCCTCCTCCTCCTCCTCCTCTTCCTGTGTGATGGGTGGGACAGAAGGAACATTGTCTGGATAAAGGGGGCCTTGAGAGACAAGGAAGTCCTCCTCTTCCTGCCTCTGTTCTGCCTCAAGTGCCCTGTCCATTATCCCACGCAGCGTATGCTCCAACAGGTGGACAAGAGGTACAGTGTCACTGATGCATGCACTGTCACTGCTCACCATCCTCGTGGCCTCCTCAAATGGTGAGAGGACAGTGCATGCATCCCTGATCATGCTCCACTGGCGTGGGGAAAAAAAGCCAAGCTCCCCTGACCCTGTCCTGGTGCCGTAGTCGCAAAGGTACTCATTGATGGCCCTCTGCTGCGTGTGCAGTCGCTGCAGCATGGCCAACGTTGAGTTCCACCTGGTGGGCATGTCACATATTAGGCGGTTCTTGGGCAGGTTCAGCTCCTTTTGCAGCTCAGTCAGCCGAGCACTGGCATTATAAGATCGGCGGAAATGCACACAGACTTTCCTGGCCTGCCTCAGGACATCCTGTAAGCCTGGGAACCTGCCCAAGAACCGCTGCACCACCAGGTTGAGGACGTGAGCCATACAGGGCACATGGGTGAGCTGCCCCTGTCGCAGGGCGGAGAGGAGGTTGGTGCCATTATCAGAAACGACCATTCCTGGCTTAAGCTGGCGTGGCGTCAACCACCTCTCGGCCTGCCCCTGCAGAGCTGCCAGAACCTCTGGCCCAGTGTGGCTCCTGTCCCCCAAACACACCAGCGCAAGCACGGCATGGCATCTTTTTGCCTGCGTACTCGCGTAGCCCCTTGTACGCCTACGGAGCACCGCTGGTTCCGAGGACAGAGCACTCGAAGAGGACATGGAGGAAGAAGAAGAGGAGGGGGTGGAGGAGAGAGGTGTGTCACAACCAGTAGTAGCATTTTGGAGGCGTGGTGGCGGAACAACCTCCAACACTACTGCACCTTGTCCTGCATCCCTCCCAGCTACCAATAGAGTGACCCAATGGGCCGTGAAAGAAAGATAACGTCCCTGTCCATGCCTGCTGGACCATGAGTCAGCGGTAATATGCACCTTACCGCTGACCGCCCTGTCCAGCGAGGCATGGACATTGCCTTCCACATGCCAGTAGAGAGACGGAATCGCCTTCCGTGAGAAAAAGTGGCGTTTGGGAACCTGCCACTGAGGAACCGCACATTGAACAAACTCACGGAAGGGGGCCGAGTCTATCAACTGAAAAGGCAGCAGTTGAAGTGCTAGCAATTTAGCCAAGCTAGCATTCAACCGCTGGGCATGTGGATGGCTGGGAGTATACTTCTTTCGACGGTCCAGCAGCTGGGGCAGGGAAATTTGCCTGCTACAATCGGACGTCGGTGTACTGCAAGTACTTGGTTGTGACACACCTAATTCTACACCTTCAGTCCTCTCAGAGCAGCTTTCAGAGAGGACTGAAGATATAGTGGGGATGGAGATCCCAGCTGATGAGGAGCAAGGAGAGGTCCGCTTTGTTCTTTGGTGTGGGTCTTTTATGTGTGCTTGCCAACGAGCTGCATGGCAGGTCGACATATGTCTGCTCATGCTTGTGGTGCCCAAGCGGCTGATGTTTTGGCCACGCGAGATACGCTTGAGACAAATATTGCAAATAGCAGTGGTGCGATCTGATGCACTCGTCTCAAAAAAGGCCCACACCAAAGAACTTTTGTGATAACGTGCAGAGGCAGCGCCCTGCACAGGCGGAGCTCTGCGGTGTGGTACAGTTGCTGTGCTGGCCTCTAGCTGGCCTCCAGGGGGCATCCTGCCTCGTTGGACATGTGACGCTGCATCCTCCTCCTCCTCCTCCTCTCTCCCTTCAGGCACCCACGTGGAGTCAGTGACCTCATCATCCCCTCCCTCTTCACCACTAGAGCAAACCTGGCAGTAAGCTGCAGCTGGTGGAACACTACTGCCAGATTGCTGTCCTTCAGCATCCCCTCTCTCTGCGCGCACACTACTGACTTCCTCAAGCTGGGTATCATCATCCGAGCCTTCGAATCGTTGGGCATCCTCCTGGAGCATGTACCCAACACTGTGCTCAAACAGTTCGGGGGACTCCTCAGGAGGACATGGTGGGTCTAGGGAAGGGGTGGCTGATGATGCCATTGAGTACGCGTTGGCAGCTGCTCTGCCAGTACCCTGAGCCTGGGTGAGAGAGGATGAGGAGGATGAGGAGGGCTTGGTCATCCATTCTACCAAGCCTTCGGCATGATGCGGCTCCACATGTCCAGCTGCCGAAAACAAAGACAAGCGTGTCCCATGGCCACGTGCTGATGACGATGCACGACCACGTCCACGGCCAGCACTGTTGTCTCTAGAAACAGAGCCTGCCTGCCCTGTGTTCTTGCCTCGGCACGCTCTGCCTCTCCTTGGCGGTCTTCCAGCCATTGTAGTCGGTAGTGTATATAGTATAAAAAATAGAACTCCTATGTGTGCTCACAACACACTGTAGGTCCTATGGGTGCTGACACTAACACACTATAGGTACTATGTGTGCTGCTGACAAGAAAATATAGGAGCTCTGTTTGCTGCCACTAACACACTAGAAGTCCTATGGGTGCTGCTGAGAAGAAAATATAGGAGCTCTGTTTGCTGCCACTAACACACTAGAAGTCCTATGGGTGCTGCTGAGAAGAAAATATAGGAGCTCTGTTTGCTGCCACTAACACACTAGAAGTCCTATGGGTGCTGCTGAGAAGAAAATATAGGAGCTCTGTTTGCTGCCACTAACACACTAGAAGTCCTATGGGTGCTGCTGAGAAGAAAATATAGGAGCTCTGTTTGCTGCCACTAACACACTAGAAGTCCTATGGGTGCTGCTGAGAAGAAAATATAGGAGCTCTGTGTGATGCCACTAACACACTAGAAGTCCTATGGGTGCTGCTGAGAAGAAAATATAGGAGCTCTGTTTGCTGCCACTAACACACTAGAAGTCCTATGGGTGCTGCTGAGAAGAAAATATAGGAGCTCTGTTTGCTGCCACTAACACACTAGAAGTCCTATGGGTGCTGCTGAGAAGAAAATATAGGAGCTCTGTTTGCTGCCACTAACACACTAGAAGTCCTATGGGTGCTGCTGAGAAGAAAATATAGGAGCTCTGTGTGATGCCACTAACACACTAGAAGTCCTATGGGTGCTGCTGAGAAGAAAATATAGGAGCTCTGTTTGCTGCCACTAACACACTAGAAGTCCTATGGGTGCTGCTGAGAAGAAAATATAGGAGCTCTGTTTGCTGCCACTAACACACTAGAAGTCCTATGGGTGCTGCTGAGAAGAAAATATAGGAGCTCTGTTTGCTGCCACTAACACACTAGAAGTCCTATGGGTGCTGCTGAGAAGAAAATATAGGAGCTCTGTTTGCTGCCACTAACACACTAGAAGTCCTATGGGTGCTGCTGAGAAGAAAATATAGGAGCTCTGTTTGCTGCCACTAACACACTAGAAGTCCTATGGGTGCTGCTGAGAAGAAAATATAGGAGCTCTGTGTGATGCCACTAACACACTAGAAGTCCTATGGGTGCTGCTGAGAAGAAAATATAGGAGCTCTGTTTGCTGCCACTAACACACTAGAAGTCCTATGGGTGCTGCTGAGAAGAAAATATAGGAGCTCTGTTTGCTGCCACTAACACACTAGAAGTCCTATGGGTGCTGCTGAGAAGAAAATATAGGAGCTCTGTTTGCTGCCACTAACACACTAGAAGTCCTATGGGTGCTGCTGAGAAGAAAATATAGGAGCTCTGTTTGCTGCCACTAACACACTAGAAGTCCTATGGGTGCTGCTGAGAAGAAAATATAGGAGCTCTGTGTGATGCCACTAACACACTAGAAGTCCTATGGGTGCTGCTGAGAAGAAAATATAGGAGCTCTGTTTGCTGCCACTAACACACTAGAAGTCCTATGGGTGCTGCTGAGAAGAAAATATAGGAGCTCTGTTTGCTGCCACTAACACACTAGAAGTCCTATGGGTGCTGCTGAGAAGAAAATATAGGAGCTCTGTGTGATGCCACTAACACACTAGAAGTCCTATGGGTGCTGCTGAGATGAAAATATAGGAACTCTGTGTGATGCCACTAACACATTAGAAGTCCTATGGGTGCTGCTGAGAAGAAAATATAGGAGCTCTGTTTGCTGCCACTAACACACTAGAAGTCCTATGGGTGCTGCTGAGAAGAAAATATAGGAGCTCTGTGTGATGTGTGACAGCAGGAAGGTAAAGTCACCTGGTTGCATCCAGGGGGGTAGATATATTTCGCCCAGATTCAGGCTTTACGCTGACTTATACAGCTAGGTGGAGAGTTGTATAAGCCCAGCTGAGACTAGTGGGCTCATTGATGACTCATACCTCTAGGGAGAGGGCTGGGCGTCGTGCAGACAGGGAGTTGATGAGGCCAGCTGAAGCTTGTCAGCTCATTTAGGCCTCTATAAAAAACTCCCAGATTCATTAGATGTTAGCTCATGCCTGGAAGCAGACCTGTGTGGACTGTCTAGGGAGAGTGAACCCCTGTGCGGTGAGAGAAAGCCTGTGTGGCTATATTTTGCTTGGACATTTAAAACCAGGGACTAGGACAGCACTAGGCTGATCCCAGTCGTTAGTTAGGAAACCTGTAAGTTTAGTCAGAGGTCAAGTTGACCAGGATTTATTTTGTTTATGTTTTTTTTGCCTTGCTGTGTTTTTGTCACTGTAAATAGAAAATAAACCGCACCTTTTTGATTTTGAAAACCACAACCTCCGTCTGCTGGGCCTGTTTTGGGTGGGGAGCCCATCCCGGGGGTCACACATACCCGCTGCCGAGCTAGCCCCCTCACAGTTGGTGGAGAACCAGTGGCAGTTTTTTTTTAAGCCAGCATGGAGGAGATACTGAAACAGCTGGCTCTAGCAAATGCCAATCAACAGCAGACAAATGCAGGTTTGCAAAGGAGCCTTGCAGCCCAGCAGCAAGCTCATCAACAGAGCCTTGCAACTTTACAACAGAGTCTGGAGGCTCAGCAACAAGCCCAACAGCAATCTGAGGCCCGCTTCATAGACCTGTTGCAGAAGCAAGAGCAGAGACTACAACAACAGATGGAAGCAGTAATGCAGCAACGTCCGCAGACCAGTGAGGAAAGCCGTCCCACTAATACCGCGTCCTTTGGGGTGAGTCGTTTATTGACAAAAATGACTGGAGAGGATGATCCAGAGGTATTTTTGACCACATTTGAAAGGACCGCTGAAAGAGAAAAGTGGCCTGAGGAGCAGTGGGCTGGACTAGTGGCTCCTCTGTTAACTGGTGAATCGCAGAAAGCTTACTATGACCTAGAGCCTAACCAAGCAAAAGACTATGTGATGCTAAAAGCTGAAATATTGGCAAGGCTGGGTGTCACCCTGGCTGTCCGGGCTCAGCGTGTGCATAACTGGACTTTCCAGCTTGGAAAACCCCCCAGGTCTCAAATGTATGATCTCATTCACCTGAGCAGAAAGTGGCTACAGCCAGAGACTTTGTCCGCACCAAAGATTGTGGAACGTGTTGTAATGGATCGGTTTTTGAGAGCTCTTCCTACTGCCATCCAAAAGTGGGTAAGCCATGGAGACCCAGAGACGGCCGATGGTCTTGTGGATCGTGTGGAGAAATACTTGGCTACAGAGAACCTGACGGCCTCTTCCAGAGACACTCGGACTTTCCACCCTAAGACCAGACCATCCCCAGGGGCGGATAAGAGGATTCCAAGGGGTGAGGGTGGAGAGAGTGAGAGGGTGGGAGCTCTACCCCAAGTTTGGCGAGAACAGCCTGGGAAATCAGCGGCTCAAGAGGCCGCAAGAAGGATCGTTTGCTACCGCTGCCGGCAAGCGGGACATATTGCAGCAAATTGCCCGGTTGTGGAGGAACCCATGCAGTGTGACTTTCTGACGGGCAGACGTCAGTCGCTGTGTGCGACAGTCGCATGCACTGCCATTCGGGGAACTGAGAAACATTTATGCAAAATGTGTATTAATGGTAGAAATGTTGTGGTATTGCTGGATTCAGGTAGCCTTGTGACCCTGATAAAGGCTGAGTTAGTTAAAACAGAGGTCTCTGGGAATAGCAAGGTAGCCGTTATTTGTGTGCATGGGGACACCCGAGAGTATCCAGTGACTACGGTGTGTTTCGAGACCCCCAAAGGTACCCTCTCTCATCCAGTGGGCTTAGTATCTCAGTTACCGCATGACGCCATTGTGGGAAGGGATTTTCCGAAGTTCTGGGAACTGTGGGATGATCCTGAGCCCCCCACTGGTGCCCCTATGTACCAGGAATGTGATAGCCAGAACTCCCCTGAGAGTGGTGAGGACTCTCCGGAATTTCCCTTGTCAGTATTGGCAGGGGAGACTCAAGAAACTGGAGAGGAGCCCACCTCCTCAGACGAAAACCTACCGTCTGTGGAGTTTTCTGATCTTGAGGTTCACAGGGAAAACTTTGCCACAGAACAGTTGAAAGACCCCGCCCTAATAAAGGCACGGGAAAACGTAGTGAAAATAGATGGCGAGTTAGTGAACCCAGATAATACTGGCACTTACCCATACTTCAGCGTAGAGAAGGACCTACTGTATCGGGTGGCAAAAAGGGCAGAAGAAACCGTTGAGCAGCTTGTGGTGCCCAAACCTTACAGGAAGTTGGTGTTGGAGTTGGCCCATGGGCACATTCTTGGAGGTCATCTGGGGACAGAGAAAACCCGAGAGAGGGTATTACAGAGATTCTATTGGCCTGGGGTGATGAAGGACATAGAAAATTATTGTTCCTCCTGCCCTGTGTGTCAGAGGTCGGCCCCGATGCCACATTTCCGTAGCCCGCTGGTCCCTCTACCCATCATTGAGGTCCCGTTTGAGAGAATCGCAATGGATTTGGTAGGTCCTATAATCAAGTCCGCTAGGGGGCACCAGTACATATTGGTTATAATGGACTATGCCACCCGTTATCCAGAAGCGATCCCTCTCAGAAATACCTCGGCCAAAACCATAGCCAAAGAGCTATCTCTTGTTTTTAGCCGGGTGGGTATTTGTAAAGAACTGCTTACGGACCAAGGTACACCCTTTATGTCCCGGGTTATGAAAGAGCTGTGTAAATTGTTCAAAGTGACGCAATTGCGTACATCTGTGTATCACCCCCAAACCGATGGGCTGGTTGAAAGATTCAACAAAACCCTAAAACAAATGTTGAAGAAAGTGGTGGATAGAGATGGAAGGGATTGGGACTGTCTACTTCCTTATTTGATGTTTGCTATTAGGGAGGTGCCCCAATCCTCTACGGGATTCTCCCCCTTTGAGTTACTGTATGGGAGACACCCAAGAGGGCTGTTGGATATTGCCAAGGAAACTTGGGAAAGTGAGAGTTCTCCCCACAGGAGTGTGATTGAGCATGTCGCCCTGATGCAAGATCGAATTGCACAGGTAATGCCCATCGTGAAGGAACATTTGGCCCAAGCGCAGTTGGCACAGCAGAGAGTGTACAACCGTGGAGCCAAGACCCGTACCTTTTCCCCGGGGGATAGGATATTGGTACTTGTCCCTACGGTTGAAAGTAAATTCCTTGCCAAATGGCAAGGCCCCTACGAGATAATGGAAAAAGTGAGCGAAGTGAATTACAAGGTCAGACAACCAGGAAGGCGAAAGCCCGAACAGATCTATCACGTTAATCTGTTGAAAGCCTGGAGGGATAGAGAGTCCCTAGTCGCAGACACTTGGTCACCAGCTCAAACTGGTTGCGTGATTCCTGAGGTTGGAATCGCAGCCACCTTGTCACAACCCCAACAACAGGAGGTTAAGGAGTTTGTACTTCGCAACAAGGAGGTATTCTCTGAGCTGCCGGGACAAACATCTGGGGTAGAGCATGACATTATTACCCCGCCCGGTGAAAGGGTGAAGTTAAAACCCTATCGGATCCCAGAGGCCCGACGGGAGGCAATACGGGAGGAAGTACAGAGAATGCTGAACTTAGGGGTGATAGAGGAGTCCCAAAGTGATTGGTCTAGTCCCATTGTGTTGGTGCCTAAACCGGATGGGAGCTGGCGATTTTGTAACGATTTTCGTCAGTTGAACAAAGTTACAAAATTTGACACCTACCCCATGCCACGTATAGATGAGTTGATCGACCGGCTGGGAACAGCCCGATACATGACGACTCTTGACCTCACAAAAGGGTATTGGCAAATCCCCCTGGCCAAGTCGGCCAAAGAGAAAACCGCATTTGTAACCCCAGACGGGGCGTTCCAATATAAAAGAATGCCGTTCGGGTTACAGAATGCGCCGGCCACATTCCAGCGGAAAATGGACCAGATGCTGAGGCCCCATCGGAAGTATGCTGCGGCTTACCTGGATGACATAATTGTCCATAGCACAGATTGGGCCTCACATCTGCCAAAAGTGCAAGCAGTCCTGGACTCTGTTCGGGAAGCAGGGTTTACGGCTAACCCCAAGAAGTGTACCATTGGGCAGGAGGAGGCCAAATATCTTGGGTACACCATTGGGAGGGGAGTAATAAAACCCCAACTCAACAAAGTCGAGGCCATCCAGAGTTGGCCACGTCCCAACAGCAAGAAGCAGGTACGAGCCTTTCTGGGAATCGCTGGGTATTATCGGCGATTCATTCCCCACTTTGCTTCTAAGGCTGTGCCCCTAACCAACCTGACGAAGGGGAAAGGGTCGGTCATGATTAAATGGACCCCCGAGGCTGAGGCAGCATTCCAATTCTTGAAACAAGCCTTATGTAGCCAGCCAGTGTTGTACTCACCCGACTTCTCTAGAGACTTTGTCGTACAAAGTGATGCGTCAGATGTGGGGTTAGGAGCAGTATTGTCCCAGGTCTGGAACGGGGAAGAGCACCCAGTCATTTACCTCAGCAGGAAGTTGAAGTCCCATGAGGTAAATTACGCCACCGTTGAAAAGGAGTGTTTAGCGGTGAAGTGGGCTCTAGATTCCCTTCGGTACTACCTGCTAGGTAGGCACTTTGACATGGTTACGGATCACGCTCCGTTAAAGTGGATGGCTCAAAACAAGGAAACAAATAGAAGAGTGAATAGGTGGTTCCTGGCCCTCCAGGAATTCAACTTCACAGTAAAGCATCGCCCTGGCGTTCAAATGGGGAATGTGGATGCTTTGTCTCGAGTACATGAATGCCTGATTGCTGGTGTTCCAACCCCGAGGTTAAAACAAGAGGGGGGGGTATGTGACAGCAGGAAGGTAAAGTCACCTGGTTGCATCCAGGGGGGTAGATATATTTCGCCCAGATTCAGGCTTTACGCTGACTTATACAGCTAGGTGGAGAGTTGTATAAGCCCAGCTGAGACTAGTGGGCTCATTGATGACTCATACCTCTAGGGAGAGGGCTGGGCGTCGTGCAGACAGGGAGTTGATGAGGCCAGCTGAAGCTTGTCAGCTCATTTAGGCCTCTATAAAAAACTCCCAGATTCATTAGATGTTAGCTCATGCCTGGAAGCAGACCTGTGTGGACTGTCTAGGGAGAGTGAACCCCTGTGCGGTGAGAGAAAGCCTGTGTGGCTATATTTTGCTTGGACATTTAAAACCAGGGACTAGGACAGCACTAGGCTGATCCCAGTCGTTAGTTAGGAAACCTGTAAGTTTAGTCAGAGGTCAAGTTGACCAGGATTTATTTTGTTTATGTTTTTTTTGCCTTGCTGTGTTTTTGTCACTGTAAATAGAAAATAAACCGCACCTTTTTGATTTTGAAAACCACAACCTCCGTCTGCTGGGCCTGTTTTGGGTGGGGAGCCCATCCCGGGGGTCACACATACCCGCTGCCGAGCTAGCCCCCTCACAGATGCCACTAACACACTAGAAGTCCTATGGGTGCTGCTGAGAAGAAAATATAGGAGCTCTGTTTGCTGCCACTAACACACTAGAAGTCCTATGGGTGCTGCTGAGAAGAAAATATAGGAGCTCTGTTTGCTGCCACTAACACACTAGAAGTCCTATGGGTGCTGCTGAGAAGAAAATATAGGAGCTCTGTTTGCTGCCACTAACACACTAGAAGTCCTATGGGTGCTGCTGAGAAGAAAATATAGGAGCTCTGTTTGCTGCCACTAACACACTAGAAGTCCTATGGGTGCTGCTGAGAAGAAAATATAGGAGCTCTGTTTGCTGCCACTAACACACTAGAAGTCCTATGGGTGCTGCTGAGAAGAAAATATAGGAGCTCTGTGTGATGCCACTAACACACTAGAAGTCCTATGGGTGCTGCTGAGAAGAAAATATAGGAGCTCTGTTTGCTGCCACTAACACACTAGAAGTCCTATGGGTGCTGTTGGGGTGCAATGCTGTGCTAACAGCACTGCGGTTGGTACTACTGCAATACTGTACTAACAGTAGGCACGCACCAGACTAATCCCCAGCAGCAGCTAATAACACACTAACTGTGCAATCAGCAGCAATGAACGATCAATGACTTAGGTAGCAATGGTTTAGCAAAGAAATAGCCAATGGTTTAGCAAAGAAGAGCAAATCTTTCAGTATCAAGCAAAGACAGAATCAGCAGACTAATCTCTCCTAAAGCCGGAACTCATGTGACCGGGGCCGATGGCGTGGCGGCCTTTTAAATGGTGGGGCGTGTACTAAAGCCCCTGAGCTGTAATTGGCTACAGCCGTCCTGCCTGTAGCCAATTATTGCTCTCCGAGTTTCGGGCGCTGTGATTGGCCAAGCATGCGGGGTCACAGTGCATGCTTGGCCAATCATCAGCCAGCAATGCACTGCGCCGGCCGCGCCGGCCGCAATGCATTGCGGGGCCGCTCGCATCACACGAATGTGATGCGAACGGCCCAAATAGTTCTGGGCTCGACGAGCGAGCGAACGCCCGATGCTCGATTCGAACATGGGTTCGAATCGAGCACCGGGCCCATCCCTACTGGACTGTATATGGTCAGTATTCCTGCCTGTAGTGACTATGGACAATATCCCTGTCTGCTGCCTGGACAATTCAATTCACTGTCACTGACCATGTCCCTGCCTGCTGCCTGGTTGAGGGCTCTCCTTCTGTGGACAATTGCACTACCAAAACCACAGGTAATCATTTTTTTACCGTTTACTCAGCAGAATGTATTTTAGGGTGTAATTCTTGGTATGTACATGCTGTGTTAGAAATATGAAGGGCCTTCAAAAATGTGATAGATTGTAAGGAAATTGGATGTGTAATTTATGTCCCTAGAACACCTGATGGTGCTTCTTGGATGTTGGGCCTCTATGTGGCCAGGCTGTTAAAAAAGCTCACACATGTGGTATCGCCATACTCAGGAGGAGTAGCAGAATATATTTTGGGTTGTCATTTTTGCTATGTACATGCTATGTGTTGAAAATATCCTATAAATGGACAACTTTGTGTAAAAAAATAGCGTTTTCATTTTTTTTCCACATTTTCCAAAAACTTCTGGAAAAAAATGAACCGTTCAAAAGACTCATTATGCCTCATATATTATACGTTGGGATGTTAGCTTTCCAAAATGGGGTCACTTTATGGGCGTTTCCATTGTCCTGGTGCTCCAGGGCCTTCAAAAGTGTAATAGGTGGTTGAGAGATTAGATGTGTAATTTATGCTCCTAGAACGCCAGAAGTTGCTACTTCAGTGTTGGACCTCTGTATGTGGCCAGGCTGTATAAAAGTCTCACACATTTGGTATCGTCATACTCAGGAGGAGCAGCAGAATATATTTTGGGGTGTCATTTTTGCTGTGTACATGCTATGTGTTGGAAATATCCTATAAATGGACAACTTTGTGTAAAAAAATTGCGTTTTCATTTTTTTTCCACATTTTCCAAAAACTTCTGGAAAAAAATTAACCATTCAAAAGACTCATTATGCCTCATAGATTATACGTTAGGGTGTTAGCTTTCCAAAATGGGGTCACTTTGTGGGCGTTTCTATTGTCCTGGTGCTCCAGGGCCTTCAAAAGTGTAATAAGTGGTTGAGAGATTAGATGTGTAATTTATGCTCCTAGAACGCCAGAAGTTGCTACTTCAGTGTTGGACCTCTGTATGTGGCCAGGCTGTATAAAAGTCTCACACATTTGGTATCGTCATACTCAGGAGGAGCAGCAGAATATATTTTGGGGTGTCATTTTTGCTGTGTACATGCTATGTGTTGGAAATATCCTATAAATGGACAACTTTGTGTAAAAAAATTGCGTTTTCATTTTTTTCCACATTTTCCAAAAACTTCTGGAAAAAAATGAACCGTTCAAAAGACTCATTATGCCTCATAGATTATACGTTAGGGTGTTAGCTTTCCAAAATGGGGTCACTTTGTGGGCGTTTCCATTGTCCTGGTGCTCCCGGGCCTTCAAAAGTGTAATAGGTGGTTGAGAGATTAGATGTGTAATTTATGCTCCTAGAACGCCTGAAGTTGCTACTTCAGTGTTGGACCTCTGTATGTGGGCAGGCTGTATAAAAGTCTCACACATGTGGTATTGCCATACTTGGGGGGAGCAGCAGAATATATTTTGGGGTGTCATTTGTGGAATGTACATGCCATGTGAGAGAAGTAACCTGTTATAATGACAATTTGGTGTGAAAAAAAATAAAAATAATAATCATCTTAATTTTGCAAAGAATTGTGGGAAAAAATGACAACTTCAAAAAACTAACTATGCCTCTTACTAACTACCTTGGAATGTCTACTTTCCAAAAAGGGGTCATTTGGGGGGTTTTTGTACTTTACTGGCTTGTTAGGGTCTCAAGAAATGAGATAGGCTGTCAGTACATCAGGTGTGATCAAATTGATCAATTTTCAGTAATTGGCACCATAGCTTGTAGACCCTATAACTTTCACACAGACTAAATAATATCCACTAATTTTGGTTATTTTTACCAAATATATGTAGCAGTATAAATATTTGGCCAAATTTATGAGGAAAAATTACTTATTTGCAAAATGTTATAATAGAAATGAAGAAAAATGCATTTTTTTCCAAAATGTTCGGTCTTTTTTCATTTATAGCGAAAAAAATAAAAACCGCAGAGGTAATCAAATACCACCAAATAAAAGCTCTATTTATGTGAAAAAAAGGACGGAAATTTCATATGGGTACAGTGTTGCATGACTGAGTAATTGTCATTCAAAATGTGAGAGCACCAAAAGCTGAAAATTGGTCTGGTTATTAAGGGGATTTAAGTGCCCAGTTGTCAAGTGGTTAAAAAAATGGGCTAACTTTACTGTTGTCTTATTTTTAATTCAATAAGTGTATTTTTTCCCAAAAAAGTGCGCTTGTAAGACTGCTGCGTAAATACGGTGTGACAGAAAGTACTGCAATGACCGCCATTTTATTCTCTAGGGTGTTAGAACCCCCAAACATTATATATATATTTTTTTTCTAAGTAATTTTCTAGCAAAAAGATACGATTTTAACTTGTAAACAACAAGTTTAAAAAATAGGCCCGATCCTTAAGTGGTTATCTTCTTCTATGATTAATTTTATAACATACAACCGATGTTCTATACAATATTCCTTTCACTTCTTGGGGAACCTGGAAGTATGTACTGTAGATGCTCTGCAGGAATTCCTTTTTCTCTCAGACCCCTAAGTTTAACCCCATAGTAAATATGTGACTCCAAAGAATAAATATCCTATTTCCTATTCAGTAACTTAATGGCCAGTTTCTTATGGTGCTTAAATAATTTTTTAAGTTGTTCATTACTCGCCACTTCTTGTTGGGGTTCATGAATGTTGCCTGAATATCAAGGTTATCCAGAAAAGGATCATAGAACCTTATCAAACTTGCGACTATCGAAAAAACACGCCAGGGCCCAAATTAGTATTATCACAGGAGATGGCAAAATAGTGAGAAAGCCATCTTACCATCAGCCACTGTACCGCTGTCTCACCATACTATATATTGATGTGATCCAAGTAACTCAACAAAAACATAAACTGGGGTGAGCAGCTGCCGTGGTTACGAGACAACCTTGTCTTTTTCATTTTAGTGTGGTGGTGGATTGTGGTCTTTTATGCCGTTTTCTGTATGATTCTTTTTTTATATTTAAAATCTTTTCAAAAAAGCCTTGTCCTACATATGCTGCATGGTACAATTAGTAACATCCTCTTGGGGTTGTTGGCAGCCCGGGTTTTGTTTAAGCTTTTGTTGAGTTATCTTGATCGCACCAATATATAGCATGGAGAGACATCGGTGAAGTGGCTGAAGACAAGATGGCTTTCTCACTATTTTGCCATATCCTGTGATAATACTAAGTGCAGTCCCTGGCGAGTTTTAGTTTTCCACGTTCAGAAGTTTCTCTTCAGAGGGCACGTGGCAGGCAGTGAGGAGGCAATAAATTAATCTATGAACAATGTGTTGGACCCTTGGACCTTCCACAGGTACTGGTTGAAAACTATAATGGTTTGGTCAAATATACTATCATTTCCATATGCCTAAGTTTTATTAGGTTGGGTTCTAAGTAATGTATAAGACCCCCAGAGTTGGCCACATACCCTAACATATTACCTGGTTAGGGGTTAGGGTTATGTAAATTACCAGTGAGAGGCAGCACCTGGGGGTGTAAAGATACTGCGGCTACAATGTTTTGCTTCATAGCTGTGGCACAAATTATACCCTCTGCTGAATGTGACCCATTCAAGTGAATGGCACTGCTCTGCATGCGCCCCACAACTGCAAGCAATGCACACGGTTGGGGCATGCTAGTGTGGGGTTGAGTCGGCAAACCCTTAATTATATATATATATATATATATATATATATATATACATATACACACACACACACACACACACACAGTCATGGCCGAAATTGTTGGCACCCCAGAAATTTTTCCAGAAAATCAAGTATTTCTCACAGAAAAGTAATGCAGTAACACATGTTTTGCTATACACGTGTTTATTCCCTTTGTGTGTATTGGAACAAAACAAAAAAAGGGAAGAAAAAAAGCAAATTGGACATAATGTCACACAAAAATTCAAAAATGGGCTGGTCAAAATTCTTGCCACCCTTAACTTAATATTTGGTTGCACAGCCTTTGGAAAAATTAACTGAAATCAGTCGCTTCCTATAACCATCAATAAGCTTCTTACACCACTCACCCGGAATTTTGGACCACTCTTCCTTTGCAAACTGCTTCAGGTCTCGCTTATTGGAAGGGCGCCTTTTCCCAACAGCAAGTTTAAGATCTCTCCACAGGTGTTCAATGGGATTTAGATCTGGACTCATTGCTGGCCACTTTAGAACTCTCCAGCGCTTTGTTGCCATCCATTTATGGGTGCTTTTTGACGTATGTTTGGGGTCATTGTCCTGCTGGAAGACCCAAGATCTCGGACACAAACTCAGCTTTCTGACACTGGGCTCTACAGTGCGACCCAAAATCCTTTGGTAATCCTCAGATTTCATGATGCCTTGCACACATTCAAGACACCCAGTGCCAGAGGCAGCAAAACACCCCAAAACATAATTGAACCTCCACCATATTTCACTGTAGGTACTGTGTTCTTTTCTTTGTAGGCCTCATTCCGTTTTTGGTAAACAGTGATGTGCTTTACCAAAAAGCTCTATCTTGGTCTCATCTGTCCACAAGACATTTTCCCAGAAGGATTTTGGCTTACTCAAGTACATTTTGGCAAACTGTAGTCTTGCTTTTTTATGTCTCTGTGTCAGCAGTGGGGTCCTCCTGGGTCTCCTGCCATAGCGATTCATTTATTTTAAATGTCGACAGATAGTTTGCGCTGACACTGATGCTCCCTGAGCCTGCAGGACAGCTTGAATTTCTTTGGAACTTGTTTGGGGCTGCTAATCCACCATCCGGACTATCCTGCGTTGCAACCTTTCATTAATTTTTCTCTTCCGTCCACGCCCACAGTGCCATGGGTTTCAAACTTCTTCATAATGTTGCGCACTGTGGACAAAGGCAAATCTAGATCTCTGGAGATGGACTTGTAACCTTGAGATTGTTGATATTTTTCCACAATTTTGGCTCTCAAGTCCTCAGACAGTTCTCTTCTCCTCTTTCTGTTGTCCATGCTTAGTTTGGCACACAGACACACAATGCAAAGACTAAGTGAACTTCTCTCCTTTTTATCTGCTTTCAGGTGTGATTTTTATATTGCCCACACCTGTTACTTGCCCCAGGTGAGTTTAAAGGAGCATCACATGCTTGAAACAATCTTATTTATCCACAATTTTGAAAGGGTGCCAATAATTTTGACCATCCCATTTTTGGAGTTTTGTGTGTCATTATGTCCAATTTGCTTTTTTTCCTCCCTTTTTTTGTTTTGTTCCAATACACACAAAGGGAATAAACATGTGTATAGCAAAACATGTGTTACTGCAATACTTTTCTGTGAGAAATACTTGATTTTCTGGAAACATTTCTGGGGTGCCAACAATTTACCTGAAGGACTCCAAGAGAGAAATAAGGTTCTCTGGTCTGATGAGACCAAGATAGAACTTTTTGGCCTTAATTCTAAGTGGTATGTGTGGAGAAAACCAGGCACTGTCCAATACAGTCCCAACAGTGAAGCATGGTGGTGGCAGCATCATGCCGTGGGGGTGTTTTTCAGCTGCAGGGACATGGCAACTGGTTGCAATCGAGGGAAAGATGAATGCGGCCAAGTACAGGGATATCCTGGATGAAAACCTTCTCCAGAGTGCTCAGGACCTCAGACTGGGCCGAAGGTTTACCTTCCAACAAGACAATGACCCTAAGCACACAGCTAAAATAATGAAGCAGTGGCTTCACAACAACTCCGTGACTGTTCTTGAATGGCCCAGCCAGAGCCCTGACTTAAACCCAATTGAGCATCTCTGGAGAGACCTAAAAATGGCTGTCCCCCAACGTTTACCTTCCAACCTGACAGAACTGGAGAGGATCTGCAAGGAGGAATGGCAGAGGATCCCCAAATCCAGGTGTGAAAAACTTGTTGCATCTTTCCCAAAAAGACTCATGGCTGTATTAGATCAAAAGGGTGCTTCTACTAAATACTGAGCAAAAGGTCTGAATACTTAGGACCATGTGATATTTCGGTTTTTCTTTTTTAATAAATCTGCAAAAATGTCAACAATTCTGTGTTTTTCTGTCAATATGGGTTGCTGTATGTACATTGATGAGGAAAAAAATGAACTTAAATGATTTTAGCAAATGGCTGCAATATAACAGAGTGAAAAATTTAAGGGGGTCTGAATACTTTCCGTACCCACTGTATATATATTTTTTTTACAGTTTTTAGAATTGTAATAATTTTTTTAACAGCCCTGTTGGGGGCTTTGGTGAAATATCAGGGGTCTATACAGATCCCTGGGGTCTCACTTTTGAGATAAGAAAGGGACTAAGGGCAGAGATTACCCAGTCCTTTTCTCTGCAGCCTCACTTAGTGAGCTTTTCAGATCCTGTGCTTTCTGAAAGACACGGCACAGCTCGATGTACTCCAGAACCGTGTGCAGCAGCCCCATGTGCCCCAGACTCTGTCCATCATAGAAACATAGAAACTTGATGACAGAAAAAAAAGTAGTCCATCGAGTCTGCCCATTTTTTTTTTGTTTGTTTTCATTGTTTTGTTTGCTTTTTTTCATTAACTTTGTTGCCTGACTATAGAGCTATGTTTATCCCAAGCATGTTTGAAGTACACACGATCGGAAATTCCTTTTTAATAGATTTTTATTCAAAAGTTTAACAAATTTTGCTGGGATACAATAGTATCTCAATACAGAAGGAGAAATTAAATAGAGTAAAATGAATCAAAATAAAATTAAGGAAAAAAAGCGTGAGAAAGGGAAGGAGATATAAAAGAAGAAGTGTAAAGTAGAGTAATTTATAGAGTAATTTCTTTTGGCCTAGACCCCCCATTATCCAGTTCTAGAGATTATGGGGCTTGGAGGTACTTAATCCAAGGGGACCACACCTTGTCAAATGTGGTCTGTCTATCTTTAAGGATGATGGTCAATTTTTCATTGACCATGATCCAAGAAAGTTTATGTTTTACCAGTGCAAGACTAACCACTGGAGTTTTCCATGCTCATGCTATTGTTCTTTTAGCTGCTGAAAAAATAAAAAAGATAAGAGTACAGAGATGTCTAGGGGTTTCGTCTAGTAGGTCTGCAAACAGCGCTGTCTTAGGATTTTTAGGTAGGTTCTGTCCTGTCACTGAGTAGACCAGGGTAAATATTCTGATCCAAAATCGCTGGACCTTAGGGCAAGACCACCAGACATGGAACATGGTACCCTCTTGCTCGCATCCTCTGAAGCAAAGGGGTGAAGTGTTGGGGTACATTTTTGCCAGTCTCACTGGAACTAGGTACCACCTAGACATCACCTTGTAATTTCCTTCCACCAAGGAAGTATTGAGTATTCCTTTGTGCACCATGGACCACCACTGTCCCCAAACCTCTTCCTCTATAGTTTCACCTAGATCCGATTCCCATGCTATTTGGTATGAAGGCTTGGTCTGTTGATTATTGAAGAGAGCATAAAGCTCAGAGATCCCTCCCCGTGACTCAGGTCTGCATAAGCATTTATTTTCAAATAGGGTCTTAATGGTTATGTCTATCAGATCGGTATCTAGGGATTTTATGAAGTGAATAATTTGGTCTAGACGAAAAGATTCCGTCTGGGGCATCTGAAACATTTCCCGGAAGTAAGCCTGTTGCCTGATCTCTTTGTGACCTATGAAGTGTGCTATCCTGTAAATGCATTTGTTAACCCACCATGTAAATTGTTCGGGATTTTGTCCTGGAGGAAAGTGTGGGTTATTAAGTATAGGGGCCACGGGGGAATGAGGAGATCTCAGGGGGTATAATTTGCCACTCCCTGCTTCTTGTCCCACAGAAGCAGGGAGTGGGATAAAGAAGGGCTCAAAATGGCCCAACGTTCTCTTGTCGGAAACCACAACAGGAGGTCTATAGGTAGTGAGGGACTGGCCTGTGCTTCCAACTGTACCCAGTCAGGTTGGTATGTTGTAGAAAAAATCTGGTATAGTTGTACCAGTTGAGCAGCTCTTTAGTATTTCAAGAAGTGAGGAACTCCCAGTCCACCCTTCCATTTGGAGATAGAGAGTGGAGTGAGCTACTCTACATCCACTACCACACCATATGAATTTGTAAACAGGTGATTGAAGTTTTTTAAAGAATGTGAATAGTATCGGAATCGACAATGATCAAAAATAATATAAGAATCGAGGGAGTATCGTCATCTTAAGAGCTGATATTCTACCCATCCAGGAAAAAATATGTGTCTGCCAGTTCTTCAATTCTTGTTCAATGGATTTATAAAGGAGGGTATAATTAACCTGTGTGGTAGTGTGGTACCCCACCAGTGTATGAATACAGGATTCTCAACCAGGCAGGTTGAGGGGCTCCAGGGTATTTGCTTGTTTGGGAGGAAGCTGGCTTTTCAGTTTCCTCATGACTTACTAAAGTCCACTTTGGGACCCGGAGCTTGGGGATTTCTTAGAGATTCGGGTGGGATGAAATCCCCAGTCCTGGATCCGGGTTTTGAGACTCAACTGCACACTGATTGTTCAGGTGTGTGTGGGCCTGATAGTAGAGTCAGGACCAGCATTCTGGGCTCCACCCTCCCGACGAGTGCAGGTGTGCACTGGAGAAGCCACAGAGTGCAAGTGTGCACTGGAGAAGCCAGAGAGTGCTTGTCTGCACACTGGAAGCCAGAGACCCAGGTCTGAGGGTCAGAGCAGTGGACCCAAGTCTGAGGATCAGAGCATTGAGGGCCTGCTATCTAAATGGACGGTGTTGCCAAGGGAAAAGTCTGTAGGAGACAGATGAAAGCCTGAAGTGGAAGGCCTGAGCAGCACTGCTGTATGTATAAGCCAGGAGGCTAAATGACATTTTGTTGATGAATAGGAGTGCTGAAACCCCTGCGAGGGAAACCTTTCATTTTGTTTTGAACTTCTTTTAATAAAAATGGGCAAACAAAGCCCTTAAAAAGAAGAACCAGCGAGTGGCGGTGTCCTTCAAGTTCTACATTTGATGCTAGTCCTTTACACGTGGTGGAGAATTTTGGCACAATCTGAGATCCCTACAATCAAGTAAGTTCATCTGTTATATGAACTGTGTTTTTGGTGCATGAAACTGCATAATCTGTGTGTGTGCAGGTGAGGAGAACCTGCAAGCGAAAGGTAACCAGCCTTAAAGAGACAGTGCTCCAATTTGTTGCAGGTGGTGTACCTGTGAACAAAAAGTAATTTTTTTTTTCTCTGCAGTGAACTGCTGCTAGCTGTGTGTGGCAGCCAGGCAAACTGCATTGCGCAGAAGTTTATTTGATGGACTGTTGCATGCAGGTTGTGGTTGTGTACCTGTGAAAGGAGAAACAAACAGATTTTTTATTTTTTTTCCCTTTTCTCCGCCAAGAACTGTTACAAGTTGCTGTGTGCAAGACCGCAAGGATGGGGCGATCAAAACGCCTAAAAGTAGCAAGGATGGCTGAGATGATAGATAGAGCTCTGTGGCTGGAGGGGTTGTTATCGCCTGATCGAACCCCATACATGCCTAAACAGAGTTTTCCAAGGGAAAAGAGGGCTGCTGTTGTCCCTAGCAACCCTGGTGCAATGAATGCACAGATGACGGCTAGTGTGGAGAGTCCACCAGCATTTGAATCTGCAGTGGATTGGTGCAAGCGACACCTGGCAGGATTGGACCAAGCTAAAGTGGAAGGCAAGCCAACCTTCCATACAAAAAGAGAGCTGCCGGATGTCCATGCCTGGGAGAGGGGTGCTGTTGCCCCTGGCAACGCTGCTGCAGTTAAACCAGCAGCTGTTGCGAAAAGTGTGAAAGTGACACAGCTTGAGACAGGGTCCAGCAGATGCAGGGTGGAAAACCCTGACAAGACGTGGAACCAAGTGCGCTGTTTGCGGTGCAGTGAGTGGGGGCATGCAGTCTCCAAGTGCCTTTTGTCCCTGGCTCCAATGCAAAGCTACCTAGCAAAACAAAGGTCTGAGAAGCCTGTGTTATATGCCAGAAGAGAGGCTGATCAAAAGCCAGGACAGAGAGTGGTTGCCCATAGCAATACAGAGGAGGCCAGTCGGGCTGTCTGTGGACCATGGGGTGTGCCTCCCAAGGGTAGTGACAAGTGGCTTCCGGAGGAGTAAATACAGCATGTTGGAGAGAGCCAGCAAAGCTCTGCTGGGAGACTGCGATCTCCCATGGCAACGAGAGTGGAAGTTGTGCCTGGAGGGAATCATCAGGAGAGAAACGCACTGGGGAAAAGTCATCCAGTACCATGCCTGGAATGTGGCCAGCTGTGGCACGAAATATTGTCTTGCCCTATATTCTGGGGTGCACCTAGAGGTAATGTTGCTAAACAGAACTCTTTACCTGTGGGCCAAGTTCCCTTTGCAAATATGTTTGCAGTCACCCCTGGCAACAAGGAGGAGTTTTCTGTGGTGTCTGCAGGGGGTGCTAAACAGTGGGAGATGCCTGCTGTGATTTCATCCCATGGCCACCAGGGGGAATTGGCCAGTAAATGTGCGGCTGAGGACTGGTTCTTAAGACAACGTACTCAAATGAAGATGGTGACCCCAACTACTGTGGTGGGTAAGACTATCTTTAATGAAATGATGCCTGGAAGTGCTGATTTCAGGTATAAAAGAACTGGCTACGAGACTGTCCATGATGATGTGAGAGTGACCCCAGTTAGTGGGGCCACAGAATGTGCGCTTGAGAATGACTTTCATACCCAGTGGGAATTCAGGGGTTAAAGTCCAAACAGAACCTGTGTTGATGACTAAAAGTGTTGTGTCTAATGCCTGCCAGCCTCAAGTTGGCAGTGGGCTAGGACAGCCTGCAAAAACTAAAAATGCTATAAGTTTTACTGTTAATGAAAAGTTTGCTGCTGTTGGGAAAACCCCAGGTTCTTCCAGAGCAAAAGCTGTTGTCACAAATGGGTCGTTGCCTGTAGCAATTGGTGGTAAGACAGCACAGTTGTCCCCAGAAATCTCCAGGGAACTTCATGTATTGGAGTCGGAGGTTGCCATGGACAACTGCGGTGTCACTCTGGTGGGACAGAGTGGAACTGTACCGTGTAATGGTAATGTGTTAGTGCAAGCTGCTAGTACTAAAAATGTGCCGGTAAATGGTGGGTTAACACAACCTGTGAAAAATGCAAAGGTGTGTGAGGCTTATGAAGCGCCGCCCGAGCAAGGTGGTGGTTGTGGTGTGTTGCAACCTGCGGTGCTAAAACATGGGTTACCGAAGTCTGCCATGATTCGTAATTTGGGTGATGAATCTGCAACTAAACCTGTCTGTTCTAATGTGTCTCCTTGGGCGGATGGATCAGGGCTGAGGAACGCCAGTGAATGGAGCACAGCTACAACGGATTGGGATAGTTGGGGTAAAAATCTAATGTCCCTGATAGATGAGGCTTTCATGCACAAAAATAAGGTGGACAAAGTTTCTGCTGTGCCAGCAGGAGGGACGGCAGAACAGCTTATACCTGAGGGCGCGGTGGCTGCTGCAGGGGTTAACCCTCGTGAGAAATATGGACCATATAAGGGCGAGCACACAGCAGACACTTTGTCAGTAACCTACAAAAATGATGCTGACATGGCGTGTCAAAGTGACGTTGTCACTGGTAATGTGAAGCAGTTCATTGGTGCTGAACCTGAGAAGTTGGGTATGAGTCAAGCACCTGGCAGCGCTCGGGTAGAGCACCAGGCTGTGGTTGTCTCCAGCTGGGAGAAGGTTCCATTAAACCTTGCAACCTCTAACGTCTCAGCAAGTGAGTCTGTCTGCATCCCCAGTGTCAGAAAAGTCCCCAGGAAGGACTTGGGTCTGGAGCCAGGGGTATGGTTTCTAACAAAAGTATTAAAGGAGATGATTAAACTTTGGGATGTACAGCCAGTCTATACTGGGGTGTCTCCACCACAGTCAGACAGTCTGGTACTGCGGAGTACCATTAGGTGGAACCCTGAGTGCAGGTGGTACAGCACAAAGGAAGACAAGACAGAAATGGTTTATTTATGACTGTATTACTAGTGTTGAAAATCGCCTCTAGGTATGCTGATGGGGTACTTCCTGTACAAGAGGTATATGGGAGAGGCTTTGGTGAAAAGAAAGTGTCTGAGGTTTCACCACCTAACAGTAAGGTAGAAGGCATTTCTGCTGCTATGGTCCAAGGTAGTACTGGTCAGCTGTCGGTGAAGGGCGTGTGTGCTGTACCAGTGGAAGAATCGCATGAGATGGAAGGGCCAAGTGTGGACCAGAAAGCAGCATAAATCCTGACCGGGGCTCAACCGAAGGTGATTAAAAAGACTGGGGTCCCCAGTCCAATGTTTGGTTTAGGTGACAAACCTAATAAGGTCCCCGAGACAGGGAAACGGATAAGAAGTGCGGTAAAAATTGTATGTGGATCAGACAAGAGCTTGTCTGTTCAGGTGGATAAAAATACGGATGGCATCAGAACAGGGCAAGTGGTAGGACCGCTGCCTGCAGAGTGGGTGAACCCCGGGGAGGTGACGTCCTGTGAGGTTCCCGTGGGTGATGGCGGCCCTCCGGTATGTGTGCCCTCTGCAGACTCTGCCCTAGCAAATGCAAAAAAAAAGGCATTGGTGATCTGTGCAACATTGAGAGGTGTAATGTTGGTTTGAATATGTCTGTCAATGATGAACCAAATAGTTTGCTAAAGGTACATGACAGTGTGGTGTCCAAAGGTATTGGGAAACCTGGGAACCTGAAGCGTGGAGGCAGAAGGGTTGGTAGAAAGACCAGGGGTGCCCTGTTAAAATTTCAGGAGAGGCAGTGCTTATGGAACCCCAAAAGAATAGGGAGAAGGCTGAGTATAGGGAAATATAGGACCTTGTTAAGATCCAGGGTGGGACATACCTGGAAGCGCACCCGGAAAAAAGGTTGGGCCTACGTGGCTGACAGCCAGCACAGAGGTGTCCCAACCATAATAATGGGTGCTGGTGTTTCTCCCTCCGGATCGAAACAAAGGGGGAGGGTATGTGGTAGTGTGGTACCCCACCAGTGTATGAATACAGGATTCTCAACCAGGCAGGTTGAGGGGCTCCAGGGTATTTGCTTGTTTGGGAGGAAACTGGCTTTTCAGCTTCCTCATGATTTACTAAAGTCCACTTTGGGACCTGGAGCTTGGGGATTTCTTAGAGATCCGGGTGGGATGAAATCCCCAGTCCTGGATCCGGGTTTTGAGACTCAACTGCACACTGATTGTTCAGGTGTGTGTGGGCCTGATAGTAGAGTCAGGACCAGCATTCTGGGCTCCACCCTCCCGACGAGTGCAGGTGTGCACTGGAGAAGCCACAGAGTGCAAGTGTGCACTGGAGAAGCCAGAGAGTGCTTGTCTGCACACTGGAAGCCAGAGACCCAGGTCTGAGGGTCAGAGCAGTGGACCCAAGTCTGAGGATCAGAGCAATGAGGGGCTGCTATCTAAATGGACGGTGTTGCCAAGGGAAAAGTCTGTAGGAGACAGATGAAAGCCTGAAGTGGAAGGCCTGAGCAGCACTGCTGTATGTATAAGCCAGGAGGCTAAATTACATTTTGTTGATGAATAGGAGTGCTGAAACCCCTGCGGGGAAACCTTTCATTTTGTTTTGAACTTCTTTTAATAAAAATGGGCAAACAAAGCCCTTAAAAAGAAGAACCAGCGAGTGGCGGTGTCCTTCAAGTTCTACATTTGATGCTAGTCCTTTACACCTGAAATAGTTTGGAAACGTCTCAAATGAGTTTAGTTCCAAGATAAGGGAGTGCTTGTGTGCACCATTTAAAGGAAAAAGATTGTTGTATTGCATACTGTACCAAGGCAGGAAGGTTTATGTCCATCGCTTCAGATTTAGATTGATTAACTCGCAGTCCAGAGATAATTTCAAACCTAGATAGAGTTGCAAATAAATTGGGTAGGGTCGTGATGGGATCTGTTATAAATAATAATAAGTCGTCGGAAAAGAAAGCACATTTATGTGTCTTGCCACCACTAGAGATACCATGAATGTTGGGGTTAGCACGGATGGCCACCGCCAGTGATTCTATAGCCAGAATAAAAAGGAGAGGCGAAAGAGGGCATCCCTGTCTAGTTCCTCTTCTAATTTGTAAAAGATTCGATTTGCGTCCATATGCAAGAATATTGGCTGAAGGATTTGAATATAGTATGCCAATAAGACTTAAAAATTTAGGTCCGCAATTCCATCGTCTCAATATGGGAAAGAGGAGGGGCCAGGAAACGGAGTCAAAGGCCTTGTGAAGGTCCAATGACAGAAGCATTCCTCGCCTAGTGCCCATTCCATCCCAATTAGAGCGTAAGATAGAGATTAGGTCAATGGCCCGTCGGATCTGGTCAGCAGCTTGTCGCCCCATAACAAATCCCACTTGGTCTATATGGATATATTGTGCCAGAAATGTGTTAAATCGGATTGCACATATTTTCGTAAGTAGTTTCAAGTCGCTATTGATCAGTGATATTGGGCTATAGTTCGTCACATCACTATGATCCTTATCTGGTTTAGGTATCAGACTTATGTGGGCTCTGTTAGAGTTTGCGTCAAGTGTCTCTCCATTGTGAAGGGCAGCGAAGAATTTTTGTAGATGTGGTGCTAACAGTGGAGCAAACTTCTTATAATAAGAGGCTGAGAAGCTGTCAGGTCCCGAAACCTTGGATTCATTAGCTTGTTTAATTGCGGCCAATATTTCTGCCACGGTAATGTCCCCTTCCAAGATCTCACGGTGAGAATCTGAGAAAGATGGGAGGGTCACATCCTTAAAAAAGTTAACCAGGGCTACGGGGGGAGGGCCTCCCTGTGCAGAGTATAGGGGGGAATAGTAGGAATGGAATAATTCTGTAATGATCTGTGGGTTCTGTGTCAAGTTTCCATTGGGCTGTCTAAGCTTTGGGAGTATAGTTCGATGAATCCGAGGCGTAAGTCTGCGAGCTAGTATCGAACCAGGCTTATCTTTCAATGTGTACCATTGAAAGATAATGGGTCCACCAAAATACTTTTTTCTGCTTTAGTTGTCAAAGGGTTGGCCAAAGTGTATTTTTGGTTTGGAGTGGCACAAAGGGGGCGAAATAAGAATGTACATCAAAATGTATGGAAGGATTGTATAATAGGGAGAGATACACTGAATATGTTAAAGCACAAATCAACAGGAGTGAAGGGGGTAACTCTCACGTTAAAGGGTAGATACAGTCATTTTAGAAGTCTTCAACACGAGCCTCAAGTAGGGCAAGGGATGGGAGGGAGGGGGGGTTGAGGAGGGATGGGAGGAGGATGAAGTGGAGAGGGGGGAAGGGGGGGAAGGGGTGGGGGGTCAAATATGTTTAGACAGGGCACTAGATTGGGTATATCCACTTGAACACGATTTCTTGAAGGGAAATAAAAAGATGGAAATAAAGAGGAAAGCACTATTAAAGTACATAATCACAAAATGGGAGGTACACTGATAAAGAAGAAATGATAAAAGGGGAAAATGACGGACAATAGAGAAGTCAAAAGGAGGGCCCTAAACCAAGTTAGAAGCATAAAGGTGTGCTCATGGAATGTGCGAGGAGTAAAAGACTCAGCTAAAAGACAGGTGATTTTTTCAATGGCAGAAATGGGTAATATAAAGATGCTGTGTCTGCAGGAGACGCACTTGGAAAAAAAAACTACTAAGGTACTAAAACACAGAAAATTCCAGATACAATATCATTCCACTCACACCTCGGATCCTAGGGATGTGAGTGTACTGTTGGATTCGGGAATAGTGTTCTCCTGCAGACAGAGTAAGCTGGACCCCAAAGGGCGTTATGTGTTTTTGTATTGCCGGATAGAGACAAAAGAATACGTGGTGGCCAATATATATATTTCCCCCCCCCCGTTTAGTACAGAAATCCTATGGGACTTAATGGAGTTTGTTATGGACAAGTCAGGGGTGCCCCTCATAGTGGCAGGGGACTTTAATATGACTATGAACAAAAAGTTGGATAGATTTCCGGCGGGTGTCTCCACTGACCAGGCGGTTGGCAGTCCCCTTCTCCAATTTTGTGGGGAGGTAGGACTGGTGGACATGTGGAGGGGGAGGCACCTGGAGGAAAAACAATTCTCCTGTCACTCAAGGACGCACGCGACATTGTCCAGGACAGATCGGATACTTTGCAATGAAGAGGCCCTGGGTGAGGTGGAGGTGGTGGAATATGAACCAAGAAGCATCTCAGTCCACTCAGCAGTGAATTTTGAAAATAAGATACATAGAGGTTACAGTAGGGGGGATTGGAAGATAAATCAATTTTGGTTGGAAGTAATTGAGGACCTGGGGGGGATACAGGCCAGTCTGAAAGAATTCATAACAGTAAACTCCGGATCAGCCACAAGGGGGGTTATATGGGACACTCTAAAGGCGTTTCTGCAGGGAATTTTGATCCAAAAAATATCATTAACTAAAAAGCAAACACGTGCCAAAGAAAGAAGTTGCAGCGAGAGAAGAGGTGAAAATGTCAGAGATTAGCTACAGTATGTGGAAAATCCAACCATAGAGAAATATAAGGAATGGCTAGCGAAACAGGAAGAGTATAAAAAACTAGTAATAAAAAAGGCAGAAAACAAAAGGCTTTTTCAAAAACAGATTTTTTTGGGGGAGGGCGAGAGAGTGGGGAGAATTCTGGCTCTAATTGTTAGGGCCAGCGCCCCCCTATCTATCATCCTGCCGGTATGCGATGAGGAAGGGGAAATAAATCAAGAGTAGCACCCTGGAAATAATAGAGGCTTTTAAAAAGTATTACCAGAACCTGTATAGCAGCACACCACATAGCAACACAGAATGGGAGATGGATACCTTTTTTGAAGGGCTGCAGATTCCTAGGCTGGCAGAGGAAGATAAAGAGGGATTGGAGGCATCAATCACGCTGGAAGAGTTACAGTTGGCAGTTGCGGACATGGCAAACCAATAGGCCCCAGGGCCAGACAGGTTGCCAATAGAAATATATAAAACTTACAGTGAGGTGCTGCTTCCAAAATTCTGAAGCCCTGTACACACGATCGGTTTTACCAATGAAAACAGTCCGATGGACTTTTTTCATCGGACAAACCGATCATGTATGGGACCCATCGGTCTTTTTTCCATCGGTTTTAAAAAATAGAACATGTTTTACATTTTTCCGATGGATCAAAAACTGATAGCAAATTCCGATCGTCTATGGGCAAGTCCATCGGATAAAAGACCCACGCATGCTCAGAATCAAGTCGACGCATGCTCAGAAGCATTGACCTTCATTTTTCTCGGCTCATCGGAGTGTTTTACGTCACCGCGTTTGGAACGGTCGGTTTTTTGACTGATGGTGTGTAGGCAAGACTGATGAAAGTCAGCTTCATCGGATTTCCAATGGACAAAACCATTGGATTAGAATCCATAGGACATCCGATCGTGTGTACAGGGCTGTAGAGGTATTTAATTGGGCAGCTGAGGAAGGGAAGCTACCTGTGTCCATGACAGAAGCAACAATCATCGTATTGTTAAAAAAGGGGAAGAACCAGCTTCAGACAGCCTCCTACAGGCTGATATCTCTTTTATGTGTAGTAGAGTTGAGCGGACACCTGGATGTTCGGGTTCAACGGGTTCGGCCGAACTTCGGAAAAAAGTTTGGGTTCGGGACCGAACTTTAACCCTAACCCGAACCCATACCCCATTGAAGTCAATGGGGGCCAGAACTTCTGAGGACTATTAGCGCTGTTTCCCGTGCTTAGAACTGTCACTGCACAATGTGTCATTTCTGAAGGAAAAAAAAAGTCATTTAAAACTCACTCGCGGCTATAATGAATTGTCGGCTCCCGGCAATACATAGAAAAGTCATTGATAAAAATAAAAAAAAGCGCCCCCAGACCCCCAGATCCCGCCCCCCCATGTGAATTGGTAATGGGGTACAAATGTACCCCTACCATTTCACAAAGAAAGTCTCGAAATTGGTACATCCGGACCAAACTGGATTTATTCCAGGCAGGTCCACCAGTATTAATACAAGAAGAACATACCTAAATATTCAGCTGCCAATAGAAGAAGGGGGGTCAAGAGCTATTTTATCCTTGGACGCAACTAAGGCATTTGACAGCCTTGAGTGGCATTATTTATGGAGAGTACTGGCGGAATTCTGGTTTGGGCCCAATTTCATTCAGTGGATTAAAACATTGTACGAAAGTCCCAGAGCGAAAGTAAGGATAAACGGTGAGTGCTCGGACTGGTTCCAGTTGACGAGAGGGACAAGGCAGGGGTGTCCTTTATCGCCCCTGCTTTTCGCCCTCGCAATGGAGCCCCTAGCTATTGCCATAAGGACATCCCCGGAAGTACAGGGCTTTAAGAGCAGGTTGGGGGAGGAGAAGGTCGCAATGTATGCGGATGACGTATTACTTTTTTTTTTAGGGGACACGCAGTCCTCATTGGAGACAGCAATTGGGATAATAGGGGAATTCGGCAAATTTTCAGGGCTGACAATTAATTGGGATAAGTCGGCACTTCTGCCGATAGACCCATTGTCACGGCAGATAGATCAGGTGAAAGTGGTGAGCCAAATGAGATACTTGGGAATAAATATAACAAGGGATCCAGAACAGTATATAGCCGTAAATCTAGTACCATTAATAACTAAGCTGAGACAAAAGTGCAGAGTCTGGAACCGGCTTCCACTTTCAGTAGCTGGCCGGTGTAACTTGGTTAAAATGGTCTGGATGCCGCAGATTCTTCCCCATATGGATTCCAGGACAGTGGTTTCAAAAACTGGACAGTGTGTTCAGGGAATTGATCTGGAGGAATGGAGCCGCAAGGATCCGCCTCCGTACCCTACAGCAACCAAAAGAGAAGGGGATTGGCACTTCCAAATCCAATCAATTATTTTCTAGCCGCTCAAATACAGCATATGCGGGGTAGCAACCTATCAGCAGGAAGAGAATACGTGAAGGGGTTAGTTTTGAATGACAGTAGTCACGATACAGTAGTGGAGGCAGTGGAGGTGGATTCTTTTTACTCCAGGTGTCCCACAGCCCAATTGATGGTAAAATGTTGGTTAAATGTTAAAAAAAAAATTGGGATATTGTGGATTTTCTGAATTTTCTCCTATATGGGATAATAATAACTTGAAAAAACTCGTAGTTATGGGGAAAATTAAGGAATGGGACAGACTGGGCATACATCTCCTGCCACAACTTTTTAAAGCAGGGAGTATAAAATCATTCCAAGAGATCCCGAATAGATACTTTTATAGATACCTGCAAATTAGGCATGCGCTGAACGCACAGTTTAGACCGGGACCACCAGATTGGAATGATATGCCCATTCTGCGTAAATTAGTAAATGCAGAGTCCTCTGGAGGGTGGATATCAGCTATGTACGGAAATTTAGAAGAGGCGGACCAGGGAGAAGAGTCAGTTATTAAAAATAGGGATAAATGGGAGAGAGATGTGGGCCCACTATCACAGGAACAGTGGGAACGTATATTAGCAACAGGACCTAGAGTGTCATTATCCCCCTCCCAAATGGTGTCCCACCTTTATCTGATACATAGAGTGTACTACACTCCTCAAAAGATGTTTCTGTTTGGAAAAATGCCGGATGCGAAATGTCATTGATGTGGGGATGATAGGGAAGACCTAATACACATGGTCTGGAGGTGCCCCAAGCTATATCAGTACTGGAAGCAGATTGTAGAAAAGATAAATGCGGTATTTGAGACACTCCCGCAACCAGAGGTCAGGCTGTGTGTATTGGGTCTCCTGGATGAAAGAGGAATGTCAGATACACAAACGGCAATAATGAGGTGTTTGTTTCAAGGAAGGAAGCTTATTGCGCAGAAGTGGCAAGCAAAAAAAAAACCCCACAGTGACAGAATGGAAGAAGGTGATAGATGAAACCATCATAAAAGAGGAATTTATATACACCAAGAGGGGCAATAAAAATACATTTTAAAATATGTGGAAACAATGGATAGAAGTGGAAACACATTCAAGGGTGGGTGAAGCATAAGTGAGGATGGGGTACAGATGTGGGAGAGGGAAGTATGGAAGTGTTGAGTGATAAGGGGATAAAGGGAAGGGGAGGGTAGTGGAATGTGGGTTTCCTTCTTTCTTTTTTTTTTTTTTGGATGATACATGTACTATCGCACATAAAAGGGAAATGGCTGTATGGTTTTTAATTATGTGGAAAAAAGAAAATAAAGAATATTTGATAAAAAAAAAAAAAGAGTGATCTTCCCAAGTCACCCCCCCCCCCCCTATCTTACTGGCTTAAAAAAGAGGTATATTGGTGGGGTTAGTGAAGAAGTGGTCTATTCTGGAATAGGTATTGTGAACATGGGAGAAAAATGTGTAATGTTTCCTGGATGGGTTTAACTCTCTCCAAATGTCAATCAGGTTGTGGTAATGTAACATTTTAGCTAATTTAGATCAAACCTTGGAGAAATGTCGCAAAGCAGATGAAGGTTTCTTGGTTTTGTCAAGGATAGAGTCTAGGGCTACGTTGGAGTCTCCACCAAAGAGAACAACTCCTCCTAGGTCAGGGGACACGGCATATAGTAATTTACGAAAGAAAGGTAATTGGCCTGTGTTGGGTGCATAGTAAGAAATTAAGGTAACTGGTGAACCTTCCAGGTGTCCTATTAATGCTAGATATCTGCGCTCTGGGTCACTAATTTGCTTCTCCAGTGAGAAAGAGATCCGCTTGGAGAAACATATTGCTACACCTCTAGTCTTACCTGGGCCATTTTCTAGGTAAAAGTAAGGGTAGTAGTGGTGTAGAAATTTAGGATTATAATTCGGAGGAAAATGCGTTTCCTGAAGAAAAGTACATCTGTGTGTAGGGATTTGTAGTGTTGAAAAGCCATTCTGCATTTAACTGGGGAATTAAATCTCTGGACATTATGCGTAACTAATTTAAAGGGGAGGCTTGTAGTTTGGTTCGCCACGGTGCATTTAGAAAGTAATAAACTCACTTACCAATACCTCAGAGGATGGTTAGGGGATTGTCTAACTTGCGAAGTTCACCCAGTGGTTAAGGCCCAGGATTGAGGGACTCCGGAGGAAATGAAGATTTGAGAAAAGAAAGAAAAGAAAAGAAAGAAAAGAAAATAAAGAAGGTGAGGGAAAGAGAAGGAATAGGATATTCAATCAGAACAGATATTATCCTACAAAATGCAAAGAACAATTTTAGAACAAGTCACTTAGATTATTAATAATAACTGAATTGTAAAAAAAATAAAAAAAGGGGGGTATAGACCCCTTGTTGTCAATAAGTAGTAGCCCTGGGTTGGATCCAGAGCCAGGTTTGATTTCAGTCCCCTCAATAAGGAAAGAGAACAAAATCAAACAGGGTAGATGACAACCGCCACCGGCCACTAGCACACCCTTAAATCATTAACTTTAAAAACCATATATTTGTAACGAGGAACAGAAGTCTCTTTGTGGTTGTATGCAAAACTAGATAGTGTTTGTTTTTAAGAGGGAGCTTTCTTTTTTTTTTTTTAAAGATAACCGTAAACTAAGGAACCATCACAAATGTTTTCACAGATTCTGAGGCCATAGTCAACGATCAGAAATGTGAGCTTTTGGTCAGAAATTCCAACCGCGAGTCGGCACCATCAGACTTTTCCTGGCGGAATCTCCGCAAGCAAAAATTTGAGAGCTGGTTCTCAAATTTTCCAGACGGAAATTCCGATCGTCTGTGGCAATTCCGATGCGCAAAAATTCAGACGCATGCTCGGAAACAATTCGACGAATGCTTGGAAGCATTGAACTTAATTTTCTTGGCTCGTCGTAGTGTTGTAAGTCACTGTGTTCTTGACGGTCGAAAGTTCAGAGAACTTGTGACCGTGTGTATGCAAGCCAAGCTTGAGCAGAATTTTTTTTGTTTGTTTTCATTGTTTTGTTTGCTTTTTTTCATTAACTTTGTTGCCTGACTATAGAGCTATGTTTATCCCAAGCATGTTTGAAGCCATTTACTGCTGACTGTCTCACTATCTCTGCTGGTAGATTATTCCAATAATCAACTACCCTTTCAGTAAAATAATACTGTCTAATGCCGCATACACACGATTGGAAATTCCGAAAAGAAAAGTCCGATGTGAGCTTTTGGCCGGAAATTTCGAACGCCAGTAGGCTCCTACGGACTTTTCCTGTCGGAATTTCCGCCAGCAAAAATTTGAGAGCTGCTTCTCAAATTTTCAGACGGAAAAAATTCCAATCGGAAATTCCGATTGTCTGTGGCAATTCCGATGCGCAAAATTCCGACGCATGCTCGGAAACAATTTGACACATGCTCGGAAGCATTGCACTTAATTTTCTCGGCTCGTCGTAGTGTTGTACGTCACCGCATCCAAGGTTTTTCCGCTGGAAAATCCGATCGTGTGTACGCGGCATTAGATTCATTTTAAACTCCCCTCCAGTTAGTTTCAGGTCATGCCCTTGTGTTCTTGATGTTGGTTTCATATTGAAAAAAATACCTTTCTGAACTTTATTCACCCCCTTGATATATTTAAAGGTTTCAGTCATGTCTTCACTTTCCCTTCTTTCCTCTAGACTGTACATATTAAGTTCCTGAAGTCTCTCTTGATATGTTTTATCCCCCAAACCTTTCACCATTTTTGTTACCCATCTCTGGACTCGTTCTATCTTATCAATATCTTTCTGTAATTGAGGTCTCCAGAATTGGACACAGTATTCTAAATGAAATCTCACTTTAGATCTATATAGGGTAATCATAGCCTCCTTCCTCCTGCTGGTGATCTCTCAGGCATCCTAGAATTATATTTGCTTTTCCCACTGCCTGGACACACTGCTCATTTTTCAATCATCTGAAATAAGTACCCCCAAATATTTTTCTTCTGTAGAACTAAAGGGCCAAGAGTCAGGGAGCGGGGCTGGGAGGTGGAGCCGCTCTGCACAGAGGTGGTTTCCTCCTGCAGTGTGCATCCGCAAAGCATGTAATTGGTTGCTAGGATGCTGGCGGGTCCTAGAAACCAATGACTGCATAAAATATATGAGGGGGGGGGAGAAGCTGAGATGCCCTGCTGACAGGAATTCTCAACTCACTGAGGATAGCCCCACTGAGTGGAGCCCAGTGCCGGAACCTGCTCTGGCAGGGGACCCCAGGACTTTGTTTAAACTCCAGGACAGTCCCATGGAATCTGAGACAGTTGGGAGGTATGATAATATTCTTTTAGGTGCTTTATGCTCAGCTGTTCCATGCCTGGAAGAACTGATGGATTATTAAACCTTAGTAGTAGGGGTATAAAAGGGGACATTAACTTACCAGAATATCAGACAGAATTCTAGGTTTTTAAGCTATGTAACATGAGGAGGCTTAAGAAAGGTGGGCAAGCTTTGTGTAGAAGGCAGAGTAAGGCAGTGATTGGGATGGTGTCACAGTTTGGTAGTACAGGAAGACTAACATCTGAATTAACATGTATTTAAGAGAGTTGTGAAAGGTATGTGGCTTTATAACAGATTAATATATTCAAGCAATGTACTTTGGGAAATGTATGCAACCTCTCTCTTTATCTACAGGTTTTGATTGGATTGGATACAGAAAGTAAGAAGTGAACAGGGAAACAAATGTCAGTAGTCAGGTCATAGTCAGGTCTGGAAAACCCTCAATTTCCTTTTTAGGATTCTTATGAAGATGTTGCATTAACAACTCTGACGATTTGCATTCTCTCTTCATTCATCATTGTCAGACACGGAAGACAAAGATTGCAAAGGAAATGACATTTGGAGAATGCTTGGAAACAATAAAGAGGATGTAATTGTGTAAAAAGAAAAAAAATGGAATAAGCACAAAACGCACCCAGAAATTAATCAGCAAATGTCTTGTGATTCACATTTAAAGGGATGTGAAACTATAAATGCTGACGTCAAATGGGGAACCAAATTGTTGATTTTGTTCAGCAGAAAAGAAGACTTTTCGCCTCTGCGTAACAATCAGGAGTTTCATTTTGAAAATTTTAAATCAATATGATGTAAATTCGAACATATATATTGTTCATGACATGACAGTCTACTGAACACAGTGTAAAAAAGTTCTGGCTAGTGTTTACCAATTAGTTTTAACTGGAGCCTTTGGTTATTCATAATAAGTAGATTTAAAGGAGAAGAAGGGCCAAAGCCCTTTTGGCCCTACTTCTCCTGTGGGAGAAATAAAGTTCCCTGTTCGCTGCTGTCATTCTGCCAGTCCAGGCTCTGAATGGATCCTGACTTTAATGTCAGGATCTGCCCAGATGCCTGACTGCCAGCTGGTTCAGCCTTTCAGCATGCTACTGAGAGCCTGAGCCAGCCGCTCTCACCCCCTCCATAGCCCAGTGCTCCAGAGAGAACTTTAGGGGCAGAACAGAGAGCCAGTGACTGACAGCCATTGCTGTCTGCTCAGTGAAGATGAAGAACTGTACAATCATCGGCCTTTGATCACTCACTACTCAATCTTAGGGGCAGTGGGGGACAGACATCATTATACTTGTAGTGTGCACTTAAAAGCTTAACCACAAGACAGAATATCTTCAGATGGGGCTGCTTTTTTCTCTCAGGACAGCCTTACAAGTTCTTGTACCACATAGTCTCTGTGTGGAGGTGGTCACCTTGGAATTGGAACAAGGATTTACTTCCTGATGTTAGGCTTGACCCTGATTACTGGTGATCTGCTGAATGCTGTGGTAATGACCAATATCCAGCAGGAGCGGTACTGTAGCGCTTCAGAATAAATGAAGCAGAAGTAGTGGCGGTGCGTCCATAAGGGCTAAGCCCCCTCTCTACAGCCACCCCCTCTTTGACCAATGGATAGATTCATGTATTGCATGAATCTATCCATGGCCACCACTGCTACCCCCTATTCAGGCGCCCGGCCCTTTTTCGAGTGACGGGCGCTTGAATTACAGTGGCGGGGGGTGTTTTTGAAGCACCCGTTAAAAGCCATAATAGGCTTCAAAATAGGTGAACTGCGAGCGCCATGCTCAAAAGATAGAATATAACTATCTTTTGAAATTCAAATTTCAAATAGAATGAATTTAAATTTGAATACATAAGAAAAGAATAGAATAGAATAGAAAAAAATCAAATAGAATCAATTTAGAATTTGAATAGAATAGATTAGAAAATAACAGAATAGTATAGAAAAAACAGAATAGAATAGAAAGAATATAACTTTCTATGTTAGTCTATTCTATTTGTTTCTAATATATTCTAGTCTATTCTGTTTTTTTATTTTATTTTCTATTTTGTTCTGTTTTACTCTATTATATTATATTCTTTTATTTTCTGTTATATTCTTTTCTGTCCTATTATTTTTTTTTTGCTATTCTTTTCCTATATTTTCTATTCTATTTTATTCTCTTTGGTAATTCAAAAACTATTCAAATTTGAAAACTATTTGAATTCGAATTTCGTCCGAATTTTTTTTTCGTTAGTTCAGATTTGTTTAAATTTGTTATGAATAATTATTCATAAAATGGCATAAAAATTTGCATGGCATGGTGGGATATTGCGGTATACATCAAGGTGTTGAATAAGATCAAGGGATAACCAAAGATAATCCTCATCCTCTTCTGTCGTTTTTTATTGTGTCAAGAATATGTCCTGAATCCTCTATATAAGTTGGAAGTGCTGTAACAATAGGTTAATATAATCAGAAAGGCCATGATAGATTTAACCGGGCAATTCTTGGGGCCCTTATGATCCTTTGCGAGCTGATGAAAGAAATGGGTATTATTAGAACTTTCTATATAAGAACCCCGTTTTTTGCTTTAGCAGTGATGCCTTCACTATGAGCGGAATCAGTTAGTTTTGTTGAGCTCCAATACGTAATTACAACATTACATAGAAGAGTCCGACAGTAGTCTTAAATATCTTCAATGGAGTTACTAAAAGCATTTAACCACTTCAGCCCCGGAAGATTTGGCTGCTGAATGACCAGGTCATTTTTTGCGATTTGGCACTGCGTCGCTTTAACGGACAATGGCGCGGTCGTGTGACTCTGCACAAAAAAACAAAATTGACGTCTTTTTTTCCCCCACAAATAGAGCTTTCTTTTGGTGGTATTTGATCATCTCTACGGTTTAAATTTTTTGCGCTATTAACAAAAAAAGAGCGACAATTTTGAAAAAAAACACAATATTTTGTACTTTTTGCTATAATAAATATAAACATTTTTTTTAAAAAAGCTAATTTTTTCTCAGTTTAGGCTGATATGTATTCCTCTGCATATTTTTGGTAATAAAAATCACAATAAGCGTATATTGATTGGTTTGCGCAAAAGTTATAGCGTCTACAAAATAGGGGATAGATTTATAGCATTTTTACTATTATTATTTTTTTACTAGTAATGGCGGCGATCTGCAATTTTTATTGGGACTGCAACATTATGGCGTACACACTGGACACTTTTGACAAATTTTTGGGACCATTGGCATTTATACAGCGATTAGTGCTATAAAGATACACTGTTTACTGTATAAATGTCACTGGTAGGGAAGGGGTTAACACTAGGGGGCGATCCAGGGGTTAATTGTGTTCCCTAGGTGTGTTTCTAACTGTGGGGGGAGGGGACAGACCTAGAGGAAATGACAGATCGTGGTTCCTAGCTATTAGGAACTCACGATCTGTCATTCCTCACAGAACAGGACAGGGATTTGTGTGCCTATCACACTTCCAATTAACAACTAGGGATGGGTGAACAGTTCAGCCTGAGCATGAGTTCCGGCCGAACATTGGCTGTTCGTCCTTTCGATGAACACCCAAATTATCGGGGCGTTCAACCGTTTGTTCGGCCCGCTGAATGACCACAAAGCACTGTGCCACTGCACAGTGCATTGAAAGCCCTGATTGGCTGAAGCAATGAAAGCTTTGCCCAATCAGGGCACAGAGCACTGTCAGAGCCATGATTGGAGAGAGTAATGATGACTCCATCCAATCATGGCTCACTGCTCTTAGTCCCGCCCCACACTATAAAAGTATTCTTTCAATAGCGGCCATTTGTAGTGTGATATCAGCGTGGAGAGAGAGAGAGAAAACAGGGCTCTGTTCAGTGCTACCAGAAAATTAGTGTGCTAAAGTGTGCTATTGTGATTCTATTGTCAGTTTAGATTATTATTAGCTTTGTGTAAATCTTGTGATAGTTCAGTCAGTGTGAGTGTAGTGACCATAAATTTTTACATTAGTGTCAGGTTATTTTGTCAGGGCAGTATATTTCAGTGCGTTAGTGCATGTTTAATGCGGTATATTTCAGTGTGTTACTTGCCATTTAACGCAGTATATTTCAGTGCTTTACTGCACATTTAACGCAGTATATTTCAGTGCGTTAGTGTACGTTTAACGCAGTATATTTCAAGCACATCAAGCGTGGCAAAAAAAAATACAGTCACTGCCACCCACATCCCCAGCGTCTAAATGCAAGCTTGTCAAAGCTGCTGGCTTTACAACTCCTGCCTTTCCGTCTGGTGGATTCTGCCTACTTCCCTGAATTTGCAGAATGTGCTGTACCACAATGGCAGGTTCCCAATTGCTATTTCTTTTCACGTAAGGCCATTCCAGCTCTGTACCATCACGTGGAAGGCAATGTTGTGGCATCGTTGGACAAGGCAGTCAGCTGCAAAGTCCATTTTACTGCTGACACATGGTCCAGCAAGCATGGTCAGTGACGATATGTTTCATTCACAGCACACTGGGTAACTCTGCTTGCAACTTGGAAGGATGCAGGATAAGGCTCAGTGGTGCAGCTTGTTGTGCCGCTACGTCTCTATACAGCTAGTGGTGATAATGTGAGATTTGTCAGCTCATCCTCTTACATGCCCTCCTCTGCTGAATTGTCCTATGAACCACAAGTACCCCCTAAGCGTTCAATGGGCCATTCAATGAGTCAGGCTAAAATGTGCCATGCAGCGCTTCAGCTGGTGTGTCTAGGGGACAGAAACCACACCAGAGCAGAGATTCTTGCAGCTCTGCAGGGGCAGGCCCAAAAGTATTTCACGTCACGCCAGCTGGAGCCAGGAATGGTGATTTGCAATAATGGCACAAACCTCCTGTCCGCCTTTAGACAGGGAAAGTTGGCACATGTGCCATGCCTGGCACATGTCCTCAATTTGGTGGTACAGCATCTCTTAAATAGGTACCCAGAGTTGAAAGATCTACTAAAGCAGGCCAGAAGAGTCTGTAGCCATTTCAGGTGGTCATACACAGCCAGTGCTCGGTTGACTGAAATTCAGCGGGGATTCCCCCTGCCTGTAAACCGCCTGATTTGTGACATGCCCACCAGGTGGAACTCAACTTTGGCACATGAAGCAGAGGGCCGTCAATGAGTATCTGTGTGAGTATGGCCCAACGACATGCTCAGGCCGACTCAGCTTTTTCCCCCACGCCAATGGCTGCTAAAGGATGCATGCACTGTCATCATTTGAGGAGGCCACAAGGATGGTGAGCTGTGACTATGCATGTATCAGTGACACAATCCCTCTTGTGTTCCTGCTGGAGCATACTCTACATGGCATGGCATGGCATTTAAGGCAGAGCAGCGGGAGGAAGAGGAGGACTTTCTTTCTTCTCAAGGCCCGCTTTATGCAGACACATTGTTCCTACGCCACAGAACACACAAGAGAAGAGGGAGGAGGTAAAGGAGGAGGAGGAGGATTCTGGCAGTTTCGGAGGCATTGAAGCAGAGAAAGACATACGTCAAACAGTAGGAGATGGTTTTCCATCCTCAGAACCCTTAAGAGTAGTACGTGGCTGGGAGGAGGCAGCTCCAGATACTGTAATCCTCAGTGACCTCAAGGAGTCTGCTTCTCATGCCTCCGCAAACTTGCGGTGCATGGGCTCCCTCATGCTTCAAAGCCTGCGAAAGGACCCAAGAATACGTGGCATCCAGGAGAAGGATCACTATTGGTTGGCAACCCTCCTTGACTACCGTTACAAGGGGAATGTCTCAGAACTCATCTCGTCCCCACAGAGGGTACAGAAGATGAAATATCTTGAGGAAACCTTAAAGAGGTCACAGTGTCATGGAAACCGTAGTTTTGAGGCTTCTGTTGGTCAAGAGAGGAGGGGTGAAGAAGGGGGCTGCCTAAGTGATGCATTTCACAATCTTTTTAGTCCTCGTCCAGGGCTTTCAGCTTCTACATTCCATCCGCAGCGTCTGCATCATATGGTGGACGATTATCAAGGGGCAAAAACAGAGATGGAGAGCTTTCCAGTTGATGATCCATTGGTTTACTGGGTCATGAGAATAGACCACTGGCCAGAACTTGCCCAGTATGCAATTGAGCTACTGGGCTGCCCTGCATCCAGCGTGCTTTCTGAATGGGCGTTCAGTGCTGCTGGAGGTTTTGTTATTGATAGTAGAGCATGTCTGTCCACAGACTCCGTGGACCATCTGAAATTTATCAAAATGAATCAGTCCTGGAATACCAGTAGCTATGAATCCCCTGATGCCGATGTCGCTGATTAAGTGTTTCTGGGATGTGGAATCTCTGCAAGACTTCTAGGCTGCCTAGTGTTGTGGGTGTTGATTTCATCTGGAAGATTTTTTTGGTGTAGGTCTCATGGGCACAATTAACACTCAAAGACAATTTTTTTTTTAACAGGTGCATATCATAAAAATTTTTGACAGCAAGGCCAATTTCTGCTTTCATCAAGAGTACCTCTATAGGGTTCTGGTGTGAAGGCACCTCCGACACCCAAAGACCAATTTTCTGCAACTGTTACTTCTATCCAAAGTCTGCGGAAGAGACACCAGAATTTATTCAAAAAAAATCTCTAAACTTGTTCCCAGTGCACTACATTGTGGTCTCATCATACAGACTGGCTCACCAAGCTGTTTACAAAAGAAATAAAGCTTGCAGGGAAAATGTCATTTTTTTGGCTTTATAAATGCAATTATTGCTGCAGCAGCTTATATACACACAGTACAGGTGTGCCACTTTACAGGTAGATTAAGGGGACCCCCAAGCACTATATTGAAAGGAATTTTAAATTTTTATCGTTAATTCTCATTTTTATGCTTTCACTTTCAGCAACAGTACATCACTGCTCATTTAAAAATGACGTTTTTTACAAACTTTTTTCATTGATACATGTCCCCCAGGGCAGTACCCGGACCCCCATAACCATTGTATGTCCAATTACCTGCCTATAAGCCTTTAAAATGGGGAACTTTTGTTTTTTACATTTCGGGTCCCATAGACTTTAATGGGGTTCTTTGTTCGCTTCCGAACTTTTGCGATGTTCTATGAGTTGAGATGTACTTGCAAAGTTCTGGTGCGAACCGAACAGGTGTCATTTGGCCCATCCCTATTAACAACTGAACTTTTAACTATTTAATTAGCTAATTCCCCACAGTTATTACCGTTTCTACCATTTACCTGCTGCCAAGGGGAATACATGTGTAACATGTAACATCTTCAGAAAGGTAAACTTAGCCTTTAAACCTTGTGCAAATAAATGTAACTATACCACACATACTCTTGTAAATGAAGCATATATGTGAGTGCATGTCTAAACAGCATGATAAGTCCAGTAAACAGAAGGTACCAGCACACCAGAATCATGCCCAACAAGTTTACTGAAGTCAACATATCATTTTGGAGACACACAGTTTCCCTTTCCCGAAGTGACAGACAGATCAAAGGCACATCAGGAGAGCTCAGGTGCGATACAATCAACTCACCCACACTAATGTAACTATAAGGAAAAAGTAAAAATCGCGCTAACCCGTGACATATACTCCAAAGGAGTTATGGAATGAAAATAAAGTAAAATTAAAATTGTTATAAAAATAAAATTATAAAATTAAAATTAAAACACACATCAATCAATAATGAACTAATGAGTGAACAAAAAAGAAGTGTACTGTGATATAACTTCATAATATATAGTCCATAAAAACGATTCTTAAATAAAGTCCATTATAAAGCACCAGTGCTCCGTGTAGAAAATCATATAAAGTGAATTGTTGCATCCAAATTAATTTGTGACGTTCCACCACCGAACAACAGAAGTTTCTCCTTACCAGCTACATTTGACCCCCCATGACAGAGGATCAATAAATGCAGAGATTAAGCAGTTCCTCCCACAGGTCAGCACAGCACTTGGGACTCCTAAATCACCAGTCTCCGATGATCATCAGTGGGCGCAAGCAGTATGTAAGAGATAGACACACTCCACATAGTGCATTAACGTTTTAAAAGTTTATTCTCTAAAAATATGTATTGCACTTACATTTATGCAGTTTAAAAATTGCCTATTCAGTCTGGTGTGCCGGCCGCTGCACATTCATCAGACACCCGTCCCGTCCTTCTTGGAAGCGTTTGAGGTGACGTCAGTGTAACTATGCCTCAAATAGGGTTCAGAAAAACTGAAAATAGTATGAATGAATGTTGAAAAAAAGTCATAAAGATAGTATTATTTGTCCTCCATGTCAACCTGTGGCAACGTTCACGGATGAGAGAAAGAGCTGGAAACACACCGCTCAAAGCCACCTGTGAGGATCTGATGAGCTGCTGAAGAGATCCAGGTGCCTGCCTGGTCTGCAGCCAGTGAAATTCTGATGGAAACAAAGAAAAATGGCAGCACATTCGGAAGTAAAATTAAAATAACTTATTGAAAGTCCATAAAGTCAAGCGAACATGACAAACATCAATCCAAAAAAGGTGCTCAGTGGATGCGTTTCACACAGACGTGCTTACTCATCACTGAATGATGTTTGTCATGTTCACTTGATTTTATGGACTTTCAATAAATTCTTTTGATTTTACTTCCAGATGTGCTGCCATTCTTTTTTGTTTCCAACGTTCAAGGAAAAACAGATGGATCAGTCACACTGAGTTTACTTGAGCTTAGGTGCATTCGGTTATACTGCATCTAGAAAAAAAATAGAAATATGTGAATCTGAGAGCAGAGTAGATACTCAAAACACATCTAAATGCAATGTAAACACATTGTTACAAATGCTTTAACTGCAATGTTTGGAATGCTATGATTTGTTGATTGATTCCCCATCCCTATACAGGTCAAAATGATCAGGTTAATGAATACTTCAATTGTAACTATGAATATTGCATATAATGTATTTGTTCCTTCTGGATCCGTACATTTCAGATGGCGAAGCCCAGGGGCTTGAACATGAGTTTGTCCCCGGTATGTTTTTTACTAATTAATATATTATTGGAATATTCAAGTGGTCTATTGTGTTTTGCTATAGTTGTATTTATTTATCTTCTTTTGTGTGGAGCACGACCCCCTTGGGGACTGTGGGATTTACCTTCTCATCTGCATCACCATGACCCTGTAAACATTCCAACCCACCTGACACTCTGGGTTCAGACATATTTGCACCACCTTGATGTAATAAGTCAAACAACTCGTGCGTTAATATTCTTGTCAAATATTTTTATTGAGATTTCAAAAGGGGAACAGAAGTTGGAGAGGGGAAAATAAATAAATAAATGAAAATAGGAATAAAAGGAAAATATTAAAATACAGAGGCCTAGATAAATCTGGGTTACATTAACAGTACCAAGTATAACATATTGAGTCCATACAAACATAGTTAACTATTCACTATGATACATAAATGCACACAGATAATTAAGTGAATATTTTCAAAAATGTGAGATTAAAAAATAAAAATGAAATTGGCAGATGTGTTGATCAGATTATTTATCAAGATAACATACTAATGTAATAAGGCATAAGGCCGTATTAAAGTTAGAGATTAGTAACCTTAAGGTAAAACTTGTTAAATCGCTTCACGATTTAATAATCAGAAATCAGGAGGAAGGAAAAAACTAAAAACTAATTTAAGACAGAGTACAGAATGGAAATAAGATAAGAATATGAGGAGAGGGAAAAAAATAAATAAACAAATAAATAAATAATAAAATCAAAAAGAATAAAGAGAGAGAAAAAAATTATAAGTAAAAATAAATAAAAATAAATGTATAAAAAAGATACTAAAATAGTCTGGCCCTCCTTCCTAGTATCACTCTGCGCTTGAGGATGATGTGCCGTAAGAATATAAACAATAGTAAAATAATGTAAATGAACAGCTGCTGCTTAAAATCAAATGTACATATAAAAACAGTCTTTTTATAAAACTTAGTTTAAAAGTTCAGAATAAAACTGTAGCAGCGCTACGAACAAAAGTTCAAATGTGCGTCTTCTATGATAATCGCTTATCTAGGTGATGAAGTAGTGAATGGTGAATCTAGTTGTATCCAATTCTTAGTGCTCCTTTCACCAGTAGTGTATTACACCGCGTGGGGGGATTTTTGAAAGTCCCCTTCAGGGGGCGCACTCACCAGATACAGGATAAATGTAAGCCTAGATCAACATTCCTCCTTCAGCAATGATACAATCAGATAAATTTTCCTTTTCTTCTCCACCATAAACTTCATGCGGTAACTCAGGTATATGTAAGGGTAAAGAAATATCTCCACATAGGGTAATATTGTAAAACCAATTTATTGAGAAACAAACCCCTTGGCTCCCCCCTTATAAAATCTGCGTACCACAATGAAAATATATACAGGCATTGAGTATGGAGTAAAAACGAGCGCTTCAGCGCTGGGCACTTGCAACTGTTGAACACTGGATGTAAAATCTCCTCAGCGTTTCCTGTGTGGCTGGTCCTGGAACGCGTCCGCGTCACTTCCGGTTTGCTGAACTGTGTTGGTCACGCCCTGACGTTTCGTCACTTCCTGACTTCTTCTGAGGGCGTGACCAACCGTCATAGCAACCGGAGTATATGCAGAGTCAGACCCCGCCCCTCGGCTGGACGTTAGAGCACGCTCTGCGCGCCTGCGACGTCGCGCATGCGCCCTGAGATAGTCCACGTCCATGCCCTGCTGTGGGCGGAAGTTCAACCAGGCGCAGCTCGATATGCCTCCCTCTGATTGGTGTGTGCATTCGAGCTGCGTCCTGATAGGATACATTGCATCTGCTTGTCGGTGTCGGTGAGACCAAGCCAACCTAAATACAAATACAAAGGGGACATTGATAATTAGCTATGTGGGGTGATGACAAATACGCCGGTACCTACCGCCGTACTGACATCTCCACAGTTAACCTCTGTGCCCTGGAGCTCCAAGGGCTTGTTTTGATAACAATGTATCACCCACATTGCCCCCGGTGTTCAGAATCTATTACTGTGATTTGTATTCAACTGCCGGGTTTTTTTTTTTTTTGGCTCTGTGATGTTTAACTTCTAATTTGGTGAAAGTATCAGGGCTGTACTGAATTGCCTGCAGTGAATTAAAATACTACCAGACAGCCTTTAAGCCTTCTTAATGAATAAATATCTACATCTATGAATAGATGCATATGTGTGGCAATCAATTACTTCTATGTGTAGGTGATGTCGTGGGTCTATGTGTACAATTTAAACATACCCATTCGTAAGTATGTGCACATAACCATATAAACATACATATACTACTTGAAAAAGGTTCATTCATGAAACATCACTGATGAAGATTACACTAGTAATCATTAATAAAATTTGCTACTTATAAAATTCATCAATAAAATCCATCCGTAAAATCTTCATAAGAACAACCCGATCCAAACGTAAAAAATCACAAGCGTGATAATCATAATCATAAAAAAGGTAATAAACAATATTATCAACCAATGTAAAACCGCCATCCTACACCCCAAATCTCCCTCTAAACCTGATACACAATGATTAGGGATAATGGGTAGTGTAGATGACGTGGTGTGAATCACCCTTCCGCAAGAATATTTTTCTCATGGTGTGTAGGCCACATGAACCAGTAAAATAAAGTGGAAAAAGCTACAAATTGATGTTTAAGATAAGAAATTAAAATCCCTATTAAAATCAGAAATAGAGATATTAAAACACTTAAAATAAATATACAAATGAAAATAATAATATTAATCATATTAACATTAATATTATTTAAATGAACCAACCGAACTAATCCAATAAGATGCAAAAATAAAAATAAAAAGGTGGTCATAAAAGTACACGTGAAATTACTACAATCAGGGGTAGAGGCCTTGTGTATGCGTTCATGGTGCTCTAGTGATATGCCGTACTGATATTCATCGTGTTTAATATTTATGAATCACTGATAAAACAATTAATGTCTAATTCGATGTTCAAACCTTTGGGCGCTAAAACATCGGTTAAAAAAATCCATTTTGTTTCTTTTTTAGAAAGTTCACGCACCCTGTGTGAACCCCTCCAGTTTGGTTCCAAGCTTTCTATACCCCAGAATTGAAGGCCTGAGGGGTCCTGATTGTGCTTGAGTTTGAAGTGTAGTGACACGTTGTGGTCCTTAAAGCCTATCTTGATGTTGTTCACGTGTTCAGCTATTCGGATGCGCAAAAGTCTTTTTGTGCGCCCTATATATAGGAGCCCACATGGACATTTTAGAGCATAGACCACGAAGCTGCTATTACACGTTATGAACTGCTCGATGTCGAATTGTTTCTGATTGGAAGGAGAGATGAAGTTTTCAAGACCCCTAATGGGTCGTGACACTTCCTTACATGCTCTGCATCTTCTGCAGGCAAAAAAGCCATTTTTGTTCCAGAACGTTTGAGGTCTGCTGGGAGGGTCTAAAACTTTCTTCACCACCCGATCTCCGTGGTTGGTGGCTTTCCGGTATATAAATTGAGGTTTTGGGGGGAGCACTGGACCCAATTTTTTATCCAAAAGTAAAATGTGCCAGTGTTTCGTGAAAATGTCTTCTACCTCCTTATATTGGCTGTGAAATTGTGAGATGAAGCCCCATTCTTTTGAGTTGGTGCCCCCTGTTGTAGGTTTGGGTTTATTCAGTAGGCACGTTTCCCTAGGCATTTGTTCTATTCCTTCTACAATTTTCTTTAGTGGTTGTGGGGCATAGCCTTTCGCTATGAATCTGTCAGATAGGACTTTTGCTTGCGTCAGAAAGTTCTCGTTATCTGAGCAATTGCGTTTTACGCGCATAATCTGCCCCTTGGGAATATTCCTTAGCCACTGAGGGTGATGACCACTTGTAGTAGGTAAATAACTATTTCTGTCTGTCGCTTTAAAAAACACCTTGGTTCCAAATCCTGTATTTTGGCGAAATACTGTTACATCCAGGAAGTTTATCGTTTCCTTGCTCCACTCAGAGGTTAGTGTAATATTATTGTTGTTGGTGTTTAGGGCTTTTAAAAAGGTTAATAATGATTCTTCTGAGCCGGCCCAAATTAAAAACATGTCATCAATAAAACGTTTATAAAAAATGAGCTTGGCTCTTCTGTCTTTAAAAATCATCTTATCTTCCCATTCTGCCATGAACAAGTTGGCAATGCTAGGAGCAAATTTCGCTCCCATTGCTACTCCCCTCTGTTGTAGATAAAATTTGCTGTCGTACCAGAAATAATTGTGAGATAAGCAGAAGTCCACCGCATGGCCAATGAATACTTTCTGGTTGTGTGGGAGTTCCTCCCTTCTACTCAAGGCCCAATTTAGGGCTAATAATGCATCGTCATGTTGAATTATTGAGTAGAGGGAGGATACATCCGAGGTTACCAACCAAATTTCCTGATCCTGTCTTAACGAAATGTTTTGTAGACCGATTAGGAAGTCTTTTGTGTCCTTCAGATAAGCTTGCGTAGTTACCACACTCCTCTGTAAAAACATATCCAGATATTGTCCCAACCTAGCTGTGATGGAATCTATGCTATTTACAATTGGTCTAGGAGGTGGATTTACTGAGTCCTTATGGATCTTTGGCAGTGTGTAAATGGTTGGTATTTTATTACTGATTGGTACCAAATATTGCCTTTCCTTTTCTGAAAGTACTCCTGACTTGGTGCCCATCTCCACTAGGGTAACAAGCTGACTCCTAAAAGCCTGTGTTGGGTCCTTCTCCAAAGCTTTATACGTGTTGACATCCGATAACATTTCCAGTATCTGTGCATGGTACATCTCTTTAGGCAGGATGACGACACCTCCTCCTTTATCAGCAGGCCTGATGATGATGTCTTTCCTTTTTTCCAGCGCTACGATGCCATCCTGAATGTGCTTTAATTTTATGTTCTTCTTGGGTTCTAGTTGGTGGAGGTCACGTATAATAAGGCCTTTAAATACTTCTACTTGATGATTGGGGTTATTGAGGGGGTTGAATAATGATTTATTTTTCAAACCACTATTGATGATGCCCTGAGAATTCACTGTAGTGGGCACCTTCTGTGTGGTTAATCCCACAAAATGCTTCTTAATGTTTAGTCTCCTAATGTATTTGTGCACATCTATATACACATTAAACTTGTTTAGTGGCTGTTTTAATCCACATTTAAGGCCCATATTTAAGATGTTTAGTTCCTTATGGGTCAAATCCACTGGGCTTAAATTAAATATACCGGTTATTGGTTGTTTCTCCTTCTTTTTTTGGATTTTCTTTCCGGCCCTGCATCCTCTAGTTCTGTGTTCCCTTGTTGAGCGTAATAGGTTTGCTCTCTGGGCCGTTGATACTGTGGATGGGGATCTCTCCACTCCCGCTCTCTCTGATGTGCCGGGGGGTATTGGGATTTTCCTCTGTGTGGGGGAAACCCTCTGCCCCTTCCCTGTCCCCCCGTCCTCTCCCTAAAAAAGGGCGGGGTGGTTGATAGTTGTTTTGTTGTTCTAAGGGGTAGAACCTATTCTGCGTTGGCATTTGGTATGGGGTGTGAGGACGGTTATATTGTTGTTGATTTTGTGCCTGGTTATTCTTACCACCTCCTCCTTTCGTTTTCACTTTCGTTGGTGGGATTGGAGTGGAGAACTTTGCTGGCGTGTCAAATAAAATCTCGTCATCGCTTATAAAGCCACGGACTCTGTCCATTAATGTGGTGATGGCCTGGTTTATAAGGGGTTCGGTTGGTTGCGGTTTTTCTACTAAATTAATGTTCTCTGGCAAGGTTTGTTGCCATGCATAGATACTATTCGTTTTGAAATCACCTAAATCTCTATGGTATTTCTTGATTTTCTTTTTTTGTGTATCTTTGTCCACCTTCTCTAGTCTTTTGTTTATTCTGGTGTTAAAATCGGTAATTATTTGAGAATCCTTGATCGGGTCTAACTGTTGCTGTAGTGTGTTGATTTTAGTTTCTAAAATCTTCATTTTTCGTTTTTTTCTTTGTAGGATCAATTCTTGTAGTTTGAAGCCTACTCCATTAAAAAAATCAAACCATTCCTGGATGGACCCTGGATCATCTAGACCGTCCTGGGGTACCACTTCCCATCTCAAGCTTCTAATAATGATTTTATCTTTAATGTATTGCTCCAGGGTACATATGTCCCACCATGTTCTGACCTGTTTTTCTAGAATGTTCCCCAACATTGTCATTGCTCCGTTATAGTTAACCTGGGTGGCCGTGGGCTCACTCTGTGAAAATATTGTGTCTACATTAATGTTTCTATTGCTTAAAAATCTTAATGCATCCATAGCTGCGGAGTAATGGGTAATGCAATGTATAAAAAAGATACTAAAATAGTCTGGCCCTCCTTCCTAGTATCACTCTGCGCTTGAGGATGATGTGCCGTAAGAATATAAACAATAGTAAAATAATGTAAATGAACAGCTGCTGCTTAAAATCAAATGTACATATAAAAACAGTCTTTTTATAAAACTTAGTTTAAAAGTTCAGAATAAAACTGTAGCAGCGCTACGAACAAAAGTTCAAATGTGCGTCTTCTATGATAATCGCTTATCTAGGTGATGAAGTAGTGAATGGTGAATCTAGTTGTATCCAATTCTTAGTGCTCCTTTCACCAGTAGTGTATTACACCGCGTGGGGGGATTTTTGAAAGTCCCCTTCAGGGGGCGCACTCACCAGATACAGGATAAATGTAAGCCTAGATCAACATTCCTCCTTCAGCAATGATACAATCAGATACATTTTCCTTTTCTTCTCCACCATAAACTTCATGCGGTAACTCAGGTATATGTAAGGGTAAAGAAATATCTCCACATAGGGTAATATTGTAAAACCAATTTATTGAGAAACAAACCCCTTGGCTCCCCCCTTATAAAATCTGCGTACCACAATGAAAATATATACAGGCATTGAGTATGGAGTAAAAACGAGCGCTTCAGCGCTGGGCACTTGCCACTGTTGAACACTGGATGTAAAATCTCCTCAGCGTTTCCTGTGTGGCTGGTCCTGGAACGCGTCCGCGTCACTTCCGGTTTGCTGAACTGTGTTGGTCACGCCCTGACGTTTCGTCACTTCCTGACTTCTTCTGAGGGCGTGACCAACCGTCATAGCAACCGGAATATATGCAGAGTCAGACCCCGCCCCTCGGCTGGACGTTAGAGCACGCTCTGCGCGCCTGCGACGTCGCGCATGCGCCCTGAGATAGTCCGCGTCCATGCCCTGCTGTGGGCGGAAGTTCAACCAGGCGCAGCTCGATATGCCTCCCTCTGATTGGTGTGTGCATTCGAGCTGCGTCCTGATAGGATACATTGCATCTGCTTGTCGGTGTCGGTGAGACCGAGCCAACCTAAATACAAATACAAAGGGGACATTGATAATTAGCTATGTGGGGTGATGACAAATACGCCGGTACCTACCGCCGTACTGACATCTCCACAGTTAACCTCTGTGCCCTGGAGCTCCAAGGGCTTGTTTTGATAACAATGTATCACCCACATTGCCCCCGGTGTTCAGAATCTATTACTGTGATTTGTATTCAACTGCCGGGTTTTTTTTTTTTTTGGCTCTGTGATGTTTAACTTCTAATTTGGTGAAAGTATCAGGGCTGTACTGAATTGCCTGCAGTGAATTAAAATACTACCAGACAGCCTTTAAGCCTTCTTAATGAATAAATATCTACATCTATGAATAGATGCATATGTGTGGCAATCAATTACTTCTATGTGTAGGTGATGTCGTGGGTCTACTGCAGGCAATTCAGTACAGCCCTGATACTTTCACCAAATTAGAAGTTAAACATCACAGAGCCAAAAAAAAAAAAAACCCGGCAGTTGAATACAAATCACAGTAATAGATTCTGAACACCGGGGGCAATGTGGGTGATACATTGTTATCAAAACAAGCCCTTGGAGCTCCAGGGCACAGAGGTTAACTGTGGAGATGTCAGTACGGCGGTAGGTACCGGCGTATTTGTCATCACCCCACATAGCTAATTATCAATGTCCCCTTTGTATTTGTATTTAGGTTGGCTCGGTCTCACCGACACCGACAAGCAGATGCAATGTATCCTATTAGGACGCAGCTCGAATGCACACACCAATCAGAGGGAGGCATATCGAGCTGCGCCTGGTTGAACTTCCGCCCACAGCAGGGCATGGACGCGGACTATCTCAGGGCGCATGCGCGACGTCGCAGGCGCGCAGAGCGTGCTCTAACGTCCAGCCGAGGGGCGGGGTCTGACTCTGCATATATTCCGGTTGCTATGACGGTTGGTCACGCCCTCAGAAGAAGTCAGGAAGTGACGAAACGTCAGGGCGTGACCAACACAGTTCAGCAAACCGGAAGTGACGCGGACGCGTTCCAGGACCAGCCACACAGGAAACGCTGAGGAGATTTTACATCCAGTGTTCAACAGTGGCAAGTGCCCAGCGCTGAAGCGCTCGTTTTTACTCCATACTCAATGCCTGTATAT